>BSBM01000035.1:673750-1347500 GCA_027924585.1 Larix kaempferi
GTGAATGTTTTTGGTGTTCGTTCGTTGGTTCTTCCTTTGCACTGAGTTATTGGAGATCTTGTTTGCCATATCTATTGTACCACGATTTTTGCATCTACAGGTGGAGGCCGATTTGCTTGAAGGAGGAGGTATTGGTAGGGGAAGACTCTCCCTACTTCTTCTTTGGAGCTCTTCGTTGGTAACAGGGAGTATTACTGTCCCAGGACCTTCTATTTCATGTTACTATTTGCATTTCTCTTGTATTTCTTCCATACTTGATCTTACTGATTGAATTTCATTCCTTGGTTTGACAAGTAGAGGGAGGCGCACTTGTGGACTTGGGCATCAAATTGGCAAGCAAATCAACAATCTCTCATTTGATCTCTGCGGGAATCTTCCTCAACATCAAGGCATCTCATCCACATCATTCAGGTATGATCTCAAGGTAAGTTCTATCTCCATGATCTATCCAATTGTCAAAAACACTTAAAACCCTAATTAATTAAAACCCCAATTTTACATTTTCTTAGATCTACTGAGATCTAGTGGGTTGTTGGGCATGATATTGAAAACCCACCTCTATAGCATCCACGGCATCCCGGATCTATAGTTTGGTGAGGATTGGCTTCCGTTTGACCCCTCTCCCAAGCCAACTTAGCTTCTCCCAAGGAAGGCGCACTTCACCACTTGAGCAAGTTGACCTAGATCTAGTTGATGGGTGTTTGAGATTCCACTTGATTTGACATCTACACATCAAATAACATACACCCAGGTTGTCCCTTTCTTGAAAATCACCTTGTGGGCCCCATTCCACATTTTAAGGGATTTAATCCCCATTTTGGACCACTTGGAACACTAAAACTCAGATCTACAAAGATCTAACCGGTGGATTGCCACAAAATTATAGATCCATATCCCTACTTGACTGATCTACCCGGATCTAAAGTTTGGATGCCATCCGACATGATTTGACCCACCTAAACCCCGATTCAAGCCTCCTTAGGGAAAGTCGCACCACCTTGGAGAAGTGAGTTCACTCACTTCGAGGAACTGGGTACTTGAGATTCTTGCAGATCCGGATTCAGAATAATTCAAAACCTAGGTCTAGACTGTCACTTTGTCAAATCTTGCCTTGGGGATTGCATTCCTTGTTTTAAGGGATTGTGGTCCACTTGGGTTAAACCTAGATCTAGATACATTCAACCATCAAGACCTATACTGTCCACTTATCTCATGTTGTAGGAGTCCTAAACCATAAGTCAACCCCACTTTGACTCCACTTCCCAATTCCCAAGGCACTGGTTTATCTCCAAGACAACCCAACTTTCCTAGATGGTTGGATTGACTTGTGGTTTGACTTTTGCATGGTGAACTATACCCTTAAAGCTATCATGAATCATGGTCAAGCTTGTCTTATGTACTAGTTAGCCCCAATACATCCCTCAAAACTATCCTGCATTGGACACAGTTCCCAAGGCAGTAGATCTTTTGACATTGACCTAGTACACTAGCCCTAGATCTCATTACAAACATTATGAGTCACTCTTACATCAACAATGAATCAAAGCTATACCTATTGAACCCCTCACTTGGCTTGTGACTTTACCCTTAGGTCTAGGATAAACCATACACCTAACATCACTTAGAAATACCTAGATTTGGTGTCTTGGTTTTGATCTCTCCTGTCGGGAGTAGATCGGGTCTCCCCCTTTGTTGTCTGGGCTAGATAACATAAAGCGAAGGTTGCCTCGACTGGCGTGACAACCATACATATTTGGAGGTCGAGGTGATCGTGGTTGCACCTTTTGAGTTGCCCTTTCCTATTGCCATCCATGACTGGATCCATCCATAGGGGCAACTACATCTTAGGTGATAACAGTACCATGTGCTACACAAGTGGGTCCTACTTTCTTGGGATATGTGAAATGGTTTAAAGTGGACCCATGGGGTAAAGTTAAGGGATGCAATTTGCACTAGAGGGTATGTAATGAGTAGATCTATGGATCTAAGTTGAATTTAGGAGTACCCATGTACCGGATCTAAGGTTTGACACAATTCCCAAGGAGTGCGACTTGCTTTGAGGAGGACTAGTGCCTTGTTGGATGGGCTAATGGAGTCAAAAGGTATGTCAAAGTGTAGATCGGCATACCTAGAGGTCAAGTCAAGTGGGATAATTGAGATAGAACGGTTGGATCTAGCTAGATCTAGGATTTCATGAAATGACCCTAAGTGGACCACAATCCCTTAAAACAAGGAATGCTACCCCCAAGGCAGATCGTCACAAAATGATACTCTAGAACTAGGTTTCAAGGTATGGCCATTCCAAATCCACAAAAATCTCAACCACCCACTTCCTCAAAGTGGGCAAACTCACCTTCCCAAGGGAGTGCGACCTTGCTCAAGGAGGGCTAAAAGAGGGGTTAGGTGGACCAAATCAAGCCCAATGGCCACCAAACTGTAGATCCAAGTGGCATGTGCCCCGATCTATGTAGATCCCAAAAATCAAGTCAATCCAAGGGTTGGATCTTACTAGATCTGAGTTTTAAGGTGCCAACTAATTCAAAAGGGGGTTTTAATCCCTTAAAATGTGGAATGATGCCCACAAGGTAGAAATCACCAAAGCAAGAATCTGGGGATAGGTTATCAAGTGTGTAGATTGCGAATCAAGTGGGATCTCACCTACCCATGTGCTAGATCTAACCCAACAAACCTCTCCTAAGGAAGTGCGATTTGGTTCAAGAGGGTTATATTGCCTTGAAAAGTGTGTAAATTTTAACCCAATCACCACCAAACTATAGATCCAACTAGGGGTGGATGCTATAGAGGTGGGTTCTTAAGATCTTTTCAAAAGCAAGGCTAGATCTAAGTAGATCTAAGAAAAACCAAAAATGAGGGTTTTAATTAATTAGGGTTTGTGACCAATGAAGATAGAATGGATGAAAGAGGCACATACCTTGTAGATCTTACCTCAATTGCTTGTGGCCACCTTGCAAATTGATAGCATTCTCCTATGTGTATATTCAAGAGTGAGATCCAAGAGCTTCAACCAAAATGTCCTCCTCCAAGATAGCCAAATCGTCCTCCTCCTACAAGACAAGATCAAAGAAACAAGTCAAGTAAGATGATTATGAAAATGATACAAAGATGTAATAGAAAGCATCAACTATGTCACGAAGATACAATAATGATACTCCCTGTCACAAGATCAACCCAAGAGAGAATATGTAGAAGCACCAAAATCCACAATGATACATAGAAGAGATACTGTATACTCAATATGCAAGAGAATCCACAAGACGAGAGATTTGCTCCACAAAGAAGTGTTCTATTCCAATATTCCAAAGCTCCAAAGGTGAGCTATACAATAGGGGGTCTCCTCCTTATATAAGATAATAAAGACCAAAACCCTATACCACTCTACAATACTACATCAAATGAGTGGTTGAGATTAAAAGATCTCAATATACAATCAATGGCTAAGATGAACCATAATAACATATCACATGGATCACCCAATATAATGATGACGTCATAGTATAAAATAATCATGGAGGGTGATGTCATCCACTAGAGGGGGTAAAAGTACCAAAATTCCACCTCATGATGACTAGGACATGACATAATAAGCACATGGTGGGGCTAGGAGGCATCAATCCTTACTAGCTCATCCCCAAGGCACAATAAAATAATAAAATATGTCCAAGATAATATAAATGATCAAATCTGTCCTCAAAATCTGTGACAGACAAGCAGTAAAAGACCTCCTGTGATCGCTGTGGGCCTACCCACATGGTGAAAACTGGCTGGAAGATAGTGGGATCACCCTGGAAGACCTCTGTGAAAACCAAATGCCAAAACTATGCCTCAATTGCCCAAATCGAATTCCTCAGTGACCACTTTATCCCATTTTTTAACTGCCTCGGTAACTGTGAAAGTGCCAAAACGGCCTCCTAGGGCCTCTGCGCTGTCCCACTGAGCCCACCAGGCTCTCCAGAAGGGGGGGTAAATGGTAATAACAAGTGGCTGGACCACCCCCTCCTCATACAGTGCCCTAGGTGAACTGGCCTCTCATGGCCGCTGCTGCTCAGGCTGGGAAATCAGCGCCAAATCTGGTCAACAAGTGTAAAACTGCATCAATCACTGTCAGAAGTGCCCGGAACTGAAAGATAAGTGTCTCATTGGATCCAGAAGACCCAAATCCACTAGGAATGTGTACTCATACACCATGGGTTGCCCTAATGGGCCAGCTGTAGGGTCCACCATATATGGACAGTGTATAATCTGATAATCTGAAGTAAAAATAAAACCTGCTGAACTGCATCAATCATCATCTGAACCATCTGTCCATCATATGATATCATCACCAAGTATGTGGGACCATCAATCATCATCAATAGGCATATATATATGGCCCACATCATCACGGATCCCAATAATATACAACCAAGGATAAATCACATCAGTAGACTAAGACATGCTTCTCTAATCATTCTCACAGCCAAGCTCAAAGTATAACATCCATTCAGTGGCATTAATCAAGTTAGCATATTCCTTTGTTATATAAAATTACTTGCACACTAGTTCAAATGACAAACTCACCCATTGGACATGGTCAAACTGCTAGTGAAGGATGAAGGCTAGGAACAAGGTTGGGCCAAGGGGTTGACTTGTCTAACTTAACTCAAAAATACTTTGGACTGGAAGAAGGGGGAAAGCAACAAACTCTGTGCTGGACAAAATAACACGGGGAATAGTTGTGCCTCACAAATGGATAAGTTGTTTAGAGAGTGCTTATTCAACTTAGGCATCATGTCTACATCAAGTTGATCCAAGTTCATTAGGATCATTCAATTTCATTTCATGGCCTTTTTGGCCTACATAACCCTTCGGATCTCAAGTGTGTTGATAAGCACAACTAGTTGCAGCTTGCATCCAGGGCATGTTTTCAAATACATACAAGGTCAGCAATTGTTTAGATATAGCTTTTAAGAACCATTGCTTTTTGGACCTTTCTTATACTCTTCGAGGAGTATTTTTAGTTGTTCATCGCCCTTGCCCTTTTTAGATTCCATGGGCGAATTTATAAGTTTCCATAAGTAGTACATGAGCTTTCAGTTTTAGCCAACAACATCTCAAGTGACTAGGGGGAGTTCAAGCCAATGCCAAACATCGGGACAACCGACCAGAATGATTTAGGCCTACAATCCAACTCACCAAAGGCAAGTTTTGTCACCAACTTAGAGCCGAGACATTGATCATACAGGGATGCGGTCCAAACACAGAGGTAGAAAAATGGGGAAGTCCTCAGTATCAGAAAGTCAAATGAGACAGGTCAAGGTTTAAAGTCAAATAGGAAAGTCATGTATGGATGGAGTCAAGTGAATATGGAGCTTACACTAGCAGACAACTGGTGTCAAGAAAGACCATATCTATGTAAGGTGGAAAACCAGTGGGTTTTGTTAAATGACCTAAATGTGAAAGCATTTGTCTATTTTATGATTTATAGTTCATTTTAAACAGTTTGCCACATCAGGAATAATATACCAAGCAGATGCTGTGAACATGACTAAATCAACAAGATAATAATCCACAGTCAGTGATAACATATCCATATATCATACAACATCATCATAGTAATAATCATCATATACCATCTGAAACACTGCTGCAATACATCTCTAAGCACTGAACTGAAACTGTATGGGACAAAGGGTCACATCGGTCATCAAAATCTGAACTCTCAAGGCTCAGCCTTGACACAAGGTCTAAAATAAGTCTGCATAATATATTGCTCTGATCATGAGTGATCACAAAATATACAATCATCATAGCCATGCTCTGAATAATGGAAGCTCTGGAATGTGCAGATATATGATGAACAAGAATAGTAGCCCTGCTACTATGGTGTGATAACACATCGGTCATCAAATTTGAACTCTCAAGGCTCAGCCTTGACACAAGGTCTCACATAAGTCTGAATAATACACTGCTCTGATCATGAGTGATCTCAAAATATAAAGTCATCATAGCCAAGCTCTGGAATGTGCAAATATCTGCCAAGCAACAATAGTAGCCCTGCTACTATGGTGTGATAATAGGGCCTTCTGGCATCTTTGGAAGGAGATGTCCGGAAGTGGTTTGATAGATTGCCTTCCTCATCCATTGATGGGTATGACAATTTTGTCCCAAAGATAAGTAGTGAGTGGTCTCGTAAGTTAGATGGGAAATTTCTCTTGCATCAATTGTTTGATATCAAGAAAAAAGAAAATGAGACAGTCCATGAGTTTAACATTAGATTCGACATGACTGTAGCCAACATCCCAGAAGAAATTAAACCCAAGGACCAAGCAATTGTAATTCATTACCTGAATGCCTTTGAGGGCTGGCTTGGGTATCACTTAAAGGATAAGAATCCCAATGACTTAAAGACTGCTCAATTTAATGCAAATATGGCTGAGCAAAATGCAGCATCTATGGGTAAACAAAAAAAATTTGATCATTTTGCCCCATCCACTTCTAGATCTGATCCTAAGCTTCGAAAGCCTAAAGAACCTGTGAGTGAGCCAAAGGACACGTTAGAGACCTTGCAAGAGATGATGAGACAACTAACTGTCCTAACAAAGAAGGTCGCGAGTTTTCATGATCCGGAAAGACATAGAAATCCTTATGGCCCCAAACCTTACTGGAACAACAATAGAAGGCCTGAGGGAGATAATAATAGAAGGCGTCCCGAATATCCAGAAAACTCTGAAAAGAAAAATGTGAATTGGTGTGATGAAGCAGAAGAAGAGCCTTCTAACACCAATTATCCTGATGACCAACCAGATAACATCAACTTTATAAATGATTTATCTTACGATGATGATTTTGGAAGAATTCTCCTAGAAGAAGAGCCATGGGAGCAAGAAGATTTGATTGATGAACCTAGCTCCTCATGTTGTGCCATAAATCTCCCAGAAACTAAAGAGCAACCCAAAATTCAAATTTATAAACGAAGAAATGACTCCCAGCAACCCTCTTTCCTTGACAAACGTAATATGAGTAATGATGATAATAAGGAAGAAAAGGAATCTACCCCAAATGATTATAATATGAATATTGATATAAAGAAAGAATTGGGAAAGATAATGTGTAACATCCCTGTCATCGAATTAATGAAGGTCCCCTTAATAAGAAGCCAAGTAGAAGAGTTCTTCGAAGGCATTGGCCAAGAGAAGGCTCCTAAGGTTGTTCTAGAATCCTGTCATATACAGAGCCTTAGTGGAACACAACCTATAAAAGTTGAAAAGGATCCACCTATCAAAATACATTCGACAATTTATGAAAGAAAGAACGGTAGTCACCCTCCCTTTTACCTCACCTTGCACAGTCAGAATATGCTCCTGCATAACTGCATGTTGGATTCTAGAGCAGCTATGAATGTGATGCCTTTACATGTTATGAAAGAAATGGGATTAGAGGTGACTAGACCTTATGGAAATGTCTATGGTATAGACTCTAGACGTGTGCAGTCTTATGGTTTGATCAAAATCCTTAGGGCTGATCTTTTTGCATGTTCAGACATTTCTACTATGATGGATGTAGTTGTTATTTACTTGCCCCCAGAATATGGAATGCTTTTATCAAGGAAGTGGGCAGCTGGTTTAGGTGGATACCTTATGATGGATTTATCGTATATTTGTGTCCCAAACTCTGACGGTGCTTTAATTAGGATTAACAGAGAACCTTTCTAAGACAAGCACTTGGAAACTTTTGAGGAAGGGATAAAAAACACATATTGGGATGAATTTTTAAATAATGCTAAAACTAATGTTGTTGAAGATGAAAATGAACTTTGGGAGACAAACCAAGTAGAAAACATATTCATGATGATGGGAGATTCTGATTCCTCTGATGAAGTGGATCAGATAGCTGAAATTGCTAGGAGAATCAATCTGGAATTGCTTAGGAATGAGTTTTCAGAAGAATTGAGAAGGGATGAAAATCAACCTCATGGTCAAGAGCCTGATAATGAAATAAATCAAGAACGAGTCATTGAAAATCAAATACCTGAAGTAGTTGATGATTTGGATGATATTAGACGTGGGTGAGCGTTGGCCTAGAACAGTTAGGGAATTCAATGCGCTTTATGACAATAATTCACTAAGAGAGAGTCAAGGACTTGAGCCCATTATCCCATGGGAAAACCATTACGAGCAAGCACGTGTCTTAGAGAATGATAATGAAATTAATGGATCCCATTATTCAAATGTCCCCGATTCTTTATCTCACTTATCTTTAGAGGATGGTAATCTAAGTCAAATTCATGATAATTCCTTAAGTTGGCAAGAGGATGCTTTAATTAATGATGCCCCTGAAGGAGATTTTGTTTTAAACAACCTTGCTATTTTTCAATCTCCTTCACATAATCCTAACAATGCTTTATCTGCATATCCTCTTGTCCCAAATTTTCTTTTACCACCTGATTCATCTAGTCATCACAGTCATGATCCTTCTCACATTCCTAGTTCCTCGGTTTCTCATTCAGAAGTAATTCCAACTGGGTTGGCAAATATGTGCATTCTTGTTCCCACAGGGGAAGGTTCTAGTCGTAATACTGTCATATCACAAACGCCACCTCCCTTGGAAGAACACAGAGATTTCTGGACTGTAGGTGAAGTCAAAAATGTAATGTCTCCCCATGAGGATGAGCTTAATGTACATGTCCAAGAGACGAGAAGAGAGATTAGAGAAGTCCTAGTTGGCAGGATAGCCATTTCCATTGATGGTGGTCTACCTAGAGTTAATGTAGTCCCACCTAGGAGGAACTCAAGCATGGTCACCCCGTAGCCGCGAAACCTTGTTGAAATCCACCCTATGCCTATACGTAACATTGGGGTTGTTCCTGGATCTGTAAATAGGAATAGATTTCCTATGGGAAGTCAAGTCATTATTCCAAACCACTTATTGCATATCAGATTTGGACAGGTTGATGATCTTTGGGTTGGACCTTTCACAGTAGAGCAATGCTTTGGTGACATGTGTTTCTTAACTACTGGTAGTGGACGACGAATCTTACTTCCTATCAACCAAAGGGAGTTGAGGTATTATATCCCTGATCTCACTTAGTTCTGGATTTCCTTGCTTGCCTGGTAGGTTAGAGTAGGTAGGATCTAAATAACCCTGCTTGGCCAGTAGTCTAGTCTTTTCAGCCATTGAGTCTGGCACCTTTGTTTTTGTCTAAGCTCGCCTTGAAGCTCATAGTATAGTCCTGAGTACTTGCCCTTTTCTTTTCCTGCACAATAATAATAAAACTTTTCAAGTTATCTTAGAAGATTAGCTTTTACTTTCTGCACTTTAATTTCAGTATTGTCTTTGTTTTGAGATTTATGTATATACATGCATTGTTCTGATGATCGGTCTGTGAGTTTGGTATAGCTCTGGACATTTTGCAAATAGCAGGTGTCATTTTGGTAGCAGTTGCAGAGCTAGAGTGCTGGATCGAGGATACGAGTAGCAGAGTGATGAGGACCAGAGATTCTGAGGTTCTCAAGTGCTCTATTTAGCAGAGCACTTGTCCCAGCAGGAGCCAGATGTTATCACATATATAGTAGCTGGGCTACCATATGTTTTATTCCAGATTCCACTATATTTTTCAGCCAGTTCCCTTACATTGAGATGCCGAGATGAGCATCTATGATTGGATCACTATTATGAGTATGGACAATATTACATTCCTATGCCATGACTAAGTCTCAGGAAACTCAGATTTGATGACTGATGTAGCCATTTAGCCATTTACAGAGCAGTTGGTATAGCCCAGAGTTGCAGCAGCAGGTTTTCAGTGGACAGATGATGGTTCAAATTTGTTATCTATAGGTATATGACTCAGCAGGTATTATCTTGTGTTATGGTTATTGTGCTTTTATACTCATTCTTGTGGCATGTTTTAGCATTCAGTATCATGATCTGGCGATCATATAGATATTTGGACACTGGTTGTATTATTTATATATATATCTATCCCTACTTAGACTTAGAAGTTCTTGACTTATACTCATCGGTTTTACCCTCCTTACGGAGAATAGAGGTGATCATTCCCACCATATTTGGCTTGCTAGTGTTGGTCTCATTATTCACTTTCTCCACCCATCCATTACCTTCCAATTATGTTTGCTACCCTGACTTACTACTTGACTAGTGGCATGGAGGACCTTCCCCCGCTTTAGCCTCTTTGTTGGATAAGCTTCCCTATTGTTTTGTATCTCGGCTCTGAGTTGTGTAAGTTGTGTTGGCTAAACCTGAAACAGATAGTGCTACCACCAGTACAGTGTATATGGAAATGAAATGTATATCTTATGTGAAAGCCCATTCATGTAACAAGTGTTTATGAACACACGTGAATGCAAGGCAAGCCTAATGAAATTGGCTTTGAAATGTAAATGTGAAATGTGAAATGTAAATCTATGGAATCGTGTTTCTGAACACACAGATCATAAAGCCAAATAAATGTAAACCCATGTAACAAGTGTTTTTGACCACACGTGGATCAAGGCTATGGAAACTCAAAGGCCCAAAAAGCAATGGTTCTTAAATGTAATATCTAAAAGATTGCTAGCCTCACTTGTATTGATTTATCCCTCACTAGCTAGCGAGTTATCATGTGAGATGGAGTTAGGGACAGCTCGAGTTATGTCCCCTAGAGTCCTAAGTTACGGTTTGTCGGGCACCTAGTCATGGCGGCTCTAGAAAAAATCCTCACGGAGCTCTATCAGCTTGGATGTGAGTTGTAGGCATCTGTCAAGGTTGAATAAGCACTTCTGAAACAACTTACCCATTTGTGAGACACTGCCATCCCCTATGTTACTGCTTGTCCAGCATATGCTAGAGTGTGTATTCCCTTTCCATTTCCAAAGTGTCACAGTGTCAAGTCAGTAGTCATCCTTTAGCCTAGCCTATTGATTTTTAGCCTTCACCCTTCACTAGCAAATTGATCACAGCTACAAAGTGAGTATAGTCTTGAAAGTCTGGTCTGAGTCATAATAATAAATATTGAAAACACTTTATATTTGATTGGTAGATCGCTAGTGACTTGATTACTACTTGTTATAATTACTGCTTGAATGATTTGTAAAGCATGTTTTAACCTCTAACACTTGCAGCAGTTTATTCTCAGTTTGGGTCATATTATTGGTCATGTTGACTTGGTCAAACCTAGTTTGACCAAAGTCAACCACAGGACATGAGGTGGATAGACCTCGGATGATGCAGATTGATGATATGTGGTCTATTATAGGTCACCAGATGGTTCCATGCATTGGTTACAGGTTTATGATGATGATTTGTGGTTTTCAGCATATTTGATCATTTACAAATTATTATTATTTTATCTGTTTGGATATATTGGATATTTTATTGGATCATGCAGAGAGCTAGAGGGTGTATGAGTACACACCTCTAGTGGATTTGGGCTCTCTGAGTCCAATGAGACAGTTGGTTTTCAATTTCGGGTAGTTTCAGTTGATATTTTTGCCAGTTTATCACTCCAGTCCAGATTTGCCATTAAAAATGGCCCGTCAGAGCAGAGTTATGGTTTTATTGGTTTGCCTATGGCCCTACAGAGGGGACATAGAGTGTAGCCACTTGTTTTTACTACATTGTTATGTTCCCGGACACATTGACATAGTCAGATTTGGCCCCAGGTGACCAGGCAATGAGTTACAGGCATTTTGACGATTTTCAGGTGATTTACAGAGGCATAAAAATGGTTAAAATGGCTACTGAAGAATTCGATTTGGGCTACTGAGGCAAGGAAATGGCATGGGATTTGTTTTGATGATGTGTTGGATGTCTCCCACACCCTCCAGAGCAGTTACATCAGTTGGTGGGGCCCACATCCGCTTCTCCGGCACATTTTATGGTTTTCTGGAGCCTTTGGAGGGTCACGACTTCCTCAGAGGGAGAACGATTTTGCACTTAGAGTTATTATTTATTGATATTGTGCCATGGGGACACACTAGGGAGGCTAGACATGACCCCCTAGACCCACCATGAGCTAGTTGTTATGTTTTATCATTCACATTGAGTGGGACCCCCTCTCCTAGGGCGATTTTGTCCATGTATGTTATATTTTTGAGTTGATCCATGTACTTTATTGTTGAGCTCATCTCAACCGTAGATTAGAACATTTTGATCTTTTAATCTTAGCCATCCATTGAAAAGGTGGTTAGGGTTTTGGTATCTCTCCATCCTATTTAAAAGAGAGAGCTTCTCATTATAAAGGGACTTTTGGCTCTGGATTTTTGGAATAGAATAATTTCTTGGAGATACTTGTGTTGTGGTGGTGAATGTTATTGATGTTCGATTGAAATTATCTTTCCATTGCACTGAGATTATTGGTGATTGCCATTGCTATTATTTTTCCACAACGATTTCATCTGTAGGTGAGGTGGCCGAATTGCTCAAGGAGGACGCATTGGTTGGGGAAGACTCTCCCTGCTTTTCTCTTCGTCAAATCGGTTGGGTTCAGGGAGTATTACTGTCTATGACCTTTTACTTTCTGTATCTTTTTGTCATTTGCATTTCC
The DNA here is from genome assembly GCA_027924585.1 of Larix kaempferi. Taxonomy (NCBI): domain Eukaryota; kingdom Viridiplantae; phylum Streptophyta; class Pinopsida; order Pinales; family Pinaceae; genus Larix; species Larix kaempferi. The sequence continues at coordinate 686,295 of BSBM01000035.1, forward strand.
TTTAGCTTTTGTATTGCTGATTGATTTCATCCTTGGTTTTGCAGGAGCAAGGAGGCCACACGTGTGGGACAAGGGCATCAAGTTTGGCATTGGTCTTCATCAAATCTTCTCATTTGATCTTTGTGGGGATTGTCCTCGGCATCATAGCAACCATTTCCATCAATCAGGTATGTTCTCAAGGTAAGATTTCTATTTCCTCAAACTACCCATCTGTCAATTTTAATTAAAACCCTACGTAAAATCCTTTGGTAATTTGTCTGGGTCAAACCACTTGGCAAATTGGCAAAACATTTATGGGTTTTCTATCTAAGGGAAAACGCAAGGTGGGTTCTCAAGGGCGTCACCCTTGGAGGACTCCTTGTGGCCCAAATCCCTAGGCACTAGTTCTCCTTACCCTCGCGACTTTCCAGAGCTGTCTGGTTTGTGTTAGGATATTTAGACACTTAGGAGTTAGTTAAGATCAACTTGTGTAATATATCCGTTAGGGATAGTGTGTTTCTTTAGTATGCATTAGTATGCATTTGTAAATACTTAATCCGACGGTCACGATATGTTCTCGACATAGAGTGATCCGACGGCTCAACTTCTCTTAGATCATACCTAACCTTGATCCGTGGCTTAACACCCGATTGGTCCATGATCTCTATTTAAAGAGCATGGAGGGTCATTGTTTAGTTGATCGATTATGAGAAGCTCATTTGTAACTTTCTTTCGTTGCATAATAAATTGTCCCATAGAATCTATTTGGCCGGGGCCGTGGAGTGTTTCCCTCAAGAGGGTTTAAACCACGTCAAAACATCGGTGTGTTGATCTGTGATCTGTTTGTGTGAAGTGGTTGCTCTTGGTGTTCGGTCCTTTGGTAGTACCCTGTGTACCCAAACAGTTTGCCTATTGTTTGAACTCTTTCAAGTGCTTGCATACTTTGACATTGTCACATCCTTCTATCAAGCACTGGTACAAAGCCCTAACTCTCATATCTACTCTTTGGGACAATTTCCCTAATTTAAGGGTCACGTTTCCCAAGGCAGTCAAATTTGACCATTTTACACTAGTTTTGAATCCTGCAATCATATCCAATCCTTGAATCACTGTGCTTAAGATCTATTCATCAAGTCATACCATCTCTAAGCCTCCACAATGTCTCAATCTCCTTAAATCTAAGATTCCATACCTATCACCTTACGTACCTGACTTTGACTGATTTGATCTGGTGATTGGGTTGATCTCTCCTATCGGGAGTAGATCTGGGTCTCCCCCTTGTTACCTTGGCTTTGGTAGCAAAAGCGAAGAGTTCCTTGGTTGGCGTGACAACCATCCATTTGGGAACTAGGGCTCTCTTGGTTCACCACTTTGGTTGCATATCCCCTCTACCATCCTTCTGGATCCATCTATAGGGGCAACTACAAGATCGGTGATAACAGTGCCTAAGCTAGCAAGTCAAAGAGACAGTAATGATCATGTTCACATTCACAAGAAGGTAAAGACCAACAAGTATACAACAAGATTGTCAGTAATACAGCAATGTATATAATCCATAACAACCAATTTCATTTTAAGCATGTACACTGCCAGATCATAAGTACTAGATGCCAAGTCAATGCTATCAAAATGACCTAAACAGCAAGATAATAACATCAGTGCACGTCATATATCAATATATGCTATCTGAACAAACCACATCCACTGAACACACCGCATATGTAACACTAAACACTGTCTTGTATCTGTATGGAACAAAAGGTCATATCGGTCATCAAATCTAAGCTCTCAAGGCTCAGCCTTGGCACAAGGTCTACACACTGTCTGATATAAGGCTGCTCTAATGTAAGTGATCATAAATAATGATGCTCATCATAAGTGATCTCACTGAATCTGTGTAAAGGCAAAGCTCTGAAAAGTGCAGATATCTGCTCGGAAGACATGGTAGCCTAGCTACTATGGTATGATAACAGGAACATGACAATTTACAAAAAAAAATTATGAGAAAAATAAAGTGCTTGGAACCGGTCCTTTGGGTGATCCTGTAAGGTCCAAATGCAAAAAAATTTAATGATCTTTGTCTTCAAACCTGCTAAGAAATCGAAGTGACCAGCAAGCTTAATTATTAGTGAAAGAGGACCAAATGCACTTTAAAATTGCTTTGGTATCACTATGAAAAAGCATAGAAAAAAACTATAGATGGAACTAGTATGCAAATAAGACTTTTTGGATGACTTCTAAAACGTTGAAATCAAATTTTAATTTAATTTAAAATGCAAAACTGATATGCATGCAAAACAGACCAGCAAGCTAAAAAAATTCTAAAATGCTCTAAACTAGCTTTCTTTCAAAATGCAAACTATGTAAAAAATTACGGGATGAATAACTAAGTAAGGCAAGCTAGAAAGCTTGCTTTCTTAGGATCTGTTATCACATACATGTTAGCTGGAGCTACCATGCTACAGATTGTGTGGTCAGGGACCATACTACACTTTTTTTTCCAGATCAGAGATCAGGATGCCTTCAGAGGGGGATACATTTTTGTTCAGATTGCCTCGAGCAAAGATATCAGTGGGGACAGATGGTTTTGGTATTGGTCCAGACATATATACATCATTGCCTACAGGGGCACCCTTCCTTGCCAGGCTTTGCATAAGCCCATTGAGACAGTTGCCTAGCCTTATTTTTTATTGATAGTACTACAGAGTATTGCTAGTTTGCCACTTGTTGCCCGGATTCAGCAGAGGTCTAGTTTCAGAGACAGCTTCAGCAGCAGGTATATGGTGCGGCAGGTATAGCACTTGATGTTTTATTGCTCATGTTGTTGATTAGACTTGTTTATATATGATAGTACACTGACTTTACATATGATGATTGATATGGTGATCTAGTTGTCATTATGATGTGTTGTTGGGCCCTTGGTGATGTCAATCCACCCCTTCCAGTAGACTCCTGTCTATGCACACTGGATCATATCCCCGTTATTGGTATAGACTTGGTCATTTAGTCCCCCTTAGGAAGCTGACTTTGGATCCACCTTCACTTTCTCCACCTATCTGATTCATTCATGTTGGTCTTTCCCGACTTGGATTCTGATTTGTGACCTTGAGGATCCCCTTCCCCACTGACCTCTGAGTATGCCATGATTCCCTATCTTTTGTGCCTCGGCTCTTTAGTGTGTGAGATGCACTCTCAAACCTGGGATTTGCTCCTGTCGGTTGCCCTCGATGTTGCAATGCAGTATAGGATTGTGTAGCCTCACTGGGTGTTCCCCATTGGTTATCAAAGCGTGTACACTCACCCCCATTACTTTACAGTATGAGCACCTTGATTATATCTATTGAGATATGTATGTAGCCCAAAAGGGCCTTGATGTAAAAAGAAATGAAGAAATGTAAAGCAAGCCAAAAAGGCTATTGTAAATGTAAAATCTAGCCAAAAAGGCTAAGTATGAAATGTAATGTAAAATCCATGCAATGTGTTTGTAAACACACATGGACGCAGATCAGCCGTACATATCAGCTTTGTAGTGGTTATTTCCTCAACCTAGTTTTGTGGGGCAAGGAGGTGAGAGGGAGCAAGGGACAAGCTCAAGATTATCCCCTAGAGTCCCAAGTTACGGTTTGTCGGACACCCAGTTTGGCGGCTCTAGAAAAGATCCTCACGGAGTCTTCTTAAGGCACGGATGTGAGTTGTGAGGTATTTGTTAGATGACCAGTGGCGGTTTCCCTGCACTATACCCATTTGTGAGGCACCGCCCTTCCCAATTCATCCAAAAGGTCGCACTATCTCGGTCCTTGTCTTCCCTCACCCTTCACCTTGTTTTCCACATCACCCGAAGTCAGCTAGGTGGTCAAGTCTATAGGTTGTGCATAGCAGTTTGAGTCTTTTGGATGTGGTGGGCCCACCTCACCAGGGGCCTCGTATTTTTGAGATATTATGTATTTTTTATCACCATATTGGCATCATATTTATTAGTAATGTACTAACATGTATAAGGAAGCCTATCGCTTCATATTGCATACAGGTATTCAGCCAGCACCATGTTGACCAGATTTGACTTGGTCAAACTAGGTTGACCAGGCCAAAAATGGGCCCGAAAAAATGTTGCGATCAAGATTTCGATTTTGGTCAATTATTATCTTCTGGGGTCCCAGATGAGCCTCCAAGCATCAGAATTTGAAAAAGTTGATGCAGCGATGAGATTTTTAATTATTATGGGTCATTATTGACCTGTTTTAATTAAAAATCATGGATTTTGGGCAAACAGTGCCTAAGTGATGGATCGTGGTCGTTCAAGTGACCACGTCTACTATTTTGGGGGTCCACGATCGCATTGCAACAGACGGTTCAGCAATCCGGGCACTCTAAGTGGGTCAAAAGCCCAATTTACACCTTCAACAATAAAAACCAACAGTTAATTAAATGGAAAATCAAAATATGGCAAAGGCAACTATGGCAAATGGCAAAAATCAAAGGCTGACTAATATAAATGTGACTTCTAAGGTAATTTCATGATGTTTGGACATTATATTTGTGAGGTGGGGCCCTCATTTGGCCAGCTCACTATGTGGGATCGAATTTGCCCATGGGGGCATTTTTCCTCACTTGGTAAATTCGATTTTTGATGGTTGATTGTAGTTGGACCTTGGTTGTATGAGTTGGCGGGATACAACACCATACAGACACGACCCAACCTTGGTTTTATGTATTGTATGGGCCCCACGAAGGGCCCCTCACTCCACATGTGCACTAGAGATGGGAAATTCGCACCCCCTCATGAGCTCATCTCCACCATTCATTTGGGTTGGGAGAGAGTCAATCCTAGCCTTCCATTTTGGAGGGAATAGGGTTTTGAGAGTGGTCTTTCTCTATAAGAGAAGACACTCACCCATTTTATCTCCTCTCTTGGCATTTTTGACTTGGAATAGAAGAGAAAACGTTGTGCAGCTCTTGCTTTTTTTTTTGGTGATGTTCTTTGAGGTTGTTGATTGCCAAACTATCTTGATGCACTAGTGTAGATTGTAGTTGTATCCAGCATTGTTTCTCATCATTGTTTGCAGCGAATACAACTCTTGGAGGAGAGTGCACCAATTGGCTGCCACTGTTGCTCCATTCTCCGGGATCGGTAACAAAAGAAAGGGAAGTGTTTTTGCCATTTCAACCAAGCATTTCTCTCATTATTATTTGTATTGCTGTAGATTTCACTTACTTGCCATACTGATTTGATCTATGTCCATTTGTTTTGGCAGGCAGGGAGGACGAGTTGGTGGGACTGAGCAAGTCGATTTCACTTGGGGACTTCTGCAATCGACTCTATTTGATCTTCGGGACGTTTTAACCTCAGCAAATCAAAGACCTCAGCCGATTCCAAGTAGGTGTTACATCTCTTTCTCTTGCATTTCAATTTCTAAATGGTTGAAGAGAGTAACTCACATTTAAAACCCTAAAAATTAAAATACTAAAATTTCACCGTTAGAATAAGTTTTCCTTTAAAACCCACTAATGAAATGTTCTTAAACCTCCATATCTTAAGTTTCATTTAATTCCGACCCCGTTTACCCATAGAACTAGGCACTGGTCTCCCACTGATTTCGCCCTCCTTGGGCATTTTAGCCAATCACGTTGTTGGGTAATTTTATGGGTTGTGGGTACTCTTGATTTGGGTTTAGAACGTCATTTTATCATAAGAAATCAAGTTATTGTTAATTGGAAGTGTTTCTAAACGTTAATTATTCTCTGCCCTAGGTCCATTGATCCACTGCTTAACCCATTTCCTTGGGCAGTTTACTTCGGCATTTCACTTCCATTTTATTGTATCTCCTTAGACTATTTCAGCCATATAATCACTAATCTGATCTTGTTATCTAATCACATCTGATTGCTGGTCACCTATTACATCACTCTCATTTTACCATTTGTGTGCATCGGTTGGCTGAAACTAGACTTAGGAGTTCATCTACACTCAATCTCTTGCTTCATCTCTTTATTTTGTGTGGGATTTGGGTGTATTTTTGTTTCTCAACCATCACCGGTTGAGCGGGGTCTCCCTCCTGACTTGTCTACGTGCCTCGTCTGAAGTGACAATAGCCTTGTCCGGTGTGACTTCCGTTCTTTGAGCGGAGGACTTGGCCATTGCTGGTTACACCTTCCTAACTGCTCACCCTCCCTATTGGGACATGCATCATTAGCGGCTAGAGTTTGTGTGATAACAAGATCTTTACTTGCCTCTTTAAGAGATGGAAAGTAAATAATTTTAGCACTTCGATTGCTTGAATAAAACTTTAAAACACTAAAAATTTCTCAAAATTACTTTTGGATCTAAACTTTTAAAACTTGGAAAAATGAGAAAGTTTGCAATCTAGATCTACAATTATATGAATCTTTAACTATTTTGGATTGCAAATACTTAGATCTATTTAAGATGAAACCTTGGATCTAGATCTAAAAGTAAAGAGACAGTGATCGATTTAGATTATATGAAGTTTGGATCTGGAAGCTTGAACCCTTGGGGGTTTGAGCATTAATTTTGTGCAATGGAGTCGTTCTCTTGAAGGACCAAAGAGATGGAGCTTTGTTCGAAGATTCTAGAAGATTAGCAAGCTAACATGCTTGGTACCTCCTCCGGTGTAGGTTACTTGCAAAAATATCTCACAACACTTGTACAAGAAGATTAAAAATACATGTGTCTGCAAATAAAAAGAATAATCAAAGATGCAAGTTCAAACAAGAATCTATATATCTTTGTTAATCCTTCTACCATTCAACAACAACAAATAATCTATAAAGCATTACCTGATGTTCTTATTGAAATTAATTTCTCTTCAAAGACAGATCTATCTCAACAATATACAAAACATATGAAATCAATACAGATTACCTCGTATGCAAAGCTTAACACATCATGCCTCCACAGAACACTTCAGGACTAGCCTCCAAAGCCTTCTTTTATTACTCAAATACTTAGAAAAATATTACAATATATGTGAACAGAGTTTCCACCTTCAGATATTTACAATGGAGCAAAGCTCTTGCTTAAATAGCAAATCTCAAGAGGGAGGGGGCACATCAATCAAGGGATGGGCGCATGGTGAAGAGGGATTCAAACTGGAGTTTGAATGGCGTTGATTGGTATGGGATTGAGAGCCACAACAAGAGGATTGCGCCCCCTCTCCATGAGATAGGTGCATCCCACATTGGAAATAACATCAAACTAATGGATGCCAAGTGGAAGGAGCCGCCCACAATGGATGGAAGGTGCACATGTGATGAGGGAGTTGACGTGAGGCGCCAAGATGTTGATTGAATGTTGATTGGTAGCCATTGGAAGCCGAGCTAAGATCTTAGCGCCACCTTTCCATGAGGTAGGCACACTCCATCACAACCAAACAAAAACGGCCATGTCACGATGAGCTTGCATGAGGGATGAGCGCACCTCTTAAATGATATATTCAAAGTTTGACTTCCAAGTGAATTAGAAAGTGACGCTTTAACCATGGGATATATTTTCCCTTTCAAATGGATAAGATGACAACTCATTTTGGCATGTGCTAATTCCATTTTTTAATATTTTAACTTTTGATAAAGGTGCAATTTGGAGCATCATTAGCATTAAAATGCTAATTTGTAGCCCTGTTAAGGAAAACTGCTCCACGGGATGATTTGATCGCCCGAAACATAGGAAGATTGTGTACCAGGGTAAAGAGGATGCTCTGAGCGTGAAAACAAGCATCCCTGCGCCAAATTCCACCTCCGGATCACACTTTTATCACCAATTGAATTTTTCCATTTAAACCATTAAAAAATGGCCTAATTTTGGGGAAAAAATACTTTTTTTTGAAACTGACTCAAACTCCTGGGGGACCTATTACATGACCAAACGACATTATTTTAGGGTCTAGCATGTTTATATATGTTACAAAATGGACTCTAATAACCCCCCAAGGCCTAACCACCACTTTGAGCATTCCAGCTTTGGAGGTTAGGAGAAAAACTCATCGATTATACTCGGCTAAAGGCAAAGCATAATTGACAAGGGAAAAAACTCATTGGAATACCTTCTTTGGTTGTTAAGTCCTAGGGAACCGAGTCACTCAAAGACCACCATGCTAGCACACTTTATTACAAACCCCGTGGGGCATGGTCATGCATTACAAAAATTAAAAAGGGGCCCTGAAAAGGCCTGATTTGGAATTTTTTATCACTGATAAGCACAAGTACTTTGTGCGACATTGGCGGCTCTCTGAATTCCAACTGAAGTGCAACTTTAGGAGTGGAAGGTAGACTTAGTGATGTGGGAATAGTATTTTCAAGTTGCTTCCCAAATGGTGGAGGAAAGACATTCATACTTGGCAAATGCAAAACTAAGGGATGAGAACTGGGGATTAGACATTAGCATTTGGCGAAGATGGGAATAGAAAGTAACTAGGTCTCCCTCGTAAAAAAAGATAGCGGATTGGAGCGGGCCCAAGGGTAGTGGGTCTAGGGGGGGTAGGGAGGGTCAACACGAATGGAAAAGGAGAGAAGGGCATGGTCTACTAGGGGAATGGGGATTATTGAAAGGTGGCATATAAGAGAGAGTAGGTCTTGGTTGGTGTTATCACCTATTTTGTACAATAGTTGAAACCTCATTGAGCCGCCAGTGTTGGAACACATCAGTGTTCACTTCCAGAGTATCTGGGTTTCAGATATTTGGGTCTAGCCAGTTTTGTTTTTGAGTCGACATGACCATGGCCCCATGGGGGTTTGTAACAAAGTGTGCTAGTAGGGTCTGAGTGGCTCGCTTCCCCATGACTGGATTAAACAACTAAGGTATTCCAGGGAGTTTTTTCACCATCAAATTATACTTTGCTTCAGGCGAGATATAATCTCTTGGTTTTTCTCCCGCTTCCTCCAAAGCTGGAATGCCCGATTTTGGAAATTTTTGCCATGGGGGGTTATTAGAGTCCAACTATAAAGTATAAACCTACTAGACACTATTAGAATAGGTTCTAGTCATGTCCTAAGTCTCTAGGACCCCCAGAAAAAATTTTGAAAAAATTTTACTGGACGCGTTGGATTTGGGGTTTTTAATTATTTTTAAATTTTAATTAAATTTCTCTATAGTTTAAATAGAGAAATTTGAGTCTGTAATATGTCAGTCATCCGGGGTCTGAATTTAGTGTTTGATGGCTCGTTTCATAAGCCAAAAATCACACATGACCCATGGACCAGCTAAACCCAACTTTCGAATGTCAATTCAGCCTCATAATTAATATTTTCTCTAAAAAGTCATTTACAGAGAAATTATTAATTAAATTAATATTTTTGAATATTTTGGAGAAATCCAAAACTCTCCAAAATAATCAGAAATGATTAAAATAATAGGCTAAATGACATGGCAATAGACATTTGTGAAGATTCCAATCAACTCCAAGTGACTTAAGTCAACTATCCAGTCACCAGAAGATTATCCACTTAAGCTAATTCGCCCTCTCCCATGCAAAACTCGATTTTGTGAGTTGTCAACTGTTGATTGGGTTGGTGGATGTGCATTTAAGTTTATGGTAGGCACCCTCATGACTCACCAAATCACCATTAGCTTGGCTCCTTTACAAATTCGAATTAGTACCTACCACATCTCCACTTGTCACCCACCAACCAACTCGCCCTCCTCTCAAAGCTCACGCATTCTCCTCATCAAGCTCACGCACCTACCTTGTGCTCACGTGTATCCTAGTTGTAGCTTGCCCATTTGAGGGGTGATACTTCCCATGCAACCACCAAAGTCGAGCTTGCCACCTATCCACTTGTCACCTACCAACAAGTTCGAGTTAGCTCTCCACGCTTGGGTTTGATTGGAATTCGACCTTCATGTCTATTGTCATTGGCTCTCACTTAAGCCCATTCGACCTAGGGTTTTAGCTATTGGTTTTACTATAAAGAGAGGCCCATTTTGGGTTATTATCTCATGGAGAATTTTGGGCAAACTTACTCTGCCGAATTGTATATGTGTTATAGCTTTTGCTAATTGAAATAAAGTGACTTTGGAGGTCTATATGGTGTGTTGATCTTGTTCATGGGAATTGCTTCAAATTAATCAAGGTGATCTTGCTCCATGTTTTTGCTTACATGTTCATTGTTTTGATCAAATTTATTAAACCTTAGAAGACTTTTTTAAGTCCATAGGATGGGCATTTGAGTTCAATTTGTCCATTGATGTTGGGTTGTTTGTGATTTGGAAGTAGTGAATTGTAGTCGGAAATACTAACACTCTTCTAGTCTCTTTCAATTTTGCATACTATATTTGATCAAACTTGTTTGTAAGTGATACATTTTGCAGATCTCATAGGTTTGAAGAGGAGTTGGAACTCGGTTGTCTCCTCCATCTCTTCAAAGGACCCATTTTTTTTCCTAACATTCATGCATTGCAGGATCTCCCAAAGTTGATCTCACAACATCAAAATTTTGGCAAGAAGTGTTAGATTCAAAGATCCATCCATTTATCAAAAAACTCTTAAATTGGTTACTTTGTCACCTTAGGCTATCTTCTTCAAGCCCTCTTTTTCTCCTTGAACCCCTTTGTATTGACTTGCTAGCCCATTCCTCCATTGCCCTAGTTTAGCCCTACCTCCTCTAGCTCTCGTCCCATCTCCTTAGCTACCTTCTTCCTCTCGTCCCATCTCCTTTAGCCCTATCTCCTTCCTCTCATCCCTTTCTAGTCTCATCTCTTCATTCCATTCGCTTTTCCTCCTCCTTGCTCTCGTCTTACCCCATTTGAGTCCCCTCTTCCTCTTGTCTTCATCCCCTTACCTTGCCATCCCTTCCTTTTGTCCACCTCCATTTACTAGCTCCTTCATCTCTTCGTTTTCCCCTTAGGTTTGTGCCCCCTTCCCTCTCGTCCATCCCCATCTTTGGCCCTAAAACACAACAAAAACAATAAACAAATTGTTAGTCATAGTTAGTTTTGCACTTACATTTGTTACTAGTTTAGATCACATTTTGTTATTTGGTAGTTTCGTTTGCATCATTAGATCTCATTGAAAAGTCTTAAAAGCTTGCATTTGAAAAAGTTAAACACTTAGGCATCTTTAGTTTAGATCTCACTTGAAGGTGTTTTGAATTTTGCATTTACGATCTTGCATATAGATTTAGATCTAGGACTTAGCTAGTTTCAAATTCTATTATTGTTTTCTTTAACACTAAAGGGTGCCTTGTTAGATGATTTGAATTTGTGTAGGTGTTTTCAAAGAAGAAGAAAGTCAAGAGGCTTCTAAAACAAGAAGTTATCAAGAAGACAAGAGGGCGATCCAAACCAAAAGACTAGTATTTATCCTTTGTAAAAAGCCACTAAGGCTTGTTTCATTTCATTTTCAAGTTTCGTCAACAGGTTGAAATCCCTAAATATTGTACTTGTCTAATAAAATTTCTGATTCGTGGGGTCTTTAATCCCCCACCCCCAACTTCCCCATTTTGGGGAAGTTTTGTAGTGTCTTTGATTGGTTTGAGTTTCTAGCTTAGATCTCTGATATGCTCTTAGATTAGTTTCCATTTCAATAAGTTGTGTTTGTTATAATTTTCGATTTACTTACCCCCATGCTCTCCCGAGTACGGTCTTTGACCTGAAAGAGATTCTTGGGTAGATTAAGCTTTACTTTCTATTCAATATTTTATTTTATCTTGTCACTTCTGTTCCAAACCTTGACTAGAGTAAAGCTAACTTTGGGATTGTATCCCAAAGGCCACATAACTTTGTGGTAGCTACTCGTTCCCCCATCAGCTTCTTGTGGACATCCAGCTAGCTGGAAGGTTTCCAATACTAGTGGCTTCTAGTGGTTGACCTTGTTGGGAGGTTGATCCCACCTATTAGATTAGAATTTGTTTGGTAGAACACTAGATTTTCCAGTTTATTTCATTTTATTTGGCAAGTAGCATTGTTAGCAATGTTTCATATCTTTCTGATCTATCACATTGTTTAATCATTTCAAGTTGAAGTATCTTGCTTTTACAACTACTATTTGCTTCTTAAAACGAACTAAAGTCTCTTGAACTTGGCCAAATCCAAGTCAAGAGCACTCTCTATCGGAGGGCATTATTAGTCTTGCATCATTCCCTGCATTAGGCATTTGTTAATTAGCAAGTCTCTGGAACTGTGGTCATAAGATCAAGTCAAGAGCGCTCTCTGTCGGAGAGTTGAACAAAGTACTCTAATAATAAAACTTTTCAACCCATATTTCCCTTTTAATTAATTTATCTTGGTTTTTGTCCTACACCCGTATGCTCTGCCAACCAGAAACGGTTGAGCTAGTACTCAGAAAGGTGGAAGACTTGTTAATTCATAAGTGATAATATTAATTAAAATTTTACCCAAAACCCCAACCAAGACAAAATCACTGAGTTCTTCCTGAAACAGGTGGAGCCGGGAATCCACTGTCAAACTCGAGGGCGGTCAAGCCGTAAGCACACTTGCCCTCTTTGCAATCTGGGTGCTCCCAGACTATCATCTAAAGGTTGCCAGTGTTTTTCTCGGTTAAGGTTCCACTTTTTGAGTATCCTTGTTCTTAGCCATAATAATCAAGACCACTAAAATCTTAAATTTACCAAGATAAGCTGCAAAACAATCTCACGAACTTTTCTTCTCGTAACACTTGTATCAAACAATTCAATCACTCAGACAATTTTTGACTCCATAAGGCACTGGTCCTTAATCACAATATTTTATTTGCTTATTATCAATATTGGAGTATCTGTGTTAATTTTCGTAAAGAGTGATCTATATCTGATTCAAGTGTATCTCTCATTTTCTATATTGCAACGTGGATTGCGTTATCTTGGTCTTATTTAAAGCAATTTTGTGTCTCTCACCTTCAAAAAACTCCTAAATAACACCCATCCGCATCACAACATTAAAATACATTTTAAACACACAAGATCCTTAGACAACTCTTTTGTAGGGACTACCCCCCTTGGCTTCGTTAGGAGTTTGCCTAAACGGAGGAGCTGGGATTCATGTGACAGTACCTGGCTCATTGCTTGCCCCCAAGGCCACACCTCTCTCACTTGTAGTGAAGAGACAGCTTTCGAAAGATTTCCGTTGCTGGTGTGCAATCTGGCGGACAACAGTTGGAAAAGACATAATCCACTACACTAGATCCCTCACTATGAGGGAAGCACGTGTGGTGCGAGAAGCTAAGAAGCTGGGAAGGCCATTCAGGATCAACAGGTCATGAAATATTGTCTTTTTTTTATGTTATTGGTACTAATTTGGGATTTATTGTTTCTTTACCATGCTTTGACTAACCATTATGATATTTCCTTATGGATGTCACTATTTGACCGACTATATTAACGGCAGGATTTCATAGCTATTGGAGAAGCTCTAACCAATAATCTCCAATGGTGTCTTGTCCACACAATCTCAAGGGCATTTTTTGTTGGTTGTCTGCCAAGGCAGCTATAATTCGTGTGAAAATATTATTCTTGAGGGAAATCAACCCTCTTGACAGAAGCATGACAATCGTGGTGGTTGTTGTGGTGGGCACTAATTGTTGAGAGCGTTGATGACCATTGAGTTGGGTGCAAGCGACATATATATTTCTTTAAGTTGTAATTGCATGCTCGTGCCTTCTTACAACTTTTGGTAGTTGTGACTTGGTAGCAATTGGACCTTGGATGGTGAATTGTGGTGTTTTTATCCATCAATTATTTATTTATTTACTTCTTTTCAACTCTTGATATTCTTCTAACAGACAATTTTATTTTGGTTGCTACTATATTCTTTTAAGAGCAGATGTTTAGCAGATTTGATTTCTATATAAGGATTTTTTGTCCTTAAAAATCTTCCATGACAACGGTTTTATTTTGTGGTGGCAATTTTGAGGCATCTTTTGACAATGTTTGGGTAGGATGGGTTACAACATTGCAACAAATACTTGGTGGCCACAATTGCCAGAAAGGAGGCCATTTATTTTTCTAGTTGACAACTTATGTATGTTGTATATATTTCTGCATTGTACCTGAGAAAATTTCGCCATGGGCAAGGGAATTTATTCCCAAAAAATGAAGAGGGTCATAGGCCAATGAAAATTACTGCCACGGAGAGAACAACAGAATGGAATTGTCAAGGTTTGAACTCGCTCTTGTAACATTTGTGATATACCTTCAAGTAGTAAAGTAGTCATGGGATGCCATAAGCATTCATTGACAACTAAAAAGGGACAAGCACCTATTCTCCAAAGGATAGAATAATAATTAATAAACGTGAATGATATCTGAATTCTTGGTGTGGTTAAAAAGGTTAATGTATATAATAATAATATGTTTTCAAGGTCATAGCCTAGTCAGACACTAAATTGGTGTATGGGATCTCTTTGTTTGTGGGACAAGAGACTCCTCCACACAGCGATTTGGCTGCTAAAATCTACAAAGATATATCACAAAATTATAATATGCAATAAAAGTCCTACTTTCCATGCACATTATATTCACAAATATAAAATAATGTTTTATAAGGTAGTTACTTCCTCTACATCTAAAGTGTGAAACATCAATATTTTTTTGCCACTAATGCAATTGTATCATGTTATCTGATACGACTTTCATAAATAATTTACTAACTTTTTCCTGAAGTAAAAGAATAATTTGGAAAACAATACCTTTAAATCATTTGTCAACTTGTCTTTTGATTGAAGCAGGCTATCTATGACCCCTTTTGATTCCTTTTGCTTATTTGCCATTATGGAAATCTCATTTTGGAGATCCTTTACCTGTTCAACATTAACTAAATGTTACATAGTCAATTACTCTAAATTGTAAATTATAGTGTAATTTATTCCATGCTTAAAAGGGATGCCTTCAAGTTGGAGATCACTATTGCTTTGTGTCGCTTCTCTCATAGCAAAGAAATGGAAAGAAAGACTGCATTGAAGAACAATAAAACACCGAAGTATGAAATAATTTTACATTCTAATGTCGTAGAATATCCTTTTAGGTTGTCAACTTATCACTGGCAGTGATTTATAACTGTAAACTTTCCTGAAGCAATAAGATCCCAAGAGTTATGAGTAGGTAGAGGAAGATGAGAAAAGAGTAAAACAATAAAGTTGCATGGATATATAATTCAAAGAAAATTTGCTACTGAGAGTTATGAGTAGGTAGAGGAAGAAAAGAAAAAATTAAAACAATAAAGTTGCATGGACATATAATTCAGAGAAAATCTGCTACTAAGATTTTATATAGCTTGTATTGAAGATATTATTATAGGATTGTAAATACTCTAGTTTTTAATTTCTAGTTTTCCTACCTTTTAAATCAGCCTAAACATAGGAGCTTGGACAGATAATGAGACAGAGGCAGTGAACAAGTATTATGTGTGCATAATATTTAAATAAATAAGAAAAAGGAAAAACAACTAAAACATCATTTACAACAATGCAGGAATGGTCAATAGTTTTTTTTTTTTAATTTGTCGTCTCTGCTAAACCCTAGTTGCGATCGTGCTTTGATTCAGCCTTGGCCGACACCATGGAATCTCTCTCATGCTTAGATCTGGGGGTATTGCGCCCCCTTCTGAGGAAGAAGCTTTCCATAGCCTTGCCTCTTCATTTCACCCTTCTCCCATTGTTGTTCCACTACCCAAATTTGTCAAACTCGCTTCTATCGTAGAGGTCAAGTTGTCGTTTCCAGCATCAACATACAAAACTCTGGCTCTTGCAGATCAAGGGTTGGTTGGATAGTTCACAGGTTTATGGCCCTCCTCTCGTGCCATGGAGATTTGGGTGAATAGGAACTGAAGATTTTTTGGGAAAGGATATTTCTCTTTCCTGTTTGAAAAAAAAGACAAGAGATCTTATCTTCTGGAGTGGTGCATATTTTATGGGCCCAAGAGGAATGTACCTTAGTCGATGGTCATTGGCTTTTGACCTAGAGAAAGATATTCCTTCTACAATCCCTAAGTGGGTGCCTTCCCACATCTTCCTCTGCACTGCTAGTGACATAGATATAGTGGCAATAGGAAATATTGATCAATCTAAGCAAAAACCCCCATGTTTACTTGTGCTAGAATTTGCATTGAAGTTGACTTTGAGAAGGGTCTCTTTGAGGCCATTAACTTGTCAATGGATGGATGGAATCGTATGCAAAAGTTAGATTATGAACAACTTCCTTTTAAATGCAAAATATGCCATGAATATGGCCACTTTGCAAGAAACTTCTCTAAAGCTCTAGTTCAACAGTAGGGACCAGAAAATGAAGGGGAATGGCAACAGGTCAAGAAAGAGGGAAAAGTCTCAAGAAACATTGGAATGTCAAGTGGAACTCAAGCAGCCCCAAAGATCTCCCAATCCAATCAATTTCAAGCACTATCGCAACCAAAGTCCTAAATCCTAGGACCTGTTATCACATTTATAGTAGCCGGGCTACCATACATTATTTTTCTGATTCCAGTACACTATTCAGCCAGTTCCCTTACATTTGAGATGCTGAGATGAGCATCTATATTGGATCACTATCAGATTGTGGACAGCAGTATATATTCCCCATGCCATGACTGAGTCTCAGGACACTCAGAGAGATGACCGATGTAGCCATTATACCATTGGTACAGAGCAGTCAGTAGTGCCCAGAGTTACAGCAGCAGTTTCAGAGGACAGATGATGGTACAGGTTGATGAGCAATCAGGTATATGACTCAGCAGGTATATCATTGTGTCATGGTTATATTGCTTTTATATTTATTCTTATAGCATGTCTTAGCACTTAATGTCATGATCTGGCGATCATATAGATATGTGGACCTGGTTGATCTTATTATATATATTATATTGTCCCTACTCAGACTTAGAAGTTCACTATTCATACTCATTGGTTTTACCCTCCTTAGGGAGAATAGAGGTGATCATTCCACCATACCTTGGTTTGCTAGTGTCGGCTCCATTATTCATTGTCTTCATCCATCCATTGCCTACCTCTTAGTTTATCACCCTGACTTACTACTTGACTAGTGACATGGAGGATCTTTTCCCCACTATAGCCTCTGTATTGGATGAGCTTCCCTGTTTATTGTGTCTCGGCTCTGAGTTGGTGACAAAACTTACCTATGGTAAGTTGGAATTCCTTGGAATTCCCCCTAGTCACTAAAGTTGTGTTGGCTAAACCTGAAACTTTTAGTGCTGCCATGAATACAAAATCTGGAAAGATGAAATGCTATATCTTGTATGAAAAGCCCATTCATGCAATGTGTTTCTAAACACACATGAATGAAAGGCATGCCAAATGAAAATGGCTATGAAAATAAAATGTTATATCTTGTGGAAAAATAAATACCTAGGTAAACAAGCTGTCCATGACACACCTAGAATTGCTCAGGTAAACAAGTGCCTTAAAAACACACCTGCAGCAGAAAGCCTAAAATAAATGTAAATCTATGCAATGTGTTTATAAACACACATAGATCAAGGCTATGGAAACTTCAGGCCCCAAAAGCAATGGAACTTAAATGCTATATCTAAACAATTGTTGGCCTTATTTGTATTATGGATTGTGCGCATCTATGAAGGTGAATAAACCCTCTTTGAACAACTCATCCATTTGTGAGACACCGCCTTTCCCTGTGTTATTGCTCATTCAGTATATACTATGGTGTGTATTCCCTTTCCCTTTGCCAAAGTGTCACAAATTTAAGTCAGTCAAGTCATCCCTTAGCCTAGCCAGTTATTTTAGCCTTCACCCTTCACTAGCAAATTGATCACAGCTATGAAGTGAGTATGATCTTGAAAGTCTAGTCTGAGTAATAATAATAATTAATGACATTATATATTTGGATTTAGATCGCCAGTAATGATTACTTTGTGCTATAATTGTTATTTGAATAAGTTGTAGAGCATGCATTAACCTTGGACACTTTGCAGCAGCTTATGATGATGGTCTGAGTTATATTGGGTCATGTTGACTTGGTTAGGCCTAGTCTGACCATGGTCAACCAGAGGACATGAGATGGTTGGACATTATGATGACATGGATAGATGATATATGGTCCATGTATACATACATGATGATTCTATGCAGCAGCTACAGGGTTATGATGATAATTCTTGGTTTTCAGCAGTGTTTGGTCATTTACAGATTATTATTATTGGCCCTGTTCCAGTATATTGGATATATATTTTGATCATGCAGAGACTCATATGGTGTATGAGTAAACATCTTGGATGGATTTGGACCTTCTGAGTCCAATGAGACAGTTTGTTTTCAGTTCCGGGCACTTACAGTGATGATTGAGCCTCAGTAGGCTATCCCAGTGCAGTTTTGGTCTGTCGGAGGCCCTGTCAGAGCAGATGTGATTTTTATCCGGTTGACCTAGGGCGCTGTGCTTGGAGGGGGTGGTCCAGCCACTTGTTTTTACCATATTACCCCCCTCCCGGACACACTGGTGCCCTCACCTTGACAGCGCAGGCACTCCAGGAGGCAGTTTGGGGCAGTTTCACGCTTCCCGAGGCATTTCAGGATTGGTAGAAATGGCTGTTGAGGAAATCGATTTGGACTACTGAGGCAATGTTATAGCATGGGATGATCAGTGATGATAGATCGGGGTCTTCCACACCTCCTCCAGCAGTTTCAACTTCATCGGGGCCCGCATCCATCACTTATGGCACTTTCTGAGGTCTTTTTGAGGCCTACGATTTGACCATGGAGGCACGATTTGGTACATTTAGCATTATTTTATGATTATTGTGCTATGGGGATTGACCAAGGAGGGATAAAATTACCCCTTGGACCCACCATAAGCCTCTTATTATATTTTGTTATCATGATTTGGTGGGATTCCCCTCTTCTAGGGCGATTTTGTCCACTCACATAATATTTTATTAGTGATCCAGGTATTTTATTGTTGAGTTCATCTCAACCATTGATTAGACATTTGTATCTTTTAATCTTAGCCACTCATTCAAAAAGTGGTTAGGGTTTTGGTGCCTCTCCTTCCTATTTAAAGGAGAGAGCCTCTCATTGTAAAGGGACTTTTGGCTCTGGATTATTGGAATAGAAAATTATTATTGCATCTATCTCCAGTGTTGTGGTGAATGTTTTTGGTGTTCGTTCGTTGGTTCTTCCTTTGCACTGAGTTATTGGAGATCTTGTTTGCCATATATTTTGTACCACATTTTTGCATCTACAGGTGGAGGCCGATTTGCTTTGAGGAGGAAGTATTGGTAAGGGAAGACTCTCCCTACTTCTTCTTTGGATCTCTTCGTTGGTAACAGGGAGTATTACTGTCCCAGGACCTTCTATTTCATGTTACTATTGCATTTCTCTTGTATTTCCTCCATGCTTGATCTTACTGATTGAATCGCTATTCCTTGGTTTGACAGGTAGAGGAGGTCGCACTTGTGGGCTAGGGCATCACTTCGGCAAGCAAAATCAACAATTTCCCATTTGATCTCTGCGGGAATCTTCCTCAACATCAAGACATCTCATTCACATCACTCAGGTATGATCTCAAGGTAATTTCTATCTCCATGATCTATCCAATTGTCTAAAACAATTAAAACCCTAATTAATCAAAACCCCCATTTTTACATTTTCTCAGATCTACTTGGATCTAGTGGGTTGTTGGGCATAATATTGAAAACCCACCTCTATAGCATCCACGGCATCCCGGATCTATAGTTTGGTGAGGATTGGCTTCCGTTTAAACCCCTTCCCAAGCCAACTTAGCACTCCCAAGCAAAGGCGCACTTCTTGGTGGTAGTGAGTTGACCTAGATCTAGGTGGTGGGTAGTTGAGATCCCGCTTGATTCTTAATCTACACATCAAATAACCTACCCCCAGATCATCACTTTTCTGATTTCTACCTTGTGGGCCCTATTCCACATTTCAAGGGATTTAATCCCCATTTTGGACCACTTGGTACATTTAAACTCAGATCTAGTAAGATCTAGCCGTCGGATTGCCGTAAAATTATAGATCCACACTCCTACTTGACTAACCTACCCGGATCTAAAGTTTGGATGTCATCGGACTTGTTTTGACCCCATTTACCCCGCTTGTTGGCCTCCTTGGGTAAAGTCGCACCACCTTGGAGAAGTGAGTTGACTCACTTCTAGGACGTGGGTACTTGAGATTTTTGGAGATTTGGAACGGGAATAATTCAAAACCTAGGTCTAGGGTGTCACCTTGTCAAATCTTGCCTTGGGGATAGCATTCCTTATTTTAAGGGATTGTGGTCCACTTTGGTCAAACCTAGATCTAGACCTATTCATCCATCAAGACCTTACTTGCCCACTTGTCTCATGCCATAGGAGTCCTCAACCACAAGTCAACCCTACTTTGACTCCATTATCCCAATTCCCAAGGCACTGGTTTCTCTCCAAGTCAATTCGACTTTCCTAGATTGTTGGATTAACTTGTGGTTTGACCTTTGCATGGTGAACTAAACCCTTGAAGCCATCATGTATCATGGTCAAGCTTATCACTTGTACTAGTTAGCCCCAATTCATCCCCTAAACTACTCTACATTGGACACGGTTCCCAAGGCAGTGGATTTTCCAGCATTGAACTAGTACTCTAATCCTAGATCTCATTTCGAATACTTTCAGTCACTCTCATATCAACAATGAACCAAAGCTACACTCTTTGAACCCCTCACTTGTCTTGTGACTCCAACCTAAGGTCTAGGATAAACCATACACCTTACTTCACATAGAAATAACTTGATTTGGTGTCTTGGTTTTGATCTCTCCTGTAGGGAGTAGATCGGGTCTCCCCCTTTGTTGTCTGGGCTAGACAACATAAAGAGAAGGTTGCCTCGACTGGCGTGACAACCAATCCATTGGAGGTCGAGGTGATCGTGGTTGCACCTTTGAGTTGCCCTTTCCTATTGCCATCCATGACTGGATATATCCATAGGGGTAACTACACCATAGGTGACAACAGGACCCTCTCCTTTCGAAATTTCTGAAGATGTAATTTGGACTTTTGACCCACCTAGAGTCGCCGGATTGCCGAACCGTCTGCTGCAATGTAATCGTGGACCCCAAAAATAGTAGGAATGACCACTTGAACGACCTCGATCCATCACTTAAGCATAATTTGCCCAAAATCCATGATTTTTAATTAAAACAGGTCATTAATGACCAATAATAATTAAAAATCTCACAAATTATTTGGGTTTTTAATTATTTTTTAAATTTTAAATAAATTTCTCTATAGTTTAAATGGAGAAATCTCAATTTGTAATATGTCAGTCATCCGGGATCCGAATTCAGTGATTGAAGGCTCCAACCTTAAGCCAAAAATCATTCATGATCCTCGGACCAATTTATCCTAAGTTTCGGATGTCAATTCAGCCTCATAATTAATAATTTCACAAAAATGCCATTCACAGAGAAATTATTAATTAAAATATAAAAAATTGATTATTTGGAGATAATCCAAATCTCTCCAAAATAATCCAAATGGATTAAAATAAAGGCTAATTGACATGGCACTGGGCATTAATGAGGATTCCAGTCATCTCCAATTAGCTCCAATCAACTATCCAGTCACCAGATGAGTTTAACTCCAGGAGAATTCGCCCACCTTGCATGCAGAACTCGATTTGGTTATGTGGCATGTTATTAAATGAGGATTGATTCGATTTTGAGTTGCATTGAATGGGAGTGGGGGCACCTTGCCTAGGTGGAGGCCACCTCCCACTCTCAACTACCAAGATCTCAAGTGCAAATCGAATTAACTCCAAGCCAACTACCAAATCCTCACGTGTTCTCTCCTCCTTCACGTCAATCTTCCTTTGGAGCTCGAGTTTTCCATGTGGCATGTGGTTATTTGTTGGCTGATACTTCCAAGATGGAGATGAGGTGCGCCTTGCCAAGGTGGAGGCCACCTCCTCATCTCATTTATTGAGATTCGATTTGTTTGGTGAGTTAACTCCAAGCTTGGCTTAACCATGGGGTTGAGTGAGATCTAGATTGGAATTCGAACAAGTGTCAAGTGCCATTGGCTCTCCTAGATTGCCAATTCGAATTAGGTGTTAGGTAGCTAGTTTTTGCTATAAAGAGAAGCCATTTTGGCCATTCTCTGATGGAGATTTTGAGCATGAACACTCTGCCCAAATATCATTGTAATATCTGTTTGATTTTTTAATAAAGAAGTGACTTTGGAGGTCCATGCAAGAGTCTTTTGGGGTTGTCTTTCACATTGTTTGGTGATATATTTCTCACCTTACCTTTATTTCAAGCATTACATTATTCAGTATATGTTCTACATTCTTAGAAATATATTGTTCGGTTTGGCTTGTTTAATTTGTGAGGGTTTTGCAGGATTCACACAAGGTGAAGAATGGCTTGGAGATCAAGCTACTCTTTGCTCATCAATGGCTATTAGCACCTAATCAAATTCTTTTGCAGGTTTTCAAAGTTCTTCTCATCTCAAGAAAAGAAACATAAAGAAGAGACTTGCCTCTTCATCCATCAACAAAAGTTACTACATTCTTTGGTTACAAGACACTTTTGAATCTTCTTTCTGCATTTCTATACCAAAAGTTCTGACTTGAGATAGGACCTTGGGATTTCATCCCAAGGGCCACATTGTTTTGTGGTTGCTTCTCTATCCTCACTAGCACCCTGCGGACATCTATCTAGCTAGAAGGTTTTCTTGGGCTAGTGTTCTAGTGATCACCTTGTTCGGAGGTTGATCCCAGCATTGATTCTTTGGTTTTTCTTGAATTGCTTTGACCTTTCTCACTCTCGTTTTTTGCCTCCCTTCATCCATTCGCTTGGGCTTGATATTTTTGGGTTGTCTTCCTATCTTTTTCCTAGATCTACTTTGCTTCCTCTCTTTCGCTCTCATCCTCTTATTTCTTCCTCCTCTTCCATCTCCCATTCGTCCAACCTCTCCCTCTTCTCTTTCGTCCTTCCTTCTCCATTCCTCTTGCATTCGCTCCTTATCTTCTATTTCCTTCATCTTCCCCTCCTACCATTCGCTCCTCACCTCCTCCTCTCGTCCAAGTTCTTTTGAGCCCTAAAAACATCAAAAAAGAGGAACACTTTTGTTAGTAGTTAGATCTTTAGCATTAGCTTTTTGCCTTAATATAGTCAAGTGTAGGTACTAGTTAGTGCATTTCCTTTATCAAAGGTTAGCATTTAGGCATTTCATTTTATGCTTTGCAAAAGTTAGTGGTTAAATCTCATATTTTATGCTCATTATTTAGATCTTAGTTAATTCCTTTTTAGGCATTGTCTCATCTTTGCTTTTGCTTAGTTAGGATCTTGTACCAGATTTACATTTGTTTAATTTCTAGCTTGTGCTTAGTTGAGATCTTTTATTTTACCTAACAAATAACGGGTGCCTTGAGTTGACTTGCTTTGTAGGTGCTTGAAAGAGAAAAGAAGTTTGAGAAACATTGAGACAAGATCCCAACCAAGCGAAACTCAAAGAAACCATAAGGATGATCCAAAACTTGAAAACTTTTATCTTTTGTAAAAGCAATTAAAGGCTTGCTCCAAGTAGTTTCTCCAAGTCTCATTTTCTCTCAAAAGTCCTTACAAGGGTTAAATTCCCAAGGCATTTGTAATCTTTAATAATACAAGGCAAAAGTGGGATAAGGCCTCCCACATTTTGGTTTTTTCTTCCCTATTTGGGGAAGAGTTTTCTTGTTTTCTTAGAGTAGATTTACTTTCAGTACTTAGATTAATTTTCATTTTTTGTACTTAGATTAGTCCTCTTCCAAGTCTTGACTTGAGATAGTATTCCCAAGGGCAGGGCCACATAGTTTTGTGGTTACTTCTCTTTCCCCATTAGACTCCTTGTCGAAACTCAGCTAGCTGGAATTTCTCAAGGATTGGTGGTTCTAGTGGTCACCTTGTTCGGAGGTTGATCCCACATGTTTATTTTTCTTAGATTAGTTTAGTCTTGGCCGAATAGTTTGTTTCATTTTTGTTATAGAATGCTAGTTGTTCATTTCTGCAAGTGATATCTTTGTCTTTTATTTTCCCATCTTACTGAGCTATCACATGTGTTCATGTTTACAATCTGCTTCTATTTTAATAAACAAACAAAGTCTCTTGAACTTGCCATAATCCAAGTCAAGAGCACTCTCTGTCGGAGAGCATTTTAGCTTGCATCTTTTCCCCCTGCATTAGGCATTTCAATCAAATAAGTCTCTTGAACTTTGGTCTTAAGACTAAAGTTCAACTGTGTGCTTTAATAATATTAAAATACTCCAACTCATACCCCCATTAATTAATTTATCTTGGTCGTTATCTGACACCCGTATGCTCTACCAACCTGAAAGGGTTGGGCTAGTACTCAGAAAGGTTTTGGACTTGTTAATCTCATAAGTGATAACTTAATAAAACTTTACCCCAACAAACGTGTCGGCGTTATTTCGAGAAACTTTTAAGTGGGAGGCAAAAGATCCTAAACCTGGTGGGGCCAAAAAACATACCGTTGTCAGACATCAGGGGTGGTTTAAATCATTGGACACCTATCCCTTCGAAATCTCGACGGTCTTGACATACCATCAGAGGGGAGCCACTTAAAGGTGTACTTTTCCGGTCTCTTGATTACCTTGTTGTTCTTAGCCTAATAATCAAGACCATTAAAACTTTGAATTTACCAAGATAATTTGCACAACGTTCTCACAAACAGTGACTAAGACTACATATTCAGCATCCCCCAGCACTACATTCAATTATTTGACTCCTTCACCCAATGGATAAGACACTGGTCTTTTATATTTACATGCTCTAAATTTAAGTTGAACCATTTGTTCATTGAAATTTATCTATCTGTGGATGCTACAATTTATAAGTCTTTATATACTGCTAAATATTGTTTCGCAACGTGGATTGATTTTTATCTTATGTTTATTATAAGTTGTGGGTCTTTCATCATCAAAAAACTCCTAAACAACACCCATCCGCATCACCACACAATTAAAAAACACTTAAAAACATTGAGCCATAGTTAACTCTTTGTAGAGACTACCCCCCTTGGCTTCGTTAGGAGTTAGCCTAAATGGAGGAGCTGGGATTTAGGTGACAGTACCTAGCTCATTGCTTGCCCCCAAGGCCACACTTCTCTCACTTGTAGTGAAGAGACAACTTTCGAAAGATTTTTGTTGTTGGTGTGCATCTCGGCGGACAACAGGGGGTAGTCCCTAAGGAATGTTTCTAAGGTTGTTAGAGTTCCTGTGTAGATGATTAAAGTGTTTATGTTTTTAGGAGTTGTTTTTGGGTAGTGATTAAAAGGTTCCAAGATATGTTTGCAACAAAGTTTAAATAATCTTTCACCAACATGAATTAGATATCACTGTAAAAAATAAAGATGCACGATACTTGAGATGATAATAAGCAAATGAAAGTGCAAAAAGGACCAGTGCCTTATGGATTCAAAACTAAGTTGCACGAAACGTGGAAACGTATACAAGTTTTTGAAACGGGAATGCTTGGAAACGTGACCCCCCCAAAAATGGGTACGTCAAGAGAAACGCGGTATATATATTTAGATATATAGTTTTTTTAATAACACATTATCTCACAATAAAATAAGAATGAGAGATTAATTTGTAGATAGGTTTAGAAACAATTTAGAGGTTAAGTTGTTTTCATTTTCCATAAACTAGGTTCTTTTAGATTTTCTATGGGTCCTGTTATCACCAAACTTGTAGGTGCCCCTAGAGATGGATCCAAGATGGATGGCAGAAGCAAAGGGCAACCAAAGAGGTGCAACCAAGATGGCCTCGACTCCCAATGGATGTTTGTCACACCAATCGAGGCAATCTTCACTTTATGTTATCTAGCCCAAAACAACAAAGGGGGAGACCCGATCTACTCCCGATAGGAGAGATCAAACCAAAACACCAGATCAAGTCAAGTATAGATGAAGTATGTAAGGTGTATGGTGAACCCTAGATCTATGGAAGAAGTCACAAGGTAAATAATAGGTTGGATCAAGGGGTTTAGACGATGTAGATTTGGTCCAACATGTTTATGCAAGTGACTTATGAGGTTTAAAATAAGATCCAAAATCAGGTTACTAGTCAATTGTGAGAAAATCCACTGCCTTGGGAACCGTGTCCAATGAAGGGTAGTTTAGGACTGAATTGGGGCTAACCAATACCAAAGATGAGTTTGATTGAGTGATATAACAATGTCAAGGGGTTCAAGCAACCAAAACAAGGATCAAACCACAAGCTAATCCAACAGTCCAGGAAAGTCGAATGGGCTTGGAGAAAGATCAGTGCCTTGGGAAGTGGGCCAAATGGAGTCGGATGTCCACCAAATTATAGATCTGGAATGTTGAGGTGTTGAGGTAGGTGGATCTAAAAGATTAGGGTCATCCAATGGCTGGATCTCAGTAGATCTGAGATTGAAGTATGCCACAAAGTGACCCAAGTGGGGCACAACCCTCAAAATGAGGAATGGGGCCCACAAGGTCAAAATCACTGAAGTGACACACTAGGAGTAAGTTATTGAATGTGTAGATTACAGATCAAGTGGTATCTCACCTACCCAGGTGCTAGATCCCTGCAAACTCACCTCTCCCAGGAAGTGCGACCTCCCTTGGAGAGGCTTCTTTGCCTTGGAAAGTGGGTCAAATGGAGGCCAAATCACACCAAACTACAGATCCGAATTGATGTGGATACTGTAGAGGTGGGTTTTAAATTTTATACCCAAACACCAAGTGGATCTTACTAGATCTAAGAAAATGTAAAATGAGGGTTTGTAAATTAAGAGTTTTATCGATGAAGTAGCTATGTCAATGGATTGGAGCCAAGATAAGAAGAACAAACCTGTGGATCTTACCTGAATAACCTTGTAGATGCCTTGATGATGATGATCTATTCAAACCCGATCAATTTGGAGCGATTTGAGGTAGTTTTCTATGAAGTCAAATTGCCCAAGGAAGCCAATGCACCCTCTCTCCTACACAATAAATGTCAACAATATCAGATTTACTGCAATCAAGAGATAAGACTAATGCCACAAGAGAAATAACAGAAATATAGCATAGATCACAATGATACTAATGATAACCCCCTGATACAAGCGAATGCCAAGTGGAGCGAGTTGAAGAAGCCTTGCAAAAAAGCCAAAGTGAAGTCGCCCTCCTGTAGACAAGACAAAGTTTCCCAAAAAGATAGATCTTACCACAAATACCCAAATGCTAGGATGCAATAGACTTTCCAATCACCATCTAAGAATACCAGATGCAAAGGAGACCACAAGAAAGTTTTTCTATATCAAGATTCCAAGAGCCAAAGACCCCTACAATGAAAAGCTCTCTCCTTTAAATAGGAAGGAGTGAGTCCACAATCTAACCACTTTTTGAATGAGTGGCTAAGATTAAAAGATTAAAAGATCTAATCAATGGTTGAGATGAGCTCAACAATACAATACATGGATCACTAATAAAATATAACTATAAGTGGACAAAATCACCCTAGGAGAGGGGATCCCACCAAATCATGATGATAAAATAATAGATCTAGCTTATGGTGGGTCCAAGGGGTAATTTTAGACACCCTTGGTCAATCCCCATAGCACAATATCAATAAAATAATCATCAAAGTACCAAATCGTGCCTCTATGGACAAATCGTGAGCCTTGGGAGGCTCCAAAAATCATCAGAAAGTGCCATAAGTGATGGATGTGGGTCCCGATGAAGCTGAAACTGCTGGAGAAGGTGTGGAAGACATCCCACTCATCATCACTGATCATCCCATGCCATAACCTTGCCTCAGTATCCCAAATCGAATTCCTTCGTAGCCATTTCTACCATTTATGGACTGCCTTGGGAAGTGTGAAACTGCCCAAACTGCCACCTGGAGTGCCTGACTCCAAAAATAAAAATCACCAAACTGTCTGGAAGGGGGGTAATATGGTAATAACGAGTGGTTGGACCACCCATTCCAAAAATAGCGCTCTAGGTGAACCCATCATACCTCTGCTCTGCACTGTCAGGGCCTCTGACAAGCCAAAACTGCACTAGGATAGCCAATTGAGGCTCAATCATCACTGCAACTGCCCGGAACTGAAAACAGACCGTCTCATTGGACTCAGAAGGTCCAAATCCATCTAAGATGTGTACTCATACGCCATATAAACCTCTCCATGGTCCAAAATAAATACTCATCATATCCGGCAGACCAATAATAATAATCTGTAAAAGTGCTGAAAAGCACAAATCATCATCATAAGCCTGAAACCACTGCATAAGCCCACCATGGTGACCTGTACCCGACCATATATCATCTATCTGTACCATCTGAGGTCTGCCACCTCATGTCCTGTGGTTGACTTTTGGTCAAACTGAGGTTCGACCAAGTCAACATGACCAACATATGACTCAAACTGTCATCAAGCTGCTGCAAGGTGTCAAATGTTAAAGACATGCTTTACAATCCATTCAAATAGCAATTATAACAAATAGCAATCATTACTGGCGATCTAAATCCAAATATAATATGTCATTAATATTTATTAATTACTCAGACAAGACTTTCAAGGTCATACTCACTTCATAGTTGTGATCAATTTGCTACTAAAGGGTGAAGGCTAAGAATAACATGGCTAGGTTAAAGGATGACTTACTAACTTAACACTGTGACACTTTGGAAATGGAAAAGGGAATACACACCCTAGCATATAGTGGACAAGCAACAACACATGGAATGGCGGTGTCTCACAAATGGATAAGTTGTTCAAAGATTGTTTATTCACCTTACACTGATGCGCACAATCCATAATACAAATGAGGCCAACAATCTTTTTGATAAAGAGTTTAAGTTCCATTGCTTTTTGGGCCTAGAGTTTCCATAGCCTTTGATCTATGTGTGTTTATAAACACATTGCATAGATTTACATTTAATTTAGGCTTCTTGCTGCAGGTGTGTTTTTAAGGCACTTGTTTACCTGAGCACTTCTAGGTGTGTCACAGACAGCTTGTTTACCTAGGTATTTACATTTCACAATAGATATAGCATTTAATATTTTCATAGCCACTTTCATTTGGCTTTATTTCATTCATACAAGATACAACATTTGATTTCCATACTTTGTATTCATGGCAGCACTAAAAGTTTCAGGTTTAGCCAACAACAACTTTAGTGACTAGGGGGAATTCACAGGGAAAACCAACTCACCATAGGCAAGTTTTGTCACCAACTCAGAGCCGAGACACAATAAACGGGGAAGCTTATCCAATATAGAGGCTACAGTGGGGGAAAGTCCTCCATGCCACTAGTCAAGTAGTAAGTCAAGGAAATGAACAAACTGGGTAAGTCATGGATGGATGAAGACAATGAATAATGAAACCAAAACTATCAAGCCAAAATATGGTGGGAATGATCACCTCTATTCTCCCTAGGGAGGGTAAAACCAACGAGTATAGGCCAAGAACTTCTAAGTCTGAGTAGGGACAAATATATATATATATAAGTACAACCAGGTCCACATATCTATATGATCGCCAGATCATGATACTAAATGCTAAGACATGCTAAGAAAATGGAAATAAAAGCAATAAAACCACAACACCATAATATACATGCTAAGTCATATACCTAAATGCTCACCATCTAAACCATCATCTGTCCTCTGAAAGTGTTGCTGTAACTCTAGGCAATATTGACTGCTCTGTACAAATGGCTAAATAGCTACATCGGTCCTCTCTCTGAGTGTCCTGAGACTCAGTCATGGCATGGGGAATAAAAACTGCTATCCATAATCTAATAGTGATCCATAATAGATGCTCATCTCAGCATCTCAATGTAAGGGAACTGGTTGAATAGTGTACTGGAATCTGACAAAAAATGTATGGTAGCCCGGCTACTATATATGTGATAACAGGTCCCAAACCGCTCATGGACCCTTGGAGGTTTCCAAGAAGTTTCCGAGTTTCTGCAAGTTTCTAGTACCAGTACGTGGGCATTTTAGGAGTTTCGTGCAACATAGAGTCAAAACAGTGTAAAAATAGATATTGTTGACTGAAAGGGAAATGTTGTGCAAGTGTCTCTTGGTTAATTTTAGATTATTAATGTTGTGAAACTTGTTTAGGGAAAAAGGGAAAACTCCTGATATACCATGAGGTACAGGGAGGAATGTGCGGAAATCAAGATTTGGTGGCTCCGTACAAGGACATGTGGGTTGGTCGGAGTCTCAAGAGCGGTGTTAAACACTACACCAACAAGGATGTAGCCTAACTGGTGCCCCAAGGTCTCGTCCCAGTGGTTCCTGCGTCCCCAGGCAGAATTTCCCCACACAAAAATTGTCTAAGTGTCGGATTTTCACTTATTTTAAGGGTCGTTGATTTTATTAAGTGAGTATTAAGTTAAGTGTGGAATGTTAAAAAAGTGCTTCCAACTGTTTCTAGGTATCCCACAAATGGGCAAAGCATACGCAGTGTAAGCAAAATAGTTTATTCAAATTTGGAAAACAAGGACCAGTGTGCTCTCCGACAGAGAGTGCTCTTGACCTGTTTTTCAGCGAGGTTCAAGAGACTTTGGGTTCCTTTTATTAAACAATTAAGTTATAGAAATTAAAATGCAAAACTTGGAAAAGATATGAATCACCAAACTTATGCGTCACTTTCTGATCAACCTCCACTAATTGGCAATGCCTTTAGGTGGAGGTGAGAGCATACTTCGTGGCGACGAAGCTGGTTTTATTTCTAATTTGCTTTTGCAAAATTAAAAAAATGAAATTTACTGAAAAAAGGAATTTAAAGTATACAACCTGTACTACAAAGTTGAGTGTGTGAAATTTGTGGGGTTAGAAAAAGTCAATCTCACAAAAATGACAAAAACGCAAATCCCCTCAGGGAGATGGGGTGTGGGTGCTGGGTACCCCACTGCTCTCATTTAATGTTTTTACAATTATGCTCAATAAAAGATGCCTCTTAGTCCTTTTAGACTTGCATCTAAGGGCTTACAAGCTAGAATTTTGAAACAATGATGAAATCGGTCCCTTGGAAGGTAAATTTAGCAATTTTTAGTGAAATTTCGCCAAAGCTTCCTCCTCTTTTTCCTTGGACCTGCTAAAAACCAACAAGTGAAACACTTAGAATGTAATGGCAAACACAAAAAAAAATTTACACTTAGAAAAATTTCGAAAGTAAGATCTAGTGCGAAAATTAGATTTTTAGAGTACTTAGATCTGACTAAAAATGTGTCAAAGTGCTATAGATCTGAAAGATAGGCAAAAATAATAGATCTACTTCTTAAACACTTTGCAAAAAATAACATAAAAGTAAAGAGAGAGAGTAGATTTTGATTGTTGAGATGGATGGATCCTTTTGGTCCAAATGCCCTCTTTGGTGTTGTTCTTGGAAGCCCCTATAAGCAAAGTGTTGGTCTTTAAATGTTGCCCAAAGAGGAAGAGATACAACCGAGTTCAAATCCCCCTTAAGCTCTGTGATCTGCAGGTTAGAAACCAAATCTCGCAACAAAAAATATTAGATCCAGTGTGTTAGAATGAAGAGAAAACCAAAAGAGCCTAAATATACCCGAATATTGTTGGCTACTTCTAGATCTCTCTAAATCAAAGCACAAGTAAACAAATTGACAGCTGCAAATGTTTACTCTATCTCAAAGAAGCTAGAGCATGCATATAATTTGAAAACAAGAAAGTATCAACCACAATATCACCTCATGAGATGATCATTCACCACACTTGCACAGGATGGGCCTCCAAAGCCTTCAACATGTATTCAAAAAAAAATTATCGAGTTACAAAATGGTAGAGGTTCTATGCATCCATGAAAATCAATGGAGCATAGACCTTGCTTTATAGTTTTCCAAGGGATGAATTCGAATTCATGAGGGAGAGGGTGAATTCATGGAGTGAGTGAGTCGAATCCCTTTGAATTAGCTTTGATTGAGGCTTGAAAGGGGGGATTGAGAGTGATGTGGCTGCCATATAAGGAAGGCACCTCCCTCAATCCCTTGGAAACTCCTCCAACCATCTACGAAAAGCCACATGCTATGCATTGTTGGGAGGAAGGGAAAAGCATCACGTTAGAGGGAGATTCACATTCCTCTATTCAATCATTGATTTAGATCTCAATTAAATGGTGGGATGCCACATAAGGAAAGGCACCTACTTCAATCCCTTGCAACTCACGCCTATCCTATTGGAAACATTGCCCACCAATGGAGACCCACACTCATGGAAAAATAGCCCACGTGAATGATGACCCATGCTCCTCCAAACTCACGTCATCCTTTTTTTTCCAACTCATGCGTTATCCTAAGTTCAAATGGCATGTGCTTTATTCACTTGGAATGGTCGTACATCACTTAAGACCAAGTGCCACCCTTTTTCCAACTTAAAAATCATGTATTTTGATTTTTTAAAATTTTTGTCACTTCTGCATTTTCTCCTTTTTTAGCATTTAAATGCCAAAATGATGCCTCTTTAGCGAAAACTGCTCCCAGAGGCGACGTAATCGCCTGGAACCTAAAGAAAGTGAGCACTAGGGTAAAGAGGGCGCTCTGAGCATCAAAACGAGCCTCCCCACGCCAAATTCCACCTCTAGACGACACTTTTATTACATTTTGAATTTTTCCAATTAAACCATTAAAAAAATGGTCTAATTTACGAAAGAAGAAAAAAAAAAATTTGTCAGGATGACTTCAAACTCCTAGGGGACCTAGTGCATGTCCATACGACTTATTACTGATGTCTAGCATGTAAAAAATACATAGACATATAGACTTTAAAAACCTCCCTAGGTTCGACCATCATGAGAATAGTCCAGCTTTGGAGGTGTGAGTGAAAAACTCAGGAATTATACGCCATTGAAGAGTAGCGCATAATTCTTAAGGAAAAAACACTCTACAGTATCCCCCTGATAACCAATCCTAAGGTAGGCCAAGTCTTTTACAAAATAATCATGCTTAGACCTGTTATCACACAACTTGTAGTTGCCCCTAGAGGTATCCCATCCGGGACGGTAGAGGAGTTAGGCAACTAAAGAGGTGACCTAAGAGATGCCACGGTTCCCAATGCAATGCGGGAGTCACGTCAACCGAGGCACTCTTCGCTTTAGGTCAAGGTATAACTAGACCAAGGGGGAGACCCTATACCCCAATCACAGTTGATTGGACCCAAGCAAAGGTTTCAAAGGGTGAATAAATGATGAGTTACGGAAACCAATGCAAGGCTTAGTGGACCTAATGTTTAAGGTATGGTTGAAGGTGGTATCATGGATAGTTAGTGTTTCAACCTATGTATGGTTTAGGCCACTTGATGGGGTATGATTGCTAAGTATAGTACCATGTGTTTACATAAGTGGGTCTTGTTGCCTTGGGAAGTGTGAAATGGCTCTAGGTGGGCCCACAAGGTGAAGTTAAGTGTGAAGATGGTACTATAGGCTAGATCTAGGTTAGATCTACAAGTTAGAGTTGGTTCTAGGATTACCCATGTGCTAGATCTAGGGTTTGACACTAATCCCAAGAAGTGCGCCTTGCTTGGAGAAGGACTAGTGCCTTGTTGGATGGGCTAATGGGGTCAAGAAGGATGTCAAAGTGTAGATCGGGACACCTAGAAGCCAAGTCAAGTGGTTTGGATGAGATCCAATGGTTGGATCTTACTAGATCTAGGTTTTTACGTGATGACCAAAAGTGGACCACAATTCCTTAAAACAAGGAATGCAATCCCCAAGGTAGATCGGGACAAAAGGACAGTCTAGACCTAGGTTTCAAGGCATGGGCATTCCAAATCCACAAAAATCTCCAACACCCACTTCCTAGAAGTGGTCCAACTCAAAACTTCAAGGGGGTGCGACTTTCTCAAGGAAGGGCAAAAAGTGGCTTTGGTGGACCCAATCAAGTCCAATGGCCACCAAAATGTAGATCCAGGATGTTAGTACCCCGATCTATGTTCCTTCAAAGTTTCAAGTAAATCCAATGGGTAGATCTTAGTAGATCTAAGTTTCAAGGTGCCAAGAAGATCAAAAGGGGGTTTCAACCCCTCAAAACATGGAGAGATGTCCACAAGGTAGTTTTCACCAAAGTAAGGATATGGGTATAGGTTATCAAGTATCTAGATATCAATTCAAGTGGGATCTCACCTACCCATGTGCTAGATCCTACCCAACAAGCTTCTCTTAGGAAAATCGATTTAGGTTCAAGAAGGCTTTTTACATTGAAAAGTGTGTCAATTTTTAGCCAATCACCACCAAACTATAGATCCAACTAGGGGTGGATCCTATAGAGGTGGGTTCTTAATATCTTTTCAAATGCAAGGGTGGATCTAGGTAGATCTAAAAAAATACCAAAATTGGGGTTTTGATTTAATTAGGGTTTTATGACCAATGGAGATAGAATGGATGAAAGAGGCACATACCTTGTAGATCTTACCTCAATTTGCTTATGGCCACCTTGCAAGTTGATAGCATTCTCCTATGTTTATATTCAAGAGTGAGATCCAAGTGCTCCAACCAAATCTCCCTTCTCCAAGATAGCCAAATCGTCCTCCTCCTACAAGACAAGATCAAAGAAACAAGTCAAGCAAGATGATTATGAAAATGGTAGAAAGATGTAATAGAAAGCATCAACTATGTCACGAAGATACAATAATGATACTCCCTGTCACAAGATCAACCCAAGAGAGAATATGTGGATCCCTCCAACAATAACCCTCCAAAAGTCGCCCTCCTCTCTCCAATTCGACTTTCCTGTCAAAAGGTTAGCAAAAACACAAAAATCCACAATGATACATAGAAGAGATACTTTATATTCAATATGCAAGAGAATCCACAAGCCAAGAGAGATGTGCTCCACAAAAAATCTTCTATTCCAATATTCCAGAGCTCCAAAGGTGAGCTATACAATGGGGGGTCTCCTCCTTATATAGGATAATAAAGACCAAAACCCTATACCACTCTACAATACTACATCAAATGAGTGGTTGAGATTATAAGATCTCATCATACAATCAATGGCTAGGATGAATCCATAACAATATATCACATGGATCACTCAACATAACAATAGCGCCCTCACTAAGTGGTACAATGGAGGGTGACGTCATCCCACAAGAGGGGTATAAAGTACAATAATCCACCTCATGATGACTAGGGCATGATAAAATAAGCACATGGTGGGGCTAGGAGGTATAAATCCTTGCTAGCTCACCCCAAGGCACAATAAAATAATAAAATATGTCCAATATAATGATAATGACCAAAACTGTCCTCAGAATCCATGACAGTCGAGCAGTAAATGTCCTCCTGTGATCAATCTGGAGATACCCACATGGTGAAAACTGACTGGAAGATAGTGAGATCACCCTGGAAGACCTCTGTGAAAACCAAATGCCAAAACCTTGCCTCAATTGCCCAAATCGATTTCCTCAGTGACCACTTTATCCCATTTTTTAACTGCCTCGGGAACTGTGAAAGTGCCAAAACTGCCTCCTAGGGTGCTAGCGCTGTCAATCTGAGCCCACCAGGCTCTCCGGGAGGGGGGATAAATGGTAATAACAAGTGGCTGGACCACCCCCTCCATCATCAGCGCCCTAGGTGAACTGGCCTCTCGGGGCCCCTGCTGCTCAGGCTGGGAAATCAGCCCCAAATCTGGTCAACAAGTGTAAAACTGCATCAATCACTGTCAGAAGTGCCCGGAACTGAAAGATAAGTGTCTCAATGGATCCAGAAGACCCAAATCCACTAGGAATGAGTACTCATACACCCTGGGTTGCCCTAATGGGCCAGCTGTAGGGTCCACCATATATGGACAATGTATAATCTGCTGATCTGTAATAATAATAACCTGCTGAACTGGATCAAACATCATCTGTATCATATGTCCATCATATGATATCATCATCAAACATGTGGGACCATAAATCATCATCAATAATCATCCATACATGGTCCACATCATCATGGATCCCAAGAATATAATATCAAGGATAAATCACATCAGTAGATTAAGACAATGTTTCTCTAATCATTCCCACAGCTAAGCTCAAAGTATAAATTCCATTCAGTGGCATTAATCAAGTTAATATATTTCGTGGTTATATAAAATTACTTGCACCATAGTTCAAATGACAAACTCACCCATTGGACATGGTCAAACTGCTAGTGAAGGATGAAGGCTAGGAGCAAGGTTGGGCCAAGGGTTTGACTTGTCTAACTTAACTCAAAAATACTTTGGACTGGGAAAAAGGGGGAAGCTACAAACTCTGTGTTGGACAAAAGAACACGGGGGATGGCTGTGCCTCACAAATGGATAAGTTGTTTAGAGAGTGCTTATTCAACTTAGGCATCATGTCTACATCAAGTTGATCCAAGTTCATTAGGATCATTCAATTTATTTCCATGGCCTTTTTGGCCTACATAACCCTTCGGATTTCAGATGTGCTGAGAAGCACAACTAGTTGCAGCTTGCATCCAGGGCATGTTTTTCATATATTTATACAAGGTCAGCAATTGTTTAGATATAGCTTTTAAGAACTATTGCTTTTTGGACCTTTCTTATACTTTTCGAGGAGTATTTTTAGCTTTTCATTGCTCTTGCCCTTTTTTTGTTTCCATGGGCGAATTCATTTAGTTTCCACAGGTAGAACATGAGCTTTCAGTTTTAGCCAACAACATCTCAAGTGACTAGGGGGAGTTCGAGCCAATGCCAAACATCGGGACAACCGACCAGAATGATTTAGGCCTACAATCCAACTCACCAAAGGCAAGTTCTGTCACCAACTCAGAGCCGAGACACTGAATAAACAGGGATGCGGTCCAAACACAGAGGTAGAAAAATAGGGAAGTCCTCAGTATCAGAAAGTCAAATGAAACAAGTCAGGGTTTAAAGTCAAACAGGAAGGTCATGTATGGATGGAGACAAGTGGATATGGAGCCTACACTAGCAGACAACTGGTGTCGGGAAAGACCATGTCTATGTAAGGTGAAATACCAGTAAGTTTTGTTAGATGACCTAAAAGTGCAAGCAATTGTCCATTTTATGATTTACAGTTCATTTTAAATAGTTTGCCACATCAGGAATAATATACCAAGCACATGCTATAATCATGACTAAATCAACAAGCTAATAATCCACATTCAGTGAGAACATATCCATAGGTGATACAACATCATCATAATAGCAATCATCATGCATCATCTGAAACACTGCTGAAATACATCTCTAGGCACTGAACTGAAACTGTAATGGGATAAGTGGTCACATCAGTCATCAAATCTGAACTCCCAAGGCTCAGCCTTGACACAAGGTCATAAAATCTGAATAATGTACTGCTCTGATCGTAAGTGATCCAAAATATATAGCCATGCTCTGGAATAAGGAAGCTCTGGAATGTGCAGATATCTGCTGTACAAAAATAGTAGCCCCGCTACTATGGTGTGATAACATCTGGCTCCAGCTGGGACAAGTGCTCTAAGGGAGAGAGCGCTTGAGAACCTCAGAATCTCTGGTCTCGAACTGCTCTGCATCAATCTTCAATCCAGCACTGCACCATCCTTGCTTTCAGCTTTTATCTTGCACCTGTTCCTGCTCTCACAAAAACTAGAATACCATCATGGAGCATGTATGGGATAAAAACAAAACAAAACTGAAAATTAATCTAAAGCATAAACTGAAAATGCGTCAGAATATAAATTTAAACTAACATGGCATATATTATTATCATTTATCATTTTTATTTACTGTGCAGGAGGACAAGAGTACTTCTTTAATCAGGCAATCTCAACTTGCACAGGCAGCCAACAATATAAATGCTAACTATAATTTCTTAAATGTATGCAGGAGAAAAGACAAGCTTAGGAAGGAGCAAGACTCAACTCAGGCAGAAACAAGAAAAAAGGGACAATACTCGGCACACAGAAAAAGAAAAATCACACAAATCCTACTGCTCAAGTGAGCTTATTCAATACCTACCTACCCTACTCTAACCAGTGAGCACAAATGTTAGGTAAAATCATAAATCCAGTGCAACCATTCATCAAATAAATTAATGATTCTTCTTTGATTTTTGTTGATGAAATAAGTCAAGATTGGATTAAAAATCACTGAAATTGAGAGCACAATCTTCTTGACTTTTTCAGAAATTGAAGAAGGATTTGAGTGGTGCAACATGAAATAATGCAGAGGAGACGACTGACTAGTGAAGCCATCCTCCATCCAAAAACTGATAGGATCATAAAATTTATGCAAGTTATTGTTTAAAATGGATGGAGGAAAAATACAAGGCATATGATTTAATAAACTACTTTCCTCATTCACTTCACTTGCATATTTAATTCGTTTCCCCTTGGGACTGATGATCAAATAAAAACCAAGTGGGGACAAATCAAGGCTTAAAAGACGAAAAATCAAAACTAGGCCCACTTGATGCTCAAAAATGGAGAAAAGATGAAATTGATCTTTAAACACCTTTTCTAGCCACCAAGAATGATTGATAATTTGACAACAAGCATTATTGTTCCAAGGTGACTGAAAAGGGAAATGAAGTGCTTTTTCTCCAAACATGTTCCTATTGAAAAATTCCAAGGCAAAAAAATGACTAGAGCACCAACCCAAAGATGATTGAAAGATTTGGGAAGGGAGGGTGGATTGCAAATATGAAAATTCTCCCAAATGGATAAACAAGTTTGACCTTGGACTTTGACAAAAGAAAGCAGTCTTTACTCTAGGAATGATTTTAACCTTTTGATCAAGTTTAATATTTACAACCTGAGGACAAGATTGACCATAACTATCTAACTCTAAGTTATCTTGATTAAGGATGGAAAAATTTAAAGACTCATTATAAGAAGTGGAAAACAGATTAGAGCATCTAGTGTGATTCCCAAATTCATCCTCATCTTGATATTGACCTTCTATTGAATCATCATTAAAATTATAAGAGGATAAGTGATCATTTTCATTTATAATATCTTGATTAAATGCACAATGATCACGAGAGATCACCACTAAAGGATCTTGGTCGGTGTTTTCACTTTCTTCTTTTTCAATAAGGTGATAAGGAATTGAATGATCATTAAATATGGAACGATTAATGAGTTTCTCTGAGGGAGGAACTTCAATAGACTGACTGACTAAAGGCTCATCCTCAGAAATTTCCTCCGGATCAAGACTAGGGCTACCTAAAAAGAAATTTGAAAACTTATGATTTATACAATGATTATGGATTTGACTATCAATCGACTCAAAAGTGGAAGACTTATCCTCAAAAGAAATTGAGCAGGATGGGTCATCTTCGGATGTTGACAATTCACTTGATGCTTGATTATTAACAGATTCAACAATAGGATCAAAAAGGGGAAGGTTTTGATTTGAAAAATATATATCATCGGATTCACTTCCCCATCTTTCTAAGAAACTTTGCTCAAACATGTCATACCCGGAAATGCTATTGGGCTTCAAATCTAAGAACCAGATCTCAGCTCTTTCTTTAAAGGACGAAGCCAATAGTTTCATACACACATCCTCATGGGTTATGGATAAATCTTTAATAATTTCCCTAAAAAGTTCAAGGTGTCTTTTAGCAGATACTTCATGACTTCCATCAAATTTAGACAACCTTTCACGGGCTTGATGAGGGATGTGATGAGGATACCCAACAATTTTTGAGAAGTCAAAAACTTTCAAACGACCAAAAGTCCTAGGCCGCTCAGAAGCAGCCATGGATGGCAAAAATTTTAGTTTATTTTATTTTATTTTATATTTTTAAAAAATTTTAATTTTAATTTTAAATCAAGAACCTAAATACAAAAAGATGCACCCCATGGGTTCTAGATAATGATAGGATCGATCACCAGTGGAGTCGCTTATGTGGAGTCGCCAGGTAGATTTTAAAACTCTTCTACCAAGATGTATGTCGTTTAAAGTGCAGAGAGATAGTGAGACACAAAGGTGTGTTGAACCAAGGTAGGCCTCTACCTCCCCGGCAACGGCGCCAAAAATGTTATCACACAACTTGTAGTTGCCCCTAGAGGTATCCCATCCAGGACGGTAGAGGAGTTAGGCAACTAAAGAGGTGACCTAAGAGATGCCACGGTTCCCAATGCAATGCGGGAGTCACGTCAACCGAGGCACTCTTCGCTTTAGGTCAAGGTATAACTAGACCAAGGGGAAGACCCTATACCCCAATCACAGTTGATTGGACCCAAGCAAAGGTTTCAAAGGGTGAATAAATGATGAGTTACGGAAACCAATGCAAGGCTTAGTGGACCTAATGTTTAAGGTATGGTTGAAGGTGGTATCATGGATAGTTAGTGTTTCAACCTATGTATGGTTTAGGCCACTTGATGGGGTATGATTGCTAAGTATAGTACCATGTGTTTACATAAGTGGGTCTTGTTGCCTTGGGAAGTGTGAAATGGCTCTAGGTGGGCCCACAAGGTGAAGTTAAGTGTGAAGATGGTACTATAGGCTAGATCTAGGTTAGATCTACAAGTTAGAGTTGGTTCTAGGATTACCCATGTGCTAGATCTAGGGTTTGACACTAATCCCAAGAAGTGCGCCTTGCTTGGAGAAGGACTAGTGCCTTGTTGGATGGGCTAATGGGGTCAAGAAGGATGTCAAAGTGTAGATCGGGACACCTAGAAGCCAAGTCAAGTGGTTTGGATGAGATCCAATGGTTGGATCTTACTAGATCTAGGTTTTTACGTGATGACCAAAAGTGGACCACAATTCCTTAAAACAAGGAATGCAATCCCCAAGGTAGATCGGGACAAAAGGACAGTCTAGACCTAGGTTTCAAGGCATGGGCATTCCAAATCCACAAAAATCTCCAACACCCACTTCCTAGAAGTGGTCCAACTCAAAACTTCAAGGGGGTGCGACTTTCTCAAGGAAGGGAAAAAAGTGGCTTTGGTGGACCCAATCAAGTCCAATGGCCACCAAAATGTAGATCCAGGATGTTAGTACCCCGATCTATGTTCCTTCAAAGTTTCAAGTAAATCCAATGGGTAGATCTTAGTAGATCTAAGTTTCAAGGTGCCAAGAAGATCAAAAGGGGGTTTCAACCCCTCAAAACATGGAGAGATGTCCACAAGGTAGT
Source organism: Larix kaempferi (assembly GCA_027924585.1). Taxonomy (NCBI): domain Eukaryota; kingdom Viridiplantae; phylum Streptophyta; class Pinopsida; order Pinales; family Pinaceae; genus Larix; species Larix kaempferi. The sequence continues at coordinate 727,276 of BSBM01000035.1, forward strand.
TTTCACCAAAGTAAGGATATGGGTATAGGTTATCAAGTATCTAGATATCAATTCAAGTGGGATCTCACCTACCCATGTGCTAGATCCTACCCAACAAGCTTCTCTTAGGAAAATCGATTTAGGTTCAAGAAGGCTTTTTACATTGAAAAGTGTGTCAATTTTTAGCCAATCACCACCAAACTATAGATCCAACTAGGGGTGGATCCTATAGAGGTGGGTTCTTAATATCTTTTCAAATGCAAGGGTGGATCTAGGTAGATCTAAAAAAATACCAAAATTGGGGTTTTGATTTAATTAGGGTTTTATGACCAATGGAGATAGAATGGATGAAAGAGGCACATACCTTGTAGATCTTACCTCAATTTGCTTATGGCCACCTTGCAAGTTGATAGCATTCTCCTATGTTTATATTCAAGAGTGAGATCCAAGTGCTCCAACCAAATCTCCCTTCTCCAAGATAGCCAAATCGTCCTCCTCCTACAAGACAAGATCAAAGAAACAAGTCAAGCAAGATGATTATGAAAATGGTAGAAAGATGTAATAGAAAGCATCAACTATGTCACGAAGATACAATAATGATACTCCCTGTCACAAGATCAACCCAAGAGAGAATATGTGGATCCCTCCAACAATAACCCTCCAAAAGTCGCCCTCCTCTCTCCAATTCGACTTTCCTGTCAAAAGGTTAGCAAAAACACAAAAATCCACAATGATACATAGAAGAGATACTTTATATTCAATATGCAAGAGAATCCACAAGCCAAGAGAGATGTGCTCCACAAAAAATCTTCTATTCCAATATTCCAGAGCTCCAAAGGTGAGCTATACAATGGGGGGTCTCCTCCTTATATAGGATAATAAAGACCAAAACCCTATACCACTCTACAATACTACATCAAATGAGTGGTTGAGATTATAAGATCTCATCATACAATCAATGGCTAGGATGAATCCATAACAATATATCACATGGATCACTCAACATAACAATAGCGCCCTCACTAAGTGGTACAATGGAGGGTGACGTCATCCCACAAGAGGGGTATAAAGTACAATAATCCACCTCATGATGACTAGGGCATGATAAAATAAGCACATGGTGGGGCTAGGAGGTATAAATCCTTGCTAGCTCACCCCAAGGCACAATAAAATAATAAAATATGTCCAATATAATGATAATGACCAAAACTGTCCTCAGAATCCATGACAGTCGAGCAGTAAATGTCCTCCTGTGATCAATCTGGAGATACCCACATGGTGAAAACTGACTGGAAGATAGTGAGATCACCCTGGAAGACCTCTGTGAAAACCAAATGCCAAAACCTTGCCTCAATTGCCCAAATCGATTTCCTCAGTGACCACTTTATCCCATTTTTTAACTGCCTCGGGAACTGTGAAAGTGCCAAAACTGCCTCCTAGGGTGCTAGCGCTGTCAATCTGAGCCCACCAGGCTCTCCGGGAGGGGGGATAAATGGTAATAACAAGTGGCTGGACCACCCCCTCCATCATCAGCGCCCTAGGTGAACTGGCCTCTCGGGGCCCCTGCTGCTCAGGCTGGGAAATCAGCCCCAAATCTGGTCAACAAGTGTAAAACTGCATCAATCACTGTCAGAAGTGCCCGGAACTGAAAGATAAGTGTCTCAATGGATCCAGAAGACCCAAATCCACTAGGAATGAGTACTCATACACCCTGGGTTGCCCTAATGGGCCAGCTGTAGGGTCCACCATATATGGACAATGTATAATCTGCTGATCTGTAATAATAATAACCTGCTGAACTGGATCAAACATCATCTGTATCATATGTCCATCATATGATATCATCATCAAACATGTGGGACCATAAATCATCATCAATAATCATCCATACATGGTCCACATCATCATGGATCCCAAGAATATAATATCAAGGATAAATCACATCAGTAGATTAAGACAATGTTTCTCTAATCATTCCCACAGCTAAGCTCAAAGTATAAATTCCATTCAGTGGCATTAATCAAGTTAATATATTTCGTGGTTATATAAAATTACTTGCACCATAGTTCAAATGACAAACTCACCCATTGGACATGGTCAAACTGCTAGTGAAGGATGAAGGCTAGGAGCAAGGTTGGGCCAAGGGTTTGACTTGTCTAACTTAACTCAAAAATACTTTGGACTGGGAAAAAGGGGGAAGCTACAAACTCTGTGTTGGACAAAAGAACACGGGGGATGGCTGTGCCTCACAAATGGATAAGTTGTTTAGAGAGTGCTTATTCAACTTAGGCATCATGTCTACATCAAGTTGATCCAAGTTCATTAGGATCATTCAATTTATTTCCATGGCCTTTTTGGCCTACATAACCCTTCGGATTTCAGATGTGCTGAGAAGCACAACTAGTTGCAGCTTGCATCCAGGGCATGTTTTTCATATATTTATACAAGGTCAGCAATTGTTTAGATATAGCTTTTAAGAACTATTGCTTTTTGGACCTTTCTTATACTTTTCGAGGAGTATTTTTAGCTTTTCATTGCTCTTGCCCTTTTTTTGTTTCCATGGGCGAATTCATTTAGTTTCCACAGGTAGAACATGAGCTTTCAGTTTTAGCCAACAACATCTCAAGTGACTAGGGGGAGTTCGAGCCAATGCCAAACATCGGGACAACCGACCAGAATGATTTAGGCCTACAATCCAACTCACCAAAGGCAAGTTCTGTCACCAACTCAGAGCCGAGACACTGAATAAACAGGGATGCAGTCCAAACACAGAGGTAGAAAAATAGGGAAGTCCTCAGTATCAGAAAGTCAAATGAAACAAGTCAGGGTTTAAAGTCAAACAGGAAGGTCATGTATGGATGGAGACAAGTGGATATGGAGCCTACACTAGCAGACAACTGGTGTCGGGAAAGACCATGTCTATGTAAGGTGAAATACCAGTAAGTTTTGTTAGATGACCTAAAAGTGCAAGCAATTGTCCATTTTATGATTTACAGTTCATTTTAAATAGTTTGCCACATCAGGAATAATATACCAAGCACATGCTATAATCATGACTAAATCAACAAGCTAATAATCCACATTCAGTGAGAACATATCCATAGGTGATACAACATCATCATAATAGCAATCATCATGCATCATCTGAAACACTGCTGAAATACATCTCTAGGCACTGAACTGAAACTGTAATGGGATAAGTGGTCACATCAGTCATCAAATCTGAACTCCCAAGGCTCAGCCTTGACACAAGGTCATAAAATCTGAATAATGTACTGCTCTGATCGTAAGTGATCCAAAATATATAGCCATGCTCTGGAATAAGGAAGCTCTGGAATGTGCAGATATCTGCTATACAAAAATAGTAGCCCCGCTACTATGGTGTGATAACAAGACCAACTTATTACAATTCCCCCGCAGAAGTCTGGACATGCAAAAATTACAAAGGGCCAAAAATATTTGCCCTGATGGATCTCGGAACACTGACAATGAACATTGAACATGTTCACAACTTCAACAGTTCACTCGAAATCCACTAAGTGCAATTTAGTGGATAACAAGCCCAAAAGGGCGTGGAAGTGAAATGGAGTAAGGGACTGCTAATTCTAAGAGTCCCATAGAACCTGGAATCAAAGTAATAGTCAGTTGTGCACTCGGCACAATGGTTCTAGAAAAGATCCTCATGGACCCTGATTCAGGCTTGGAAGTGAGATAGAGGTTGCTTGTTAGAATCTAATGGAGATATCCTAAGCACTCTACCCATGTGTGAAACACCTCCTTCCCCTAGCGTTCACCTAGCACATGTCACTTTGGCTTCCTTTTTCCCCTTCCTTTGAGACACCCCTAAGTATGTTCACAAGTCACATCCCTTAACCGAGTCTTAGTGTTTTCCACCTCACCCAGGGGTAATGAGGGATGGCCTCTATTGTTCAAAGGGGTGAATGTGAAAACAAGTATATAATCAAGACCGCATTAGCACTACACTATTGTTCTCAATTTGACATGTTTTTATGCTTACCTTGGCATTTCTGATCACTGGTGTATATAGCTTCTTTTGTTTTTTTAAGTCTACTACTAATGTATTTAAAAATGAGTTTTTAACCCCATGCATGCAGAGACACTAATATATATATATATATATATATATATTGTTCAGCTACATCTGTTGACCAATTTTGACTTGGTTAACCAGGTTTGACCGATCAAAATATTGGTCTCGAGATGAACTTGGCTCTGATGGTTTGAGTTTGTATTTTTGGTACCTATGGACTTCCATTACATGGTTCCATGCTTCAATTGGTGATTATTGGCCAATATTCAAGAGATTTTTAATTATTATTATTTGTTACTCGCCTTATTTTTATTGTTAGGTATGGATTCTACTACTAGATCATTACAGGTGGTTCTGAGCCATGTGAGTACATGTTTCTAGTGGATTTGGACCTTCTAAGTTCATCTATGCATTCAGGTCAGACATCCCGACAAAGGAAATCAGCATTTTGGGAAAATTTTGTGATTTGGAGATTTTATTAGCATAGAAATTAATAAAAATCAAAATACCATGACTTAGCAATGTTAAACAAAGGGGAAAATAAGAGGTAAATCAGCAAAGGATTGATTTTATTACTCCTTGGATATACTTTGAGTTTGGACTTCATGTGGCACACTTTATACATGTTGTGTGGCCCCCACTCTCCACTTGCTCTCCTAGGCAAATTGCACCATGAGAGAGGGGCACACCACTTGGGGTCAATTTCACTTATGGTTGATTGTGATCTATGTTGTGGACCATTTTAAGTGCCTAGGGGGATAAAACAATCCTAGGGGGACACCCCCTAGGACACTCCATTTTATGTATTTCTCTCATATGCTATGTATCTCACTTAGAGACGGGCGCACTTGGGCAAAATTCGCCCCGCTTTACTAGCTTATTGCAATGTATTATTGAGAGTTGATCTTAGCCATTGATCACTCTAATTGATGATTAAATCTCAGCCATTGATACTAGGGATTGTGTATCGAGAGTTCTATAAATTGGTTTTATAAAAAGCTAATGAACCATAAGTTGCAATTATTCGGAAAAAATACAGAAATGAAATTAACTAAGGAAAAAAAACTAGCATTCCTAAGTACAGAAATGAAATGCATAAAGTAAATGCTCACTTTAAGGAGCTTATTTCCTACTCTAAGCAGACTTTATGTCTTGCCTCGTTGGACACCTAGTATAGTGGCTTTTGCACTCACCATTGAGGATAAAGGGCTAAGTGGGCCAAACAAGAATTAACCCACCTTAATCCACTCATTATAATAATTAAAACTGTCAAGAAGCATTTGCATAACATTTCCGTTTCAGCACCAACTACTTAACTTTATTGGCACTGATCTACTTCACAATCACTTGTACTTAAATCACTATGTGTCATGGATTAACCTATCTCACATGCTACTATTCCTAAAATTATAAGTTGTCATTTGCTCTCTTGTTTCAGTACATTTTAAACTCTTAGATTTCATTTATGTTGTAGCGTAATCACCCTTAGTTTTATTTTATTAGGGACCACCCCCCTTGGCTTCACTAGGAGTTGGCCTAGACGGAGGAGTCAAGTGTTAAGTGACAACAAGCTTGACTCATGACTTGCCCCCAAGGATGCACCCAGTGGCTTGAAGATTCTTGACACATTACCCGAGGTGCGTATCAGGCAGCAACAGACTTAACACTCATTCACATTTCTATGATGGTCAATTCATGAACACTTTGTCCTTGGTACCACATTCACTTCATCACCCTCGCCCCACTTAGAAAACTAGGAAATGCACCTTGTCTTAGGGGTCTAACATGTAATAAGGGATTAATTATGGCCACACCATGGTGAGTCTAAGGTCAATGTCATAAAAATTAAAAAGTTACTGAGTTATTAGAAAGGTGCACTTGCTAACCTTTTCATGTGTATCTTCTACATATTTGATAGTATTTTTTATAAGTCATACATTGTTGGGATTCCTAGAGCTAGCGCCCTTGCACATTTCCATGGTTTAACACTTGGTTGATGATTTGTAGCCACCCTTATGATGAGTGCCCTCCTTGTACACATTGGAGGCACGTGGGTGCCTAGAGACATTGGGCGGGGGGATGGGGGGGCTCATCCCCTTCTTGATTGGATATTGATTGTGTTCCCTAGCATTTGGGGATGAGTTGCTATGATGTTTGACCTTTGTTAGACACTTGGCACGAGTTGTGGAAGGTTGGTTACACATTTGGTCCATCTTTGACCTTGTTTGTTCACTTATTAAAGGGGACATCCTTCATAACCTCCCACACATGCCATATTTATTCAAGATTTTTTGCATTCTTGATGGCATGTTATAGGGTGTGGCTCACTTGGACCCTTGAGGGACACATGGCACATGTTTTAGAGACAAGCACTCCACTTGAGAAGGCACCCTTACACGTATTTCATGGCATATTCCTTGGATGTCTCACCTTAGAGACCCTCCATCTCACATGTGCCAACTTTTCTTGAGGAGCGTTCATGACTTTTGGAGCATTTTGATGGAGGAAGACCATTTAAGAAGGTTTTGGCACACTCAGACATGCGTTTGGATGAGGTCATTGCATTTTGGATGAGTTTGTGGGTCAAAACCCTAGGTTTTGAACTCATCATTTATGATTTTGACCATATCTTCTAGAGTGCTCCACCTTATTTAGCTCTTATTGTATCATTCATGTATTTGACCACCTATTCTAGTGGTGCACCCCCCTCTTCTAGGCAAGTTGGTTAGGGTTTTGGTATTTGGACTATGTCATGACGAAGATTTATTATTTTTTTATCGAGGAGTTAGTTAGTCTCTCTCCCTATATAAAGAGAGCCTCCTCTCATTGTAAAACTTGTTAGAAGCTTGTGGAAAACTCTCTTTGCTATTTGTCTAGTTTTGTGCTGAATGCTTATGGATGGTTGATGCTAGCACGATCTTGAAGAAATTTTGCATATGCTTTGGTTTATCGATAGGATAAACAATTGTTTCAAGCTTGGGATGAAATAATATCTTTATCTTGTTTTGTTAATGTTTGGAATGTTAATGGTTGAATAGGTAGCATATTTTTCAGCTTTTAATTGTATGCCCTAGTTCCTTACATAGTGAATGTTTTGCCCAAGTTTGTTTGAGAATACCACTTAGGTCTTTTCCCTTGTAGATCCTTGAGATAGCTCTAATCTCCAAAGATTTGATAGGATTGGCACTCAATCTCTATCTATCTTTGATGTTTGTAGGATCTTCATCACTAGCCTTGATTGACCCCCTTTGCCCAACTTCAACACTAGGCACTAGCCTCAAGTTTTTCTTAACCATAAAAATTCATCTTAAATCCCTTTAATTTTGTTCTAGTGGATCTGGAATCTCTTTTTGCTTGCAGCCTACAGGAAATCAACCTCAAGTTTTTCATTTCAGGATCCTTGAATCTCCCTTCTTGCTGGGATTTTCTGGGTACTAAGACTGTTGTCATAACACTCAGAAATCTGCAACAAAAACAGAGTTTAAGTCCATTTCAACAGCTGTTTTTTGTTTATCTTAACTTCCAGAAATTAGTGAACAAAGTTTGACCCTAGATCTACTCCTAGTTTGGCCTCCATAATCTCTCTTTTAAGCATCCTCGGAGGCTGAACAAATTCTGCTGTAGAAGATCCTCTTATTCTGAAATTTGTATTCTTAAAGAAATTAGCATTTCATGAATGGTACAGTCAAACAAACTGTACCATTAAATCATCCATATTAACTTGGTTCCCCTTCAAGGAAAATAATGTTGTTATTGTTTTTTCGTTTATTGTTCAAGATTGTCGTCTAAGTTAAAAATTTATCTATCCCGGGTGGATGAAAGAAGATCGAAGTGGATATTAATTATTTTTGCACTGACCTCTTTGTGTAAGCAGGTAAGAAGTCCGAATGTGATTGGAAGATGAGCGAATGCCCATCTAATGCATTAATGCTCCAAGAAAATTGTAATGAAGAACTCTAGATGTTAATGGCCATTGTACCAAATCTTGTTTGTGAAGCTTTTTGTACATACAAGACTATGGAAGAAATGTTGCCTCCCATCATTGTAAATTTAGGATTTAAGTAAATAGTATTGTTATCACACAACTTGTAGTTGCCCCTAATGGCATCCCATCCGGGACGGTAGAGGAGATAGGCAACTAAAGAGGTGACCCAAGAGATGCCACGGTTCCCAATGCAAGGTGGGAGTCACGTCAACCGAGGCACTCTTCGCTTTTGGTCAAGGTGAAACAAGACCTAGGGGGAGACCCTATAACCAATCACAGTTGATTGGACCCAAACAAAGGTTCCTAAGGATGAGTAAATGACGAGTTACGGAAACCAATGCAAGGTTGAGTGGACCTATAAGTAAAAGTATGGTTGAAGTGGTTTGAGAGATTGTTAGTATTTCAACCAATGTATGATTTAGGCCACAAAGTTGGGTATGATGACAAGGTATAGTACCATATGCTACCAAGTGGAACCTACTTTCTTGGGATATGTGAAATGACCTAGAGTGGACCCACAAGGTGAAGCTAAGGGATGCAATTGGCACTAGATGATGTAAAATGAGTAGATCTATGGATCTAAGTTGAATTTAGGAGTACCCATGTACCGGATCTAGGGTTTGACACAATTCCCAAGGAGTGCGACTTGCATTGAGGAGGACTAGTGCTTTGTTGGATGGGCTAATGGGGTCAAAAGGTATGTCAAAGTGTAGATCGGGACACCTAGGAGCCAAGTCAAGTGGGCTAATTGAGATTGAATGGTTGGATCTTGCTAGATCTAGGTTTTCATGAAATGACCCTAAGTGGACCACAATCCCTTGAAACAAAGAATGCTACCCCCAAGGCAGATCGTCACAAGATGATACTCTAGACCTAGGTTTCAAGGTATGGCCATTCCAAATCCACAAAAATCTCAACCACCCACTTCCTCAAAGTGGGCAAACTCACCTTCCCAAGGGAGTGCGACCTTGCTCAAGGAGGGCTAAAAGAGGGGTTAGGTGGACCAAATCAAGCCCAATGGCCACCAAACTGTAGATCCAAGTGGCTTGTGCCCCGATCTATGTAGATCCCAAAAATCAAGTCAATCCAAGGGTTGGATCTTACTAGATCTGAGTTTTAAGGTGCCAACTAATTCAAAAGGGGGTTTTAATCCCTTAAAACGTGGAATGATGCCCACAAGGTAGAAATCACCAAAGCAAGAATCTGGGGATAGGTTATCAAGTGTGTAGGTTGCGAATCAAGTGGGATCTCACCTACCCATGTGCTAGATCTAACCCAACAAGCCTCTCCTAAGGAAGTGCGATTTGGTTCAAGAGGGCTTTTTGCCTTGAAAAGTGTGTCAATTTTAACCCAATCACCACCAAACTATAGATCCAACTAGGGGTGGATGCTATAGAGGTGGGTTCTTAAGATCTTTTCAAAAGCAAGGCTAGATCTAAGTAGATTTAAGAAATACCAAAATTGGGGTTTTTAATTAATTAGGGTTTATGACCAATGAAGATAGAATGGATGAAAGAGGCACATACCTTGTAGATCTTACCTCAATTGCTTGTGGCCACCTTGCAAATTGATAGCATTCTCCTATGTGTATATTCAAGAGTGAGATCCAAGAGCTCCAACCAAAACGTCCTCCTCCAAGATAGCCAAATCGTCCTCCTCCTACAAGACAAGATCAAAAAAACAAGTCAAGCAAGATGATTATGAAAATGATAGAAAGATGTAATAGAAAGCATCAACTATGTCACAAAGATACAATAATGATACTCCCTGTCACAAGATCAACCCAAGAGAGAATATGTGGATCCCTCCAACAATAACCCTCAAGAAATCGCCCTCCTCTCCACCAATTCGACTTTCTTGTAAGAAGACTAATAGAAGCACCAAAATCCACAATGATACATAGAAGAGATACTGTATATTCAATATGCAAGAGAATCCACAATACAAGAGAGATGTGCTCCACAAAGAAATGTTCTATTCCAATATTCCAAAGCTCCAAAGGTGAGCTATATAATGGGGGGTCTCCTCCTTATATAGGATAATAAAGACCAAAACCCTATACCACTCTACAATACTACATCAAACGAGTGGTTGAGATTAAAAGATCTCATCATACAATCAATGGCTAAGATGAACCATAACAATATATCACATGGATCACCCAATATAATGATGACGTCATGGTATAAAATAATCATGGAGGGTGACGTCATCCACTAGAGGGGGTAAAAGTACCAAAAATCCACCTCATGATGACTAGGACATGACAAAATAAGCACATGGTGGGGCTAGGAGGCATCAATCCTTACTAGCTCATCCCCAAGGCACAATAAAATAATAAAATGTGTCCAAGATAATATAAATGATCAAATTTGTCCTCAAAATCTGTGACAAACAAGCAGTAAAAGACCTCCTGTGATCGCTGTGGGCCTACCCACATGGTGAAAACTGGCTGGAAGATAGTGGGATCACCCTGGAAGACCTCTGTGAAAACCAAATGCCAAAACCTTGCCTCAATTTCCCAAATCGAATTCCTCAGTGACCACTTTATCCCATTTTTTAACTGCCTCGGTAACTGTGAAAGTGCGAAAACTGCCTCCTAGGGCATCTGCGCTGTCCATCTGAGCCCACCAAGCTCTCCAGAAGGGGGGGTAAATGGTAAAAACAAGTGGCTGGACCACCCCCTCCATCATCAGCGCCCTAGGTGAACTGGCCTCTCATGGCCCCTGCTGCTCAGGCTGGGAAATCAACCCCAAATCTAGTCAACAAGTGTAAAACTTCATCAATCACTGTCAGAAGTGCCCGGAACTGAAAGATAAGTGTCTCATTGGATCCAGAAGACCCAAATCCACTAGAAATGTGTACTCATACACCATGGGTTGCCCTATTGGGCCAGCTGTAGGGTCCACCATATATGGACAATGCATAAACTACTGATCTGAAATAATAAATAAACCTGCTGAACTGCATCAATCATCATCTGCATCATATGTCCATCATATGATATCATCATCAAGTATGTGGGACCATCAATCATCATCAATAGGCATCTATACATGGCCCACATCATCATAGATCCCAATAATATACAACCAAGGATAAATCACATCAGTAGACTAAGACATGCCTCTCTAATCATTCTCACAGCCAAGCTCAAAGTATAAGATCCATTCAGTGGCATTAATCAAGTTAGCATATTCCTTTGTTATATAAAATTACTTGCACAATAGTTCAAATGACAAACTCACCCATTGGACATGGTCAAACTGCTAGTGAAGGATGAAGGCTAGGAACAAGGTTGGGCCAAGGGGTTGACCTATTTAACTTAACTCAAAAATACTTTGGCCTGGGAGAAAGGGGGGAAGCTACAAACTCTGTGCTGGACAAAAATAACACGGGGGATGGTTGTGCCTCACAAATGGATAAGTTGTTTGGAGAGTGCTTATTCAACTTAGGCATCATGTCTACATCAAGTTGATCCAGGTTCATTAGGATCATTCAATTTCATTTCATGGCCTTTTTGGCCTACATAACCCTTCGGATTTCAGGTGTGCTGATAAGCACAACTAGTTGCAGCTTGCATCCAGGGCATGTTTTCAAATACATATAAGGTCAGCAATTGTTTAGATATAACTTTTAAGAACCATTTCTTTTTGGACCTTTCTTATACTCTTCGAGGAGTATTTTTAGTTGTTCATCGCTCTTGCCCTTTTTAGTTTCCATGGGCGAATTTATAAGTTTCCAGAAGTAAAACATGAGCTTTCAGTTTTAGCCAACAACATCTCAAGTGACTAGGGGGAGTTCGAGCCAATGCCAAACATCGGGACAACCGACCAGAATGATTTAGGCCTACAATCCAACTCACCAAAGGCAAGTTTTGTCACCAACTTAGAGCTGAGACACTGAAAATACAGGGATGCGGTCCAAACACAGAGGTAGAAAAATGGGGAAGTCCTCAGTATCAGAAAGTCAAATGAGACAAGTCAAGGTTTAAAGTCAAATAGGAAAGTCATGTATGGATGGAGTCAAGTGAATATGGAGCCTACACTAGCAGACAACTGGTGTCGGGAAAGACCATATCTATGTAAGGTGGAAAACCAGTGGGTTTTGTTAAATGACCTAGCTGTGCAAGCAATTGTCCATTTTATGATTTATAGTTCATTTTAAACAGTTTGCCACATCCGGAATAATATACCAAGCAAATGCTGTAAACATGACTAAATCAACAAGATAATAATCCACAGTCAGTGATAAGATATCCATAGATCATACAACATCATCATAGTAATAATCATCATGTACCATCTAAAACACTGCTGCAATACATCTCTAAGCACTGAACTGAAACTGTATGGGATAAAGGGTCACATCGGTCATCAAATTTGAACTCTCAAGGCTCAGCCTTGACACAAGGTCAAACATAAGTCTGAATAATATACTGCTCTGATCATGAGTGATCACCAAAATACACAATCATCATAGCCATGCTCTGAATAATGGAAGCTCTGGAATGTGTAGATATCTGCTAAGCAAGAATAGTAGCCCTGCTACTATGGTGTGATAACAAGTATCCTCAGTAGTTATGACTATGTTCCTGTTATCACACCATAGTAGCTGGGCTACCATGTTTGCAGAGCAGATATCTGCACATTTCTGATATTTGTCTTTGCATATATTCAGTGAGATCAGCTATGATGAGCAGTATTATTGGTTATCACTCACATATCAGAGCTTCCTTGTACTAGACATTCAGGAGACCTTATGCCAAGGCTAAGCCTTAAGACCTCAGATTTGATGACCGACATGACCTTTTATTCCATATAAGGCAGTGTTCGGTGTTCCCGATGCAGTGTTCTCAGTGGTGTTAGTTGGTCCAGATTACAGATATCGATATATGATCCAGTATATATATGATGTGCATTTGATGTTATTATCTTGTTGTTTAGGTCATTTTAATAGCATTGACTTGGCATATAGTAATTATGATCTGGCAGTATATTAATGTTAAAGTGAAATTAGTTGTTATGGATTATATGCATGATTTTATTATTGACATCTGGAAACTCTTGTTTTATACTCGTTGGTCTTTACCTTCCTAGGAATGTGGACATGATCCCTATTGTCTTTTTGACTTGCTAGCTTAGGCACCATTTCCACTTGTCTCCATCCATCCATCTATCCCTCCTCATTATTGATCTTTACCCTGACTTACACCTTGAGTTGTGATATGGAGGACCTCCCCACTTTTGCCTCTGTGTTGGACTGCATCCATGTTAGTATTGTGTCTCGGCTCTAAATTAGCAACAAAACTTACCTTTGGTGAGTTGGATTTTATGCCTTTATCATTCTAGTTAGTTGCCCCGATGTGTGGTTTTGTGCGGAATTCCCCCTAGTTGCTTGAGTTGTGTTGGCTAAAACCTGAAGTAAATTGTACTACCTTGGAAACTATTGTTATATCTTTTGTAAAGCCCAATGAAAAGGGTTGTGAAATGTAATGCAATGAAATGCTAATGAAATGAAATGCACCCCGAATGTAAGCTGCAATTAGTTGTGCTTCTAAGCACATGCAAAATCCCAAAGGGGTCCTAAATGGCCTAAAAAGCAATGGATAAATGTATGGTAAATCTAAAGATTGTTGGCCAAGGAAATCAAATGAATTGAAATGAAAGGCTCAAGTAAAGCAGTGGTTAAATATATGCCAAATCTAAAGACTGCTAGCCTTATGTGAAATTTTCCTCATTGAGCCTACGGGTTATGATATGAGATGGAGTAAGGGACAGCTAATTCTAAGTGTCCCCTAGAACCTCAAGGTTCTAGTAGTAGACTTTTTTCCAAGGTTGAATACACACTTCTCTAAACAACTTATCCATTTGTGAGACACCGCCATTCCTTGTGTATCTTTGTCCAACACATGCTTAAGTGTGTAACACCATCTCCCTTAACCAAAGTATCACTATGTCAAGTCAGACAAGTCATCCCCTGTTGCCTAGCCTTGCATCTTTAGCCTTCACCCTCTGCTAGCAAATTGATCATGTCTACAAATGAGTATATTCTTGAGGTTCTTCTTGAAAGTAAAATATTCACTGAACTACTATTATTTATTAACTGCCAGTGAAATAATGCTTAATGCTTTAGAGTCTTGCTATGAAAATGATTTAGAGAGCATGTCTTAACCATTTGCACTTGCAGCAGCATGGCTTCTTTGGCCAGGGTCATATTTTGATTAGTTTGACCGGTCAAACCTAGTTTGACCAAGGTCAACCTTGGGATCCGTGATGAGATGGACCACTGTTATTGTATGATGTTGATATATGGTCCTTTATATACCTTTTTGATGATTCCATATGATGGGCACAAACTTCAGATGATGATTGATGCAATTTCTATTGATTATTATTATTTCCAGATCATCATATTTTTACTTGTTCGAGTATGATGGATGATACAGATGATCTTACAGGTTATCATGAGCTGTATGAGTACTCATTTCTAGTAGATTTGGGTCATCTGAATCCAATTAGACACTTACTTTTCAGTTCCAAGCACTTCCAGATATGATTGAGCAGTTTTTCACCTATTGACCAATTTGGCCATGCTGATGTGGCCTGTCCAGCTAGAGCATTGGAGGCTAGTCATTTCCTAGGGCGCTACAGAGGAAGGGGGTGGTCCAGCCACTTGTTTTTACCATATTACCCCCCTTCCGGACATGATGGCATAGTTAGTTTTTGTGCACAGGCACCAGACAGTGGGCTGTGGGCAGTTTGGTGGTTTTTCAGGTGGAATAAAAATGGAATAAAAAGTTCATTTGGGAATTCGATTTGGGCAATTGAGGCAAGGTCTTGGCATGTGGTCTGCTCTAAGGTCATCTATGGTGTATCCCACTCCTTCCAGATCAGTTTGCAGCAGTCAATAGGGTCCACACAGTCATCAGGATGTGATTTGATGCATTCTTCTCTCAGTTGAGGGGGGCAGGATTTGATCATTTGTATACTTGGACATGACATTGAGTCATATGTTATATTATTGTGCCATGGGGTGATGCTAGTGAAGGGAAGTAATACCTCCTAGCCCCACCATGTGCTCCTAGTCACTTGTCCTAGTCATATTCTTGTGGCACTTGTATTTTTGGACACCCCCATGTAGTGCGCCCCCCTCATAGCCTCTCCTTTAGTGAGGTCGCACTCCCTCATGTGAGTGATCCATGTGATATTTGTAGCGGCTCATCTTAGCCATTGATTATATTGTTTTATCTTTTGATCTCAACCACTAGTTTTCAAAAGTGGTTTAGGGTTTTGGTCTCCCTCATCCTATTTAAGGAAGAGACCCCCCATTGTAAAGGCATCTAGAGATTTTTTGCTCTTGGCTATTGGAATAAAATTCTATCTTTTGGAGCAATGCTTGGATCTTGAAGTGGATGCTTGGTTATGATGATTGTAAATGTTTTTTCCATTGCACTGGAGGATATCTTGTGGTTATCTTGTATCTTTTTCCACTGATCGTTTTTACAGGTGAAGAGGCCGATTTGGAGGAGTGCGCATTGGTGGGGAGGCTTGCCCTACAAACATCTGTCAAATTGTGGATCAAACAAGGAGTGATTTTGTCTTTGTACCAATCATTCTTTGTCTTTTACTTCTAGCTTGTATCTACCCTCATTTTGTTTGACTGATTGAGCTTTGTCTCCTTGGTTTTGCAGGAATAGAGGGGCACACATGTGGGCTTGAGCAAATCGCACTAGCAAGAAAACTACAAAATTCTTCATTTGATCTGTGGGGAAGTAATCCTCGTCATAATCGGCATTCATCTCATTATCCAGGTACGCTTGAAAGGTTAGTATTTTTCTTCCTGGGCTTATCCATTATTTCTAGATCTCAAAACCCTAAACTTCAAAACCCTCATTTTTTTATTTTTTTAGATCTATGGAGATCTAGCAATTATTGGGGGTTAATAATTAAAACCCACCTCTAAAATCAATATAACATTCCCGATCTATAATTTGGTGGACATCCGACTCCATTTTCCCCTTGATCTAAGGCACTAGTCCTCTCTTGAGGAAGTCACACTCCTTAGGTAAGTGGCTCCCAACTTGGGTATTGCTAATTCCTCATCATTTCATTAGATCCACTCATTTGCAAACCCCCTAGTGCTTTTCTTAATTGCTTTTCACCTTGTGGGCCCCATTTGGACCAGTTTCCATATTTTAAGGGTGGACCCCACTTGGATCTATTATTTTGGCACTATATCTATCTAGATCTATTACTTCAACCTCATAAGTGGCCTTTATCTTTCCTTGGTTGAATATTTGTCCTTCCTTAAGCCTCTTCAACCAAGCCCTAACTCATTGGGCCCACTTATCCATCCTAGATCTAGATCTAATCTTATCTTGGTCTCCTACTTTATCATCATCACATTTCCCTAGGAGGTCTAGATTAAGTTCGCTAGCCTTCATTGGCTAAGCTAGGGTCTCCCCCCTTGGTCTTGCTTAGGCTTGATCTAAAGTGAAGAGTGCCTCGGTTAACGTGACACCCAGCTTGCATTGGGAACCGTGGCATCTCTTGGGTCACCTCTTTAGTTGTCTACACCTCTACCATCCTGGATAGGATACCTTTAGAGACAACTACAAGTTGTGTGATAACAGTTCCCTGTCTTGTTAAAAGTCTTATGTGGAATGCAAACTCCTCACCATTAATGGTTGTGGATTAATCATGGAAGACTCGATGACTTAATTGGTTGCTATGAAATAGAATGTTTATGAGGCGAGCTGCTAATGTTTAAAGCTCAGAATTATGAAGTTCTGCAAAGAGTTACAGTTCTCTGCACATTCTATTATGTTTAAGTAATTATGAAAGAAACAACAATGGACAGGTTGAGAGACAGAACCTTTTGAAAATAAGTCGTACCATTGAATAGCGAGGCCAGGATATGACATTATAGATAAAACAAAGGCATTTGCGATCTCAAGTTCAGTTCCGCTAAAAAGGGTGTGGGCAGTGTGGCAAACAATTTTTGGATTTCTCTGTGGGCAGTTTAACAGACTGATGCCCATGATATAACATCCCAACCAATCTAGAAAGGTTCCAATCTTCAGGGGGAAGATAGGACTAGAATCAAATTGTGCAAGTAAAAGGTTGGCTAGGAAAAGCTTGTGTCTCAGGGAGGACCTGTGGAATCAAGACACCCAATGGTGGCACATGCGGAGGACTCTAAACCATGCTCAAAAGCTATCTAGTGCCGACAAGGTTGATTTGGAGGGGCTTTCACATATGATTCTAGAAAGTTCTTTACATAAAATGAAAATGAATGGGGAAGGCTCCATATTGAGGGATTGGAGATGGAGAAGTGGGCAGCCTATTAAATCTATGAGGCAAAGGATCTCCTTGAGTTGATTAAGCACTAATTTGACCTCGGTGCCCTCTTACATAGAAGATGGGGGCTTGGACTTGGAGATCCGATGGTACAATGGTTGAGCAGGTGTCAAACCATTTGGAAAGCCCATTCTTTCTTCATCAAGGATTGTTTGTCATCAGTTGGCTGCACAAAGTTGGCATTACTAATTCGGCAGGTGCTTTGTGTGGTAAGGATGATATTGTTCCACATATTTTTGGAAATAGACTGCCAAGGTTTTTTGGGCATGGTTTCAAGATGAATTCCAAACCCCTTTTGTAGCACCGCGCTCATGTGAAGGGCCCCTCATAGGAAACAACTGGATGGTTAGGGGCAGCAGCAAACTGCGTTGGCAAACAATAGGAAACAAATGGATGGTTAGGGGCAGCTGCAAATTGCGCTGGCAATCAATTTGATTGGTTGCAATTGGTTTTCTGCGGAAATATCTTAGTAAAGTTACGTTCAATGAGGATCCCCGCGCCTTACTTTAGGCGATTTCAGGATCTTTAAGGAAAAGTTGGCTATGCCCCTGAGAGTTAACCTCGTTGCTTTCCACCATGAGGTCAATTCTCTCCCTGTGGGGGCCTAGGCTCAAATGCTGGCCTTTTAAGCTTTTGTAGACCGGGACTTTCCTGCCACTCTATTGTCCGCATGTTGTAACCACCTCGAATCCTAATTTCCTTATTTTTCCTCTGAAATAATATATGAAGCATTTTCGGAAGAAAATAAAAACAAAGAAACAGCAGTGGCTGCAATTCTTTCCCCGTCTTTGTCAAATGTTTAGTTAGAGGATGTAGTTTTCATTATGGAATCTAGAACTGGTTTGCTTATGCTAAGTTCAAGGATGAAATTTTGTCTTCTAGTCATGGTTCGATGTGCTCAACGAGATATATTGTAGCATAGCCATCTCTTCCTATGAAAGCCCTTTGGTGAATTAAGAGCCTTTTAATATAGGTAAAAAGATTTCGGTCGCGGTTGAGAAGTCAAACCCGCATGAAGACCTGAGCCATGCCACTCGTCCACGGGCTGCTGGGCCAGGCATTTAGTACATGGGCCACAGAGTTGTAATGAGCCTAATAACACCTTTAACACCAAAAGAAACCGAACGGACAAGAATGTTTGTTTTAATGAAAAGAAATTTGTGCTCTGTTATTTGATGTGTGTTCTGGATGGTATCTGGGGAGGGACGTTACATTGCTCAACGCACAAGGATGCCTGATCTACAATTTTTCTCATCGTATACCCCAAAAAGGGAGTATACATTTGTCCACGAAACCCTGCCATACCTAGCCTTCGGCTTCTACACATATTCCGTAAAATTTTACCGCTTTACTGATTGCTTTGGACCGAATTCTCTGGAAGACGTCTATAACGAGAAAGCTTAGATAATTGTGAGCATCATGATTTTATAATTGATTGCATTCTTTAAAGCACCAAACAAGAACTGTTAAACGAACTCGGGTTATATAATAATTTTATCTAACTTTGCTCTATATATCCAACTTTTTAAACCAGCTCCTTCCGACAGGAAGCTTAGTAATAATTCTTCCGATTCTTTGTCGTTTTCTCTACAGAAATTGAACCTTTGGCGTACCTTGTTTTCCAAATTCGACCGGACTTTGTCAGCTGCAGCTATTTCAGCATGAAGAGCTCCAAACTTTTTCTGCTGCTCTGATTCGTCATTTCTCTGCTTCTGCATTAAAGCATACTGATATTGCGGTAAAACTTGAAAAGAAGCACCTATATTATTTCAAATACATCGACATAAAGAGTAATTGGACAGGAGATCTAATTGTACAGACCTGGACGAGAATTTCCAAGTCTCTCCTTGTATTTTGCTCTTTTTCCTGTTAAATAACATAATCTGTAAAATTTGCATACATTTCAGACATGCAAAAGACAGAAAGAAACGTTGGAGCCTCATTTTACTCGGAGTTGTCGAACTTCTGTGATGAGATTTTGGAGCTTGTACTTGAATTTGGAAAATGTAATATGCTCAGGGTATTCTGCGCCTCCATGGCTCTGCACAATAAAACATTACCAGTAAAAAACAATGTTAAAGAAAGGTATCAAACTATCACAAAAAATAGGTTAGTGAGCAACAATTACTTACTCTTTGCATCATTTCTGCCTCCAATGAAAATTCTCGTGAGAATTCCTGAGCTGGCAACTCACAGCTTTAGAATGCTCGAAAGAACGTTTCGGGGTCGATCCTCGAGGAACATTATTTCCATTTGAATGAAAAGCGAAAAAGCACAGATTTGGGGAAAAGCCAAATAGATGATAACGTATAGATATTTTGAAGGAAGAATTATTTTGGATGATATCCAAGAGATCAAGAATTATCGCTATGTGGAGAGGGCAATCCGTGCCAAATCGAGCGCCAAACCACGACAACGCTAATTTGGTTAATGTTTCAAACCAGGTTAACGCAATCCATCTTCAAGAGATGGAAGGAGAACTTTGAATTGGCCAGTAATATGAAACTTGGAAGCAGAATTTTTCCTTTTCTTCATGCAGGGTGGCAAAACTATTTATAACTAATTGGTGATTAATGGTTTAGAAGATAGCTCAGTTCCAACCCCGACATATGCCTTGAGTTTTGGGCTGTTATATGTTTCCTACATCCAAGGAAGACAAGCTCTTAGCCAAAAAGAGATAGTTTTTGGTCTATAGCATCCCAAGATACCTAGTATCTCTTGTTCTACATCATCATCGAGACCCTCGCAAAGGTCATGATGTATCAAGTATCCACTAGGATTTAGCTCCATACATGAAGCCATACATGGTTGCACTGTTACATCTTATCCAAGAATAATGGAAGTGAAAAAATTTATGGATAGAAGTTAGTGATATATTTAAAATGAATATGAATTAATTGTTTCACTTTTGAACATTGATTATGAGTATTGTTAATTGTGTATAAATCTCTTCTATATTTTTATTTTTATTTTGTATATTATGGTTAGTCGTGTGAGAGTTGAGGTTAGGGTTCTTATTTTTTAATTAAGGACTAAACACTATTGAATCTTTGGTAGGGCTCAATTCACTTTGATGGGAAATATTAGGAGCACAATCATGGCCACCTCTCATGGTAGACATCCTTATTTCATGTCATTGCAACAACCTGTAAAGATATAACTGAGTCTATAACAGTAACAACAAATGATTTGGGATTTGTTAGAAAAAAATATACTTATGGTCTTAGTTATTGTATCCTTTGTAGAAATAGTGAGGAAAATATTACACACCTTTCTATAGTGTGCTCTTTTGCACTCCAGGCCTAGGGGAACATTGGTCAATGGTTGCGTTTGGACGACATTTGGTCTGGGGATAGTGTTGAAGCTTGTCTTCAAGTTTGGTTTCAGAGGTAGGATCTCAAGGACAAGAGGAATATCCCCTTCCTCGTTCTCTAGGGCATCTAGCTTGCTCATGATGCTCTTTATTTGACAATAAGCACATCCCTACCTTCCAGGTTTCTACATAGATTTCAGTGATATTTCAACACATTAAAAAAGGAATTCCTAGTAATGTCCCTCGCTGGGTTGGGGAACTTCAACTTCACAAAACAATAACTTGGGGCTTATTTGATGGAGCCAACCAAGGTGCTAAGAATATCAATGGCCTAGGAGGAGAACTATTTATGGAAGATAGACATTACTTTAGGCTCAACATAAGTCTAAGTAATGATTTTATCAATTATGTAGAATTAATGGCTCTTAGATCCATCCTTGTTGATGGTTGTTGAGGCGAAAGGTGTCTGCAAACTTCATTTCTATGGAGAATCCATGCTGGTAATTGGGTGGATGAAGAACAGACAGTGGATCCATAATGTGACTTTACAACGTTTGGATGTACAAATCAAGGAAAATTCTCTTCACTTTCATAAGATCAGTTTTGACAATATATATAGAGCATTGAATATGGATCTTAATTCATTGTCCAAGCAAGGATTTTGGTGAACTCTAGGTCGTCTATGGATTGAAGAATTCTCAAATGGGGTTACATCTAAGTCAAGACAAGCTTTGTGATCATTTTTTCTCTTTTTTTTGCCATATTAGGTTTGGTCTCGGTTTTTACTGGTTGTCATTTGTATATTTTTGAACTTTCATAGTGTATTTGCGTAATTATAATTATGTGAATACGTGCACTTTGTGGAGACTTTGATAGAAGTTAATGAGGGATTTAGGTATAGTGATCTCTCAAATTTGGGTTTATCATGGTTTTTTGGGGGCATTTTTTACATGTCTCATATCTTTGTATTAGTTTCCACACAACATTGTTTGTATTTTGCCATACGAACCTAAAGAATATATTTTATATTCTATAATATAATACAAAATGTGATTTTTTCCTTTGAAAAAATAAAAATAAGATCAAGCAAAAACAAAAATGGACTAGCATCTAGGCTTGTCAAAGGAATTGAGGGAGCTATGAGGCTAAGGGTAACATTAACAAATTTGGTATGTACAATTATTCTCTTTTCAAAAAATGCTTTAATTGTTTTCTCTTTTAAAAAATAGCTTAATTGAGAAGTACAATGGGATCTATCCCAACCTAAAACCCTAGACGACTACATGAAAAATAATTAGGATCCAATCATCATCTGGTCAATTAATTATTTCATTGTAGAATAAGATTTTACGCAGTCTTGTTTGAAAATAAAAATGGACTAACATTTAGGTTTCATAAAGAATACCTCTAATACTACTCGGTTGGCTTAATATAAAGTAACCAAAAATTCAAAAAACTATTTCCCCAAGCAAGCAAGTAATGGGATGCACCTAAATTCAAACAAAGGAAGAAAAGGGAACCAACTTGGAAGAACTCCTTAAAAGTCTTTGATGAAGAAATTGATATGGAGGAGCAAGAGAAGGAGAATCTCATTTGAGGCAAGGGTCCTTAAGAATATGTACAATCAATGCGACTAGAAAACTACTTTCCTTTGCACATGTTAACTTTGAGCAAATATTTCTCACTAACTAAGGATAAATCGAATGTTCGAATTACCTAAGTAT
Source organism: Larix kaempferi (assembly GCA_027924585.1). Taxonomy (NCBI): domain Eukaryota; kingdom Viridiplantae; phylum Streptophyta; class Pinopsida; order Pinales; family Pinaceae; genus Larix; species Larix kaempferi. Next base: position 749,690 of record BSBM01000035.1, read on the forward strand.
CTTGTAAAGAATGTAAATAATTGACACAATTTTTTTTATTTTTTGTGAGGGGGCAGATATTGGTTATGTTACCCAAGGACATGAATATGTTGGAACCTAAGTTCTTGAAGGTTCACCACACCTATAGATATTCTAGAGACAATCAGTTGATAGACAACAATCAACTAGCAGAGCAGTCGACTAGAAGCTTGACTAAGAGAGTCAAAGACTCGACTCAATGGTCGGCGAGGCCGTGGTCGGCTCGACTTCAACAACCGACTAAACTTTGGGACATTGCGGATTTTGTGGAAACAGTTAGAACCAATGGCCCTGCTACAACAATAAAAAGTAATAAATAGGTAACTATTCCTAATAGTAGTTAATAATATTAAAATATAGTTTATGAAGAGAAGTGTCTCTTCAATATGTGATGGCCAAGCCATATTTAAGGCAACCATATCCTTTGTAATTTATCATCATCTATATATCCATTATCAATTATATATCATTATTTATCAAATGGAGTTATTTTCCATTGGAGGATTATTCGCTTGAATAATCACTGAGTATATTCGGACTCGGATATAGCATTGGTATCACTCACTCACTTCCATCTTCCAGCTCTCTCCACATTTTATCTCTTCCCCGTCGTCCTCATACACCTCCCCTGCGCACTCGTCTCCCACACCCTTGCTGCTCCTCCCTCTGTCGCCTCTGTTCCAGCCCTCTTCTTCCCTTCCCAAACGCTCCTCCACGCTCCTCCATAGCATCATCCGCCTCCTCTCGGCCACTCCCTCGGCCTTCCCTCCTCGGCAACACCCTTCACTTCCTCATCCTGTTGCGCCACCCTCCATCTCCCCAACCCCGCGCTGCTCCTCTACCCAGCGTCTCATCCCTTCTCGCAGCCATCCCTCCAACCCTGCACAGCTCCCTGCTGCGTCCACCCCCTCCTCTGCATACGCCCTCCTTCCCACCTGCGTCCACCTTCCTCCCTCTCCCCGCATCCTCCCTTCTGCCACACCCTCCGACCCACGCTCCTCTCCCTCACGCGCTACACTTACCCGCTCACCTCCTTTCCACACGCCACCCCATCTCTCGCATCCTCTTCATCACGCCCTCCTGCATTCCACCAGCGTCCTCATCCATCCTCGTCCCCCACGCATCTCCAACCCCTTCGCGCAATTCCCTTCGTAGTTCTCCCGCCATCGCCTGCCTCACTCAACCACCACTGGCAACCACCACCTCGGCCGCATTCTCCCGCCATCCATCTCCCATTCGAAACCCTAAACTTTATTTTTGAAATTAAATATTAAAGGTATAATAATATTATTATATTGGTTAATATTTTAATTTGTGGAAAAGGAAAAAATATATATTAAACTATATATATAGTTTATAAAAAGTTAATATAATAATATTATTAATTAATAAATTAATAGTTATTATTAAAATATATATATATATATATAATATTATTATTAAATTTTAATAATAATTATTATTATCAAAGAAAAAAAATCAATTCTTTTGAAATAAGAATTGTTTGAAGAAACAAAACAAATTCAAGCCAAAGAAGACCAAGTCAAAGAAGAAATTAAAGACAAAGTCCAAGCAAGCCTCCTTATCATCAAAGAAGTTGAAGAACATTTATCATCGAAGAAATCAAGTCAAAGTAAAGGAAGGCTCATCAAGAAGTCGAGACACGTTAACGACAAGGATGACCAAGTTCGACATTATGAGCAAGGAACAAAAAATGTTAGACCAAAAAATGACGCATAACCATAATACATTAATGGAGGTGTTACAAAGACTAATGCAAAAAAAGGACCAAGTCGGTAGTCCAAATGTGCTAGATGCCTCATCTCATATTTTCACACACGAAGCACTTGCCAAAAATCAAGATATAAAGAAGGAAATAAATAATTACGAAGCAGAAATAATACGCTTGAACAAAATCGTTAGCGACAAAGATGAAGAACTAATGCAATTACGACATAAATTAGAAAGTCAAGAATCAGAGGTCGGCCAGTGTCGACAACAGATAAAAGTTCTTCAACAAGAAAATGACGATTATAAAAAGACACATAAGTCTGAGATCGTGAAGAGTAATAAAGCATTATCTAACAATGCTGAAGAAATTTTTAGACTAAGAAATCATAACAAGATACTAGTCACAAAAATTAAGAAGTTGAAAAATAGTCGAAAGATAGAACAATCTATGGACGACATTGAAGGGAAACTTCTAGACAAACAGGAAGAAAATAGTTGTATCAGAAGTCATAATGAAGACCTTAAGGAACAACTTAAGACATCTGAAGATAACAGAAAATCGCAAGTCGAATTGATTAAGAAGTTTCAAAATGATAATAGGCAGTTAGAAAACAAGTTGGAAAAGATACAGAACAAAAACTTAAATCCTCAAGAGACGAAAATACAACTTCCAACTCAGATCAATGCTCTAAAGGCAACATTCTTAAACGAAAGTGACATCGTGAAAGTTTCCTATCGACACCCCAACCATAAAAACCGATATTTGAAAAAGTGGGAATTGTCGAAAGATAATGGTACTAATGTGATCAAATCTCCTGACGACACATCATTAGGGAATCCCATCAGTCCACAACAAATCAATTTGGGATGGATTCATCCGTCGACGTATCGGAAGTTATGCTCTACACTTAGCAGTTCATATCGACATGTTTCGGCGGCCACGACATCGCAAAGAACAGTGCGACAAAATTATAAGGCTTTGAGGACAAAGCCTCTCTAAGAGAGTGGCAATGCTACAACAATAAAAAGTAATAAATAGGTAACTATTCCTAATAGTAGTTAATAATATTAAAATATAGTTTATGAAGAGAAGTGTCTCTTCAATATGTGATGGCCAAGCCATATTTAAGGCAACCATATCCTTTGTAATTTATCATCATCTATATATCCATTATCAATTATATATCATTATTTATCAAATGGAGTTATTTTCCATTGGAGGATTATTCGCTTGAATAATCACTGAGTATATCCGGACTCGGATATAGCAGGCCCCTATTTGTAGACTAGATCTTCCTCACTTCAAGGGAGTTCGTTAGATCTAGAGAATATAAAAGGACGACCCTATGGGTTGTATTGTGTATGAGTTTTGAGATGTCTTTCAATAATGCATTGTGATGTTTTGATCATAATGTGTTGTGCTTAAGTGTCGTAACAGTGTCTTTAGACACCACCCCTTATCTTGGAATATTGTTCCCTTCTGTCATTTATTTTTTGTTCTATAGTTCAAGGTGAAGAGGTTCCCCAACATCGTATCAGAGCTATTGGTTTTGACCTAGCCTTGTTGTCTAGAAATCATGTTGAGTCAGATCTAGGGTTGATTGACTCTAGGCTGAAGATTTATTGATTGATACCTCTTCTTGAACTTTGATCATGTTTGTTTGATCATAAGGATGACTTCCAAGATAGAACCTGTTGTTCTCAATGGACATAATTATGCAATATGGGCAACAAATATGGAAACCTTGTTGAAAAGCAATGGATTGTGGCAATACAAGAAGACTGTTATTGCTAATCCGATGAATGCCAATGCTAAGTTTATCATCGACATAAATAAGGATGAAGTTGTTGGGGTCATCATGACCTACATTTCAAGGGAGATTCGCTTTCACACAAGCGGGATCAACTGTCCTCATGTCGTCTAGAACGAGATGAAGACCTTGTTCAATAAGGTGAAATAAAGTCAAGTAATGTAGATACAGAAAGAGTTGATCTCTTTGGAACCTCCATCCTTTGATAGGATTGAGGACTAATTAGCTTGCATCAAGGAGCTACAGCTAAAATTGGGCAAATGTGGCAAGGATTTTTTGAAGAAGGATGGACATCTCATTGAGTTGATCCTGATGAATTTGAAGACACCTTATGATGTCTTATGCTCCTCCTTTCGTGCTAGTTGTATGTCTTGCAAACAATATGGTAAGGAATTTACCTTTGATACTTTCTGTGACTTGTTGATTAAGGACCAACGAAAGTTGCTTGAAGAAGGGAAGCTTGGTAGAAAACACCAGGCTCACTTTCTCAAAAGCAAGGTCAAGACAAATCTCAAAGAACATGATCAACAGGATCATCGACCATAATGTATCGACCAACATACTATAGGGAAGACTGAAGAGTCATCATCAACAAAGAAGGATCAAAAGAAAAATACTTGTCGGTATTGTGCCAAAGTGGGACATGTCGATAAGAACTATTAGAAGAAGATGAAGGACGTAGAAGGAAGTTCAAGCACCTTGAGGATAGTGCATCAACTAGTCAATTGAGCAACCAACCTACTGAGAATTATACCTTCTCTTTTAGCACTTCCTAGGAATTATATGTTCGTACTACTCGGACCGCATGGATAGTCGACTCTAGATGTACTCATCACATGGCAAAGGATGATTTTATGTTCACTTCCTTAACTGGAGATCCTGAAGAGAAGATTTATGTTACAGATGAGTATGCTCTCATAGTTGTTGGATGTGATGATGTTGAATGTCAACATGGTCGAATATCCAATTTATATCATGTGCCTAACTTGAGTAAAAATCTGTTGTCACTTGCTCAACTTATGAAGACTGAGAAGATTATGGAATTTTGGCCAGATCACTTTATCTTAAAGGATCTAAGGCTTGGGGGGGAATTGTTGCTTCAGGACATCTAGATCCTAAAGACGGACTTTCTAAGTTCTGTGATTCCTCCCGACCGATTGCACCGACAACAACAACTGTACCGATTGCATTCATTGCGTAGACTAACAGCAAAAGTCAAATTTGGAATGAACGACTTGGACATTTGAACTTTCGAAGTTTGAAGATTATTGCAACTCACAACATGGTTAATGGTCTCCCAAAGATAGTTCCACGTGATGGAGTTTGTAGAGGATGTATGCTTGGAAAGCATCATCAGGTACTCTTTGATTTAGGGAAAGCATGGCGTGCACATGACTAACTAGAGCTTGTTCACAGTGAACTTTGTTGCATGAACAAACCTTCATTAGCAGGTGCGAAGTATATTTTGACCTTCATTGATGATTTCTCTATATTTTCGTGGATATATTTATTGAAGAATACGAGTCAAGCCTTTGAAAGATTCAAGGAATTTAGGGCATTGGTTGAGAAGCAATGTGGTCGTCCCATTAAATGTTTGAGATCAAATAATGGTGGTGAATAGGTGAGTTGACAGTTTGAAGATTATATATTGCAAAATGGTATATCTTGGCAGAGATTTGTCCCTCGCACCTCATAGCATAATGGAGTCATAGAGAGGAAGAATCAGACTTTGGTAGAAATTGCCAGGTGCATATTGCAGACCAAAGATCTTCCGACAAAGTTTTGGGAAGAAGTTGTTTACTGTTCAAACTATCTCCTAAATATTGTACCGACTAGAGCAGTCACTAACATGACTCCAGTCGAGAAGTGGAAAAGCAGGAAACCCTCTGTTGGATGCCTAAGAACATTTGGATGTGTTGATTGGGTGCATATCAACGATAACTGTAGGAAGAGATTGGATGCAAAGAATCATGCTTGCATCATGATGGGATACTCTGATGAGTTAAAAACCTATAGAATGTTTGATCATGTCAAACAAAAGATCATCTTAAGGAGAAGTGTGAGATTTGATGAAAATATGTTAGGTAATAAGTTGTTGAATTCCTCCTCTGGTCTATTACACAGTGATCCATTTCACATTCTTGAAGAATCTGGATCGACTGTACCTGTCTATGGAGTTTTGACTAGACCAACGATTTCTCCTCTTGAGTCGATTGGTAGTCGGTCTACTATGACTGTAGACGTCGACTCATCCACTATCGTCAACACTCCGACTAACGATCATTGACCTGAATCACCACCAACTTGCTTATCTCAATGTGTTATTAAGACGATTGAAGCTATTGGACCAGATGCTAGAGATGTTGCCATTGGTTAGCAGACCCACAGTAAAAAACAACATGTCAGTGTTGCTTTAATGGCATGATTTCTTGCAACATGTGACCTTGACACTTATGCTGATGCCCAAGGCGTACGTGAATGGGAAAATGCTATAACTACTGAAATTGTTTCCTTGAAGAAGAATCAGACATGGGAACTTTTCCTAGACCACAAGGAAATAATTTTGTGAAGTGCCGATGGGTTTATAAGACTAGGTTTACCTCTAATGGTGTTGTTGAATGCCATAAGGCTTGTTTGGTGATGCAAGAGCATCGACCTAAATTTCTATAATTTATGAATAAGCAACCAATGTTATTTTCTACTACCATGTAATAGTTTCTAGAAGTCTATATTAGTTTTTGATTAAATGTAATTGGTTACGATAGAATTGGTTTGATTGTAATAATGGAAATTTGCCACAGATGTCCTCGAATCTTGCAAGGGATAGCTCGAGGATAGGGTTTGTTGTGTATTTGTCGTCTATAGGAGTCCAGATCCTACTTAATCGGATCTGACAGGTCTGTAGAGTCCTTATTTAATCGTTGTATGTAACCGAGCAAAGGGTTGTTGATGGAATGAAGAACGGAGCTTCAATCTCTACGTTTGATTGAGTATTTATTGTCTTCTTTCAATAACCAGATCCTGTGTAAATTCTCTGCATATGTGTGAATTGAGTGTATTAACAGAGATCTTTAGAAGCAAAAGCCGTGACATCTTCATCCAAACACACAGAGGGTGGAATTAATCGTTGCATTGATCAATTCACGACATTACAATCTAATTGATCCGTGGAGTGAACATTGGATGGTCGAGATCAGATCCAAGGAGGAGGATTGAAGGTCCTAGACTGTTTCTGCAAAGCCAAAGTAAAGGTTTGTTAAAGTTGGGGCAAGCGGAGATCATACGGTGGAGATTGAGCCCGAGTTCTGTTACGGAGAAAAAAATCCTATGGCTTGGGGTAGACCACAACAGACATATGACTACCAGAAATCAACTCAATTCCTAATGCATGCTATATAAATGTAAATGCTAAGAAGTGGAATAAAATACCAACCTTCAACCGGACGTTTGGTGTAGATCTCCGTTGAGATTTCCAATCACCACACTTGAACCTGCAGCTTAGTCTCAACAATAAACACAAGCAAGTGCATATGATATATGAAAGCTGTTAGCATAAACAATAGCATAGTCCATGATATAATAAGAAAATGTACCCAATGATAATAAACCATTCACAACATCAATTGGACGAGAAAATGAGTATTTCTATTGATATAAACAAGAAGTACATGATATAACCTCTTGCCGGCAACTCATCTAAACCGAGAACTAGGTCCCTCCACTTGTGTCTCCACTACTTCAATCCCCCATGCAATGGAAAACTCAAGATATGGAAGAGTTTGGTAGGTGAACATAAAGGGTTCACAACAACTAGGATCAATGGATGCAGACTCAAGCTATGGAAAAAATCCAATAGAGTTTCGATGCTCTCTCTTTCTCCTCCTTCCATGTACCATAAGAGCTCAATATATAGCCTTCTAAAAGTAGGTGAAAGGTCGAATTGAGTCGTTTCGGGATACATGGAGGGCCAATGGTCACTCTATGACTGCTTTTTGGAGTAAAAAGTGAGTTTTCAACTATTATTTACCATTTAACTCGATGTATGCGGGCTATAGTGGGACAGCCCATGCATGCGCGAGTTGCAGTCAAGCAGCTCGCGTACAGGAACAAAAATAGGGAAACAAGGGTTCCTGGAGGGAAAAAAGTGGTTATGAGTCAGTCAAATGAATAACAGAGGCCAAAGAGTAAAAATGCTCACAAGGTGGCAAAATACGCTGTAACAGATGCCCCCTAATGTGTGAGGTCAGAGAAGGTACTACGATGGCCGAAATACATTATAAATCTCAGAAGTGGAGTGATGGAAACACAAATGGAAGGAGTATCCCACTCATCATAATACAATGATATCTTTGGATACATGTCGATACAATACATAGCAATCTGATACAATGGCCATGAATAGGCAGTATATAATGAATACATGTCATGAGTGGTCATAGCCATGACCCAATATACAGTAGGATATGGTCTCCTGCTGAAGAGGAAACAACTGATGCAAACTGAAGGTACAAACTGTTGATGTATGAGATTGAATTCCACTGAAGTCTGGGGTATTCTACACAAATCATCTATGGTGCATGCCCTATCAAGCGAATAAAGGTGATGATGTCGAACTTGATGTGGAATTGTCTGATTACCGGTCATTGATGTATACCATTAATAGACGCGAGATAACCCACCAATAATGAAAATGGGCATCAAGGAACGAAGTACATTCACCAAAGTGTGAATAAAGGTGTTGAAGTCGAACACTCTGACAAATCCATTGATCAAGGGACATTGATGAATTCCCAATATGTCGATGTCGAGAGAACCTACCAGTAATGACTGCAAGCCTCAAGGCACTCAACCGACTCTAAGTCTCGATTCCAGAATAAGGGAGTTGGAGTCGACGGAATGAAACTTGTTGAAAGGAGGGCATTAATGAACCCCCCATCAGCCAACACGAGGTAATAGCTACGTTGAAATATTTGGAAGAACTCGGACTAACAGATCGAACTGTAAGGGATGGCTGACATGAAATAGTCAAGAGATATGAGGAGTGGCCGACTCTGGTTTCAACTTCCTCTGAACAAGAGCATGAGAAAATGGATAGACTCGGGAAGCATAGACTCAAGTACTAGATGATAACAACACTTTGCGACGCAGGAGGCATCAACAAAGGATCCATAATGACTAGAAGCTTAACCAGCCGGTGGAGTAAGATCTGAGAAACGAGTACAACTCCTAAGGTCCTACTAATGTCCAGACTCATAATGGATGGAGTGGAAATGAATGCTCTGTTCAAAGGTGACACGACAGCTGCCAATAAGAGGTAGTATAGATCTTCTCGTCTGGCTTTTTGAATTATTTGATTTTTTGGTCTTTTTCATATTGTAAAGCTTGAAAAAGAATAAAATTGCTTATAGTACAACAAGTGAGGGAACGAGTGTCAAGTGCGAGCAAACTAGTTCCAAGCAGTGGAACATACCTATGATCAATGCAAGGAAGCATGTGCAAGATGTGGACACTTGGGGGGGGGGGGTGTTCCCTCGAGGTAAGGGGTCGATCAAGCTGCAAAAGATAAATGGAGGCTCTACTTAGCTCGGAAGGGAGAGTGCATAGGCACACAGCTAATCACTAAGAAAGCGGGAGTCGACACAAGGCTCAAAAGGAAAGCAGGATAATGCAATGCAATCACAACTCAACGTAAATGGGAGAGTCCTCATGGGAGATGGCCAGAATAAAATGAAGTAGAGTATGAGTCTTCATTACAAGTCATGGTGTGACTACAAAGGACTCCCAATTCTAAGGAAGAACAACGGCATGGGCGCCAAAATACATAAAGGGATCTAACTAGGAAACCCATGGTCGAAAAGCCCTACCGCCAAATAATGACACTTCTAAAACAATATAGAGGTTCCATGTCGGTTAGAAAGCGGGGTCGCACCTAAGGTTAATGAATGTGGTCATAAGGTCAAATGCGAAAATGCAGACGAAATGATACCTAACCTATATGCCAGGTGTAGAAAATACATGCCGAAGGTGTGAAACGGTTGAAAAATCCACTCTCATCGGAAAAAAACTACTCAAAAAGGCACTTTACAACGACATATTAGTCCAAAACGGCTCAAAACGGCAAAAACTATAGGAAAGCGGGTTTGAAAAACTATAAATAGTAACAAAAAATTACTTTTACCATTCCATTTTCACTTTTTACCCACCATAGTGCTTTTGGTTAGTTTTTACCCTCGATCTTCAGCTGCAGATTCTAGGAGCTACGAGCATCAAATTCACGAACCATCTAGATCAGGTTGGTAGTCTCATCCCCCTCTTCATTTCCATGGTTTTTATTTTTGTTTTTAATGGTCAAAATTTTATCTTTTGCCATGGGTTACACCCATAAGTCGCTGTACGCGGGCTATTACTATATGGGTCGCGTGGAGGGCTCTTTCTGCGCGGTCAACGCATGCGTTGACTGCATATATGCATGACTGTGTACAGGATAGCCTGCGTACAACGCCGTTGGTTGAGTTTTTTAAGATGTGGGCACTAAAAACATGCATGGTTTTGCCTCCAAGATGGTCTTGGAGTGGAGAGAGAGAACATGACATTGTTGATGAGCATGTACGTCAAGATCTACCCGCACAATAAGCATATGGCCTTTATAAATTTTGGAGCATTGGGGGTTTAAGGGCCCAAAACCGATTGCTCGCTTAGTTGGTCAACTATTGGGACGCAGAGGCACAACATTTCGATCTAGATGGGCAACCACTTCCATTGGAGGTGCAAGATATTTACTTCATCACCGGATTGTCCCGCGGGGGGGGGGGGGGGAGACAGCGAGTCTTAGGTCTCGCAGCGTGGGGGGAGGAATCACTATCAATGATTACATTGATAGGTATTGTATCGCTGGCACCCAAAAGGTGGGTAGCCAGGTCCCGATAGAGGCCATAGCGAGCCTAAGCATGAAGATCATAGTACTCACCCTCGGGAGGATTACAGGATCGGCTGCACTTCATCAGGCTTCGAGGCCTATGATATTCTATGCGGCTGAGTGTATGAGGCCAACAGTATATGATTGGTGCACAACGTTGCTGGGTACGATGAAGACCCAACTAATGAAGTGCAAGCTTGGGCGGGCCAAGAAATTTGGCTTTGGAAGTATCTTATGTAGTTTTTTCTTTGAGAGAGTGTTAGGTTTGAGTCTGAGGGTTGAATTCCCTTCGCACAATCTCCGAGATCCCGCCCAGACCCAGTGGGCAGAGGTGTTGACACAGCAGGGTGGTGGCCAACAGGATTCACCATATTCTGAGGATTTTTTTCACTGGTGGGCACAACAGGTCATCGCCATTGATGACTATCCATATGAGGGCATAGACTTCAGAGGGGATAGAGACATGCCGCTCCCACTAGGGGCCGCGTTCGGGGAGATAGGTATGGCTACTCTTTTTTAGTTTTGTGTATTTAATTTTTTGGATTTTTTATTATAAGTGAATGCAAAAATATTTTTGGTGTGGTATCATATATTGATGTTTGATTGTTTGCTTGCAGATATGGGTCCGCGAAGACCTCAGGGTTTCCCACAACATCGCCGCAGAGGCAAGGGAGGTGAGGTAGCAGGTGCAGCGACGGAGCGTACCTTGGAGAATGTACGGGTCAACCTGACCCGCATGACTACCAGAGTATCGGTCATAGAGGGAGAGCATCTCCCAGAGGCAATGTAGCGACATGTTGTAGGGGTACCGGGTACGTGGGTGTGGCTGCTCCGGCGTATAGCTAATGCCATACAATATTACATTCATACTCATACAACCCAGGAAGCTAGGTCTCCCCGGAGGGCTTAGATGCCATGGGGTCTCACTATTTTTTGTATTGGATTGTATATTTTTGAGAGCTGCGGGCTCCAATTTTGTATCATGACACCACTTTTTGGATATATTATTAATGAAAAACTATGATTTTTCGACTCTACTATTGTGTATGTACAAATGTATGAATGAATGTTATTTGTGTGCTTATTTTATTGATGTGACAAATGCCAATCTAGGACATAATTAGCATATGCACCATGTTAACACCAAAATTGACCCCCTAGGTTGTGGAGAGGGTAATCCTGGGTAACCACTAACCAGTCTCTGGTTTGTGTTTCTGACCTAACACAAACAGAGAGGGCTCTCTCTTTAACTCACAGAAAGCTGGAAATCATCAAGATTGTCAATAATGAAGAAACAGACCGGCATTCAATATTTAAGATATCCAATCAAAACAGGTGCAGAAGATCAGATTTTTGCTGGAACAAATTGTTTAAAACCTTGGTAAGAGAATCAGGAGGAGAACTATTGGGAAATGGAGTCAAAAGATGAATCATAAAACACATAACAATGCAGCTACATAAGATATCTAAACAGAGACAAGGTAGCCACCCACGCACAGTCAAAGAGCTTTAAGAGGTGAAACAGAAGAGGAATGGACACTCTATCAATGTAAGGCATCTAACAAGGATGAATCCTACATCAATTTTAGCAGAATATATTTGGTGAAATACTTGGAATAAGCTAAGCAGAGCATAATCTCTATGAATTCTACTTAAATATTACCCTGATCCAAGCATGAAGGAAATAACACAGAATGGAATAACAAAGAAAGAAACACATGCACATTGAAAAAGAAGGAAATAGACTGCAAGAAAGATAACACAGGAATTCTCTACAAATAACCCAGCCTCAAACACTGCTGATGTATTAACAATAAAATCTCAGAAAACAGAGCTAAGCTCTCCTAGGCTTCAGCCCAATGATTCACTCACACTTAGGTCTTCTATTACAATGAATATATAGGTATCTGAGACTCATAGTCGACCTAATCCTAACAGAAAATAGTTACACATTTAGTGACAGCTCATCAATACAACTCTGCCACCTATCTTTTAAAAACAGAATTTAAGAGATATCCTAACTACTTTTTACATCCGGCAGCAATTTTCCTTAAATGACAAATTTATTACAAAAATAAAAAGATAAAAGATATTTTAGGTGCCCTCCAGGTGGCTGCTCCACTAGCTCTCGAATCTCTCATTTCTGCCCATTTCAGAATGCCAAGTATCACATCATTTAACCTTCAAATTTTACCCCATGGCTTTGCTGACTTCCACTCCAAGAGATATAATAGCTGCAGAAAAGATTAGGCTCTTTAATACCATTTGCAGAACTAAGCCGTGGCTGAAAATGACAATAATCACCAGTCCGCACAGGTTTCCTTTGAGCTCCTTTATACTTGTACCAGAAAATTTCCAAGAAGTTTGAATAGTTCTGGAAACAAATGGCAGCTACAAAAAAATGTCAAAATGATGAAATGGCTGGACCATTTTCAGATTTAATCCACAATCGTTCCCTTAGAGGGTTTATGTCTGAAAACTGCACTTTTCATATAGTTTCCCCAACCAATGACCAACCCCCTGTCATCCTGCCCTGCGAGATGAAGGCATATGAGCTTTGCCGATGGTCTTGCCTGTGAATGCCAACAATATGTACTTCGAAAGAGATTTGCAGCATTGACCCTGCTACTATGCATTCTATAGATTGTTTCTTTTCCACTTCCAACCCTTCTGGCTCTTGAGAGGATGAAATGTACGAGGTCGCAAATGGACTGAGAACACATACAATAATGTCGTCCAGCGTTTTCCACACTTGCTCGTTTTAGGGTTTTTCTATTGTAGAAGGAAAAAAGAAAAGATCCTCTGCTATTTTGGCGGAACATTGGTGGCCGGAGATGCAGCCCAACATTGGTAGCAATTCGTGCTACATACCCTACTACCATTTAAGGCAGACTAGAAGACTCATAAAATAGAAACCTTATTTCCCTTCTTTTACCGGAACGAAGCTTCTCTTCATTAGTTCCATTAAATATGCTTCGATGAATTTTTGGAGAGCCATGTTGCGGTCGCCCTCCAGAGGATGCACAAACTTTATTGTGACCTAAAGACGCCTCTATTCTTATGGGTTATTCTGATTTTCAGCCTCCTCAAAGCTTTCTCCACGTCCGATCTCTGTTTCTTTACTAAGAATCCTCTTTCTCCGTGGTAATTCACTGAGAGATCCTAACCCTTGAGACTTCACAAAAACACTGTTCTTTAAGTATTTTATCACTGGCATGCTTTCATAAAATATTCCAACAGACAAGTCTATGATCAACACCAAACCCTTTAGCTGTGGGTCTTAGAAAAATCCATCAGCTTCAATGGTTCCATGGCCGAGCTTGCGATATTCGTTTGGCGAGTTCTGGTTGGGATAAAGGCTTCTGCCCATCAAAAGTTTATTTGACTGGGGTCTTTTCTAATAACCAGATCCAGACATTGCAAATAGTCTTGGAATTCCCTGAAATCCACATGATGCTGATTATCGACATTCAAGAAATTACGTAGAGAATTTCCATCTCTAATTGCTGCACATTTGACAGCTACCGTGTATTCTTTGGCTGCACCTTCCTCGCCCTCTGTACATGCGACCAAATCCTTTGACCAGGACTTACATGCCCTCTGCTGCACAACGTTCTAATGGAGGCTAACTACAACTGCTTCCACGACCCTTGATTTGGTCGAAACTCAGCATCTCCTTTTCTATTCTGGCGGACAACATTTATGGCCAAATCGTACCATTCTTTGGGCACAGCTTGGAGCCCAAACCCTAGGCACGTCCTCCTCCTTCATCCAATGAAACATCACTGTAGGCTTTGGTGCCACTGAGTATGGATACAATAGAGATGAGATGACTCTATGTTAGGAACAACGTTGAGAGAGAGAGTCGACAGGCTTGGGCAACAAATAACACTTAGCTTTCATCTCCCAGAAACTTGTACTGTATGAGCACACACCACGTGGCCGACATGTCATGAAGAAAATATCTACCATCCCTCACACGCAAACCTAGCACATATTTAATGTTTGTCTTTTCTGTCATCTGCAAATAAATGGTGTTAGGGTTTCGAGAAAAGGATAATAGGTCAAAGAATAGCGAATTTCCAAGAATGGGGCAACTTTTTCTTTTTTATAGTCCCGTAAGCAGTTTATTTCTTGATGGTGGTATCGCTAGACTCTTCAAGCTATTTTTTATAACCATTCATACATACACGACACGCCAGGAGGATGACACGTATTGAGGGTGGTATTCTCATCGCAAGCATCAACTCTTTCCATCTTACGTGTATGTGGACGAATGCGATGGATTTCGGGTCGTCCATCCATCTTTGCTCTTTCATGTAAATGATCTCTTAAGACCCCTGCCGGAGATAAATGTTGTTATGACTTCTTACCATGATTTTATGCTTTGCATGATAGCTCAATTTGAAAGATACACATGGGAGCTTCACGCCTGGATTCAAATGCGTTTTTATATATATTTTCGTCTTCTCCTTTATCCCACATGCAAAGCTGGAAAGTTCCCTTCACCCTTTATATATCCCTATGCTTTTAACATTTATCAAGTAATAAAAGAGAGGTAGGCTCTCGTTCATGGCGCTTGGAGTGTGGAGGCTATGTGGATCCCCTTGGCTCGGCTCTTTGGTCACTTGACAAGCCCTCGGTGCTGGGCGCTTTACCTTTTGCCTCGATTTCAATTAAGGCTTTTTGGCATATGACATAAAACATTAATGCCCCTTCTTCATTAAAACCTTCACAAATTTTATCTTTGGCATAAAATATAAAAGCCTTTCTCCATTTTGACTTTAGGCTTTATATAATAAAAAACCCTCATAAACTTTGGCTTTGGACAAAATTATAGAAAACCAAAGCTTTTATATAAAAAATAAAAAAGCCTTAGTGCTCTTTTAAAAATTAAAAAGCCTTTGCTCTAGCTTCACAAGGTAAAAATGAATTTGTAAGTCCAAGAATTACCAGATTGAAGGTATTTTCCTTTTGCAACCTTAGTACCTGTGCCCCTTGAAAAATGCCTTCTTCTCAACTAAGCTCGGAACCTATTTCATGAAAAAATGTTTTTATTTTGCGCCGCCAATGTTGCTGGAAGACGATTAATGCCGTCAGAAGACAATTAATCACAAAAATTTTGGGGGTGCTAACACACCAGTTAGATGATTAAAACGTCTCGGAACATGAATGTATGTAATAAAAACAAAATGACGCTCCAAGAGTCTTACCCTTAAGAACCTCCTTAGTAACGTAGGATCCCTCACACAGTACTGGCCATTCAACTGAGACACAACCAGTTGCGCATCCAAGCGGAATTCTAAAGACTGGATACTATGTGAAATGGCATCACAAAGTAACTCAATAACAACGCTGTACTCGGTCACATTGTTGGACGTAGGACCGAGACAAGCACCTCCCGAAGACACAATCTGATGGTCGGGTGAGTAAATAACCCACGCAGCAGAAGCAAGTCTCTGCGTATGATGGCAAGCCCCATCCGCAAATCCCAAGAACACTGGAGATTCCGCTGACATCTGTCAACCAAATGGAAGCGAATAAACAGACTCTAAAAATCAAAAGAAAGCTAGAATATGTACATAAAAAACTATACAATAGTATACACAAGTGTCAGCTCGAGCTAGAAGCTCAAGCGTAATACTGCTTCAGGTAGAGCCCATTTCTAGGCTCCTTCAAGGCATTCCCTTCGTAATCCTCTAACTCGTAGGCTCCTTTTTCGAGGACACACCTCACTACATAAGAACCATGCCACATTGTGTTGAACTTGCCTGCCCCAAGGGGTTCCTTAGCTTGGTCATAAAGGAGAACCAAGTCACCTTCAACATATTGTCGGGGATGGACAGACTTATCATATTGAACCTTAACACGACGTTTGTTGGCATCAATTGCTATGGCGGCATCCCGATGCTGCTCGTAAAGTTGCTTGAGGTAGACTAAATGTTGCTCTATTTATGAAGTGTCAGGTAGGAGCTCTATAGCTAGCTTCAAGGAAGGGATTTCGCATTCAATCAGCAAGATGGACTCCACACCATGAACTAACTGAAATGGTAAGAAACCGGTGGAAGTCTTGACTGCGGTTCAATATGCCCACAAAGCAGGGCACAACATAATGTGCCAATTACTCTTGCTTTGTCGGATGGTACTTTGAAGAATGGCCTTAAGGGACTTTTTAACTGCCTCGACCTCACCATTCGCTTGGGGATAATAAGAAGAAGAGTGATCTTGTCGAAACCCAAGATTAAGTGATAATTCTGCCATCATCTTGTTTTGAAAGTGACTGCCATGGTCAGCGACAATCTCCTTTGGGATACCGAATCGAGATATAATCTGATTGAATATGAAGTGGGCTGCTGTAGCACCATTGACTTTAACGGTCAGCATGGCCTAAGCCCATTTGGTAAAATAATCAATGACCACGATGATATGGCGATGCCCCCCAGTCGAGGTTGGGTTGCAATCCATGAAATCCACCCCCCACTTAGTGAAGGGACCGATGGTGACGACCGGATGTAACGGAGCAGGATGCGAGCGCATGTTCCGAGCAAACACCTGGCAAGGGTGACAACTTTTCACAGCAGTAATGCAATCTTTGAATATTGTAGGCCAACAATAGCCAGCTCGCAAGATACGTTGGGCTGTCGCAAGCCCGGATAAGTGACCACCACACGCTCCACTGTGGCAATCATTGAGCACTAGCTCCGCTTCTTCATGGGTTAAACAACGACGTAGGGTAGAGTCTTTTCCCAGACGATACAAAGTTTCACCGACGATGACATAATCTCTAGCATGATGTCTCACATGTCTTCTCTCATCTCACGAATAATGCGAAGGGAACTTCAGAGTTTGGAGATATATAATGATATCCCCATACCAAGGGTCCGTTAATGAGATAAGAAACAAATGTTCATCCACAAATGAGTCTTCATGGACTACTTCCTCATCAAGTCTTGGAAAATATGACATAAGTTCTACAAAAACCAAGGACTTCACCGACTTCGCCGAAGCAAAATCAAGATCAAACTACTGAAGGATGAAAATCCATTTATTATATTTCCCCCCAATTAGGCGTCGTGAAAGCACGAACTGAAACGGATTGACATGCGTTATGACTGTGGTTTTCCTAAGCAAAATATAATGTCGTAATCGTAGGACTGCATGAACAGTCGCAAGGGCCAATTTCTCAACGTGAGAGTATGTCAGTTCGGCCTCTACTAGGTTTCGACTAAGATAATAGACAACATGCTCTTGGAGCACATCATCTACCCGAACTAATCTCATACCAATCGTCTCTTGATACACGGCCACATAAAGCAAAAAATCTCTTGCAAAGTCGGGTGGACTAAGAAGAGGGCCCAATACCAAGGCTTTCTTTAATGCGTCGAAAGACTGCTGGGCTCGCTCATCCCAGATAAAAGGAGTCTCCTTCTTCAATAATTGTGTGAAACCCTTAGTGAGATTGGCATAATTCACAATAAAACGGCGTAAGAAAGTGGCTCTCCCGTGGAGGCTCTGAAGTTGAATCAAATTACGCGGGGGAAGTAATCGAAGTATTGCCTCAACCTTTAATGAATCAACTCTAATACCCTCTTTTGAGATGACAAACCCTAAAAGGCGACCGATTTTCACGACAAAAATGCACTTGTTGGGATTCAAACGAATCTTATAGTATCGACATCTTTCGAAAATAAGGCGGAGGTGACTGGGGTGATCTACTCTCTTACGAGAGTGACCAGCAAGATCATCTAGATAAGCCTCCACTATGCACTTAAGGTCATGAAAGGAATAGGTCATGGCCCACTGAAAAGTAGCTCTAGCGTTTTTAAGGCCGAAGGGCATCTTATGGTATGCAAAGGTACCCCAAGGACATATAAATGCAGTCTTATGTTGATCCTCGGGTTTAATTTGGATCTGATTGTAACCTGAAAAACCGTCCATAAATGAAAAAACCTCGCTTCCCGCACACACATCTAAGATTTGATCTATGAATGGAGTGGGAAAGTTATCCTTAGGACATGCTCGGTTCAGATCTCTAAAATCGATACGCACACGGATGGTTCCCTGCTTCTTATCCACAGGAACGTGGTTGGACACCCATTCGGTAAGGGGAACCGGGTAGATGAAACCAGCTTTGAGTAGTTTCTCTACTTCTGCCTTAATAGCAGCTGCCTTCCTAGGATTCAGAGCACGAAGCCGTTGTTGAACAAGCTTAACATTGGGATAAGTCTTAATCTCATGCTCGACAATACTAGGGTCTATTCCTGGAATTTTCTCATATGACCAGGCGAAAACATCCTGAAGTTCTTTGAATAACTCGGTATAAATGCGGATCTCCTCGGGGGAACAATCGACACCGATGTAAACGTTTTCAATCTTTCTGGGAGTGCGAGAGATGTTGATCAGAATGGTTAGGGGAATGTTATCCATATTCCTCTTCGCGTAAATACCATGCGAATCCAAAGGAGCCACAGGATGGCCAACTTTCTCTGCAAGAGTCAACCGAAACTCCTCCTGCTCAATAAGATCAAGGTTGGGAAGAAAATAAGATCGATGATGAAGATCTTCCCACGGCTTATCACTACCATACATGGCTTCGATGATAGGTTCATCCGAAGGAAAAGTACCATCGAGGCAATCATGCGAGCAAGATGAGTCGACTGCCCACGCAGGCAGCGTAATGGGATCTTCTTCTTTTGTCCATTAAGAGGAGAGATCTGTCTCCACATTGGCCTGTTGAATATTATGATAAGCAAGCTCTGCTGCATATAATGGAATAGCCATTCCGATGTGTACAACGTCTCCATACGGGGAACTCGTGGAGGGTGGATTCCACGGATCATTAAAATATGAGGTCAGGAATGGTACCATATTTAACAAGGAAGGGGCACTATCGGAAATGGTTCCTATGAAGGAGATTGGTGCAACAAAGTCGAAAGATCCCATCAAAGAGGAATACAATCCTACACCAACATTCCCAGTTGCCAGCTGAGAATTTTCAATCTGAGGAACTTCAGTTCCTAGTGATGCTGTGGGATTGGAACTAGTGAATTCTAGCTGATCGACAGTCACAATATTGCCTTCGTGGGGAAAGCAAATAACTCTAAAAACAGAGGACACGATCGCTCTCATAGCATAGATCCAATTCCTACCCAGTAAAAGGTTGTAGTCGATGGGTGCATCAACCACCTCGACTTCTATTGGCACGACCTTCCCACCCAAGTGGACCTCAAGGGAGGAGATAATGCCATGCGGCTTGAACGAACGACCATCGAATGTAGTAAGCATGGTCATAGATTTCGATAATGGAGGGGAACCGATAGCCTTCCAACGATCTAACGACATTACTGAAGTGGAAGCACCTTCGTCAACCATAGTGCATTTAACGACCATATTTAGGCATCTAACATGGACTTGAAAAGCCACATGATAGGGCAACCGAGGCTGAACATCATTAGTGTAGAACTTGATAATATTCGGGCTACATTGATCCTGGACTCCCAAAGCACATAAAAGGGCGGTCCTTTTTGAAGGACATGCCTAGAGAACCTTGAGAGCCGACATGGCGCACGGAGTTTGACCCAAATATTCTACAATGGAGTAGTTTTGGGCGGCTCGAGCATTGGGATTGTGCATCGAGCGCTTGAGAACACCTTTCGGTATCCGTGGCATAGAGTTAGGCTTCTCGATGTGAAATGGAGTCTTAGGTGGAGGGGGCTCATTCCCTAATGAAAGTTGTGGAGCTCCATAATCACGTGAGCGAGGAACAACACTAACCTCTGATTTAACCTTATTAACGCATATGTAACTGCCGGCATGGGTAGAGGATGTCAAAGCTTCATTGGTCCCACTACCGGCAATAGAAGTTCCCGATTACATATTTTGATGATGAGGAAGGGGATCCTTAAGCACAACTGGGATCTGTGCAAGGTGCTTTGCGGCTTCTTCAAGATGAGGACACAAATGTGTAAGGTGATCATCCTGGCAAATCTTACAAGGAAACTTCACTTTACATCTAGGTTTGCGGTCCTCACCAACATTTCCGCCGTCCCGAGGAGGTTTGGAGTTCTCTTTCTTAGGGTTATTATTCCTATTGTTCCCGCTCCTACGATTATTTTTCCCCTTCTTCTTCCCATCGGGTTGCTGGTTACCAGATGGGTTCGCCAATTGTATAGAGTGACATTAGACGACTGGGTGGAAATGGATGAGGCGTGAGACTATCCAGGGGCAGATTGGTTAATAGACAGATTGTGCATCCGATTCGTAACCAAATCTACGGGACGAGTACTTGTGGATCCAACAATACCATCGACATGTGGTCCATGGACTGGCTTGGGCTCATGTCGTGATCTCGACGCGTCAGGTAGAATGTCGTATAAAATGCCAGATTGAGTATAGACTAGGTCTAGCTATTGGGCTTTGAAAATATCTTGTTCCTCAATCATAATGCCAAACAATGAAACGTCCTTTGAAATGTAAGGGAGTAAAGACTTAAGGAACCATTCCAACAAAAACTCTAGAGGAATGTTGGATTTCACTAGCCTCTTCCATTGGCGCCACTCTTGGATATGATCAAAGATATGGGTGGCTTTGTCCTGGCGGAAGGTAGATAATATCTCGATACCAGTATCATAACGAACTAGCAACTGGAAGTGATCTAGGAAAACCAAAGCTAAATCATTGAAACCTCTATATGTGCCCCCAGGCAACTCGACATACCATTTTGTAGCTGCCCCCATGAGGGTGCGTTGAAATGGCCTCAAATGAATAGAATCATGGTTCAAGGAATTTGAGGAGCACCATAAATGGAAAGTGGTGATGTGATCACCTGGATCCTCACCCTTCTTCCCCTCAAAATTCGGAACATCGGAAGGGAGCTTGGTGGGGATTGGAGGCCATGTAGGATCATGAAACAACAGATCATTCGTGAGCTTCGAAAGATCAGATAAATTCAATCTAGCAAGAAACGAGAGCTGATGTTGTGAAGCTTGGTTTTGAGCTCCCAAAAGAGACTGACTCTGCGAACCGTAAGGTGGGACTGTGTACGTCGAAGATGACACCTGAGGTGTCGACGAACTCTGGTAAAAAACATGACCGTGACCATAAGGATAATAACCTCCTCCAAACTGGCCCGCGTTGGAATACACAGGCACATACGTAGCAGGGATTCCATAGGAAGGCTTAGGATAATAATTAGGACCAATTGAAAAGCCATAAGAATGACCTCCATGAGAATGGGGTCCCATATACCCACTCGAGGAAGGAATACTAGACGATTGAGGGCCGTATGAAAACGGTATGTGCGCACTCCACGGAATCGAGGAGCTAGCAGGAGGAGGATTTGAAATCACATAAGTGTTTAGAGGGCACATGCATAGAAGCATGTGGATTAATGGATGGAATGTAAGTCGTAGATCCAATACCTATCGTGAAACCTCCACTCAAAAATGGGTTCATACTAATGCTAGGGGCCGACGAAGGAGGTAGTCCTCCACCAACACTCGGAATAGATGGAGGGATGTGACCACTCCCAAACTGATAACCAGTGTAAGGTGGCATAGTGCTCACAATACAGACACTAGAGCTAGCATGACTACTAGGTGTGGTGGAGGGATAGATGTAGAACCAAAACCTGGCATACCTAACAAAAAAGGGGTTGAGGTTGTAGGGATAGATGTAGAACCAAAACCTGGCATACCCAAGGATGAACTATACAAATAGCCTGATGACCATGTTTCATCAAATGGGTTTGTGCTTGTGGGTTGGGATGTCCCAAACCCATAAGGAGTAATGTGTGGTGAACCTCCTCCCCATTCACCTCTAGGAGTGGACGGAGGGGAGTTTCTCATTGTGCTACTGGATGGAGTCACTGGGACTCTCGTCGTGCCAGACGTGGAACTCATAATAGGATCTCTCTGAAGCTCATGAGATGTGTGTATAGGACCAGCGGTAGTCCTTCGACGTCTCTTGAGAAGAGACTATGACAGATCGCTAGCCAGTAAACCAGCCAACCTACGAGATCGATGGATAGGCAGATCTCGATCCACTATGACTTCAAAAACTCAACAAATAAACGTCTCCTAATGGCATACTAGATCGTCACAGAACACACTCCTAAAAGAAACTACAACCAAATGCACACAAATGGGATTGGCTTAAGGGATCTCCCGACACTACAGCCAGTATGTCTCGCCTAGGAGAGGCTTGAGACTCCCAAACTATAACTGGAGGTAACATAATCAGTTATAAGGCCCCCCAGACTTCACTGCATACACAGGGTCAAATCCCTATACAACCACAACTGTGTTGTCCGACCCCTATATGACTCAGGACACTCACAAAATAACTGCTGCAAGTACCCTATGTGATACCTAGGTAAAGCAACTATGGCCACCACGTATAACCAATTCTTAGGCGAATAGTAACAGGTGGGATCCGTCGTATGGGCATGGTAACTAAGCCCGAAACTCAAGAGGTTCAAATCCCCCAAGAGTCCCCAAATACGAACATATCCTGGAAATATCTCCCATGCTCAACTAGTATTGGAGGGCTATCTCTGCAACCAACCTCTTGTGACCTCGTGCTTAACTTTGGTTTTAGTAGAGCGTCCTAAGAACACTGATGTATACCATGGGTTTCACCACTCCCTGGTTAGACACATAATGTTTGGTTCAATAGTCTTGGATTTTTAACTCGCAGTGATCTATTCCAAGACTCTAAACCTAAACTAGTTGGTGCACCCTAACAAAGAAAATGTTCTAATCAATTCTTTAATTAAGCGTTCATTTTAATGGATGTGATTACTCAAAGGATATGGTCGTGAAACTAATGATGTGAAAAGACTCAATGATATGCACACCCGGAAAACACTAGACTCATCTATCCATAAAAAGTATGCCACTATATGATAGTCAAACCAACGTTTTGTTTTCAGAAATAAAAATGCAATCTCTTTATAATTTCATGCACAAGCAAGTCCTAATGAAAGCACAAGCACTCTAATGCAAAATGCAGATGCATTAAGCAATTTTTTTTTGTATTTTCACTTATAAATGAAATGAAAATGCAATCAATGTTTTTGTATTTTTCAATATAAATGAATGAAAAATGCAAATGGAATCAAACTTTTCAGAAAATAATGTAGAGCATGCAAAGCAGACAACCTAGCAAACCCCCAAAAGCAAGACTCATCCAAGCTAATGAGCTACAAAAACAAAAAAAAATGGTTGAAAACCAAAATCTCAAAAACTAAAGAAAGAGGAGTTTCCAGTCAATAAAGAGGCATGGAACAGTCAGAATATAGGCCTAATAAGACTCAGGAACACCCATAATTCACCCAGCAATAACCAAAGATCATAAACAAGATAATCCCGTAGTTGTACGCAACTGTTCATAGAATAGTAGCGTGTATACGCTGGCTACTGTACTAACAATAGCGCATCCACGCGAGATAAACAAAGCTGACCCGCGTACAGGGAAAGATAGGTGGACCAAAAATGAACCAAAAGACCCAGAAAAATCACGATTTTCTATGTAGATTCTAACAACCAACCAACGACACAAAAACTCGACAGAACAGAGACTCAAAATAAGGAAAAATGCCCAAAATCCCCAAAATGGAGGCTCTTCCCCAGTGGAGTCGCCATTTTTGTTACGGAGAAAAATTACCTATGGCTTGGGGTAGACCACAACAGACATATGACTACCAGAAATCAACTCAATTCCCAATGCATGCTATATAAATGTAAATGCTAAGAAGTGGAATAAAAGACCAACCTTCAACCAGACGTTTGGTATAGATCCCCGTTGAGCTTTCCAATCACCACACTTGAACCTGCAGCTTAGTCTCAACAATAAACACAAGCAAGTGCATATGATATATGAAATTTGTTAGCATAAACAATAACATAGTCCATGATATAATAAGCAAATGTACCCAATGATAATAAACCATTCACAACATCAATTGGACGAGAAAATGAGTATTTCTATTGATATAAACAAGGAGTACATGATACAACCTCTTGTCAGCAACTCATCTGAACCGAG
Organism: Larix kaempferi; assembly: GCA_027924585.1. Classification (NCBI taxonomy): domain Eukaryota; kingdom Viridiplantae; phylum Streptophyta; class Pinopsida; order Pinales; family Pinaceae; genus Larix; species Larix kaempferi. The sequence continues at coordinate 774,212 of BSBM01000035.1, forward strand.
AACTAGGTCCCTCCACTTGTGTCTCCACCACTTCAATCCCCCATGCAATGGAAAAATCAAGATATGGAAGAGTTTGGTAGGTGAACATAAAGGGTTCACACCAACTAGGATCAATGGATGTAGACTCAAGCTATGGCAAAAATTCAATAGAGTTTCGATGCTCTCTCTTTCTCCTCCTTCCATGTATCATAAGAGCTCAATATATAGCCTTCCAAAGGTAGGTGAAAGGTCAAATCGAGTCGTTTCGGGATACATGGAGGGCCAAAGGTCACCCTATGACCGCTTTTTGGAGTAAAAAGTGAGTTTTTAACTATTATTTACCATTTAAATCGATGTACGCAGGCTATAGTGGGATAACCCACGCATGCGTGAGTTGCAGTCAAGCAGCTCGCGTACAGGAACAAAAATAGGGAAACAAGGGTTCCTGGAGGGAAAAAAGTGGTTATGAGTCAGTCAAATGAATAACAGAGGCCAAAGAGTAAAAATGCTCATAAGGTGGAAAAATACGTTGTAACAAGTTCACGCGGGAAAGATCAACGGCGGGGAAAACACATCGCGTAATGAAGTTGTGCAGAGGATAGACCTCCGCAATTCCTACGTGGGTGTTCAACGTTTATCGCAGATCAATGGATGAGAGGGAAGCCACAGGATATCGACGGCTCAGGCAGTTTTGACGATCCAAAGCCAGTTGCAGAAGCCACTTTGCGGAGGGAAATTTCGGGGAGCAATTGCGGAAGGAATTCTGAAAAGACATCTGCAATTGTAGAAGAAGGCATACCCGCAACTGCGGGAAGGAGGCTATTATGGGAGGATATTTGCGGAGAGTGATTGCGGAAAGCAATTGCGAGAAGTTGTGAAGTCGCATCCGCAATTGCAGAAGGAAGGTCGCCGCGGAAAGGTGAATTGTGGGACATAATTGTGGAAAGAATTATGTTTGATGCTCCGCAATCAGGTGAGATCCGCAACCCGCAATTGCGGAAGTCCGTCTTTCAAAGGGTGTTGCAGAAGAAAGACTTAGCTGTTTTCGGCTAAGTTTGGAGATTCCACCATACTTGGAACCTAACTACTCTTGGGTTTGCGGATTGGATTGGGTTTTCTGATCCCGTCCTGCATCAATTGGTATCAGTGCATGTTTATAACAAGGGTAAAGATGCCACCAAGACGAGGCCTAGTGCATGGGGTTCCAGTTGGAGGTGGTCGAGGAAGACAAGCTGCAGATGCAGATGCAGACACGCAAAGAGAATTGAGACGACTCCAAGCCAGAATGGAAGCCATGGAGAGAATAAATCTAGGGCCTATAGATGTCAATGATGAAGAAGAATCTTCTGAAGAGGAACCAAAGGAGGTTGATGAAGAAGTGAAGGTATTGAGGATGCTAGTAAAGGCTGGTAGCAGGCCTAAAGTGGAAGGAAGTCCCCATGTATGAAGGTAAGCTGAACGTTGAAGAGCTTATGGACTGGATAAATTCTTTGGAAAAGTACTTTGACTTTGAAGAAGTTGAAGACAAAAAGAAGATGAAACATGCAGCAACCAGACTGAAAGGATATGCATCCATTTGGTGGGATGAACTACAGATCCACAGAGAAAGAAAAGGTAAGTCCAAAAAAAAATTGGAATAAAATGTTGGGTAAAATTAAAAGTCAATTTATGCATAAGGATCACTAGTTAACTCTCATTAGGCAGCTGCAGAATCGTAGACACAAAGGTATGAGTGTTAAAGAATACACATAAGAGTTCTTTAGGCTGAGTATTAGAGTTGGACAGACACAAGGAGACAAAGAAAGAGTGGTCAGGTATCTAAATGGACTGAGGTATGAAATACAAGATGAGATCAGCTTATCGAATTTCATGACTGTTGAAGATGCTTATCAGGCAGCCTCCAGGGTAGAAGAGAAGTTATCAAGAAAACATAACCAAAAGAATAGATGAAGAAGTATAGCAAGAGGGAAAGGATCTTCAAACAGAGGAGAGAGGTTTCAGACTTCTAGGAGTGAAGCAGAAGGTTCCATCAGCCAATCACCCCAAAGAGGAGGATTCAGGGGAGGCAGATTTGGTGCTAGAGGAAGAGGCAGAGGCAGAGAAATAAAATGCTATGCATGTGGTGAGATTGGACACATGTATTGGGAGTGCCCAAGGAGCAAACCAACAATTCAGAGGAATGAAAACATTGTTGAGGCTAGAGAGGAGTCCCATGAGAGGGAAGAGATAGAAAATACCTTTGAGGAAGGTGAATCTCTTATGATGAAGAGAGTTTTGGTAAAAATAGAGAAAGAAGTGCATGAACCAACACAAAGGAAGAGTCTGAACCAGCACAAAGGAAGAGTCTATTCAGGACTAAATGCAAGTCACAGGGGAAGTTTTGCAAGGTGATTATTGATAGTGGTAGTACAGACAATTTGGTCTCCACTGAGATGGTAGAGAAGTTGGGATTGAAGAGGATGAAACATCCCACTCCTTATAAAGTGTCTTGGTTGCAGAAAGGACATCAGCTCTTGGTGAATGAGCAGTGCAAGGTGGAGTTACAAATTGGTAACTATAGATATGTGGTGTTGTGTGATGTAATTCCTACGGATGTGTGCCATATACTCTTAGGAAGGCCATGTCAATATGACAGAAAGTCTATTCATGATGGAAGGAGGAACACTTACTCTCTGGAAAAAGATGGAAAGGAGCATGTGTTGCTACCTTTGAAGGATGAAACAGTTCAAGAAGTTGCAGGACCTAGTATTTTGTTGATGACTAGGAAAGAGCTACTGGAAGAAGTCCAGAAGGATGAGGAGCTACATTTTTCCCTTATTGGAAAACCAAAGGTAATTTTGACTGCCACAAACTTAGATGATTTTCCTACTGAAGTTAGAATTATGCTTGATGATTTTGCTGATATTATTGTGGATGAGTTACCAAATGATTTACCTCCTGTGAGAAGTATTAGTCATCATATTGACTTAATACCTGGTGCAAGTTTACCAAACAAGGAAACCTATATATTGACACCTCAAGGGAATGAAGAGATTAAACAACAGGTACATGAGTTACTGGATAAAGGTTTGGTGAAATAAAGTTTGAGTCCCTGTGTAGTGCCTACAGTGCTTAGCCCAAAGAAAGATGGTGCATGGCGTATGTGTACTGATTCCCGAGCAATCAATAAGAACACTATCAGGTACAGATTTCCCTTACCTCGTATTGATGATTTGATGGATTGTTAGTGGGTCCAAGTATTTTTCAAAGATAGACTTGAACAGTGGTTATCATCAGATAAGAATTAGAAAAGGGGATGAATGGAAAATTGCATTCAAGACCAATAATGGTTTGTATGAATGGTTAGTAATGCCCTTTGGGCTTACTAATTCACCTAGTACTTTTATGAGATTAATGAATGAAGTTTTGAAGGAATACACTGGAAATTTGTGATAGTGTACCTAGATGATATTCTGATCTTCAGTCAGAGTAAGGAAGAACATATGAGACATCTCAAATTGGTGTTGAATACCCTACAGAAGGAGAATCTGCTGAAAATTTTGAAAAAGTGTAGTTTCATGAAGAATGAGTTGATTTATTTGGGTTTTGTAGTCTCTTAAGAAGGGTTAAAGATGGATCCAGAAAATAAACAAGCAATTCTCAGTTGGCCAATCCCGAAGAGTACTTTTGAGGCCAGAAGTTTTCATGGTCTTGCAAGTTTTTATAGAAAATTCATCAGGAATTTTAGTCAAATTTGTGCACCCATAATAGACACCTTCAGGGAAAGTAGACAAGCTTTCAAGTGGATAGAAGCAACTGACATAAATTTCAATCTGTTAAAAAAGAAGATCACTGAGAAGCCTATTTTGGCTTTACCAAGCTTTGATAAAGTTTTTCAAGTGGAGACAGATGCTAGTGGGACAGTAATAAGAGTTGTTATGAGCCAAGAACAAAGACTAGTGGCATATTTCAGTGAGAAGTTAAATGAAGCAAAACAAAATTATTCCTCATATGAAAAAGAATTGTATGTTGTTGTGCAATCTCTTAAGAAGTGGAGGTATTACTTGATGCCTAAAGAGTTTATTTTATATTCATATAATCGTGCTGTTTAATTCATAAATAGTCAACCTAAATTGAATCAGAAACATGCTAAGTGGGTGGAATTTTTGCAGAATTTTAATTTTGTGATCAAGCATACAAATGGAAAATCTAATAAAGTAGTTGATGCCTTAAGCAAAATGAATTTAATCCTACAGGAAATTAAGGTCAGTATTTTGGGGTTTGAAAACTTGATTAATATGTATAAAAAAGATGATGATTTCAGGGATATATATGCAGCCTGTGAGAATCTAGTTGCCCATAACAGAAGCCAATGGTTAGACTACATGCTACAAGAAGGATTGTTGTTCAAAAACAGTAAATTGTGCATTCCTAAATGTTCTATGAGAGGAAATTTCATAAAGGAGAAGCATAGTGGAGGTTTGTCAGGTCACTTTGGACAGGACAAGACATTTGCTCAGGTGAGTACTTTTTATTTTTGGTTAGGAATGCAACAGGATGTAAAGCATTTTATTGAGACATGTAGGATATGTCAACATGCCAAAGGAAGGAGCCAGAACACTGGACTGTATCAACCCCTACCTATTCTAGGATTCTATCAGTATGGATTTTGTTCTGGGATTGCCTAGAACTCAGAGAGGAAATGATTCTATTTATGTAGTAGTGGATAGATTTTCAAAAATGGCTCATTTCATTGCTTGCAGAAAGACCAATGATGCAACAAATATTGCTAATTTGTTCTTCTTAGAAGTTATTAAGTTACATGGTCTGCCTTTGAGCATTGTATCAGATAGAGACACTAAATTTTTTGGTCATTTTTGGAGAAATTTATGGAAGAAATTGGGAACCAACCTTAGTTTTAGCTCTGCTTATCACCCTCAGAATGATGGCCAGACTGAAGTGGTAAATAGAAGCTTGGGGGATATACAGAGAAGTCTTGTTTATGAAAATCCAAAGCAATGGGATTTAGCTCTTGCTCAAGCTGAGTTTGCTTATAATGATCCACCCAACATAAGTACAGGTATGAGCCCATTTCATATTGTGTATGGGATGCATCCAAGGGGGGTGTATGAACTCAGAAATTTGGGAAAAGTTGGGAATGAGGAGTGTTGATGGTGAAGACTTTGCATATAGTATGCAGGAGCTACATGAAAATGTCAAAAAGAAATTGCAGGAGAGTGTAAATAAATACAAATAGAGAGCAGATTTAAAGAGACGGGAATTTGATCTCCAGGTTGGAGATTTAGTGATGGCATATCTCAGGAAGGAAACATTTCCTAAGGGAACCTACAATAAACTGAAACTCAAGAAAATTGGGCCTTGTAAAATTTTAAGGAAGTTTTCTGCAAATGCTTATGAAATTGAACTTCCTTCTGACTTTGGAATTTCTCCAATTTTTAATATTTCAGATCTGTATCCTTTTAAATATTTAGGTGTTCAAACAGAAGAAATGCTTTCGGGTAAGGATGGTCAAATGGTAGATTGGCAAGAAAATTTACCTTAGAAGGAGTAGCTACAGATTGAAGCTATATTGGACAAGAAGATTTCAAAGAGAACCAGAAACAAGGATTAGTTTCAGTATTTGGTAAAATGGAAAGGACATGCATCTAAAGATGCAATGTGGATGAAAACAATGGAAATTTCTAAGTTCAATGTGGACCCTGAAGACCTATTGAAGAGTTATTTTTCTCCCCTAGAGTATGATGCAGGAGCATCGACCTAAATTTCTATAATTTCTGAATAAGCAACCAATGTTATTTTCTGCTGCCATGTAATAGTTTCTAGAAGTATATATTAGTTTTTGATTAAATGTAATTGGTTAGGATAGAATTGGTTTGATTGTAATAATGACAATTTGCCACAGATGTCCTCGAATCTTGCAAGGGATAGCTAGAGGATAGGGTTTGTTTTGTATTTGTTGTCTATAGGAGTCCAGATCCTGCTTAATTGGATATGATAGGCCTGTAGAGTCATTATTTAATCATTGTATGTAACCGAGCAAAGGGTTGTTGATGAAATGAAGAACAGAGCTTTAGTCTCTGCGTTTCATTGAGTATTTATTGTCTTCTTTCAATAACGAGATCTTGTGTAAATTCTCTGCATATGTGTGAATTGAGTGTATTAATAGATATCTTCATAAGCCAAATCCGTGACATCTTCATCCGAACACACAAAGGGCGGAATTGATCGTTGCACTTATCAATTCACGAAATTACAGTCTGATTGATCCGTGGAGTGAACATTGGACGTTGGAGATCAGATCCAAGGAGGAGGATCGACGATCCTAGACTGTTTCCGCAAAGCCAAAGAAAAGGTTTGTTAAATTTGGGGCAAGCGGAGATCAAGCCCGATTTCGCGCAGGAAAGATCAACGGTAGGGAAAACACATCACATGATGAAGTTGTGTAGAGGATAGACGTCTGCAATTCCTAAGTGGGTGTTCAACGTTGATTGCATATCAACGAACGAGAGGGAATCCGCAGGAGATTGACGGCTCGGACGGTTCCGACGATCCAAAGCCAGTTGCAGAAGCCACTTTGTAGAGGGAAATTGCGGGGAGAAATTACAGAATGATTCTGAAAAGACATCCGCAACTGCAGAAGAAGGCATACCTGCAACTACGAGAAGGAGGCGATTGAGGGAGGATATTTGCAAACAGTGATTGCCGAAAAAAATTGTGAGAAGTTGTGAAGCCGCATCTGCAATTGCAGAAGGAAGGTCGTTGCGGAAAGGCGACTACAGAAAGGTGAATTGTGGGACAAAATTGCATAAATAATTATGTTCGACACTCCGCAATTAGGTGAGATCTGCAACTCGCAATTGCGGAAGTTCATCTTTCAAAGGGTGTTATGGAAGAAAGACTTAGCTGTTTTGGGCTAAGTTTGGAGGTTCCGCCATACTTGGAACCCAACTACCCCTGGGTTTGCGGATTGGATTGGGTTTTTTTATCCTGTCCTACATCATTTGGTTGCCAATGGCTTCTCTCAGCAAGAAGATACTACATTGAAACGTTTTCCCTTGTTGCAAAGATGAACTCTGTTCGACTAATTCTTTCCCTTGTTACTCATTTTGGATGGGATCTTTATCAAATGAACATTAAAAGTGCCTTTCTTCTTGGAGATTTGACTAAAAATATATATATGGATCAACCTCCTAATTTAGTGATAGATTCTTGTCTTGTTTGTCGATTGAAGAAGTCATTGTATGGTTTGAAAGGGGCACCTCATGCTTGGTATGAGAATATTGATCGCTTCTTTGTCAATCTTGGCTTCAAACATTGTGAATTTGATCATTTGATCGCTTCTTTGTCAATCTTGGCTTCAAACATTGTGAATTTGATCATAGTATTTATGTATTACATGTTCATGGTGATACTTTAATTGTGGCATTTGAGGCGTAAAATCTTCTTAACCGCAGTAAGTACTTCTAGAAAGCCCACAAATAATACGAGGCCCACATTTCGAGGGTAATAAGATAATAATAATTGATAAGATGATTACAATGTAATGAGAGGCCCCGTATAAATGCAATTCCAAGGGGCACCTCTAATGGTTGTTCACAAGGGTTATGTCCGTTGGATAATTATTGTTAATTACTATATTTAATATCTATATATTTTAGGTTTGTTACAACATTGTATGTTGATGATTTAATCATAACTGGAAATAATGTCAATATGATTTTGGGTTTGAAGAAACAACGTGCAGATACCTTTGAAATGACTGACCTCGGTCTTTTGCATTTCTTTCCTGGCATTCATATTTTGCAAATGGATGATGTTATATTTCTTTCTCAACCAAAATATGCATTATAGACATGTAATATACAAATATTGGGTTTTCTTTTATAGACATGTAATATTCAACATTCAATAATGTTAGCCCATTACCCTTCTTTGCAGAACATAGGAGGGTAACAATTGTGAAATCTACCAAACACTTGCTAGCTTGTGCATTGGACAAGCCTTCCCTTGCTAATCTTTTCATTAGACAAAGGCCTACATTTTTCCAACATGCATACTACTCAAAATGTCATAAATGTCTCTTATTATACCTTGCCTGTGTTGTTCATTGTCATACCTCCATGGATGCTATAAAGTTCATAGTAACAAGAAAAATTGAACTTTCAACCTACCCATTCAACACGATATATTATGCAATAACACCACATGACCATCTCTCCATTATAAAACCTTTCTCAAGCTACCATCTTTACAAGAACATCAACACAACATGAAAGAAACACCTACATAATAGTAAATATGGAGGAAGAGAAAACTAGAAGAGGATAATATGTGAAGAAGAAAACCTATGCAATGAAAATTTTTGACATCTATACTAATTTAGTCAACCTACATGCCTTGGGTGTCGATTTCACCTTCTTTAACACATTTTGTTCTCAAGCTAATTTTCACATTAAACAAGAGCTGCGTGCAGCTTAGTCCCTGCCTTGTAATATAAAATCAATAATAATAATATAATCAATATATAAATCAATATTACTTATAAATTGCTATTTATTTTAAAAATTAAAAAATATATATATTATTTTAGTCTTCACTCTAAACATAAAATCAATAATAATATAATCAATGCACAAATCAATATTACTTATCAATAAATTGTTATTTATTTAAAAATATATATTATTAAAAGAAATTTTGTATATCCTTCGCATATGAAAACAATTTATATATAAAAAATTAATAAATCTTTATTTTGTATAGACTTTATCCGTTTACATAGTTGTTTTATGTAATATTACAAATTAATACAATAGGGCCGAACATATAGTCTCTACCTATAGCAGGGACAAAAAATGTCACGGATTCTTAAGGCTAATTTCGTTGTTACAACTAATTTGTTAAAATTTGATATTTATATTGATGTTCAAGTAAATTAATAAATTGATAGTACGTCACTTTTATTTTTTTGGTCTTAGAGTAAGACCTTGAACTACTTTACGAAGTTATTAAGGTGGCCTTGTTTTTGTTTTCTTGAATAAGGGTAATGAGTCAACTTGCATTTTATGATAGGTTTTTCCATCTTCAAAAAAAAAAAATCCGAAGTAACAGAGTAAATAAATCAAATACACATTTATAATATAAATACAAATAAAATGTAAAACAAAATATACTAAAAAAACTATTATTAAAATTTTGATTAAAGGAAAACTATTATTAAAATATAAAATTGTATAAATTAAAATAGAATTGATGGTTCAAAAAATTAGGCTTCATAAACACTACTTCTTGGTGTTGTAATGCCCAACTTAATCTCAATGAAGTGTCTAAACTTATAGATTATTATAATTGGATTGCCTTTACAATTCCAATTCTTGATTAATCTATAAAAATAACTCACAATTATTTAGATTGTGTTATGCATACATTACAACTTATTAAATATATGCCATGATTTAAATATATGTAAGGTGATATGTCAACTTTTTAAATTTTGTATTTTTAAGTTATTTTATTCTTTTATAATGAAAAGAAATTCAAACATACTATGGACAATTATGTTATATCACAATCTTTCTAATTAAAAAAAACTAATATAAAAATTTGATAACTAGCACAACCACTTAACTTGTGGCCGGTGAACACCAATAGGTCACAAGTTAAGTGCCTTGAACAAGTTATCTATTACTTGTTCTCCATACTTAGTTGTAATCATTTTGTCTATGTAGCTACCTGTTACCTTCCTCCTTCAATTTAGGAAAAACATAGATGACAGCCCACCCCAAATTTTAAGATAAAAACACCCATCTGTATAATTAAAAAAATTTATTTAAAAAACATATAAATATATATTACAAAACCTTTAGAAAAATTCACACTATTATAACTTAAAAGTTACTTTACATTGTTCTTATTACTAAAGTACCAAAACTAATAATATGAAATACAACTTAAAATGTTTAAATTTTTAATAATATGAAATACAACTTAAAATGTTTAAATTTTTAATAATATGAAATACAACCTAAAATGTTTGAATTTAAAAGACTTGACCAAAATGTTTTTTTACAACCTACAATGGATAAGTATTTTCTTTCATGCGTAAAGGAGGGACGAGAGATTTGTAACAACTTACAGGGCATATTTATTTTATTTTATAGATATAGTAAGGATTACCCAATACAAAAGCTAAAGCTTATATATGTTTTGGTAACATTGCGTACTATAATCCCTATCCCCTATCTGTCTCATCATAGCAGGCACCGGTAGTTAGAAAGGAAAGCTGTTGAGAGATAGGCCTTTAAATATTTCTCCAATTAATTCTCTTGAATCTAAATCACTTCTTAAAGGTTTATTTTATATTTATCATCTCTTATTTATTTTGGAGAACAGAGAGAAAGGTCTCTCTTTTATTTTAAAAAGACATAGGGATATTGGAAATAAAAATAGCTTTTATGTGGAGCAATTCCAAGAATTCCTCCCAAGGATCTCGGATCATCCCACACGGGGAAGTATAAATTTGACTATCAAGATAGGACTAACGGACAACCAAGCACTACTAATTGGTTTTTATGTTCAACAACCTTGGCATTGAAATATGAATCATTAGCAGGATGAGGACGTTGTATCGCAAGGAATCATTGGGCAAAAGCATCCAATACAATGATTGGTTTCGCTCTACCTATGTAATCCAGAAATAATTTTATGAATTGGTTTTATATTTATTTAAGACATTAAACTTGAAAATAGTTTTTTTTTAATTTATTGTAAATATTAAAAATTAAAAAATTATTTTAAATTTATTGTAAAAATTAATAAGAGAAAAAATCATAAAATTTATTAAGTAGATTTTTAACATATAAAAATTAGGGATTTATAGAATTTTATTCACACTAAGATGAATTGATAATTTTACTGATTTCCTCCTACAATCGAACTTAAAAAAGAGCATTAATGAATCAAATTTCAAATTCCAACCCTATTTGCTATCCATAAAGATGCCCCATTTAGATCTGAAACTTTTTGGATTGCTTCTCTATGGGGCGGGTGACTCATGAGGAGTCAGGACCCCCCCCCCACTAGGCTGGGCACACAAAGACTTCGTCTTTGTATTTGAAATAGTGCTTACAACATTCAAAAATCACTAGAGATGATCAAGAAGCAACTTAAAAGTAATATGTTTTTTAGGTTTTAATATCAGTGTGTTTTGGAATTGTTTTTAGATATAAATATTTTTTTAAATTTTGCAAAATAATATTTTTTATCTTTTGGAATTTAGAAAGTAAAAGAAAAACAACTACGATCCATGTTGATGTAATTGAATAATAGTTAAAAAAACCGTCATTCAAGAGTATTTGTCAAAGTTTAGCCACCAATATTTAGAAAAGGCAAAAGGAAGTAAAGCATAGGATATAAAGTCATGGAGTGTTATTTCAAGAGAGAGAAAGGTATTCTTTCAACCGACTCAATGGTTTCTGCAAAGCAAGATTTTAACATCCAGCTCATACACAAGCATCTATCTTTTGGATGCTTGGTCTAAAATATCAGACTTGGAATCTCAGGTGAATGCTTTTCAACAGTGGTAAACTTGACAGTTGGAAAGCATAGTACCTGATTTTTAAGGCTGCAATGCATAACAAGCAATCTTATCCCTTCAGTGACTTTCAAAGTACTTTGTTGCTTTTCTTATAACTTTCAATAACAGGCTTTGCATCAGGTATGAATGATATCCAAGTTAATGGAACCAATGTTGCCATGGATTGAATGAAAATACCCAATGGCAATCTGGAATAATTCCCTGATGAAACACCCATAAATGATGCAAGGGAAACACCTAAATAACCACTCACTATGCTAGCCAAGCACTGCACTGACATGAAAAGGGCCATAAGAGAGCCCTTGCAGCCAGCAGGGCATATTTAAGCAAGCAACACTGTAAAGGGAAGTAATTCGAACTGATAAATAACGTCTACAGATGCTGACGCTCCTATAATATAAGCTTCATTTGGTATTCCCGATTGAATATTTAGTTGCTTCACGAGGAAAATGTCAGTTAACATAAATATTGAAGGAAGAATCTACACAGAGTTGACTAGCTTCATCAATGGAACTTTCTTCAAGAAGCGATTGTAGATGTAACTTCCTAATAGAAGGCTCATCTGCCCAACCACCTTTGCAAGTGCCAAGATGTGTGGATGAATCTTCAAATTCTGTGTGTGGTCAAAAAACATAGTTCCTGTTAAAAGTGGTGTCATTCCAATTTCCAATATATGCAACAAACCAAGTAAGAGGATATGCAATTTTTGGTCTCCTTATTACTCCTAAAATATCTGAGACCTGATTCTTGATGCTTCTCATTATAGACCTCTTCCTCCACTCTAGACCAATTATACCATTCATATATGCACCAATAATCGATTTGTAAAAAGATGATGCCTCTTGCGACTTACTCTTGATTGGGCTTGGATATTGTGCAACCTTAGTTTGCTTCATACTACAAAGACCAAAGGAGCCCTCCCTGAAAATCAAGGAAGTCCCAACTTGAATGCTCAAAGGTAAAAGAAAAATGATGAGCGTAGTCCTTGCATCAACTTGGCTCACAAAAATCCCGCCAAATAAGTTACCCAGGACACTCCCTGTAGCCAATGGCATCCATGCAAAGGATTGAAGCTCACTCTATGAAATACCCTGGTCCTTTTTACCACATTCTTCCACCAAAGCATCAGTGGCTACCTCCACAATTGAGGCACCAAGATTGATAAGAAGGAGAAAGGCTGTCATAATAGCAATTGATGAACCTGCAGCTGGAATACTTGCAATTGATCCCCATGAATTGTAATAAGCCTGGAAGTCAACAATCAGGGAAATTTTTAGGACTATATTTTGCCCATGAGTATTTTGTTAAAGAAAAATATGATATTTTTATTGATCTCCACGAATGACCAAAAAGTGAAAGAAATACATATGAAATAAAAATAAAAATGGTGACTAAGAGAGTGTAAACCAAGAAAGTAAACCTTAACATACAGAAAAAAAATCACAAATTTATGTAAAGTTGCAGACAAGACTGTGATAGCATGTAGAGCAATGTAAAGGGTAAAGAATGACTCAGTTATTAATTCAGTATTGTCACATACAAGGAAGTGCTTTACATTTCTCACAAAACTTTTCCATCTAAAACAAAGGTCTGTCATTATGAAATGAAACTAAAAATGTGCGTAAGAGAGTGCAAACCAAGAAGATAAACGCTAACACAGAAAAATACCACAAATTTATGTAAACCCTTTATAAATCAAACTATGTATATTTCTTAGTAACCAAACTCTGTAAATCATTCTTCTTTCCAGTAATATAGTCCTGGAGTGTCTTTTACCAGGAAATGGTTCTCTACAATGTTAGTGCTATGCTTAATTTATGTTGTGTATTCATTTATTTTGTTGTTATGTTTTTATTGTTTATGCACTATGGTTTTTCATTTTGTAGCAGAGTTGTTTGCTCATTGTGTTCACATAGTATATTAATTTTCGAACTAAAATGGACATTGTTTTATTGTAAATCCAGGATCTTGTATATTCAGTGATTATATAGTATATTGATTTTCAAATTAAAATGGACATTGCCTTTTTTATAAATCCAAGATCTTGTATATCCAGTGATTATTCTAAATGTAATGCTTTTTCTATTTTCTATTTATTTGTTTTGTTTTGAAACAATCATTTCCAAGGAACTTGTCATTTTCTGAAACTTATCTGAAAAACTAATCTCTATGTGAACACCCTATCAGGAATTGTGGGTGTAATAGCTTTTACTGGCACGGATAATGTCACAACATTTTTCCAAGAAAACACACCATTCTGCCTACAGTTGTTCTGTCTAATATATATGGAAATATCATTCAGTTTGGGCAATGTCTAGAATTCTAGAATCTGTTAAAATCATTCGAGTAAATTTTCTTTCTCACTGATTAAAACAAATCAAATTTTCCCACTGATCTTCCTAAGCAGAAAGCCTTAATGGTAGCAAGTCCTTATAGACAAGTATATTTTTTATTTTTATTTTTTTATAGCAAGTCCTGTTCTACCCCGAAATGAAGGGCCACTCTATAGGCATCCTCAGCCATCACCCAATGTGGTTAGACCACACTCACACGCCTTAAAGACAAGTATATAGGATGATGTACAAAAGTAATATCAATAATGTTGGTTTTCTTCATATGCACATATGGATCAATTTCTTGGAAAAGCTCATTTGGGAAATATTGCAGGGATAGGTGATAAAAAAATGGTTGGGGAAAGTGAACCACATAGACAGTATAGTCATTTATTGCTAGATCTGTATCTCCTAGGAAACCTTGATGTTTTGATCACCCAAACGCAGTTGAGGAAAAAATGAGGAGCTTCATCCAAACTCAGTGAGACAGATTACTCATGAGATCGAAGAGTTCTAAGATCAGATAAGGATTCTTTCCAGATTACTCATGAGATCGAAGAGTTCTAAGATCAGATAGGGATTCTTCTAAAGAGTCAAAAGGCGAGGCTTCTTTTTGTCTTTTCTTCAAAGAATCGTAATCACAGTCATAGAAAGTGTTTCCTAGTGAATTGCAACAGTTGAATGGGCTATTTGGGACGCCTTTGTTGGAAATATTAAAAGGCATGATCTAATTGTTAATACAAAAATGGAAGCCCTTGCCAATATTCTTAATATGGTTAAGAAGCAAGTTCTCATTTCCTGTTCTTGTAGTAAAACCATTGGAGCGTCAGTGACCCTAAGAGAGGAGAAGTTTCCAAAGCTATAGGAGAAATTTCAATGAAAGATCAACTGAAGTATGTGTAAAGAATTGTAGCTAATACTGGAACACTTGTTATGTCATCATGGTATTAAGTGAGGGGACTGTTCACCTTTAGAAAAAAAATTCCAGTGCAATTTACTAGAGACAAGATTGAAGTGACATGTTATAGTCATGGCAATCCTACTAAGAAAAATCTAATATGAAGATGAATTATGTTTTTTTGCTGTTTTCTATAAGAAAAATTGGGATAAGAATGCTTTACAAAACATTTATACAGTATGCAAACTATATACTTGATATACACTGACTAATGTATATTTTAGAGTAATAGATTCAGTGATGGTGCCCTGTTCTCAAGGTTTAGTATTTTAAAATACAAATCATGAAACTATTACTGGGTACTTCTAATGTTGACGAATTTGAGTGTTTGGTATGTCAAACAATGTAGAAACCAAACCAGATTTATAAGGATTCCTGCATGCGTGAATTTGCAATTTCTTTAATAAAGCCCCAAAACTTAAAACTACCATGATCAAAATAGAAATTACTTGGCCCACATATATAGATTACAGATAGTATTATTTTTCATTTTTCTATTGTTTTCCCCAAAAATCAAGCATGAGTCATGATTGTACCACAGTCATGCTGAAAACAATGGTAATTTGGTACAATCATGCTAAAAACAATGCTACTTTTTCTCATCTCCCACATATTTTTGGAGGAGAATCATTATAACAATGTTACTTTTTCTCACCTCCCACACATTATTTACATATAACATTAAAAATATGAAGTATCAGGTTGCAATCTTTCCTTCCTACATTCAAAGATCTAAGCCCTCTTTGATTGAATAAATTGTTTAGTTAGACAAAATAAAATGCAGTGTTTTGTTTTTACCGACGGACATAAGTATAGTGTGAAATTTAAGCTTGGACAGGGTATATATCTTAATTACATATACTTTATGCAGAAATATAATAGGAATATAATTACATTGAAAATGGTTGACACTTTTGATTATTTTTCCCAATGTGTTGTATCCATGTTGATTATGAATCCAAGAGCAAGTACTCTCCATACCATGGAAATATGATATGCAAATTCCTTATAAATTGGCCACAGATTCCTCTTTAAGTCTCCAAAGGCTTAAAGATTAAAACTTGATAATAAGTAACTGTAGATGTTGGCATAGAATTTAGGTCAGAAGGTGACCTAATAAAGTTAAGAGACTGAGTTTTATAAGGGTTGTGATCTACAATACTACATATAGAAATGCCTAAATCAAGAACTTTATCTATTTGATATAAGTAAGAAGTTTGGACACAGTTTAGATTAACCTTAGCAACACTGTTCTTCGTGATCTGAATTCATGCTATCAATGACCTGCATCCAAATAATAATTGGTTCTGCTTGACAGTATGTATACAATGTTAGTTTAGTGTAATTGGATTTCATATACAAAGAGATGTCATAATCTCATAATTATGGTCAATGTGTACATAATACCACTTTTCTGTAACTAGAAACTACAACAGCATTGGTGTGTAATAGAGATACCATTGAAATGTAAATTGAATCCTACTAGTAGGCTTATGGAATTATGGCAAAATTTCGTTCAATAAATCGGATAATGAGGATACCATCAAACAAATTGAAGAATCATATTAGCATGAAAAAGGTTTTGTAGGTTTTCTTTTGCTTGGGACCAGTCTAGTATGGGTTCCTCTGTGCAGCCACCAGCTGCACCCATACTTGTCACACTTATGTTGCAACAACCCCTCCTTCACAAAGGAAAATGGCTCCACAACCACTCCCATCATTTAAGAAGCTTTCTCACTTGTTGCATCTGCTCTTGTAACCAATCCACACCTAGCAACCATGCAATATTGTCTACGATGCTGAAATTTGGCTGATGATTTTTCTTAATGTTGTTGTAGAACCATCACTCCACGGATCCTATACTCAGACCACAGAAGTAGCAACTTACAAGGGGGGTTTAACCTTTTGATTCCTCAATTGAAACCAGTAGGATAAATGAGAATGCCACATTTTCCAACCTAAAAGATCATCAATCAATATGAACCTGCCTTTTCTAAGCTAAATGGCCATTCAGGTAATCCAAATATGTTAATATTGTCGCAAAGGCTTTCCAAACTTCAATTTCACCATCGAAACTACTTCATGATTGCATAATTCCACTCCACAAGCTTTGCTTCTAGAAAAGAAATGTGTATCAGAACAAAATTTTCTCTAATTTCTCCTCTGCCATTTACTTAACTTCATACCTGAAACCTGTCATCATTTCAAACACATTTTCAAAGCACTTTGATGCCAACATCTCCAAAGTGATACCGCAAAAACGTTTATAAACACTTTTTCATATCAATACGAAGAAAAGAGTGCATGATATACCAATACCCAAAACTTGGCTCCAATAAGATTAGGTTTCATACAGCCAATAAACTACTACTCAAAATCTGACCAGAGTTAAAGCAAATTTAAGTAGCAAGCTTAGCAAATCATCTAAACGTATACAAGATAATGCAAACAGTATTAAAAGTAGAATGACTGGTAGGAATTTAATTATTAATGTGTTGGAGGTTCGATTCAGGTAATGGTGCATGAGAATTCTCATCTTGATATAAACCCAATTTCAAAAACCTTTACTTCTCACAAATGCCATTTCATAATCTTCAAACAATCAAAATCATCTCAAACAATTCTGGCACTAGAAAGCATTTTTGCCATCCTAAAACCTGGTTTAAGCCCCCAAAAAGCTACGAACTACGTACTTACCTCGATCTTTTTCTCTCCCAAAATAACTTTGGAATCGATTACATCGTCACTCACAATCAAAGTATGATCACTGTCAGTTTTTGAAACAGCATAGCTCGTGTGATCAATAACCAAAGCACCCAGGTCGCTCCGATAGACTCTACAACGAGTACCTATATGCATAGCTTTTATGTCATAGAATATCAAAGCAGAATAGATATGGCCGCGTCTGTGTTTAAGTGCATGGCTCTCATAACCTTGGAATCGAATACAATATCAAGGACACTTGTAAACTCATTTTCAAAATTGGGCAACGGATTACAGTGCTTTGGACACGTGTAAATTCTTGCCTAAAATTCAACAACAGAGGACAACACCACTGACTGCCAAATGACTTGCACGACAAGCAATATCAAATTGTTGGCAGGTAATGTTGAACTAAGGTAGAAATATTTTATTTTTATTTTTATTTTTCACTAATCATCGGCAATGATAAAATTAGTTAAATCATACTATATTCTCCAATAAAAGGATAACACATATGAAAACAATTTATATAAAAAAACTAATAAATCTTTATTTTGAAAAGACTTTATCCATTTACATAGTTGTTTCATGTAATCTTATAAATTAATACAATAGGGCGGAACATGTAGTCTCTGCCTATGGCAAGGACTAAAAAAAGAAGTTAGTGTTATGACACATACCCCTCACACTCTCTTTTTCCATTTCCGCATGTTAATCATAGCCCTTCCAATTGTCCACCTTAATCATTCCATAGTCACTTTTTATAATATTTGTATTTATAATATTTATATTATTTAATAGTTTGAGATTTAATTCAAGAAAAATATAAAGTGTATAGCCTATTAGTAATTGCTCTAAAAAAAAATGTAAATAAACATCGATAAAAGTCATTGTGTAAAAATCAACCATTAAAAAAATGAGTTTCAACCTTTATTCTATTTTCAAATAAACATATTATCAAGAACAAGCGTATAACTTTCAATGATAAAAAGTATCTGTATCAAAGTAAAACTCATTAACTATAGTAAGTATATTCTTTATCTTGAAAGAATACTACGTAATGAGCATTTGCAATAGGGTATGCAAAAGAAATCATGATACCATGAACAACCACAAGATTCAATTTCCAATGATTTAGAGACCCTCAACATGTGATGCCTTTCCATTCGTTTAAATACTCAAGCCCAAAATCTTAACAAAGAAGGTGACATAAACCACAATAAATTAAGAAGATGACATAAACAACATTAATGTAACTCAATTTAGGAGATTGTCAATTGTATGATGTACCTTAGCTATTAAAGAAGATATCAATTTTAAGCCTTTTTCCGAGAGTTATAATGATTCCATAACAATTATAATTAAGTATATCAAAAACATACTTCAACGTCACATTTATAACAAAACAATTTAGAAGTCTCTAGAGTTTAATTGGTTAAATTAGTTTAATGATTCATAATAAGAGATTGAATCCTTGATATTCATTTCAACCTTGGCACTCCAATTATATAGCAAAGTTCAAACGATCAGAGAGAGTTTCTCTTTTGCAACCAAAGCATAATACATAATATATAACAAAAACCTTACGAGTTGTCATGTACTTTGTATGTAAAGAATCTTTGACGATTTACGACTTCGAATATATTATCATTATAATAATTCAGAGATAAAAAACTCTATGAAGTTACAGTGAGTTTTTTTTTTTTTTTTGCACTTTATTGCACTTGTTTTTGTAATATTGTATTCATTTCTGGATTAGAACAGAGGTATGATTCTTTTTGGAGTAGGTTAAAAGAATCTAATGTTACGAGTAAGATATAAGAGGCAGAAAAGAAAAGCGATGTAAGAAACAAGGTAATGGTGTAGATACAAAATACTGTTATACTTGGAACAGAAGAATTATATTAAATGAACTTGATATATTGTGTAGTTTTTTTTATTCAAATATAATGTTACGAGTAAGATATAAGAGGCAGAAAAGAAAAGCGATGTAAGAAACAAGGTAATGGTGTAGATACAAAATACTGTTATACTTGGAACAGAAGAATTATATTAAATGAACTTGATATATTGTGTAGTTTTTTTTATTCAAATATGATTAACAAGAAGTCTTTTTTTTGGAAAACAATTTATCATTATAATAATACTATTATAACCACAATAACTATAATAAAAGATAGCAAGAAAGTAATTTTTCGGCTAAAAAAATAAGAGTCATATGTTCCATGTAAAAAAGAAGCATTTAAAAATGGTTGTTACTTTAAAAAATTTTAAATTGATATAATAAGGAGCAATGCCGTTGTAATTTTATTGCATAGAAAGTGAATTCACATACATTATTACTCAATTAAAAATTCGGCATGATAGGGAGGAACGCTAGTTTGACCCGTGGTTAGATTTTAATATATTTTTATTAATAATAGAAAGGAACTCACTTTCTGGTGTGGAATTTATTTTCTACTTTTTTTTAATAGAAGTGTAGTCGTAGTAGTTGTAATTGCAACAAATCTGTAGGGTTTTTTAATTTTTATATATAGCAAAAGCATATGTTTCATAGAGATTCAATTTCATCCATTGCAAATTCTGAGCATGTTTGTCATAATATTGAGGGCAAAGGAATTGATGTCATCCCATGTATCCGTTCTATGTTTTTTTGTTTACTTTGAAGCGCTTCTTACTTTCACTTTTCTAAGCAAACAAAGAATATCTGTATAATAAAACAATTTCAAATCCATTCAAATTGCATTTTTTGTGATTAAAAGTTTTAGATTACAGGCTTGGGATACTGTTGTAACTTCCATGTAAGCAGGTTTTCAAAACTCAAAACCAAGCTTCAAACATAAAAATTACATTCTCATCTTTTATGTGTTCATCTTTCTAATTACAATAATTAGAGTAATACTACTTACTTTAATAGTATTAAGTTCAAACATTGATATAATTAACAGGATTAACATAATTTCATCTTAAATTGGATTTATCAAACACCAAGAGGGGTCCAATTTCTCAAGGTGTAGATTTTTTTAATCATTTAATTCCATGTCATGTATTAATTCCTTTATAGTAAATGATAAAACATTTTACATCTTAAGAAATTTGATCTCTCTTAGTGCTTGATATATTCTGGTTTAAGATGGATCTATGTTGGTTTTATTTTTTTATTATCATTTGTGCAAAAAATTAAATTTGAACCTGCCAAATAGCTTTATTGCACCGAGTGAAACGAGGTGCTCTACAGCCCAGTATGGGGTAGATCTTCTAACGTGTGATGTAGCGTTACATCTAATAAAACGTAAAACTGTAGCATTACATCTAATAAAAAGTAAAAATGTAGCGTTACATCTAATAAAACGTAAAAAGTGATTGCGCATAAAAATAAGTAAGTAAAGTAAAGTAAAGTAAAAAGAAGTAAAGTAAAGTAAGTATGGGGGAGATGTTGTAACTTTGTGATGTAATGTTTGTTACTAACAAAATAATTAAAAAAATTCATGTCTGTTCATAAAAAAAATTATGGAAAGTATTTAAAAAAAATCAGTGTTGGTTCATAAAATAAAATATTATGAAAAATAATTAAAAAATAGATGTTTGTTTATAAAATAAAAACTTAAAACTTAACCCGGATCTATCAAGAGAGATCAAATTTCTTGAGTTTAAATTTTAAAAAAAGAAATACACCTCAAGAAATTGGATCCCTGTGGGTGCTTAATAGATACGGATTTAAGATGGATCTATGTTGGTTTAATTTTTGTTGGTGTTGTCACTACATGCATGTGTATGTGACAATATCTCTCCCATACTAGGTTGTAAAACAATTTGGTAAAATATTTCAAGCTACTTCTTCCATATAATCCTACAAATACAAGGATAGGTGTGTCCTTTGCTAAAATCTCTTTTTTGAAAATTAGTTTGTAAATCATTGACAATATCTTTTTTTTCCAAGGAAAAAAAAAACGTATTTTCATTGCAAGCAAAATTAAAAATACAATCTTTAGGTGCTCAAGGCACAATCAAAATTCCCTCAAGGAGGTAGCCATAAAGAATTTGTAGTACTTCATTGTCCATTATGGGACTATAGTTACTGATAAAAGTACTAAAAGGAGAGTTGGAGAGATCTTTGACTAATATATACATGCTTTCATAACCTAAAATTTAGAAGTTACTAAGTTTGGACTGCCTCTGGGCCACTGGTTAACCATCTAGAAACCCTTGAAGTAGAAACATATTTTCTAGTAGTAATATACCATCTTTTGAAATGTTATTAGCCTACCTGTTATATTCTCTAAGCATATGAGTAAAATTAATCTTCTAAAACCTTTTGGCGATATATTTCAACTAGGAAAAAATATCATAAAGACCATTATTTTGAACTTAATTTTGATCTAACATCTAATTGATTGAAAGTAGGGATCACCATATACCTGTAAAGCACTGAGACCTCAATCCAAAGTAAAATTGACTAGAAAAAATAGAGCCTTTAACTCGCCCAAGTTATTTGTCCTTCTACTTACTTTGAACTAGAAGAAATGCATATCATACAAATATAACACAAATTCTAAGCCACAAAACATAGGTTGTTCTTGACAAGCACTATCAAATAAACCCCAAGAAATAGTTTTATCCACCAAAAATGGCCCCAGAGATCGGGGAGCCTTGACCTTTGGGGAAGATTTTTAAAAAGGAAGAGGAGCCAACACGTTTGCAAAGACGTGAAAGGAAGGCATAAACTTGTCTTCGAACAGTGCAGAGTTCCGCGCTATCAAAATACCCCAACAAACCAAATATGGCACAACTCGAAAATACACCATATCTTTCCTCGTAAACCAAGAATGAAAGCATGTTTTAATAGAATCACCCAGAATCACCCCACCATAGAAATTGTAAGTCGAGCAAAGCTTCAACTTCACACCAAACTTGTATAGAGTATGAATGATGTAGAAAAAAAGTGAGAATTAGTCTCCTCATTACATTTACAAAGTGTGTACAAACTCAACCCCATTTTCCCATGAACTTGTAGCCAATCCCAAGTCGAGACTCTATTGTTTAATGCAAGCCACATAATCAACTTTGTTTTTGGAGTGCACACCTTCCACAACTTACTCCACCACTACTTTTGATCACCATCCCCTGGACCAAACAAAGAAATAAATCCGCCTTGGAGTACACTTACCACCTGCTTCATTTTGTGCCTAAATTAACTCTCCAGGAGCCAAATGTAATCTTATATGAGACCTCAAGAGTTCAAAAAATAAATTGATCCCAAACAATGGCAATCTCATCACCTAATCCAAGATCTCTAGACTTCATTCATCTTTGATACCAAAGGGTTGTTTATGTAGGCTTATCAATCAAATTGAGAGCGATTATCCCTATCAGTTGCAAATGTTGAACTAGATCATTGGGGAGAAAAACAAGCCTACTCCCTTTATTGCATCTTCTCAAGTCCTAATTTGAGAACCATCACCTACCTTCCAAGCCAAAAAATAACCTATAACATCAAAAGCTAATGTTATTGCCTTCCACTGATTTGACACATTATGGATACTCTTTCTTCCTTTCTTATCCAATCCATTAGTGAGTCAGGTGCTATGTAGTTTTCATTTAAAATTATGCTCCAAATACTTTGCTTAGTTATCACATTCCACAATGAATTGTCATCTAAAGATTGTCCAAAGAGTTGGATATTTTTTAATCCCCAACCTCCCTAGCCAGTGCTTTTGGAGCTACCATTTTTTTCCATCTCACCCAATGAGATCCTTTATATTCGTTGTTTCCCTACCAGAGGAAATTATAACAAAATTTCCTATTTTTTTCTCTAAGATACATTTGGGAATATGGGCCAAGGTATGGCAACAAACTAGGATGGCTTCCAAAACACACTTGACTAAGACTAATCGCCCCCTCTTGACATCCAACGATTACACCAGAGGGTTCTTCTTTTCTCCATTTTGGACACCAACCACAACCAATCACATTCTTCATAGCAATTAGGCTTTAGTGAGAACCCCAAGTACTTAACCCCTACAATTAGGTCCAAATGCAGATAAGGAAAGTGCCTTTCAAATTCAAAATTGAGACTCACATCTATGCCAGAAGTATAAAGTGTAGATTTAGCATCATTGATCTCCATCCCGATAGCCTTATTTTAGAGTTGAAGGATTCCTTGCAAAATAGCCCCCTCATTACTAGAACCAAAGCAGAACAACGTATTATCATTCACAAATAGTAATTGAGATAGTGCTTCTCCTTTTCCAATCGGAATACGTTGGACCAATCTCAGTCTCCTAGCTTCATGAATGGATCTACCATTTTCCACAAGTAGAAAGAGATAAGCATATGCCAGAGCCCTCTGGAAGGATTGACAAATGAGAAGTCAATCCATTGATAACGACAAATGAATAAGTGGTTACATAGTTCATGATCCACCTTACCAAAGGTAAGGAAAACTTGGGATGAATAATAACAAACAAAGATACATCTAAGAAACTCGATCATATTCCTTCAACAAGTCTAACTTGATCATCGTAGTAGGAGAATGGGAATTCTCAATGGTATGGAGGCCCTCTTGAGAAATCCCAATTGCTTTGTGAATTTGTCTCCTTACAAAGAAACCAAACTTGTCAATAGTGGTGTAATTTGATAGAATTAGCTTCAACCGGTCTGGAATCAATTTTGAAATGATTTTATAAACATGTTACATGTGTACAGTGATATCAGTTGAAAATGCTCGAAAGTATCCAAACAATCAATATTAGGAATCAACACTATAAATGTAACATTAAGACTTCCAGGAATTCCACCAATTAATCTCACTTCCTACATGACCCTCAATAAATCCTCACCTAGAAGATCAATAAACTCAAGATAGAATTTTGTAGTCCACCCATCCAGATCGAGACTCCTATCTTTCTTGAATGAATGTAAGGTCGATATCCACTCTTCTAATGAAACAAGCCTATATCACCTGTCGTTTACTACCTCACTAACTATCCTAGGAAAGTAAGAGACCACCTTCAAAATCTTCGCTAGGTTAGCCCTGGTAGGTCCTGTGTAAATATTCTCAAAATATCAAACACCCAAAGAAGTCAACTCCTTGAAACCTCTTATAATGTTCCCCACTTGATCATCCATTTCCCAAATAGCATTTGTGTTCCTTCTATGGTTAGCAAATGAATGGAAAAATGTAGTGTTTTCATCCCCCAACTTGAGCCAGGTAACCCTACTCTTAATCCTCCAATCCGCTTCATTATCCAACAGTAGTTTGGCTCTTTTAGTTTTGAACTACTTCTCTTGTAGTAAAATGTCCCCTTCAAACAAACCTAACTCATGATCAACAAGTAAGACCTCCAACTCTTTCTCCACCTCGGAAATATGTGAATCCCTGTTTTGGAACCTCTCCACCAACCAATCAACCACCTTTTTCTTAACCAAACTCAAATTTAAAACAAATTGTTCACATGCAGTAATCCTCGAATTAGGATAAAAATGGATCCAATTATGCTTAACCAATTTATGAAATTCCTCTTTAAGAACCCAACCAAGGTTAAATTTAAAAGTAGCCCTAAGTTTATTTTCATTGTGATCCAATTCAAGTACAACTAGGAAGTGATTAGAGCACCTACTCGAACAAACCCAAGATCTATATCTGTCAACTTTCTATAGCATAACATTGTGAACTAAGAACCAGTCTAGTCTTTTGGAAACACCCTCCACAATTCATTGTAATACCTGCTTAAATATGTTTGGAATTAAGGAATTTAGGGTCAACAATAACCATCCAACAATACAACATTAATAGCAATGTGTTTTGGGATATACATGTGAGAGATGAGTTTTCCAATTATCCTAATACTTTCATTCCATTTCCCACTCTTTTCTTTAAATTGCAGCAATAACTAATAATAGTAAGGTGAAACAAATGAGTTAAATTGAAAACTTAAAAAAAAAATTGGAAATTTATGTGTTGTTGGCAATACATAGAAACCCATAAAGTTGAAGTGTTTAACTTAAAAAGTGTTTAATGTGATTATTACTTCACATTATTTAAAAAATAATTGCTATTCAAGTTTATAATAGTTTCTCCATTTGAAGTGTTTAACTAAGAAGTGTTTAATGTGATTATTACTTCACATTATTTAAAAAATAATTGCTATTCAAGTTTATAATAGTTTCTCCATTGACCTCCAACCATGAACTTACCACCAAAAATTTCAACCAGAACATTGATGCGAGGCTTCTCAACCCTTCAATATTTATCCATGACATCAAAGAATACTCGACCACAACCTTAAAACCCTATTCCCCATGCAAATTTTGTAACCTCCACAACCAAGATATATGCACAAATCCAACAAAATTCATGCATATCCCAAATGTGAAACACATAGTTAACAACATGACTTAAGAAAGATGAGCCACAAATATCCCAAATGCAAAACACACAATCATTGAATGATATCTTGCAAGTAGTAGCCACATTGATATCTTATAGGACTTTGCATTGGTGTAAGCGGTGGGTTCCAATCTCCTTTGGGCCCTACCTTTATATTGGCTTTAGATCCATAAATTTCCTCTCTAGAATGCTAACAAAAGAAACCCTCCATAATAGTGCTAGAGAGTTGAGAGTAAGCCTTTGTGCATCACATCCATTCGAGTTTTTGTGCATAAGCTCAATCTATAGAGGAAAATTGCTCTTGCCATTACTCTCGCTGCCAAGTTTAGAAGCCCTAACCAGTGATTTAGAACCCATTCCACCTAACTACCCATTGGCATCCAAGGATGTAAAACAAAGGATCCCATTCAACCTAACTACCATCTAAAAAATAGAAAGGATTCCTTGCCATAGGATCCGAGTGACCTACAGGAGTGAAAACATGGTCGTAGATCCCTCCCTCTCAAGTGAATCTAGCCATTGTGATCCATTGAAACATGCCAATGAAACTCGATGTCATTAACCCTTTATGGACATGGATTCAAGGTGAAATAAGAAACATGCTTACCCTAGTTTTGCATCCCTCATTGACCCATTAAACCACAAATCTTGCATAGATTGTGCCTATACCTTAGTCTATACTAGAGAGTATAGTAGGGAACCTGTGGAAGTGCTCAATAATTGACAAATCCTCACCTCGAGCCACACATGTGATGCATGTTGAATCAATGATTAGGGATGTTGTTGAAGACTGTGAGGGACAAGGTAAGGTTGTCAACTCAAAGATGTGGCCGAGACAACTAGTAGCTTTCTATTGGAGGGGACATCAAATATACAAAAATGCTGGAAAACCAAATCTCATAGAAAAACACCCATCAATGTAAATAATTATGTGTTTCATTAATAAAAACTTGCCAATTGTGATTACAATTATACAACATATACATATCATTGAAATCAATAATACCTTGACTTGGTATAAAAAATCATATATATCCACATCCCTTTGCATATTTATAAGTACTCTGATTATAATTTTTTTAATGTGATATAAGAAGAGTCACAATCACAAAACACAAGAGGGATAAAAATGAACAAAGATTTTGTGAAAGGTGATGATAACGATGATGAAGAGGCTTGAGGCTTTTTAGTTTTTTATTAAGAAAAAGAAGGAAAAAATCAATCTTGATTGGTCAAGGAGACTAAAATTTTAATTGACATAAGAGAATGGAGTAATCTATTTATTCTACGTTTTCGACTTTGTGGTTGGTTTGTATTTTTGAATCCATAAATAGATTCGGCACCCTCAAATTCCCCCATAACACTTAAATTATGCAATTTCCATAGCTAATATATATAATTCTAAGATTTTTTAAAAATTTCCAATCTCAATTAGAAAAAAATTAGAGAAAAAATAAACTTAAAATATTTAAAGTACACTCAAGAGAGAATTGATAAGCATATAGAAATAATCTATTAAATGTAAACGATGTGTACTAATACATGCAATAAGGGTAAGTACAACCCACCTTAACGATGTGTACTAATACATGCAACAAGGTAAGTACAACCCACCTTAGACTTCCATATTGCATCATTACAAAATTGAATTTAAATTCTTTTAACGGAATTTAGGTTTGACATTATGAATAATGCTTTCCCATTTTACAAAATTAATGGAAATTTTAAAGATGGTTTTTATTTAACAGTCAACATTATGATTAGTCAAAAGTTTGTTACAGTGGAGGTTACGATCTTTGTACATAGCCATGCTTAACCTACTTCCGTTGCCCAAGACAACAACCTCTATGTCTTCTTCCCATTTTTCTGTCGTGTTCAAGTGTTATGTGAACAATTAAAATAAAATGAAATATTTTATCGCCTGTAAAATCCCCAAAAATACACAAAATTCTTTCAAAAAATAGATGCCAGCCCAAGGCCAAGGCTGGCCCACCCCTTTCGTTATCGAGATGCAATAAGATCCAGAAGGAAAGTTGACAATTGCCTTTTTAGTTTTAACTATTGAAACCGTTTTTGTGCATTGCATTCTGTTTTATAGCTTTTTCAATATATATATTTTTACAACTGAATAATATATTCAATCAATACATTAAAAAATTCCGTAAAGAACGGAAGATTGATACAGGCCAAGAAGAGCGTCATTTAAGGAGGGAAGGAGCCCACCATTATCTTTCATTTACTTGCTGAGTTTGAGAAGCCATGTACGCCATGGCAACCAAATATACTGTAGATTACATTTGACTACTTTTAAATCCTTAAACGTTCAACCATCACTACCTGACTGCCTTTTCCCCGAGGGCAAACCATAATTCTGTGATTCTGTTTACACGAACAGTGATGGCATGTGGCTGTTAGAGCCTTAAGATGTCAATTCCACCATCAATTTCGTTAATTTTTGGCCCTTTAATCCATCGGGACTAGACAGATGGCAGGCATCAAGAGTTCACGACATATTATAAATGCACTGCCTCCAATCCTTCATCTACTCACGAGGATTATGAAACAATCCATTTAAAACAGCCAGGACAGATGTCAATGTACAAAATTGTACAACAATCAGAAGACTCACGTGGAGGACTTCAATAATTTCGCCGAAACGCCATCCTGATCCCTGTTCAGGACAGGGTTACGTCATCCTTTCTGGCAGGTTCTTTGTCTCGGCCAGAGCAAAATTCCAATTGTGCTCGGCCCATGTGACATCCTCTCGTGAAAAACATAGCCAGCAATGGAAATGGAAGATATTAGCATAATTAAAGATTGATAAATATATATTTCTTTTTACCTAATTCGTGAAGATCTCCGGCTCCCTTGATGAGAATTCGTAATCTTGGCCGCTGCTTTAATTTTCAAGAACCCTTGCAAAAAGTTGATAAAAATAGAATGAGCTAATCCATGGGTTCGACGGTCGTCTTGAAGAGCAGAATGGAAATTTTATCAATGGAGAAATACAGGAAACCGCCAACGGAATGCGTGACGAAGGACCCAAAATTCGTCCCCACGATGCAATGCCAGGCGGGGCCGTAGGCTTTGTCAAATTCCTGCAAGGCCCACTCAAGAATTAGCCAAAAAAACAAGAAAAGGGGCAGAAACAAAGAGATTATTAAATCGATTAATTAATGAAATGAACCGACCTTTTTAATGGTGAAAGCCAGTTGCTTAGAGCTGAAGCTGCAGCTCTGGCTGTCGCATGCCATCCTTGCACAGCGAAAAGCATGAACCTGCATCTCAGACGGCATGTCTGCTGCCTTCACTCTCGCATTCACGCTTTCCGCCACGGACTCAGCAATGCGAGTTTCAACATGTACGGACCGCATCTTGATCTCTTCAACCGACGGAACACGCTTACGACCCTCGCGGCTTCCTTTAACCTCCCCCGATCTTGCTCTGGAATGCGCCGAGTATTCCTCTTCGGACTTCCCGATCGGCTCAGTACTTGCCTTCGTTCCAGAGCCATTAGATACATCCCTCACGGCCAGGTCCACGCCTTTTACAAGAACCAGATTGGCTGACCTCCTGCGATTCGAACTCGGGTTCTGTGCTGGATGCTTTCTCTGATCTTTCTTGATATTACCCGGCGGATCTGCCAAAATCTCACCGTGCACAGACCTTCTGTGGATCTTGGCGGTATCCTCCGGCTTTACGCGTCCCCTGGCTGTTAGCGCGTCTACAGAGTTTCCATTCTTGAAAGCTCTGTCAAGAACACCCTTTGAGCCCAACTTAGATAAAGCTCCCTGAGCAGCCATTCTACCTCCATCCATAGACATAGACATAGACATTCCTTTTCCGTGAGCAGTCCTGTCGATCAAATTAAGCTTGCTAAAAGCGATTCTGTCCGCTATCTGAGATTTAAAAGCGGAAGATCCACTTATTGAAGCCGCCGGATTATTGCTCAGGCTACGGGACCCCGCTGAAGAGCTGCAGGGAGAACCTCTGTCCATTGAAGAGTTGTTGTCAAGCCTGTGTCCTGGAATATCGTGAGCGTGGGCTCTAGTCCCTTGCAAGTTATTAGTATTATTACTTCGGGTTCCGCCGTCCACTGAAGCCATGAGGCTGCGTAGATCCCTCCTGCGAGGAGCTCCTTCCATGGCTGACAAAGCTAATATTATAAATCAGACTCTATGGCAGTATTTAGCAAAAATTTCGGAACAAGGACGGGGCTCGTCGGTCTCAGGGCTTCTGCCGGTCACCTGTGACCGACACGAGGCGGCGCCGCCCAGATATGCAGAGGCCAGGGAAATAATTATTAGGAAATTACGAGGCGAAGCGTAAAGCGTGACTATACTTGTGTTGAACTTGGGCGGAAGTGGGATTTACTTTTAGGCGGAAATTGCGGTGTTTTATGTGAGTGGTTGAGATATTGTCTGCATTTTAAAGAGAAAGAAACAAAATTGTCTTCCCAAACTTCTCATCTTTGACGCGTTCCTCAAAGAGATACCCGCTAAATCAAGTTGAGTTTCCTGGGGAACATGTGGACCTTCAATTTGTAATCCGTTGATGTGGGACTGGGCATGATTTAAGAATCATGTCACCTCTCTTATATTGGAATTTGGAACACTACAATTACAATTAATTTTTCATATAGGATAACGGGCATTCCAAATTTCCAAGTGGTCCTGTTGGTAGGTTCCACCGGCAATAATGCAAATTTGTATCTTCAAATTGCAAAGCTCCAATGTCAATAATGGCTTTTTTTTTAACCAATTCAAATATTTTGAATTTCAATATAATTTAAATAAATTTTATATTTTTTTAATTATAATTTTGTTTTAAATTATAATTATAAACCCCAATTCTCTAAGGCGTTTATTTGTAAACTTTTTATGGACAAGTGGCTTGGATAGATCCAGGTTGGTGATGACAGGATGGGATAAGATCTCTCTTCCAAAAAGCTTCGGGGGATGGGGGATCAAAGATTTGGCTTCTTTTAGTGCAACTTTGAGATTAAAAAGTCTTTGGAGAGACTTATTTGGTAACACGCTGTGGTCTTTGGTTCTTCAAAAGAAATATATTAAGATGAAAGTAAGTCATTGGATGAGGTATCCAAAGAAAAAGATCAGAAGAGCCTCGTCGATCTGGAATGGCTTCCTTAAGGTATACAATTGGTTAGCGAAGGATCTGTTCTGGCAAGTTGGGAATGGAAAATAAACTTCTATTGGGATAGATCCAATAGTTGGCCTTGAGGATTCATATTGTCTATCGGATGGAACTCTCTCACTAATTAAAAGTCGTGGTTATATTACACTTAACAACATCAAGAAGAAGGTTGGTAGTGACTATTCGCTGAACGCATCTAATATTGGTCTAACTGGTGCATTAGCTTTTGAATGGGATAGATATATTCAGTCACTAAATGAAGCTGGTTGTCGATTAACTCTAGAGGAGGATAAAATATTATGGATTGGGAATGAAAGCTCAGGTGCGGTGACTGCTAAAACAACATATAAAGCCATTATTCAAAGGAAAGGTATTTTTACGAAGCACTGGTGGTACAAAGGTATTTGGCAGTGGAAGATTCCACTGAAATTCAAGTGTTTTATGTGGTTCGCCATACAAGATAGATTGAAAACTTGGGATAATCTGTTGATGAGAGGGCCAAGTCAATGTGTTCTTTGCAAAATTTGCTTTGAATCTTCTTGCCATTTGTTTGTTGATTGCTTGTTTACAAAGAAGGTGTGGGAAATGTTTTACTTGGATTTGGATATTAATACGAGTTGGGGAGCTGGAACTTTTAGATCTAGTGTGCAGTGCTGGAATAGCTCTTTTAAACATTGTATCACTCTCTCGGTCTTTATTTCCTGGACTATCTGGTATATGCGAAATTTGGCTGTCTTTGAGGACCACAAGCCTTGTACTCAAGCGGTTTTTTATATGGCATTAAAGCTTTATCTGACTTATCAAAAGGAGAAGGCTCCTTCGAAGATCCGAAAAGTTGGTTGTTTTCCTTTTCAGTTTTCTATTCCTATACTCTTATTTGATGGAGCCGCAACAAATGGGATGTGCGCAACTGGTGGGGTGATTATGTTAAAACAAGACCATTTTTTCACTTTGTGTCTCAATTGTGGTAGGGGAACAAATATGAAGGCAGAACTTCTTGCTTTATGGTGTGTTGCTAGAGCGGCAAATTGTATTGGCCTTCCGGATGTCAAAGTCTTTGGAGATTCTAGAGTTACTATTAAATGGGCATGTGGTGAGTTTGACTTAAAAGTTGCCTCTTTAATACATTGGTGTAATAGGATCAGTTATGAGCTCAGACTTTTCAGAAGCATCTCAATGGAATACATCTATTGGGAACATAACTCTTTGGCCGATAAAATGTCAAAGCAGGCTTTGGAAGGAGAAGTGGGCTACTTAATGTGGGAAGAATTCCTTGATTCCTCTTCTCAGGATTCAGGAATTCATTAGTTTTTTTATTGAGAACAGTTTTTTTTTAATATGACTTACTGATGTCAGTAGTAAGTTCTCAAGTTTGATATATGGGGTGTTAGATGATAACACTAAGTTATGTATTTACTTTTGTTAAGTCTGGAGGAGGCTTTGACTTGTCTTTTTTACAGAACCATCGTTGTACTGTTTGATTCAAAACTATTTGAATATTAATGGTATGCTTTTTTTTGCTGAAGAAAAAAAAATAAAAATAAAATTACATGTGTAATCCTGCTCACAAATTGTTTTTTCATATATTAAACAAATAATTATAACTAAATATGTAACATACAAACACAACATATCTAATATCAAAGATATCTAATATATAATATTCAATATCTAGATATTTAATGTTTACTATACCAATAAAAGAAATTAACATCTATAAAATTTTAAAAAGATAGGCATGATAATGATAAATTTTAACTAGCTTGTTGCAACAGATAGGTTGGAAAAATTCAAGATAAGTTATTAACATCAATTATGGTATAAATTATCTTAAAATGACTTTTATCATTTTGTTAAAATAAAATGAACTTTGTATTGAATTTCATAGTGAAACAGGGAGTCCTAAAAAAATAGGGAGTTTTAAAATCCTCAAACGATGTTAGAGGATATAATTTTTCATCTTGTCATAGTAAGAAGATGGAGGATGAAAATTTGTAATACCCTCAATTTTGACTTGGAATATTGTTACATAGAAATCTTCCACCCTGTGAGCATCAGCATTGTTTGGTCTGTAGGATCCATTTCAGTGACTCAGATCCACTTATATCCTTCAGAGATACCAATTTGCCCTATTTTTATTCCTACCCGCTTGTTGCATCGTTATAGAAGGCGTACCCGCGAGTTGCATCCTTATAGCCCGTGGGTAGCATGTAAAATGGTAAAAACCACTATTAATTACTTTTTACTCCCAAAAAGCGGTCATTGGGTGACCTTTGGCTCTCCATCTACCCGAGTAACGTCTCGATGTGTCCTTTCACTTACCTTTGAGAGGACTATATATTGAGCACATATGGCTTATGGACAGGAAGAAGAAGAGAATCGTAAGAGAACTCTAGTGGATTTTTTCCCTATCTTGAGTCTACACTCATTGATCCTTGTAGTTGTGAACCATTTATGTTCACCTTCCAAACTCCTTTATAGTTTGAGTTTGCCATTCATGGAGGATTGAAGTGGTGGAGGCACAAGTGGATTGATCTAGATCTTGGTTCAGATTGGTTGCTGGCAAGAGGTCGTATCACTTTGTACTTCTTCTTGTTCATTAATAGAAATACTCATATTCTCGTCCATTCATGGTGTGAATGTCATTTATTATACATTGGGTTACATTTGCTTATGAGATTATGGACCATTGTTATTGATAATGTTAATGTCATTTATATATTATATGTACTTGTTGGATATTGGCTGTCAAGACTAATTTGCAGATTACAAGTGCGTGGATTGAAAGCTCCAACAGGGATCTACATCAAACGTTTGGATCGAGGTTGGTTACATTTCTCCATTATCTTAACATTGTCATTTATAATAGCATTTCTTTGAGAATTGAGTAGATTTTTGGTAGTCATCTGTCTGTTGTGGTATTCCCAAGCCATAGTGAGTTTTCTCCAATACAGAAATGGCGACTCCGCTGGGGAAAACATCCATGTTTGGGAAATTTTTTGACCATTAGTACTTAATTAGAGTTGTTGTTTATCGAAGCTTTGTGTCACTGATTGGCCGTTAAGATACACTGTAGAAAACTTGCTCTTTTTTTTTTTTTCTCTGAGCCTCTGGACTCTTTAATTGCCCATTTGCCTTTCCTCACTCGTGGGCTAGCTTAGTTATGCCCACGTCTACCCGCCTCTGTTTACTCTACTGCTTGCGGGTACCCGCAGGTATTCCTTCGACAGTAGCATGTAACTCCGTCTTTTGTTGGTTTATGGCTATTGGTTGTTGCTGGGTGAGTTTGGTTGGTTCCTGAGTCTTTGTTGGCCTCTTTCTTGACTGTTTCATGCCTTGGTTGTGACCAGATCTCTTCGTTTCTCTTGGTTGAGCCTTCTTGGTTTTTTACCAATCTTTGGTTTTAGCCTTTTGTTTTTTTCCTTTTGAGCTCATTCCTTTGGCTGAGTCTTGCTGTTTAGGATCTGTTGGGTTGTCTTAGTGATCTTCTCGGCATTTCAATGACTGAATAGTAGGATTTTGCTTGCATTTTTTCATTCCATTTATATTGAAAAAATACAAAAAATACTCATTTAGTTTTTTGCATTTTCCTTCCTGTTTATAAGCGGAAATACAAAAATATTTTATTTCCATGTACTGCATCTTGCATTGAGTGCTTGTTGCCTTCATTTTAGGTTCTGCTTGTGCATGGAAAAGATAAAAGATTGCATCTTTATTTCATAATTGTTGGTTGATTTTGCATATTAGTGACATTGTTTTATTGGATAGATGAGTCTAGGTTTAGACGATTTTGCATACTATTGAGTCTACACATCACTAGTTTCACGATCATATCCCTTGAGTAATCACAACCACTAAAATTAACGCTTAATCATTAAAATTGATTAGACTGATTTTATTTATAGGGTACACCAACTAGCATAGGTTTAGAATCTTGGAATAGATCATTGTGAGTTAACAATCCAAGACTACTAGACGAAACATTAGGTGTCTGACCAGGGAGTGGAGGAATCCATGGTATAGATCGGTGTTCTCAGGAAGCTCTACTCAATCCAGAGTTAAGCACGAGGTCACGGGAGGTTGGTTGAGGAGATATCCCTCTGATACCGGCTGAACGTGGGAGATATATCCAGGATTTGTTCGTATCTGGGGGTACCGGAGGTTCATCCTCTTGTGCTTCGGGCTTAGCTACCCTGCCCATACGACGGGTCCCACCTGCGACTGTCCCCCTGAGCATTGGTTATATTGCAGTGAACATAGTTGCCTTACCTAGGTACCGCACAGGGTACTTGCAGTGGTTATGCTATTTGTAGCTTGAGTCAGATAGGGATTGGGTAGCACAGTTGTGTTCGTGCAGTGGACTTGACCCTGTCGACACAGTGAAGCCTGGGTGTCTCTATAATTGATTTTGTTACCTCCATCTATAGTTTGGGAGTCTCAAGCCTCTCCTAGAAGAGACGTACCAGCTCTAGTGTCGGAAGCTCATTTAACCACTCTGTTTGTCTGCTCTTGGTTGTAGTTTCTCTAGGTGTGTGCTTTTGATTTACTGTTTTTGATCGATAGTTGGCCTTTAGGAGACGATGTGTCTCTCTCCAGAGATAACATGGCGCAGAGCCCTACTCTCTGCCGGTCCCGTCGGTTGGCTGGTTTAAAGCCAGCTTTGGTTACATGCCGTATTGCTAGAGGATCTCGGAGGGCTCCCTCTGAGTCTTCAGATTCTTACGTGACTTACGTTGAAGACTACATGACTGCACATCCCGATATTGGGCAAGACCCTTCTACTCCTTCGGGTAGAGTTGAACATACTTCCGATCCCCATACTCCTCGTGAGGATTGGGGAGGTGATCCACCTGAGACTCAACCTGGTTCTATTTGGTCTAATCCACTTGACCGAGATCCATTTGATCCTTCGAATCTGGATAATTATTTTATGGGATGCCCACCTTACCCGAAGAAGGAGAACAGAACAAGCCTTTCGTTCCTTCGTTTCCACGCGATTTTAGATACAGGAGACCTGAGACTCATGATGATACTGGCCCTATGATCAACCCCACTGCACTCTCTTTTGGTATTCCTAGTCATAGTATTGTCGAACCTTCCACTACGGTTGGTACTCACGCTGGCACTAGTCAAAGTGTTAGCCATACTATACCCACTGGGGGCACTACCCTCACTGGGGGCACTACGTTGTCCACCCACTCACATAGTATGGGGACTAGTCAGATTCCTAACCATGCTAATGTTGGAACACGACCATCTCCTAGGAATACCCAACCTAACCGGAATGTTGTTCGGAATACGACTCGCCATCCAGAACCTAATACACGTGTCTCTACTTGTCAACCCAGGACTACTTTTGCACATGATACCATACCTCCCAACCACGGGGGTGGACACATACCACATACTTTTGCGTCCACTGCCGCCACTAGTAATGCTAATGTAGGGGGTGGGAATATTTCCTATCCACATGGACATCACACCACCAACCTTGCTACTAGTCACACCCATATTGGAGCTGGGAATGCTTCTCATGCTTTTGGTCACCACACAACTGTTCAAGCTGATCCTAATGTTGGGGGTAGGAACATACCATACCATTACGGTCATTACAGCACGGTTCCCGTTCTGAATAGTACATACATGCCCCATACTCATGGTGGCAACCCTTACTACAACATAGTCGGTGCTGGCCACCAGTATCACCCACCACCCCAATATGGTGCTCAAAACGCGCATATACCTGCTTACTCTCAAATGGGTCCATCAGGTCCTCATTATCAGCAGTTTAACCCTCATGGTCAAGCTTTTGGTCCATCCTATAACACAGTTCCGTTTAACCAACCTTTTATGGGAACTTATAATCAAGCTTTCCAGCCGCAGCTCCCGTTTCTTGCACGTTTGAATCTCTCGGATCTTTCAAAGCTCACGAATGATCCGGTGTGTCACGACCCTACTTGGCCCCCGGTCCCTACCAAGCTCCCTTCGAACATTCTGAAGTTTGAGGGGAAAGGTGGTGAGGACCCGGGAGATCATGTCACAACGTTTCACCTTTGGTGCTCCTCCAACTCTTTGAATCATGATTCCATTCGATTACGACTATTTCAACTCACCCTCATGGGGGCAGCCATGAAGTGGTATGTGGAGTTGCCCAGAAACACCTATAGGGGATTCAACGAGATTGCTTTGGTTTTCTTAGACCATTTCCAGTTACTGGTTCGTTATGATACCGGTACTGAGTTGCTGTCCACCTTCCGTCAGAATAAGGCCACACATATTTATGACCACGTTCAAGAGTGGTGTCGACGGAAGAGATTAGTGAAAGCCAACATTCCTCCAGAGTTCCTGTTGGAATGGTTCCTCAAGTCTTTACTTCCATACATTGCTAAGGATGTTTCGATGTCCGGCATTGTGACTGAGGAACAAGCTATCTTGCAAGTCCAGCAGTTAGATCTACTTTATTCTTAGTCTAGCATTTTGTATGACATTATTCCTGATGCACCGAGAACAAGACATGAGCCTACGTCAGTTCCTGGACCACATGCCGATGGCATCGTGGGGTCCGCATGCACTTGCCCTGTAGATTTGGTAGCTAATCAAATGAAAAATTTGTCGCTAAACCAATTTTCTCCTGGATAGGTTCACACCTTGTCCACTTCCACTCCATCGTCTGATGTACACAATGTGCAATCAACGAAACCGTCGGGTAACCAGCAACCTGGTGGTAAGAAAAAGGGGAGAAATAATCGTAGGGGTGGAAACAATGGAAGTAACAACAATAGTAATCGTAATACTCCTCATATAGAGAATGCCAACCCTCCTCGGGAAGGTGGTAATGCTGGCGAGGATCGTAAACCTAGGCGTAAGGTGAAATTCCCTTGCAAGCTTTGTGGGGAGGATCATCTTACTCACTTATGTCCTCGAATTGAAGAAGCATCGAAGCATTTGGCACAGAGCTCAGCTGTGTTGAAGGATCCCCTTCCTCATCATCAAAACATGGCTTCGCATGCTCCCACCACTGGTTATGGTACTAATGAAACAACTTCTTCCAATACTAGTGGTTATGGATGTGTGAATATAGTTCAGTCGGAGGTTTGTGTTGCTACTCGTCAACGCGATTATGGTGTACCACAATTGAATTTGGGGAATGAGACTCCCCCTCCTCCTGACAATTCCTTGCATATCGAGAAGTCTTCCATTATGCCGCGGATACCGAAAGGTGTTCTCAAGCGCTCCATGCATAATCCTAATGCTCGAGCCACCCAAAACTACTCCATCATAGAAGATTTGGGCCAAACTTCGTGTGCCATGTCGGTTCTTGAAGTGTTGCAAGCCTGTCCTTCTCAGAAGCATGCCCTTTTGAGTGCATTAGGAGTTTAGAATGGGGGAAATCCTAGTGTTATCAAGTTTGATACTACTAATGTCCAACCCCGCTTACCTTATCACGTGGCTTTTCAAATCCAGGTGGTTTTCCTTAAGAGCTTCGTCAAACGTACTATGGTTGATGAAGGTGCCTCCGCGTCAGTAATGTCGCTAACTTGTTGGAAAGCTCTTGGCTCTCCTCCAATACTTGCGTCTAGAACTACACTCATTGCATTCGATGGTAGATCTTTACACCGCATGGAATTATCCCTTCCCTTGTTGTCTCCTTGGGAGGTAAGTCCGTGTCTATTGAAGTCGAAGTGGTTGATACGCCCATCGACTACAACCTTTTACTGGGTCGGAACTGGATGTACGCTATGAAGGCTGTCGCGTCTACTGTATTTCAAGTTATTTGCTTTCCCCATGAAAGAAAGATTGTGACGATCGATCAGCTGGATTATGTTGGTACTCCTTCCACAGCATCCATGGGATCTATAGTCCCGCAAGTTTCTGATTCTCAGCCGGCAACTGGGAACATAGGTGTTGGAATGTACCCCTCATTGATGGGAACTTTTAATCTTTCTGCACCTATGAATTTTATTGGAACCATCACCGACAGTGCGCCTCCTCCTTCGAATGATATGTTATTTTGGACCTCTTATTCAAATGATCCATGGATTTTACCGTCCACAACTTCCACGTCTGGATACATTGCGCACGTCGGGATGTCTGTGCCTTTATCTGTAGCGGAGCTCGCTTACGATCATATCCAACAAACCACTGCAGATACGGATCTCTCTTCTTCCTAGACAGTTGAAGAAGATCCTGTTATGCTGCCAGTTTGGGTAGCCAACTCATCTTGCTCTCACGATTGCCTTGATGATACTTTACCATCTGATGAAGCTATCCTCGAGGCCATGTGTGGTAGTGAGAGGCCTTGGGAAGATATGCACCATCGCTCTTACTTCCTTCCCAACCTCGAGCTCGTTGAGCAGGAGGAGTTTAGGATGACTCTAGCTGAGATGGTTGGTCACCTTGTGGCTCTTTTAGAGTCGTATGATGTATTTGCGGAGGGGAATATGGCCAATATTTCCCCAACCACTTCTATCAACATCTCCTGCATTCCCGGAAAGATTGAGAATGTGTATGTTGGTGCCGATTGCACTCCTAAGGAGATTGCTATTTACACTGACTTGTTTGCTAAACTCCGGGAAGCTTTCGCTTGGTCATATGAGGAGATGCCAGGAATAGACCCCCGCATTGTTGAACACGAGATTAGAACGTATCCTGATGCTAAACTGGTTCGACAATGCTTACTTGCTGTGAACCCTAGGAAGGAAGCTGCTATTAAGGTAGAGGTGGAGAAACTGCTCAAAGCTGGTTTCATCTACCCCGTTCCCTTACCGAATGGGTGTCAAACCCCATTCCTATGGATAAGAAGCAGGGAACGATCCGTGTATGCACTGATTTCATAGATTTGAACCGTGCATGTCCGAAAGACAACTTCCCCACACCATTCATTGATCAAATATTGGATGCTTGTGCGGGGAGTGAGATTTTTTCATTCATGGATGGATTCTCGAGTTATAATCAGATTCAAATCAAACCCGCAAACCAACATAAGACGACATTTATTTGTCCATGGGGAACATTTGCATATCGGAAAATGCCCTTCGGCCTCAAAAATGCCGGAGCTACTTTTCAGCGAGCCATGACCTATGCCTTTCACGATCTTAAGATGATTATGGAAGTTTTCTTGGATGATTTTGCTGTCCATTCTCGCAAGAGAATGGACCACCCCAAGCACCTCCGTATGATTTTCGAACGATGTATCCACTACAAAATTCGATTGAATCCAAACAAATGCATCTTCGCTGTTAGGACTGGTCGCCTTCTAGGATTCATAGTTTCAAGGGAGGGTATTAAAGTCGATCCTCTCAAAGTTGAAGCAATACTTCAGTTGCCTCCTCCGCGTAATCTATTACAACTTCAGAGCCTCCAAGGGAGGGCTAGTTTTCTGCGTTGGTTTATAGCTAACTATGCTAGTATTACTAAAGGTTTCGCACGCCTATTGAAGAAAGACACGCCTTTTATTTGGGATGAGCAAGCCCAGTAGTCTTTCGACACCCTTAAGAAAGCTTTGGTATCGGCCCCCGTGCTTAGTCCGCCGGAA
The DNA here is from genome assembly GCA_027924585.1 of Larix kaempferi. NCBI lineage: Eukaryota > Viridiplantae > Streptophyta > Pinopsida > Pinales > Pinaceae > Larix > Larix kaempferi. The sequence continues at coordinate 814,859 of BSBM01000035.1, forward strand.
TTTACATGAGATTTCATTCTTTATGTGGCCGCGTCTCAAGAGACTATTGGCATGGTCTTGGTTCAGGTAGATGATGCGCTCGTCGAGCATGTTATCTATTATCTCAGTCGAAATTTCGTAGACGCTGAACTAAGGTACACCCAGGTAGAAAAGCTAGCGCTTGCGACTGTCCATGCAGTCCAGCGGTTACGACATTACATTTTGCTTCGAACAACCACCATTGTAGCTCACATCAATCCATTTCAGTTCGTGCTATCACAACGCCTTATTGGAGGTAAGTATAATAAATGGATTGTGATCCTTCAGGAATTTGATCTCGATTTTGCTTTGGAAAAATTGGTGAAATCATTGGTGTTCGCTGAGCTTATGTCGGACCTTCCACGGCTTGATGAGAATGTCATTCATGAAGATTCCTTTGTGGATGAACACTTATTTCTTATCTTGATTGAGGACCCTTGGTATGGGGATGTCATTGTATATCTCCAAACTTTGAAGTTTCCTCCGCATTATTCATGAGATGAGCGACGGCGTGTGAGGCATCACGCTAAAGATTATACTATCATCGGTGACACTTTGTATCGCCGAGGAAAGGATTCCATCCTCCGTCATTGCTTGACTCACGAAGAAGCGGAACGGGTACTTAATGATTGCCATGCGGGGGCATGTGGCGGTCACTTATCCGGGCTTGCTACAGCCCAGCGTATCATGCGAGCTGGTTATTTTTGGCCTACCATCTTTAAAGATTGTATTAACGTTGTGAAGAGATGTCACCCTTGCCAGGTGTTTTCTCAGAACGTACACTCGCATCCAGCGCCCCTCCATCCGGTCGTCACTGTCGGTCCCTTCACTAAGTTGGGGGTAGATTTCATGGATTGCAAACCATCTTCGGCTGGGGGGCATCATCATATTATCGTGGCCGTGGATTATTTTTCCAAGTGGGTTGAGGCCATGCCTACTGTAAAAGCCGACGGTAGCCCATTTCGTGTTCAACCAGAGTATCACTCGATTCGGTATCCCGAAGGAGATTGTCACTGACCATGGCAGTCACTTTCAAAACAAGATGATGGAGGATTTGTCTCTCAAGCTTGGGTTTCATCAGGAACACTCGTCTTCCTACTATCCTCGAGCGAATGGTCAGGTTGAAGCAGTAAATAAGTCTTTGAAGACCATTCTCCAACATACCATCCAACAAAGCAAGACTAATTGGCATATCATGTTATATCCTGCTTTGTGGGCATATCGAACCGCAGTTAAGACTGCCACCGGGTTCTCACCGTTCCAGTTAGTTCATGGTGTGGAGTCACTTTTACCGATTGAATGCGAAATTCCTTCACTCAAGCTAGCCATAGAGCTCCTCCCTGATACGACAGAGATTAAGCAACGTTTAATACACCTCGAGCAACTTGACGAGCACCGTCGAGATGCCGTTGTGGCCATTGATGTTAACAAGCGTCGTGTCAAGGTTCAATATGATAGGTCTGTCCATCCTCGACAATATGCTGAAGGTGACTTGGTTCTCTTGTATGACCAAGCTAAAGAACCCCTAAGGGCAGGCAAGTTCAATCCCATGTGGCACGGTCCTTACATTGTGAGGCGTGTCCTCGAAAAAGGAGCTTATGAGTTAGAAGACTAAAGGAGTTGCCTTGAAGGAGCCTAGAAATGGGCTCTACCTCAAGCGGTATTACGCTTGAACCTATGGTTCAGGCTGATACTTTTGTACACTATTGTATAGTTTTTTTGTACATAGTTTAGATTGCCTTTTGGTTGTCGGGTTTGCTGATTAGCCTCTGTTTGATTGACAGATGTCAACGGGATTTCCTACATTTTTAGGTTTCGCGGATGGTGCTAGCCGACATACACAATAGCTTGCTTCTGCTGCCTGGGTTATCTTTTCAGTTGACCACCTAGTTGTGTCCTAAGAAGGTGCTTGTATCGGTCCTACATCTAACAATGTGGCTGAGTATAGTGCCGTTGTTGAGCTACTTCGGGATGCCATTTCATATGATATCCAGTCTTTAGAAGTCCGCCTGGATTTACAACTAGTTCTATCTCAGCTGAATGGGCAATACCGTGTGCGAGACCCTACATTACTACGGTTATTCCTTAAGGTACGACTCTTGGAGAGACATTTTGTTTCCATTACATATATTCATATTCCAAGAAGTCATAATTTTATATCTAATGCATACGCTAACTATGTATTAGATTGGCATTTGTCACATTCATCATGAGCACATAAATACAAAGACATTCATACATTTGTAACATACACACATGTAGTAGAACCGAGAACCAAAGTTGTATATATATATAAATACGTCCAAAAATGGTAGTGTCATACAAAATTGGAGCCCGTAGCCCTAAAAAATATACATATCGATACAAAATGATGAGACCCTGGGATATCTACTCCCTTCGAGGAGGTCTAGCTGCCGCCTCGATGGGATGTGTCTCATAGTAGTACTGTACTGCATTGGCCATCCGCTACAGTAGCCGCACCCATTCACTGGGAACACCCACTACCTAGCGGTGCATGGCCTCAGGTAGTCGGGACACCTCTATCTGTGGAACTCAGGCAACCATACGTGATATGTTGCGCCGCAACGTCTGGAGTGTGCGCCCTGCTGCCACCTCGTCTCTACCCTGACGACCATGTCTCAGGAAGCCCTCTGGTCTCATTGGGCCTTTGTCTACGAGAAAACAGTCACCCATTAGCACATGATACTACTACCAAAAAGATTTTTTGCATTTCAACTATAATAAAAAAATCCATAAAAAATTAATAAACACAAAACCAAAAGAGTACTCACCGATGTCTCCGAAAGCTGCACCTAGTGGGAGCGGCATGTCACGGTCCTGTCTGAAGTCTATCCCCACATAGGGATAGTCCTCTATCGCGATCACCTGCCGGTTCCACCAGCGGAAGAAATCCTCAATATATGGTGACGCCAGACGGCCACCACCCTGTCGTGTCAAGATCTCAACCCACCGGTTTAGGGCTGGATCACGGAGACTGTGAGGAGGGACATCCACCCTCGGGCTAAGTCCCAGAACCCTCTCAAAGAAGAAACTGCAGAGGATGCTACCATACCCAAAGTTTTTGGCCTTACCCTCTTTGCATTCTGTCAGTTGTGTCTTCATAGACACCAGCAGAGTAGTACACCAGTCGAATATAGTAGGCTGCAAGCATTGTGATGCGTAGAACATCACCGGTCTGGATGCCTGATGCAGTGCTTTGGATCCCGTGATCCGCACTAGAGTAGCCATAATGATCTTTGTACTCAGATCCGTTATGGCATTCACCGGCACTTGACTTCCCACTGCTCGTGTGTTGGCGGGACAATACCGTGCTATGTAATCTTGCACAATGATCCCACCACCCACGGTCCGTGACCGAAGACTTGCCACCTCCCCTCTACGGGACAAACCGGTAATGAAATAGATGTCCTCTACTTCCAGTGTCAGTGTTTGCCTGTTGAGGATGAAGTGTTGAGCATCCACATCCCAGTAGTTAATCAGATGACGGAGTAATAGGTTTTGGGCCCTTAAACCCCCTATACTCCAGTATTTATATAAACCACATGCTTGCAATGCTTGTTGTGCTTGCAAATCATTGCGCACGGCCTCATCTACCTGGTCATGCTCTCTTTCCCTCCACTCTAGAACCATCCTGGAGAACAAAGCAAGTGAATTTTGGTCAGTTTCATGATTAAAAACTTCTTCACAGCCGTACCCACGGGAAAAATTGTAGACAATGGCTGGTAGATGCGGGTAGTCGATTTTTTGACTGCGCGTTTGGTGCCCTACCCGCGACCCGCATACTGATAGCCCGCGGGTAGCACCGAAACCATCTAGGGCTTGGCCAAACAAAAAATCCCACCGACCAAAACTAAAATAAAAACATTAAAATGAAAGGTATGGCAGTGACCACTAACTTGCTCCAGACGGTTCGCTAAACGGTCGCTTGTAGCTCCCACGATCGACTTTTGAAGTTTCAGGTAAAAAATACCCAAATAACTCCAAATTGGTGAATAGTGCAAATGAATTGTATTTTGGAAATTTTTTTACTATTTATAATTTTCTGGACCCACTTTTCTATAGTTTTTGCCATTTTGAGCCCTTATGAACTAATATCGTGTCATGGAGTAGTGTTTTTTCCATAGATTTCCTCGGCGAGAATTGTTCTGAACCATTTCACACCTACGACAGGTACATTTCACATCTGGCATATAGGTTAGATGCCATTTTCACATGCATTATGCATTTGACCTGTTGACCATTTTCATAAACCCTAGGTGCGACCCCGCTTCGTGACTGACACGGAACCTTCACGCTGCTATAGAAGTGTTGTTATGTGGCGGTAGGGCTTTCCCGAACATAGGTACCCTAGTTAGAACCCCTTTATGCATTCTGGTGCCCATGCCGTTGTTTGTCCTTAGGATTGGGATTCCTTTGTAGTCACGCCATGAAATTGCGATAAAGACTCATACTCTACTTTGTCTTATGCTGGCCATCTCCCTTAAGGACTCCCCTCAGTTATATCATGTTGTGATTGCATTGCATCATCCTGCTTGTTGCTTGAGACTTGTGCCGGCTCCCGCTTACTCAATTGTTAGCCTAGTGCCTGAGCACTTTTCCCCTGTCGAGCCCTGTAGAGCTTATATTTTCCCTTCACAATTTGATGCCCTTTTGACCCTGAGGGAACGCACCCCTGAGTGTCCACATCCTGCATGCATTTCCTGGCATTGAGCATAGGTATGTTCCACTGCTTGGGACTAGTCTGCTAGCTATTTGACACTCGTTCCCTCACTTGTTGTACTATAAGCAATTTTATTCTTTTTCTAGCTTTTCCCAAATATGAAAAAGACCAAAAAAATTAAATATTCCAAAAAGCCGGACGGGATTATGGTCACTATTTCTTGTTGGCAGCTGTTGTGTCGCCTTTGAACAGAGCATTCATTCCACTCCGTACATTATGAGTTGGGACTATAGTTGGACCTTAGGAGTTGTACTTGTTTCTCAGTTTTCTCCACCGATTGGTTAAGCTTCTAGTCATTATGGAGCCCTATGTAATGCCTCCTGCATTGCACAGTTTATGTCAAGTCTATGCTGCTTGAGTCTATCCATCTGCTCATGCTCTTGTTCAAAGGAAGTCCTGAAACCAGTGTCGGCCACTCCTCAGACCTCTTGACTATTGCATGTCGGCCATCCTTATTGAGTCAGTCCATTTCACCTGAGATCTTCCAAATCTTTCAGCATTGCTGGTACCTCGTGCTGGTTGATGGGGGATGCCTTAATGCCCTCCTTCCAGCGAGTCTCGTTCCATCAACTCCAACTCATTTATTCTGGGACTTGAGGCTTAGAGTTCAGTTGAGTACCTTGAGGCTTGCAGTCATTAGTGGTAGGTTCTCTTGCCATCGACAGTTTTGGGAATACATCAATGTCCCTTGATCGATGGATTCATCCTAGTGTTCGACTTCAACCCATTTATTCACACTCTGTTGATTGTGCTCTGTGCCTTGATGCCCATTTTCATTATTGGTGGGTCACCTCGCGTCTGTTAATGGTATTCATCATTGACCAGTAATCAGATGATGTCTCATCAGGTTTGACCCCAACTCCTTTATTCACTTGATGGAACTTGCACCGTCGAAGACTTGTGTAGAAGACCCCAGGCGATTGAGGCATTCAGTATGCTACATATGACTTTGACTTTACATCTGAGATATCACCTCTCAGATTTCAGCAATTTGTACCTCCAGTTTTGCACCAGTTGTCTTCTTTTCAGCAGAAGACCGTATATTACTGTAGAGGGATCATGGCTATGATCACTTATGACATGTATCCATTATGTACTACCTATTCATGGCCATTGTATCAGATTGTTGTACTATACCGACATGTATTCAGAGATACTATTGTATTATGATGAGTGAGATGTTCTTTCCACTTGTGTCTCCATCACTCCACTTTTGAGTTTTATAATGTATTTCGGCCATCGTAGCACTTTTCGTCTCTGACCTCACACATTAGGGGGCATCTGTTACATAGAAATCTTCCACCCTGTGAGCATCAACATTGTTTGGCCTGTAGGATCCATTTCAGTGACTCAGATCCACTTATATCCTTCAGAGATACCAATTTGCCCTGTTTTTATTCCTACCCGCTTGTTGCATCGTTATAGCAGGCGTACCCACGAGCTGCATCCTTATAGCCCGCGAGTAGCATGTAAAATGGTAAAAACCACTATTAATTACTTTTTACTCCCAAAAAGCGGTCATTGGGTGACCTTTGGCTCTCCATATGCCCGAGTAACGTCTCTATGTGTCCTTTCACCTACCTTTGAGAGGACTATATATTGAGCACATATGGCTTATGGACGGGAGGAAGGAGAGAATCATAAGAGAACTCTAGTGGATTTTTGCCCTATCTTGAGTCTGCACTTATTGATCCTTGTAGTTGTGAACCATTTATGTTCACCTTCCAAACTCCTTTCTAGTTTGAGTTTTTCATTCATGGAGGATTGAAGTGGTGGAGGCACAAGTGGATTGATCTAGATCTTGGTTTAGATTGGTTGCCGGCAAGAGGTCGTATCACTTTGTACTTCTTCTTGTTCATTAATAGAAATACTCATATTCTCGTCCATTCATGGTGTGAATGTCATTTATTATACATTGGGTTACATTTGCTTATGAGATTATGGACCATTGTTATTGAGAATGTTAATGTCATTTATATATTATATGTACTTGTTGGATATTGGCTGTCAAGACTAATTTGCAGATTACAAGTGCGTGGATTGAAATCTCCAATGGGGATCTACATCAAACGTTTAGATCGAGGTTAGTTACATTTCTCCATTATCTTAACATTGTCATTTATAATAGGATTGCTTTGAGAATTGAGTAGATTTCTGGTAGTCATCTGTCTGTTGTGGTATTCCCAAGCCATAGTGAGTTTTCTCCAATACAAATATATTTAGCCAAAATTATGTAAATGATGTAAATATGTTAGTATGAATTCCTAGTGTGGAGCTCAAGGCCAAGGCTGGACTAGTGAATGGCTAGGGATGTATGATGTATATATTTTCATTTGGAACATATGGTTGGCTTGTCATGCTTACTCGAAATATATGTAAATATTATGTTGCATAAATAATAATATGGTCCAAGATGGCTATGTAAAGAGCACTAAAGGGGCTGTGATTCCACCGGAGGGGGAGAGGAAAGGGGGGCCTATGGGAGACTAAATCATTTGCTTCCAATTGTCAACCTTAGAACTCATCCAAATTCTGCCATGTGATTTGAATAAGCCAATTACCTCATTTGACTATTGAACCCAATCATTGAATGCATGTGTGAGGTTGGTGGGAAAAGTCACATCATGCAGTTATTGAAGTATGGGGCAGACTGCACTTTTATGTCAATTTTTTCATATGTTAGAAGTTAGTCTACAGCTGCTAGGAGTCCTTTCTTTTATTGTCAGAAGCCATGCCAGTTGTCTTTTCACCATTATCTCATGTACCTTGGAGTCAAACCTCATTCTTTCAGGTAGATCTACACTATGCAGAGCTCCCCGTTGTTGTTCATGACCACTACCAGACCGTGTAACCCAAAAATTTGAAATTAGAGACAACACTATGGATTTGGAAGGGAAAATAGATGGTTGTAGGTGAGCGTAGAGGTTGGGAAAGCTAGGAACCCTTACCCATTGAGTTCTGCTACTCACAGATGCTTGAGAAGCCACAAATTGAGGCTACAAGTGGTTCTCCAATAGCCCATATCAGATTGGACTCATTCTATGCACACACTGGAAGCACCTAGCAAGATGGATTGCCCAAGAGAGCCGTGGATTGGTGCAAGGGATGCCTGAGCATAGAAGGGTGTTGTGTGGGGCATGTATTGTTGGAGCCAAGGCTGTTGTGGCTAAGTGAGATCCACGTACAACTCTGTATGAGCATTTGGCTTAGCATAGAGTGCAAAATGGGTTGTAGGTTGAGAGAGAGAAGCATGTTGGTGTTTCCTTTGCCCTGGTGGCCTCATATCCCGGCTTGGGGGTGGCATCTCAACAAAAAGAGTATATGTTGGATAGAGTTCCTACGGTTGGGTGGAAAATCACTCTTACACAGCCAGTTGCTTGGATCTGTGTTGGATAAAGATAAGTATTCTCATGTAATTGAATCTGAAACGTTTTTATTTAATGCATGTTATGATTATGCTTGTATATGGATGTTGTGTGTTTGTCGATCGAGTTTATTTCCATTGTGTGTTTTTATTTTGCATCTACTCACGTATTTTATGTATTATGAATTTGAAATATGATTTTGGGGTGAAATTTAGAAGCCTGTAGTTGGTTAATGTCCCCTCCCGATGGTCGGATTGGGTGAAGGGGATGTGACAAAATTGATTTATGTTAAGACATTTTATTTTAATTTCAAAATATTTGTAAATTGTAACATTATCGATTTTCCTTATTACAAATTTAGGAAAGTATGAAGCATTGGGATTTACTAAAGGCCCTAAAAGCATTGAGATAAGGACTCAAAGTGATCTATGTACAAGCTTAGCGAGCAATAAATCCAATTTCCAAGCATGAATGGTAGGATTTACAAAGTGAAAACAACAATGGGATATAGTACTTCATACAAGCATGTCAAGCGAGGAAAACCTTGACTTGACAAAGTAACTCCTCTAATAAGCCAACCAAAGCTGAAATAGAGGCCATGGAAGTAGTAATTAGGTACCATAGGAGGTTTCTCCCTAATACCAAAGATGAGGTAGAACATATAGAACATAAGGTAAGGGAGAAACAAGGAAACACTCCTTCAACTATTATTGATGTTGATATCATGCATTGGATACCAGATATAGGATTTTCTTGCATATATGACGCAATATTTTAGCAAAATTCATCTTTAGTGGCAAACCAAATCCATTGTTGCATAGGTAATTAAAGAAAACGACATTAAACAAAAACATACTTGATAAACTGGATTTTTTGAATTAAAAATATGAGGTTGTAGTCAAATCTCTTTTGGACATGGAAGTAGTGGAGCAGGAGCATAATCAAGGAGACCAGGATCTTGTCACAGAGACCCCTATTGACACCAACCCATCCTTCATCTACGATGACTCAAATTCTACAGTTAAGGACTAGGTGCTACTTTGTTTGATCTTGGTTCTCTTTTGTGGTGTTCTTTATCCCTAAGACTTAAAACAACACATAATCTACAGAGGTTAAGATGCAACAAACTAGAATTTATAGAGCATAGTAAGCAACATTAGACAATAAAAAGATACATATGGCAGGAGATCAGATTTATATTATGAGAATAACTTCAAGAAGCAATGTTCACAGGCCTCTTGAGGTAGGGTGACATTTCACCTGAGCATAGCTCCATTACAATAATTCTTGACAAAACACTTCATAGCCTTATAACTCTTTAAATATGCTTCCCATATACAAAACTCTAACTACTTGACATGGTCAAATAATTAACAAGTACCAACTTTCTAGTGGGTCTTAATTAATAAAGAGACCCTTTTTACATTGATTGCTAACCATTTACTTACTTAGCCTTATTTCAAAGAGATGGTCATATACAATGTATGACTAACTCCTAAAGTAAGGCAGTTCAAGGTAGGACCCTAACATTCTCTCTCCCTTCAAAAGCAACATTATCCTCAACATTGAAGTTGTATAAATTGTTGTGAAATATCAGTCGATTCCCAAGTGGCATCTTCTAGAATCATATCTTTCCATTGGATCAAAACTTCTTTGATTGTGCGTTTATACAATTGTCGTTCCCTAGAAGCCAATAGTACAATACTGTTGTCGACTAGAGCCAAATGGGGCCTTCCTCATCCAGTTCGGGTAAGTTGGTCTACACTTTACAATTAGACCCCACCACTTTTTTTAGGCAAGAGACGTGGAATACAAGGTTAACATTGGAGTGGTCTGGAAAAGCGAGTTTGTAGGAGACCTTATCCAATGCATTGGAGAATGGTATAAGGTACATAGAACTTTGGATCAAGCTTCTAGTGGAGATGACCTTGAGGGATGTTTGTTTATAAGGTTGGATTCGAAGAAACACCTGATCCCTGACTTCAAAGGAGCGCTTGGAGTGATGTTGATCTACATGTTGCTTCATTTTGTTTTGAGCAATAACCACATTGTCTTTAAATGTGTGGAGAATATTTTCTCTTGTGTGGAGTTTGTTTTCCATTTCCTAAACCTTGGAGGTACGTGGTAGATAGGAAATCATTGATAATGGATTTTGGCCATACACCGCTCCATATTGTGTCATCTTGGTGGAGCCATAATAAGTTGTATTATACTACCATTTGGACAGAGGAAACCATAGAGCCTAATAGTGTGGCATGTCCAATGCAAAGCATAACAAGTAGGTTTCCAAGCATTTACTGATCGCTTCCATTTGACCATCCATTTGGGGGTGATATCTAGTGCTGAGATTCAACTAAATTCCCTGAATTTTAAATAGATCTTGCTAAAACTTGTTGGTAAAAGTGGGGCCACAATCATATACAATAGAAGTGGGCATGCCATGGAGCTTAGCAATTTGAACCATGAAGACTTGTGCCACCAGTGAGGGTGTACAATTTTGTGGTAAGGCACAAAATTGGGCATGTTTGGTTAGATGATTGACTACCACCATAATGATTGTTTTTATTCTTGCTTTAGGAAGCCCCACAATGAAATCCATAGAGATGTTCATCCATATATTATTGGGCATGGGAAGTGGCTACAAAGCACCCAATGACTTCATTGTTTTTTCCCTTATGTCATTGGCAATAAGTGGCTACAAAGCACCTAGTGACTTCATTGTTTTTTCCCTTACGTCATTGGCAAGTGCCGCATGCTACAACAAAGTTGTGGATATCTTTTTTCATGCCTTCCTAGAAGAAGAAGTGCTTAATTATTTCATTGGTTTTATGAAATACCGAGTGACGTAATGTGGGTGATCAATGCAATTCCTTTAACATTTGTGGTTTCAAGGTCGAATCCCAGGTGATAAAGATACGCTTCTTATACCTCAAGATATTTTGGTGGATTTTCCATGAAGGATAGCAATCATTTCTTTCTCACAGGTGGATTTTCCCAAGTTCCAATAACAAAGTTGCTTACTCGTGAAGGCTAATGGTTGTCCATCTTGCAGTACGATTTCTCCAAGGCCATGACCAGAGACATCTCATTCTAAGATGCATGTCTCAGTGAAATATGGCATGACTAACATATGCATAGTGCACATAGCATTCCTTTAGGATGGAGAAGGCTTGCTTTGTTGCCTCTAGGAGAAAGAAATATTTTTTAACAATGTTATAAGAGGAGCTGCAATATTCCCATAGTTTGGCACAAATTTATGGTAGTAGCCAGTAAGTTCAAGGAACCCTCTCAAGCTCTTGAGAGTTTTGGGGTGGGGCCAGTGCAACATAGATTTCACTTTCTTAGGATCTACCTGTACACCATCCCAACTCACAATATGGCCCAAGTATTAAATCTTGGTTATCCCAAAAGCACACTTGGAGTGTTTCACAAATAACTTGCGATCCTATAATTGCAAGGTACAAGCAACATGTTGGAGATGGATTCCTCTGGGGGGTTGTAGACCAAGATATCATCGAATAAAACTGGGTTAAAATGGGGAAGTAAATGGTGGAATATCTTGTTCATAAGCCTTTGCAAAGTGGAGGGGGCATTGCAAAGGCCAAAGGGAATGAATAAAAACTCGTAATGACCCTCATGGGTGCGGAGCCTGTCTTGGGAATATTCACTTCTTTCATCTAGATTTGATGGTAGCCTGAGTGAATATTGAGTTTGGTGAAGAATTTGGATCCATGCAATTTGTCTAAGAGATCATCGATGATAGGAATGGGGAATTTATCTTTGATGGTTAATTTGTTGAGAACCCATAAATTAGGACACATGAGCCAATCTCCTTCCTTTATAAGCCTTTGCAAAGTGAATGGGGCATTGCAAAGGCCAAAGGGAATGAATAAAAACTCGTAATGACCCTCATGGGTGCGGAGCCTGTCTTGGGAATATTCACTTCTTTCATCTAGATTTTATGGTAGCTTGAGTGAATATTGAGTTTGGTGAAGAATTTGGATCCATGCAATTTGTCTAAGAGATCATCGATGATAGGAATGGGGAATTTATCTTTGATGGTTAATTTGTTGAGAACCCATAAATTAGGACACATGAGCCAATCTCCTTCCTTTATAAGCCTTTGCAAAGTGAATGGGGCATTGCAAAGGCCAAAGGGAATGAATTAAAACTCGTAATGACCCTCATGGGTGCGGAGCCTGTCTTGGGAATATTCACTTCTTTCATCTAGATTTGATGGTAGCCTGAGTGAATGTTAAGTTTGGTGAAGAATTTGGATCCATGCAATTTGTCTAAGAGATCATCGATGATAGGAATGGGGAATTTATATTTGATGGTTAATTTGTTGAGAACCCATAAATTAGGACACATGAGCTAATCTCCTTCCTTTTTGAGGACCAAAACCACAAGTGAATAATAAGGGCTTGTGTTAGGACAAATGGCACTTGTCTCCAATAATTCCTAAATGATTTTTTCAATTTCATTCTTTTGTGCAAAAGGTGGCGATAAGGGTGGACATTGGGGGGTTGACTGCCTAGGAATAAAGGAATACCATGGTCATTTTTCCCATTGGATGGAGGTAAACCTTTTGGTGCCTCATAAAAATGTTAATATTGGGAGAGAATCTATTGTAGCTCGAGTTAAATATCTGGCATGGGTGTTTCAATGACTTGGATTGCATGGAACTGAGCAATGACACCTGAGTGGCCTTTCTTCCACAATTTCTCCATACAATGAGAAGAGATAAATTCAGGAGCACTGGGTGTAATTCTGTGGAGGTGATGTGTGTGTCAAGTCTGAATATAGCTGAGAGAGAGTACTTTGAAATCCATGTGACATGTCCCAAAGTCTGGAGCCATTCAACCCCCAAAATTATATCACAACCACCCATGTTAATGGAAAACATATGTTTTCTGAGATGGAAGTCACCCATTTAGAGCTTTACATTTTCAAAATGACAACCACATTTTATCATACCCCCATTGGCTATCATAATTTGGAAATTGGAGATGGGGCGTGTTACCTCATAAGTTAGCACCCTTCATATTAGGTGACTAGAGACAATGCTAAGATCGACAAATTTCCAGGAGATGCAGGGCCACTGTCACCTCAGTGCACTCTCCTCTCTCTTTAGGCATGCTCCTTGAGCCACAGGAGGCTTCTAAATCTAGGTAAGGATAGACATGTAAGATATACAACGGAAACGACTCTATCCCTACAAGACCTTCCCATTGTTAATAGAATGGTGCCTTATTCGATTCAATGAAAGATATGCAATAAATACCTATTGACTACGAAGGTTTAGGAGGATTTAAAATTGATGTTGATTAATTAAGAAGACAAATTACTTTTCTACAGTGAAAACCAACAACATAAATATTGAACAAAACCCAAAACCAACCGTGAAAATACCCCGAAAAGTAGCTCTCGGTGATCAACAACCCAAGGAGAGCCAATCCCCCCGAGGGCACACTTGTTTCAATGGATGATTGTTGTGTTTCGGGACTGATTTCACTTTCAGACCTACAATCTTTTGCAGTAAGGGATTAACATATTGATTTACCACTTCAAAACCCCCCAAGATCACCCTGTATGACTTGTAAATGACCTAGGAACTTCTTACAACCCTTAGGATTTGAATTTACTATCAAAGTGGACCTGCAAAACACTTATACTAGATCTAAAATAATTTCAAGTATGTTGATGTCACCCTAAATTAGGGCCTTTTAGGCTATACAACCATTTTTTTATGAGATTTTTCACCTTTTATAGAATTTTCAGTGATACAACAACTTAAGAAAATTATAATAGTAATAACAATTGCAAGAATAAATAAATAAAATAACTTCAATGCCAACAATTTTTTTAGGGGGATTTTCCACAAAATATCTAATTTTCAAGGGTTTTCTATATTTTTTGTTTTTTTGTATTTTGTGCAATATATAGTACAAAGAATTTGATAAAAATATTTTGGTGAAGATGAGGGAAAAATACCTATTTCTTATTCCTTCCGGGTACCGAGAAATCGAGGTTAACATTCCTCCTAAGAATTGGAAATCCTATATTTGTATGAATTAGGGCAAAGCAAGAAATCCTAGGTCGTGTTTACTTTGACCTAATTAGGGAAAATAAAGACACCAAGGCTCAACACAAGATAGACCCTTCAAGAGGGATGTATTAGTTACAACACTATACTATTGTGCATAAAAAACCCCAGGTTACTCTCACCTTGGATATCACCGACATGACAAGACAAGAGACTCATAGATATTACTACAATTGAGGAAGAAAAGAGAAGAGAGTAGCCTCCCAAGAATCCTTTCATCTTAGACACACCTTTAAAGATAGTAGATGGGCCTCAAACATCAACTCCAACCTTGAAAAACCTTAGAATTCACTAAGAAAAGAGGGGTGGACCACTAGATTTGATCATCTACATAAAAAGAAAGAGAAAAGGTATCTTATAATCCCATGGTCTTGATTACAGATGAGAGGAGGATGTCTTAATTATATGAGAAAAGACATACATTTTCAAAAAACACACATATTTTCCCTCCTCTAGCATGACCTACCTAATTTGTCTTTTAAAATGACTTTTAATGACTTTTTAGGGTTTGTCATCCACAATTTGGGGACTAAACCTCATAAAACATAAAATAATGATAAAAATAATAAAATACTTCAATGTGATGAAAATTTGAGCTTGGAAGGGGAACGTCATGCCCCATCTAACCCCAATACTGTACTTTTTCCCTCCATTCCCTCCTTCTTTAGGTTGGTACAACCTCTTGTTTCTTTCTTAAAAGGTGGACGATTTGCTTTTGATGACCAAGATGAACAAGAGGGAGGAGTAGTACAAGGAAAATACGTCAATGGGGGTATCCACGAGGTGTACTAAAGCGGGTATGACAACGGATACAAGCACAATCACCTCTACAAAGCATAAAACTTAACTGTTTCTGGGAGCCCTAAGCCATGTGTCCTAATGGACTCATCCCAAGGTGAAATGGAGCACCTAACCAGGGCAGATATAACAATGGGTTTCTTCAACCACTCCTTGATGAATGAAATTATGGGTGTTTCCACTATCAATTATCACTATGACCTTTTTTACTTGATGTAGCAATTCAATTTCAATGTCTAAGATGTGGAAACTCCTAATAAAGAATGGAGTGAAATTTGGGGTTGTTCCTCAATAACTAGCATATCAAGAGCATCTTTGAGGGGGGCATAGTATCATCCACTTCTGGTTCAAGTTGAGTTTCCATGGTGTTGTCCTCGGGGACGTCATGGGGGGTTTCCTCGATTTGGAATGACTTCTGTTGTTTTCATTTATGCTCTCTGAAATATTTTTCATCGTACTTATAGTAGAGACATGGGCGTTGGCATTCAACCATGTCATCTAGGGTCAACTTGTGGATTCATAAAGGTGGTGTGGTTGAATGACTAGAAGTAGGGCCATTTTAGTTGGGCTTTGATGACTAGTTCAACTTCTCTATCTCTATCACATGCTTTCAACCAATTGGAGGGTCACTACATAAGAACATGGGCACAAATTGCCTCTTTAAGGCCACTAATGAAACATTCATGGAAAAAGAATTAGAGAGACCTTCTGTGTGGACTGCCAATTGTTCAAATGTTTAATATAGCCTTAAATAGTTCCAGTTTGGCGCAATCCGGTCAACTTTCCCAAGTAGTGAGTGTCTAGGTCAAAGAGCTCATGAACAATTTTCACAAATTGGATCCAAGGGACATAACAACGATAAGGTTTCTAGTACCATTGCCACCATTTCCAGTGTTCAGAATCTAAATATAAAACCCAATTTTCAACTCCTAAAGATAATGTTTAATGCCATGGAGAGAAAAATAATGTTCTATATGGGTAACCCAACCCAAGGGATCAGTTCCATCAAACTTGCACGTCAATATTTGCAAAACGATGCAATGAAGCTTTATCTACAAAGGAGTGATGTTGTGTTTTTGGAAACAGAGGGTGAGAGCATAATTCTTCAGTGCTAAAGGCTTCATAAGGAGGGATCCTCACGTTTTTGAACATATGCAACATGTTGAGCTATAACATCCATCACTATCCTATCATTCACCTGGTCGTTGTTGATCTTGTCCATTAACTACTGCAAGGACTACAAAATGGATTTTATCGTGTCCATGTTGATTTGTGGTGGATTTTGGTTTGTTGCCTCCATGTCACCCTGGTTGCTCGGGTTGCTCTAATTGTGAGTGTTTACCATTGTTGTTGAAAGGTATGAGTATCACGTCAACAAAAAATGGGTTATAAGAGATGTATATCAAAATGATCAACACAAAACAAGGTTTTTTTTAGATAAGTCACAAAGAAGATTTCCCAGGACCACCAAAAAGCGTTGTTAGGGATATATATCAAAGCGATTAGCATGATGCAAGGATTCGTTTGAGGTAGGTTATAAATAAGGGTTTTTGGGACCCCCGACTATTTTTACGCTAATTGAGGGTATTTCTCCCCATCGAATATTATTGTGCTAACAAAATTCCCAATTTCTTGCAATATGGAAAGATGTAGGAACTTCATGTGGCCACATAGAGAGAATCTAGTTGCTACACTAATAGAATGAAGAATTTTCACTAACAAGTTGCCAAGATAAGGGTTTCCATGATTTCTAGCTCTCGAAGACAAGAGATTGTCAGGTGTTATAGCTCTAATATACATGCGAGGTCCAATAGTAGTACTTGGTCCAATCTCTCAAGGCGCTAACTAAGGAGACTCAACTATGCCCTTAGTCGTACTACCTAACTACCTAGGTACGTGAGAATATATTTCCAAGTGACAAGCCTGGTGCCACTACAACAACAAGATGACCGATTGGATGTTCTACAATTGGATTTAGGTGACCTAGGCGACTTTTGATACACCCGAGGGTAAGTGGAAGTGAGATTCCATGTGTAAGTGTTGTTTGATGCGGTATTACTCAAAGGGGTACCAAAAAGAGTTACAACGGTGTCCAAAAATTGTAGCAACTGAGGTACAATGTGACTAAGTACTAGTTGTATTTGTTGTGTGTGTTGTTCGCCAGCTGTAGGTTTACTTGTTGAACGATAGTTCTTTGTAGTTATTCAAAGACGTCGGAACATGTCTCTAGCCTATAAAAAAACTATGAAATATCAAAGGTGTGCTGGCTAAAGACCATAGCTCTGATATCTCTTGTGGTGTTCTTTAGCCCTGAGACTTAAGACTACATAGGATATACAGATATTAAGATGCAATAATCTAGAATTTATTGAGCATAACAAGAAACATTAGACAATAGAAAGATAAATATGGCAGGAAATAAGATTTATATTATGAGAATAACTTCAGGAAGCAACATTCATAGGCCTCTTGAGGTAGGGAAACCTTTCACTTGAGCGGAGCTCTGTTACAATAATTCTTGACAAAACCTTTCATACCTTGTAGCACTTTAAATAACTGCATAGATCCAAAACCCTAACTAATTGACATGGTCAAACAATAACAAGTATCAGCTTCCTAGTGAATCTTAATTTATAAAGATACCATTTTTACATTGATTATTGACCACTATACTTAATCTTATTTCAAAGATATAATTATATACAATGTATGACTAACTCAAAAAATAAGGTGGATTAAAATAGGATGCTAACATCTTTTTAAAGTTTTTTATAATAAATATCACGAAAGTATATCCTATGTTTATTCTAGTTTAAATTCTGCTATCATACCAACGAGAGAGATTATATTCCTCAATCTTCTTACTTTGGTTTATAAGCTCAGAAGAACACATCATAACTTTGGAAAAACTTAAAAAGTATTTTTTTGGGACTAATTAATATTAGTAGTATTTTTTTAAACCTCTATAACTTGGTTTCCTTTAATACAAATTACATTGAAAATCGGTTTCCCTTAAGACAAATTACATTGAAAAGTGGTTGTGTTTTTTATTGTATATTATCAACTAATAGCCTACCCTAAAAAAATAATTTTTTTCAACAAAGTAAAATGGGACTTCATATATTTTAGGTAAGGAAAAAATGATATGTTATGTGTTTTCCTAATTGGTATAAATATCCTCGTAAATACCCCTTTTATAAAATAAAAAAAAAACATGATGTTTTTTGCAAAGGAGTTAGGACCATACCCCTTTTATAAAAAAATGGATGATGCTTTTTCCAAAGGAGTTAGGACCATCCATTGCATTGTTTCTAAGGTTCCTAACAAAAATAAAAGCTTGTCACTTGTTCCTATATGAATCCAAATATTGTTTCTAGGGTTCCTAACAAAAATAAAAGCTTGTATCCTTTTCCTATATGAATCAACTTACGTAGTTGTCAATTGACCTCTAGTGCCTCTGGATATCACACCATGACCACATAGGAATATCACACCATGACCACATAGGATTTTGACATATGAATCAACTTACGTAGTTGTCAATTGACCTCTAGTGCCTCTAGATATCACACCATTACCACATAGGATTTTGATCATTGGTCAGTGTAGACAATCCTAGTTAAGCATGTAGAACATAAAGTTCCATGTGAGTATAAGTGCATATGAAAGTGGGGATTTGATTGTTTTTTAATTTACGTTAAATAAACATCAAAACCCGTGTTAATGGTTTTCTTAACTTAGTTTTTTTTTCTTAGAATTACAAGCAATAAATTAAATTGTGAATGCCAAAAAGTTGAAAAAAAGTATCCGTAAATATTTGGAATGGTAAAAAAATAAAAATGTTAAAAAAAGGTTTCCGTAAATATCTAGGTTTAACGTGTGAACATAATGCTCTATTGTTGTGGTTTGTTAAAAAAGCACAGCCTAAAATGGGGAAATGACTATGTATTTTAATAATATTTTAATTGGTTCACAACCAAGTGTGCAAAAAATAGTATTTATTACATGCGATATAATTTTAGTTATTGAATTTAAGAGGAGCAAAATGCTTTATAGCTCAATATGAGGAGATATTGTCACACAAGATAATGTAACTTGATATAATGCAAAAAAAATTAAAAAAATCTATGTCGACTCATAAAATAAAAAAATATGAAAAATAATTAAAAAAATCGATATCCATTTATAAAATAAAAAATTACATCTTAAACCAAAATCTATTAACCAAGAGAGAGATTAAATTTCTTGAGTTTAAATTAAAAAAAAAAGTTACACCTCAAGAAAATGGATCTCTCTCGATGCTTAATAAATCCGGGTTTAAGATGGATCTATGTTGGTTTTAATAAAGTGTTACATTGACATCAACATAACTGTCATGTCACATGACAACATATCATCACGTTGACGCCTACATGGCATCTGAAATTGTAAATATGATTTAAGATGGAAAGATATTAAAATGTATGTCATGCATAAGCCACATTAAACATCTCAACAACATAAACTATGCATTCATCATTGAATATGTCGTCATTAGACAACCTGTTATTAAATTTAACAAATATATAGCCAATATGCAATCATGCTTAAATACATAATGACAATAAACCTATTTACATGTCATAATTTCTAATTATACCAATAGGTGTTTATATCTTAGAATTTGGGGTGGAATAGCATCTATACTTTTTCTAGATTGCACGAGGATGAGATAAGTACCCATACTTATTTCGAGATTGATTTTATAATTTATGGCAGTCATTCAAAATTCGAAATAAACAATTATAAAAGAAAAAAAATATATCAAAATAGCGGGTAGCTAATGCACGGATAACTAGTAGCTGATGCATGGATAACTCTTAGCTGAGGTTCAACTAAGATTGAGAAATGTGTAGGGAAGGAAGATTATGAAAGAACCCTTTAGGATTTGATGTCAAAATAAATTAGTCAAACTTTCCAATTACTTTTCATTATTGCTCTAGGAATTTGGTCGGTGAGAAACTCCACTTTATTTGAATACCATTATATTCCTCTTCGTATTAAGTATGTTCATTTTAAAACCTTTAAGTAGGCACAATAATGTCCAAGGACAATAAGAGAAGTTATAGATAGAAATGGAGAGTGGGCTTTCTTTTATGGAGTTTCACCAGGTAAATCTTCTTTGGTTGGAGTTAGAGGTATTTAATATATTTTTAAGATTCTTTTTTTGGAAATTCAAATTTGGTTTGGGTAAGAGTACAAATAATATAGTAAAGCTCCTATTATTAAAGTTGGTTTTAATGTTAGATGTTGAGAAGGGGATTCAAAAAATTTAGGTGATGGGAGATTCTAATGCAATTATTAGCTAGATGAATGGGACTACTGCTATGAGAAATCTTCAATTAAGAACAATTTTTAATGATATTATCAACATAAAAAATTCAGTAAATGAAGTTGCTTTCTTGCATGTTAATTGTGAAAATTAGACACGAGTATCTTAAGAGTTGCAAAACCAAAGAAAAATTCTACAAGAGAAAAAAGAAGAAAATGATCAATTAATTTGTATGGTGAAATACATGAGAGAGTCTCCCATTTATAGAAATGGAAGAGGCCCAACGATAGCCAAGATCAGTTGGGTGGATAAGAAGTTCTATGGAAGCTTACAACAAAAAATAGCTGGCTACATTGGAAAATTAACACCCCCCATAAGCGAAACATAGGGAGTAACAAAAAACAAAAAAATATGGGTCATGACAACTAGGCCTAATAAGGTACCCAAATACAAACTCTCATAAATAGAGAAAAGGAGAAAAACCCATAGGAAAAAAATCCTCCCCAAAAGAGAGAAGATGAATGAAGATGACCCCCGAAGGACAACTTTCTTCACCCCAAGCATTGATCGTAACTAAAGTAAATGAGTACATGCCAAAGGTTTAGTAAAGATGTATGCAACTTGCTCTTTACTAGGCAAATACTCCGAACTATAAACACCATCCTGGATGAGTTTTCAAATGAAGTGCATCATGAAGATGGGTGTCTATTTTGGGGGGTCCCGTGAGAAAATAAATCTGAGTTTTTCATGTTTTCCATCTTTGGGGGAATAAAAGTGATATTTTTATTTGGAATTTCACTTTTCACTAAAAAGAAAACTTTTACAGAATTATGTTAGCTTTCTATCCATATTTTTTTCAATTTTTTATATTGAGATTTGATATGTCGATTCGGCAAATGTTTGATAGTGTGTTCTTATAAAATGAAAGGACTACAAAATAGCCATGTTTTGTCGCACACGTAAATAATTGTTAAACTTGTTTTTTGCAAAAAACAAATATGCTACGACAATCTACACACAATATACTACTGCATGACTATAAGTTTGTAACCAATGGATCTATATACTAATTATTATATTTTTTTGAATTCGATCAATGGGGAAACCTTGTCGATTTTCAACATAGTTTTTGTCGCAAAACTTTTCTCTCAATTGAATATAAAACTAAAAATTCTATGAATACCCTTTTGAAGTAGACACGCCAATTAACTGCACCATACTTTTCTCAATTTTTTTGGTGGTGTATTTTTAAAGTTATGGATTTTTCATTTCACCGCATTTTGAAAGAGATGAAACCAAACTCGTCATCTGTTAAGAAAACAAATAATTACAAATGTCAAATCTTACCTATACATAACAAAATCTATATATTCGGAAAGTGGATTCAATAATGAAACTAATGGTATCAAGTTCGGCAGTTGCTTTGAAGTGTAAAAGATTCTTTTTACCTTCAAAAAATGGAGAAACTTAAAAACTGTGAGGGAAAATCAGATTTTCAGGTTTCAGAGGTTATTCGGCCACATAATTGTTTTCCGTAACGGCGATGTCAATTAGAGCAAAGGTTATTCGGCCGAATAACCAAACGTAAAAAAAACTCGTCGGCCGGGCAAAAAAAATAAAAATAAAAAACCCGTTCTTGTCTAAACTTATATAAATAAAACTAAATACTTTAATTAATTTCGTACATTTTAATTTCACATACTTCTGGTCAGAATATTTTTGAAGGGGTTTTTTAAGGAGTTTTTTTTTGCAAAGAGAGTGTTTTTTATAAAGTTTTTTTTTTCTTATTTCTTTTGAAGGAATACATTGAAAGAATATTTTTCTAAGGCATTTTTGCAAAATGAGTTTTTATTCCAAGTTTTTTTCATTTCTTATTTCTTCGCAATGGTTTTTTTTTTTCAAAATGGTGATTTTAAAGAGTTTTTATTCTAAGTTATTTTTTTCAAAGGAGTTGTATTTTTCCTTCTTATTTATTTGAAAATGATTTTTTTCAAAGTTTTTTTTTTAGATATTTTTGAAAAAGACGTTTTTTTTTACAAAGTATTTTACAAGTGGTTTTTTCAGAAAATGTTTTTTTCCAAAGGGTGCATTTACAGAGTTTTTATTCTAAGGCATTTTTGCAAATAAAATTTATTTAAAGTTATTTTTACAAAGGAGATGTATTTTTTCTTCTTATTTCTTTGAAAATGAGTTTTTTTAAAGAGTTGTTTTCCCAAGTTATTTTTGCAAAAAAGTTATTTCTTTGCAAGGGTTTTTACAAAGAAATTTTTTTCCTAGTTTTTTTTTTCAAAGAATTTTATTTTTATTTTTATCAAGTGGTTTTACAAAGAAGATTTATTTAGAAAGTGTTCTTATTATTTTCCAATGGGTTTTTTCAAAGGTGATTTATTGTCAAAGAGTTCTTATTTCATTCAAAGAAGGTTCTTTTCAAAGAAAATTTGTTTCCAAGGACTTTTTCTTCAAAAGACTCTTACAAGATTTTGATAAGGTGAAGTAAATTTCAGTTCATGTGTTTATAAATTTCGTAACTGTTTTTAAATCTTCATTTTGTTTTTTTACTATAAAATGATGATTCTTTAATTTATCATTTATAGATTAAACAATCACGGGCATTAAGAGAAACCGTGAAAGAAAATATGATCATAAACGTGCTGCTGATGATGATAATAGAGAAAAAAAAACTTAAATATCATGCCAACAAAGCAAGCCTTGCAAAAACGCAAGCAACGATTATTGAAGATACAAATACAGTTTTACATGATAATGTTGATGAAATGGAAATTGAAAATAGAGTACAAGAAGAACAAATTGAAGTTGAAGAAACCATTGTTGAAGATGTAAATAGTGATTTATATATTAATGTCAATGAAGTCAATATTGAAGATCAAGTTCAAGAACCAGAAATTGGACCAGGTATGTATATATCATGTATTTTTCAAATTCATTTTTTATAATGAATTGTATTTTTGGATACATGTTAAATTAAATTTAACTTGATGTATAGGTACTTTCACCATTGATAATGAAACGTTAGAAAACGTTGATTGCAACAAATATGGAAAAAAAACCTATACATGCTGCACGATATCGGGCTCAAAAAATTTATGATGATATTCTGAAGAATTATTGAGCAACAGGACAAGCACAAATTTTGAGATGTTTATTAGTGACCAAGAAGTTAGAAGATGTTACGTCATTATTGGGTATTCACAAGGCGACCAAAGAGTCGAAATTAAAACATAACGTGATAGAAAATATAGGTGATGCAATAAAAAAGTTTGAAAAATCTAGGAAGAAAGACATCAGTGCTACACAAAGAGCAATTCATACAGCAATTATTTCGACTAGTACTAAACAAAAACGTTTGACAACACAGCGAGCAAAAGCAGTTGGAACCTCAAGAAAGACATTATACAAACATAACAAATTCAGAATGCAAATAGATGAAAATGATGAACTTGCTTGCTGGAAAATTATTTGTAGACAACCTTACAAAGATAGAATGGGAGCAGGTGTTAAAGATATTGTACAGAAATATTGGTCGACACATGCTCGAGTTTCACCAAATTCAAGAGATGTAATACGACAAAGAGTATCACGAGGAGTATATGTAAGTAGTCCAAAACATATAATGGATATGACACAAGTATAATTGTTCAATAAATTCAAGGAAGATCATCATGGAATTAATGTGTCAATCACTACATTTCAACTAAAACCATGGTATGCTAGACCTATTACTATCCGTGACACATGTTGTTGCCGTTATCATGTGCAATTTCAATTATATTACGACACATTTCTTGAATTTGGTAAAATGTTTTGGACAAATTCACCACCTCTGTTCACAATACGTGAATTCATATCTCAAACTCTATGTGAGAGAAATCACGATGAAGTATTTTATAATAAGAAATGTGTCAATGGAAAACATTGTAATCATTGTGAAAATTTGGTTTTATTCCACAATAAATATCCTTTCGATACTGATCACTCGATGTCAAATGTCACCATTGATTGGAGAAGATATGAATACATTACAAGTACTAATGATGTACATTCCAAAATGATTGATTTGTGAGAAGATAAAATAGGTGTGACATATTTTCTCAGGAAATTTGAAAGTGAAATTTATAAATACATCAAGCATTCACATAGAGCACGATGGCAAGATCTTCAATTCAAACCGTCTCGTGAAATTTTTCTACCAAGAACAATTTTGTCAGTGGTTGATTTGCAGAAAATTACACATTTGCTGCACAAAAAGAAATACAGAGTGAATACTATCATTCTGACCAAGTTTTGATATTTGTCCATGTTTTATATAGACATTCTCAACAGAATGTTGATGGCATTGAAAGCACGTGTGACAATCAAGATGTGATTAAAGAATATCACTTTTATATCAGCGACGATCGTACACACGATACACATTTTGTTCACCATTGTATTGAAAGTATTTTCCACAATTCACTAAAGGGACGTAACGTTAAATTCAATGAGCATTGGATATGGTCGGATGGATGTGCCGGACAATTTAAATCTTCACGATCATTTTATTGGTTATGTCGACTTCATAAAGCATTGAACATTAAACATCGTTGGAATTTCTTTGAAACTGGTCATGGAAAAGGTGAACATGATGGTGCAGGAGCATGCGTAAAAAGAGCACTTCGAAGATGGCAAATGAACCATAGTTCTGCACGATTCCATTCAGCTACAGAGATTGTTCAATGGTGTAAATCACATCTAAACCATGATTATAATCAACAATCAAAAGATGTGCACAGGTATGTACACACAAATGTTTTAATTTATATTTTATTGTCAATTTAAAAAAAAGTATGTACCTAACATCAAAATTGGTCATTTGTGTACTAGGTTTTTTTGGCTTGTTGGGGTCCAATATATAAATAGATCAATACCATACGACGCTAGCACCATACATGATACTAGATATTTTCACTCTATTCAAACAAAAGCCTTCCAAAACGTGTATGCATTTGACAGTAGAAAGCAATCATGTTTTTGTCATATCTACACTGAAAATATTGAATCTACAGAAGTTTGTGAAAACATAACGAACAACTACGTAAAACATTGGAAACATACATAAATTAATCCTAAAGGAAAAATGCCACTAGCAAGCATAGAAGAATTAGAATAAGAAGAAATAGCAATATCATCTGATAGCGATAGAATTTCAGATCTTGTTAGCAAATACCATTGTTTTGTCGATTGTTCATTCTTGTCCATCACTTTACACACATGTATATTAGTCAATTTAATTGATTTAAAAATCATGACGTCAATTGTAATTTGCACATAGGATGTTTTTGCTGTGATTGCACCTGTATACAACAACGAAAATGTGAAGTATTATTTGATGTGATGCACTGAAGGAAAAATGAAGTTATTGGAAGACTACAATGACAACGGATATACATACGAGAGAGGATCCATCATTTTAAAGGGTTATTTTTTTTCAGCAGACCCATATGACTCAAAATTATGTCTACTTTCAGGATTATGAACCTGATGTTATATGTTGTCAATATAGTTATTTAGTATGTGCATCTTGAATAAAATTGATTCAAGTTCTATCGAAAAAACAATTAAAAAATAAAAAATGGAAACTGACCAAATATGACCATGAACGGATAATTGAGGACGGCATTCCATTGCTATGTTTTTAACTATTTAAAAAATTAATAGATCAATGGTTTTGTCCATGTCATTGTCAAATGTTGTGTACAATATATTTTTTTCTTTCTATGTCTATGATTTTCAAAGGAACTGGAATATAAGAGTTTAAATGATCATATTCTAGTATGCTGAAATTTGAATTCAAAAATTATTTGGTAGTGAAAATTTCAATGTGTAAAATTTTTGTCTTAATTCCGTATAAAATACTTTATTTGGGTCTCCATATGTCTATTAGACCACTTAAGGGATGAGATAACGGATCTGTGGCTATCGCCACTCTCCGCTTCGAATCTTTACTTTAAAATATCACTTGTGTAAGTTTACATAACTGAAATCATGGCAAATAGAGACAACGATCATTTGATTTTTAATCACAACAAAATATTCCAGGATTGTGAAGCTTATGCTAAATTAGAGGAATGATTATTTACAACAAATCGATGAAAATTCATCAAATTGTTGTCTAAAATCATTGCTCTAATTTAACACATGCTTCACAATCTTGTAATCTTCACTTATGATTAAAAAACAAAAAATTGTTATTCCTATTTGCCATGATTTCAGCCGCATTAAATGTACCTGGACATTGAAAATAAGAATGATTAATTAAAAATTCATATCAAAATTTGAACCTAATATTTATTTTTCAACTCCTAACATTCATATTTCAATCAAAACTTCCTAACAAATTCCTGAACTTTGATCCTAACATTCATTTTTAAACTTCCTAACATTCATATTTCTATCAAAACTTACTGATATTCCTAAACTTCCTAACATTCAAAAATAACAGTTATGTTCTTAACATTCATTAATTCATTGCACCTATCATAAATTCCTTAGCATCCATTCTTACCATCACATTCATTCTTAACATATTCCTAACATTCATATCAAAATTTGAACCTAATATTCATTTTTCAACTTCCTAACATTCATATTTCAATCAAAACTTCCTAACATTCCTAAAATTTGAACTTAACATGTTCATTTTTAAGCTTCCCAGGTCATCCATATTTCAATCAAAACTTCTAACATTCCTAAACTTTCTAACAGTTAAAGATAACATTCATGTTCTTAATATTCATTTTTAAACTTCCTAGTTCATCCATATTTCTATCAAAACTTCTAACATTCATAAACTTCCTAATATTCAAAGAGAACATTCATTTTCTTAACATTCATTCATATTTCAATCAAAACTTCTTAACATTCATGAACTTTAAACCTATGTTCATCCATTTTTAAACTTCATTTAACAATCCTAAACTTCCTAATATTCAAAAATATCATGTTCTTAACATTCAATCTTAACATTAATTTATTCTTAAAATTCATATAAAAACCTAACATTCATTCATTCATTGCACCTATCATAACTTCGTTAACATTCATTCTTACCATGTAACATTCATTCTTAACATATTCAGGTAACATACATATCAAAATTTGAACCTAGCATTCATCTTTCGACTTCCTAACATTCATATTTCAATCACAACTTCCTAACATTCCGGAACTTTAAACCTAACATTCATTTTTCTATAAAAACTTCCTAACATTCAAAGATAAATTATTCTTAACATTCAATCTTAACATTCATTCATTCTTAAAATTCCTATAAAAACCTAACATTCATTCATTTCACCTAGATTATAACATCCTTAACATTCATTCTTACATATTCATTCATTCATTTAAACATGCAAATACATATTCTAAATCTTTAAATCACACCAAATATGCTAAATAAACAAAAATAAGTAGATCATTTAAAGCAAACACAGAATATGTATGCTCAAATGACATGTATATAATCCTAAAAAACGTTCATGAACATGTGAGTTCAACGTATATATATGTATCTAGTCCAAAAATAAATCTCCTCGATGTCCAAAACAAATCTTTGCAATCTATGCATATCAAAAAAAAAAATGTCCACCATGCTATCCTCCACTAGGGCCTCCCCTTGGACTCAACCCACCCTGTAACATGTATAAAAGCAGATTATGAATATCATTTAAATTATTTAAACTAAATTCAAAAAATTAAAATATTAAACTTATATATCAAAAAACAATTCAATTATTAACAAAATTACATCAAATTCTCCAAATGCTTGTCCACCACCATCCCCCAAAGGAGTTTTCCCTTTGCCTCTAAAAGATTTAAGAGACCCAAGCTGCAACATATATAAAATCAATTTATGAATCTCATAAATTACTTAAGCAAATTTTAACTAAATCCTAAAAATTAAACTATTAAACTTATATCAAAGATCAATTCAAGTGTGAACAAAATTACCTCCGTGCCAATATCTGTTGCATTAAGCAGAGAACCTATCTCTCCCCCCTAAAATTTAAATTGTGTTAGTAAATAAAACATAATGCAAACCAAAAAAATTAAGTGCCAATTAACTTAAAACTAAAACAAAAAAATTAAAAACATTAGCTCACAATAGATGATAAATCATTTATAAAGTTCGTATCTAAAGAAATCTGCATGGATAAGTCAAATTAACAATAAGATGCATATGTTAAATTAAAATATATATATATATATATATAAAGTTCAAACATATATATATATATATATATCAAGTTCAAACATAATTATAAATATGTAAATAATAAATATACCTCTCGAATATGTTCCTATATTTTTGCTAATGGAAATATGGAAAGAATGTTCATTCATCATTCTTCAAAACTGCAACCAATAAACATTTACATAATGTACCTATTACTTTACATCAAAAAACATAATTTATTATTCATATAATGTAACAAAAAATTCAATTCAAAATGAATAAAAGATTAAATTAAGATCAAGTCATATCATAATCAACAAACCTCTCCCAAACTCGATGTGTCATCGGATATAACATTTGCCGCTATGTTACGACAAACCTTGACATACATCCTAAGATCTTCAATGCTCATTCCATCTATCTCATCATTAGTTTTGTAAACAAACTTTTGACGAATAATGGAACGAGTCCTTTCTCGAACCAATCCCACATCTACTCCAACTAATGCTAACGATAAATCATCGCCAACAAAATTCCTTGCAGTTGTCCCAAGTTGAAACCTTGTCTTGGGTAGCACGTTTTGCAGATCTCTTGCCAAGTTCATGGTATCTTTCAATGAAGTAGGTATGTGGGCCTTAACCAAACCCTTCAAAGGTTCAACCAAACCTTCAGTAAATATAAATGCTAATCTGACCATAGATATATCAGCCACCTTAACTCATAATTTTTGAAATTCTAACATGTATTCATTTGGTGTTCCATTTTGCTTCAACTGTGCTAGTTCTTTGAAAGACATTTCTGGGTCTTTTTGCTCAAATATTTCCAATACCCTGTTAACAAATTATTCATATGTTGTAACTTGATCATGTCTCAAGGTTTTAATTCCATGGAACCACCAATCATTGGAATCTCCCTCAAGATTCAAAATAGCCATTTTTAGAGCAACCCCTTCAACCATTGGATTCAACTAAAAATACACATCTAGTTTTTGTATCCAAGTATTTGCAGAACTTTGAGACAAGCCATCAAAAGTAGGAAGTGGAATTTTAATTATTGCATAATTCAATTCTTTATTTTTAAAGGGGATCCTATTACCTCCCCTCATTTTGATCTTGTTTGCAACAGTAAAGCATTGATCAAGGGTTCTTCTACAATCTTCACTCAACTACTGCCATTCTATTATAACTTCTTGCATATCATATTGGGTGTTAAGATATTCTTTGGAATAAAGAAATTTAGGTCTAGTAGGCCTTATTTAACTCTTAATTCATTAGTTCGATTATGAGGCCCTGTCTTTGATAAAATATTTTCACCCATTGGCTTCTTTTCCTCGGAAAGAGAACTACTGTTGCCTCCTACTGCCACTTTTCTTCCAATTTGACTAGCCAAAAATTCAAACCCTTTCATGATCTGTTTTGTAATGTCATGAAAGAATGGTTTCATCAATTTACTAAATTCCTCTTTCTCCTTCATATCAGAATTTCCTTTTCCAT
The DNA here is from genome assembly GCA_027924585.1 of Larix kaempferi. Taxonomy (NCBI): domain Eukaryota; kingdom Viridiplantae; phylum Streptophyta; class Pinopsida; order Pinales; family Pinaceae; genus Larix; species Larix kaempferi. Next base: position 844,927 of record BSBM01000035.1, read on the forward strand.
CCTTAGCCATAGTCTCAACAGAATACACCTCTTCTCCTTCTTCTTCCACTTCACCAAAAGCACTTTCAGTTTCCGTTTCTAAGGGTGGGGGATGACTTATTTGGCTTATTGTATTCATAAATGGTCATCCAAATCAGGTGCAAGGACCATGCTTTGATATCACTTGTATTGTCCCTTTTTAAGAATTTACAAAAACTAGGAAAAATTGCAAATTTTGACCAATTCGACCCTCATACTAGTATTGACTCAATTGCTTCCAAATGGGTCCAAATGGTTCCAAATTGGTTATGAATGAGTTTTGAATGTATTAATACATGTAAATGAGGCTTATGGATGCTTGGAAACTCTTAAAACACTTCTGCAACATTAATTTATAATCAAGGAAAAATATGGAACTTTACTAGTCAAATCGAGGTTCAAAACCCCCAAGGGTAAAGGACAAAGATGGCTTCCCAAACATTGTAAGACCTTCCCAAATTTCCAAACAGAGACATGGTATTGATAAAGGAATTCAATGGGATCCCAAATTCATCATCAATTATTTTCTATAGGCTTCTTCAACTTCCATAAATCAGATGTTTGTATACTAGCTTTAACATAGGGGGAAATGATAGTAAATATTCACAAATGGTTATGAAACTTAAGAATATTGCTCCCAATGATTCTCTAATGAATATTAAAATTCATCATCATATTAATGGGGCTAAATACAACAATAATATATGATATTTTGACTGAACCATTCGAATTTGATACCACTTCAAGTGCAAATAACAAGGTATTGGGGAAATGACACCATTTATTTATATTTTAGCATTTGTAGATAAAATATATTGGATTTTCGATATGAAATTATTCTGAGCAATAAATACAAAGTACATATATCATATTACAAATACATGGGTCCTCAAAAACTATCCCAAAGATATCATCACCTCACCAAGTGCACCTCTCCTCAAGGAGCAAGAATATGACAAGAAATGGAAGAATGGTTGAAGAAGCAAGCTGAAGGAGATGTGACCACGAGCTTCCCTGTAGATTCAAACTATAACAAAGGAATCCATTGTATCTCCAAATGAAAGGTTTGAATGGCCTCTCCAATTTCAAATTAGGATGGGAATCTTTCACCCTCGAAATTGGTGCTAAGGCAAGTAGAATAAACCTCTACTAGCTCTCCTCTCCAAATGCAAAATGTAAAATGATCAAAAGCTGCTCTGTTTATTTGTTCCTGAATTTTATAAACTTCCTAAGGCTTCCTTAACTCGAATTCCATCCATGAGCTTCATTCCAACTCGAATTGGGAAGAGATTCCAAAGTATGCCACTTGTCCCTCCAATTCTAGCCTCCTCCTTCACTCAATTCGAATAGGTGTCTCTTTGGCTGCCCTAACTCTCTTGCGTGCCTTCTTGGAGTCTATTTTTAGCCCTGACATGTCTTGTATGTTAGATTTCGTCCATTAGGTCTTATTTTTTCATAAGTGTCATAGGCATCTTCATCATTGGTGTCATTGAAGCTAGGGAATCTAGCCCAAGTGTCCCACTAGCTCTGAAATGCCTCTTCCTCTTCCATGGGAGTTACTCTTCCTCTACAATTAGACCTCATTGAGTCATGCCAAGTATTATTCCCTTCCAAATCCCCCAGGAATAGTGGACTCCACCTTAGATGTGAATGGGTGAGAGTGGAATGCCATGTGGCATGGGGAATCTAGGTTTTTGCGGGTCCCACACCACCAGTGTGTCTCCATGACCAAGTGCCATCTTATTTTATCATCATAAATATTTATTTATCCCCTCTTAATATATTTATGTCAATATAAATTCCATTTCGGGTTTATTAGTCTCATTCCAAATTTAATGTCTCCACCCCAACCTAGGAAACTAGTAGATTGGTGGGATTTTCTCTTCTTGAGATTTATTTGAATGGGGACATTACAGTCCTCCCCACCCAATAATTATTTCCCTCAAGAAATTCTAAATTAGGATGCTGCAAAATTTTTTCCTCCTCCCATGTGGCATCCTCACTTGGCAAATCTTTCCATTGTACCAAATACTCCCTTATGGTCCTGCTCCTCAATTTTCTTTCTCTTGCCTTCAAATTTTTTTTCTGGAATAAGTATGAGTTGTCCTTCATCATATAATGGAGGGAGGATTTATGAAACAAATATTTTCTGACCAATAGCCTTCTTAAGGCATGAAACATGAAATACAATGTGAATTTTTCTCCCTTCCGGTAGCTCCAACTCATAAGCCACCTCCGCAACTTTTCGAGCTATCTTGTAGGGACCATAGTATCTTGGTTTGAGATTTTATGACCCTTTCACCTTCAAGGATGTTTGTTTATATGGGTGTAGCATCAAATAGGACAAATCATCTACTTGAAAATTTCTTTCCACTCTATGTTGATCCACATACTGTTTCTGTTGATTTTGGGAAACCTACAAATTGCCTTTTAGGAGTTTCAAAATCTCTTGACTTTCCTCCACCCAATATTTAGATTTTGGGGCTCTAATATCACCAAATATGTGCTCAAGAAATTTAAGTGATTCATAACCATATAGTGCTTTGAAAGGATACATGCCAAAGGACATATGGAAATTCGTGTTGTAGCAAAACTCACCCAAATGTAGCTATTTCACGCATGTTTTATGCTGCTCACCAACATAGCTCCTCAAGTACCCTTCCAACCTTTGATTCACTCTTTCTGGTTGGACGTCAGTTTGAGGATGATATCTTGTGCTTGGATTCAATTGAGCTCCAACCAACTTGAAATTTCTTTCCAAAAGGCACTCATAAATCTGCTATCTCTATCACTCACAATGTTCTTGGGAATTCCATGCAATCTGAAAATTTCTCTAAAGAATAGGTCAACCACTTGTGTAGCAGTAAAAGATGATGTAACAAAAAATAAATGAGAAAATTTAGTGAGTCTATCCACCACAATATAAATGCAATCCTTACCCAAATCCTTGGGAAAACCTGTGATGAAATCCATGGAGACCCTTTCTCATTTTTGTTGTGGAATGGGAAATGGTTGCAATAGATCAACAGGATGTGTATGTTCATATTTGTTTTGCTGACATGAATTGCATTCATTCACATATTTTAGAACATTTTCTTTCAACCATTTCCAAAAGAACCTTTCCCTTAGTTGCCTATATGTTTTGAAAAAACCAGGATGGCCTGCTAAAGGAGAGTCATGAGCTTCCTTCAAAATATTGTGCTTGAGATTTGAACCATGAACCAAGTATATTCTATCCTTGTAGTAGATGATACCATCCAAAACCTTGTACCTATCATCACCTCTGACCCCATCTAACACACCACAAGCAAAACTATCTTTGGCATATTCAACTATTAACATATTTTTCCAATCTTTTGAAATGTTCATAAGAGAAAATGATGGTCTTCTAGATAATGCATCTGCTACAATATTATTCTTTCCCTTAAATATTCAATGTCAAAATCAAAATCTTGAAATTTTCTTACCCACTTTTGTTGCCTTTCATTGAGGTCCTTTTGTGTGATAAAATGCTTCAAACTATTATGGTCAGTTTTGTCTACAAACTTGTTTCCCACCAAGTATTGTCTAAACTTGGAGAAGGCATGCATGATGGCTAACATTTATTTTTTCATAAATATAATAGAGCTTCTCATGTGGCTGCAACTTTCTTCTCTCAAAATATATGGGGTGTTGATTGTTGGCAGGTGGTTTGATGGGGAAATGTTGCGGTACCGTCGACATTGCGACACATCGGATGAGGGCGTGAAAGGAGTATTTTGTGTTAAAGAATACCGCAGTTGGTGGGTTTTGGGTCATTTGGACCACATATTATGTAATAGTGAGTCAATGTACCGTGGTATGCGGATTTTTGGGGTCATTTGGACCGAGTCAGTTAGATATTAGGTCAATTGTCCATAGTGTCGGTTAGGAAGTCAGTTGTAAGTGGACAAATATTGTAATGGCAGAAGCCTATAAATACATGAGAGTTGTAAGTGTTAGATAGATAGACAAGCATAGAGGAAGAAGAATGATTGGGTATGGAGATTTGTGTTTTGCTTCTGGTATATGACTGCGACAGCAATATAATGATGATGTTTTGGTACTATCTTTGTGCAATGTTGCAATATATGACTGTTGTTTGATGCAATGTTTGCTTACTGTTGTTGTGATGATAATTGTTGTGATTAAGTAATATGTTCTATGACGAATGTGATGATAAATGCCATGATTAAGTAATGTGCTATAACTCCTTGCTGAATGTTTAAGGTTTTTGTTTAAGTATCGCAATAGAGTTAGTCCGTGCAACCACAACTCTCCTCCTACCTCGGTGGAAACATGGTTTCGTCTGCCCTTCTTGGACGCCTTGGGTGAGACCTCATCTGCTCTGCAGGTGTTGCTGGGTGGGCTCAAACCTGCCCGGGCCGGTGCCCAGGGAGACTGCGGTATGTGTCGAAAGTGAGGCGAACCCCTGTCGACCAAGGTCGAGTTGGTCAACAAATGGATCCGTTTCCAGTACCATGTGCAGAGTGAAAGGAGGTCATGTTGTGGCACCTGACGAAGCCGGAGATACAGAGCTGGTTTGATCAGAAGTTGTGGGAGTTTGTTGAAGAAGAAAGCCGGAACACGCGACTGATAGTAGATCACTGGCTGGGAAGGTATATCCACGAAGGTCTGCACGAATGGTTGTCAAAGCTGACCTTCCAAAAGAGGAATTTCCAGGGTGGTGAGCCGACGACTTGGACCTCAGAGTTGATTTAGGAGCTGCAGGAATTTGATAATAAGGCATCGCGGGCTGTCAAAGTTTGGTTTGATAGCATCTTGGAGGGATATCTCATTGAATTTGCAGTCGACACGAAGAAATCCTATAGTGAAGCTAAAAGATACTTCTTCCGCGGACCAAGGGGAAGGTTTCTGCTGTCGCTCCAATTGTCGATTAAGATGCTAATCTGCGAAAATGGTATATTAAAGATGCACCTTGATTAGTAGACAGCCTGGTGGGCGGAAGCCATGGGTACAACGACTACTGGGGAACAATACATGGAATGGTAAGGGGTATATGGGTGCAGACCATGAGGAGACTGTGAGCAAAGCTGAGGAAGAAAGTGGTCTTACAAGAGGAGGAGCGAGGTTTCGACAGGAGAAGAGGCATAGGACGGGAGAAGGTCCTGCTACGATCGAACCGCAAAATCGTGAAGGAAGACCACATGGGAAAAAGCAACCTCACAGTCCTGATAGGGAAGACCAGGCTACGCCCAGGATAGAGGCAGGACCAAACCCTAGCACCAACGTACCCACACCTCCGCTCACTGACTCACAAACAGTAAGAAATACCACTTCGACACCGCCAAGTTCGTCAATTCTGTAGAAGTTGATTGGTAGTATCAAAACGATAGGAGGAAGGAAGCCCAGAATGGCGGGCGATGATGCTAAGTTACCGTTGTTCCACGGAAGTGCGACAGACAACCCAGAACCGTATTGGTTTTTGTGTGAAGCGGTCTGGACCATGAAACAGATCACTGATGCCGATGCTAAGAAAGGACAGTTAGCCACGACTCTGCGAGGTCGTGCATTATATTGGTTCATGAAGTTTATTCTAGTCCCTATGGGGGCCCCAGAGAAGTCATTAGATGAGATTCGGGATGGGCTGATTGCTGAATTTAGACGGCCTAAGTCAGAGGTTCAATATATTACTGAATTGAAGGAAATTAAGTAATATCCCAATGAGACGGTATGGGACTTTGACCAGCGATTCAAGATGCTGATGGCAAAGGTTAGTTTTGATATGAGCGCCATCCAACATAAAGAGTGGTTCATGGCGGCACTGCTACCCCACATTCGGCTGCCGCTGATGCAACAGAACATATCGACGCCTAGCGAAGCTCTAGAGATTGCAATGCAATTGGAGGCATCACCAATTGGAGATAATGCAGCCGGGATGTCGCAAATACAGACGCAGCTCGCTAACCTGAATATACAGTTGCAAGATTTGAAGAAGAACAAGGAACAACGCGATGAAATATGGTGTACACGATGCCGAGGAGAAGGGCATATGAAGGATAATTGCTTGGATTTTCGTAATTATTTGGTGTCAGGAGCACCAAGCCCGTTGAATGGCGGTAGTATGCCGTGGTGTCGCATTTGTCACGTGTTTGGGTACAGTTACGATAATTGCCCGTATATGCAGAAAATGGTCACAACCTCGTGAAATCTTTATTGCACATTCTGCAAGTCGGTGGGTCATGATGAAAAGGATTTCCATGCATATGGGTTGCTGTAGGAGAGGATGTGTGATGCATTCTACATTAAGGATGACCAACACGCCGTGCAACAGCCACAACTGCAACTGCAGGTAGCTCAGTCGCTACCGCAGCCGTAGATGCAGTTTGCACCACAACAACAGCAACCGCAGCAGTTCATGCCGCAATATACTCTGATGCAGATGAATCCCCCTCAGCCACAGTATGTACATCAACTGCAGTATGCACCACAGGGGCAGGGGATACCACCAGCACCGATGCAGCAACAGGTTAACCAACCTCAGTACCAGCAATAGGGCGACTACCGAGGAGGATACAGGGGTGAACGTGGTGGCAGATTTGGTCATGGAGGAGGAGGCCGAGGTGGTCATGGACCTGTTCAATGTTACCACTGCGCGATATGGGGGAATTATCAGCGCGACTACCCACTACTACAGAATCAGTGTACGTTTTGTTTTTGTAATGATCATACGGTTGAGAATTGTCCACAGTTGATTGCAGGATGGCAGGATGGGAACGCTCTGTAGCTACAGAATCAGGCTCAACCACAACAACCAGTACAGAACCCAGTACATCAACCAGTACAGAACCAGCCTCCACGACCACCGCCGAACACCAATCAAAATATCAATCAACTGAGGAATCTGCAGCAGAACCAGATGTAGGGTGCAAATATTGCGACCATTTCTGCAGAATCACGACCACAAGATGCTTCGGTGGCTGTTGTCACTCATGGAGGCAAGACGACTGGGGAAGATAGTTCGTGACCACTGATTCGGTTGGCTGGTTAGAAGACGATGCCTTTCGACATTGATACGGAGCGGGAGACATTCCTAGAGGCACGTCGCACCTTCGAGAAAGACTGCGGTAAGGCTGTTGTTTGCGATATGCCACCTGTCTTTGATACTACATCAGACGCTGATCGACCGCCACCACCAGGGACATTGCAAAAGTTTCTTGAAAGCTGTCTGTTATTGGCCCAAGACTCAGCTTCCCTGGTTGAGATTGAGGGATGGTTGCAGCAATTTACGAAAGGACGGCATGAGTCGGCAGTCAACTCCCTACAGCAACAGAAGACTGGCAAGGAGATGCTCATGAATATTCAGATTGGTGAATATGATGTTGACTCTGTGATTCTTGACCTTGGTTCGGATGTTAACATCTTAACCAAGCAGGCATGGTAGAATACGGGGAGTCCCCCATTGAGCTGGTCTCCTGTGCAGCTCTGGTTGGCTAACCATGCAAAGGTAACACCCATTGGGTGAGTTTCGCGGCTCACGATTGATATTGAGGGCATGAAGACTTATGCTAACTTTGATGTTATTGAAGTGGTTGAGGGAGGAAGCTCTTATCCGACACTCTTGGGGATTGGATGGGCTAATGATAGTGGATCTGTCATCAACTTCAAAAATCGCATGATGACATTTGAGAATCGCGATTTTAGAGTCATCGCCCCTTTCGATCCTGCTGAAGGACGCCGCTACGTGGAACCTGTAAAAGATGATGATCCCGCTAGATGGGACCATGCATTTACTATTTTTGAAGCTTACATTCATCCTACTACCTACGGTTAGTTGGAGTCGCACAGTGAGAGCTCTGCATCTTCCGACTCTGATGATGCCTTGGAACATTGGCAGAAATGAATGCATGAAATACTATTCCAGAAATGTGGCTTAGTTACACAATCCTTATGTCATGTTGTGACTGAAATGATCACATTGCCTGTCTATGAGGGATTTCCTGGGCTAACCACCTTTTTAACAGAATTTAAAGCTTGTGTCTCAGAACCACAGCGATTGCTGGCATTGGATGAGGCACTGAAGGCTGCTCCAGCACACTGGTGGGCAACACATAAGAAATTCATTAATGGTTGGTCACAGTGTCAAAGGTTGATGATGGTTCGGTTCAGTGATACTGAGGTTTATCAAACTGGAAAGTATGATGGCCAGATTGATCCCAGTGATGGAATGCCAATGCTTATGGATAGCGCGACCCAGATATGAGTGGGTCCATGCTTTTGTCCATACTTTGGATGAGGTCCCGCGCTCGTGGTACACTGCAGTCGAGTTGCGCTGAGATATTACAACATGGGAGGAGTTGACGATCTGTTTCACTCATACATTCACTTTTGCGGATGCCAACCCTGATGTCCATAACACCCTGCAGCTCATCCGTGACTTGGTACTTCAGGTTGTTCCGGCGGCCTATCTGTCGACCCGTACACACATTGTTAGATGCAGTCTCTCATGGAGTGCTTCAACATCAACGGTGGGACAGAAGACGATGATAATCCCCGGAATATTAACATTCCCGAATCTGAAGGAAGTCGCGATGCGGTCCCACCTACTGCACCAAGTAATCCGTTTAGTCAACCATTGCAGCTCCACAAGACGAATATTAGCACCGAGGCTACTCCCAAGTTTGCCAATGTTGGGGATTATTGGGACGATTAGATCATGAGTAAGGTTACTGAGTTACTTCATGAGTTTCAAGATGTATTTCACACAAATTTTTTCAAAATGAAGGGAATCCTTGGTGATTTAGGAGAGATGAAGATTCCATTAAAACCAGATGCTAAGCCAGTCTGAAAACGACCTTATCGGTTGAACCCGCGACATAAAGAAAAGTTCAAGGCGAAACTTGATCGCATGTTGGATGCTGGTATTATCGAACCTGTGGAAGAGTCCAAATGGATCAGTCCTATGGTGTTGCAGGACAAGAAAACAGGCGAAGTGCGCATTTGCGTCGACTTGCGAAAATTGAACGATGCCTGCTTGCATGACCCTTTTTCGACCCTGTTTATTGATGAAGTACTTGAAGGAGTGGGTGGCCAGGAGATGTACTCTTTCACTGATGGATTCTCTGGCTACCATCAGATTCGCATTGCCAAGGAAGATCGCCATAAGACAACTTTCTTTACTGAATGGGGTTGCTTTCAATACATGGTAATGCCATTTGGTTTGAAGAATGCACCTGCGATATTCTCCCGGGTCATTGTTGCCGCATTCACAGATTTTATTCAGAAGTTTTTGCAGGTATATATGGATGATTGGACCGTTTATGGATTGATTCGTGATCATCTGGCCAATCTGCGGTTAATGCTTGAGCGATGCTGACAGCACCAGATATCACTGAATTTGAAGAAATGTATTTTCTGTGCACCGTTTGGGATATTGCTGGGTCATATCATTTGTAAGCAGGGATTGCTGGTTGTTCCCGCCAAAATTATGCTCATTTTGGGGTTGCAACCGCCAACCACCATTAAGTAGTTGTGCAAAAACTTGGGTCATACGAGATATTATCGCAAGTTTATTAGGGGGTATGCTGCCATTACTGCCCCTATGGAAAAGTTGTTGAAGAAGGATGTGACATTCTAGTGGATCCCAGAATGTCAAGATAGTTTCGAAATGCTCAAAGTGAAGATGGCATCGGCATCGATCTTGGTCTTTCCGGACTGGAGTAAGGAATTTCATGTCCATGTTGATGCTTCATCGATTGCATTAGGGTTTGTGTTGGCTCAACCTGGAGAAGGAGACATTGATCATCCCATTGCTTTTTCTAGTCGAAAGTTGTTCTCTGCAGAACGAAACTACACTACCACAGAGCGGGAAGGTCTGGCCATGGTTTACGCGCTGCAGAAATTCAGGCATTATTTGTTGGGTGGACACTTTAAAATGTTCACTGATCATTCTACAATGAAATACTTGGTCAATAAGCCTGTGTTGGGGGGGGAGATCTGTCGTTGGCTACTTTTGTTTCAGGAGTTTGATTTTGAAGTCATTGTGAAACTGGGGTGGTTGAATGCTGGACCAGATCATTTGTCACGAATTGACACAGGGGAGGAACCGACTAATATCGAAGACGGGTTTCCAGATGCCCAACTATTTAAAGTTACTGCCGCTGATCCATATTTTGATGACATCCTTCAGTTTTTGGTGACCGACACCGCACCCGATGACTTTAACACCACTCAGAAGAAGTAGTTGGTTGTCAAGGCTGTTGACTTTCAGCTAATCGCAGGAGAGTTGTATAAATTGGGCACTGATGAGATATTACGTAGATGTGTCTTTCCCCATGAGCAAGCGCAGATATTGGCCGAGGCACATGGTGGAGTATCCGGAGGACACTATGGCGGTCGGGCGACTGCCCGGAAGGTTCTGCGTGCAGGGATTTGGTGGCCCACATTACATAATGATGCGACAGACTATGCGTGGTCTTGCGATGTTTGTCAGCGAACTGGAAAGCCATCCAGACGTGACGAGATGTCGCTGCTACCTCAAGTGACATTGCAACCATTTGAAAAATGGGCTGTGGATTTTGTTGGGTCGATCACTCCACCAGGGAAATGCACAGGTGCACGATATATTGTCATGGCGACAGAGTACTTGAACCGATGGGATGAGGCAGCACCCGTCGTTGATTGCTCCGCTGCAACGGCTGCTCGATTTTTGTTCGATCATATTATCACTCTCTTCGGCTGCCCCAAGATATTGCTGAGTGATCAATGCAGCCACTTTCTTAATCACACTATCAACACATTGACGGAGGAGTTGCAGATACAGCATAAGAAGAGTACACCCTATCACCCATAGACGAATGGAACGGTGGAGGCGTTTAACAAGGTGTTGGAGCATGTGTTGACAAAGGTATGCAATGTGAACCGCGATGACTAGGATTTGAAAATCCCAGCGGTATTGTGGGCCTATCGCACCACATGTAAAAGGTTGACTGGTCAGACACCTTTTAAGCTGGTATATGGGAAGGAAGCAATTATGCCTATGGAGTACATTGTTCCAAGTCTATGAACTGCGGCTGTTACGAGCATGGATGCTGTCGCAGCATTAGATGAATGTCTAGCGCAATTGGTGGAGCTGGAAGAGGATCGATTTATCGCTGTCTTTCACCAAGGGGTGGAGAAGGATCGCTAGAAGGCATGGCATGATCGCCACATCAAAAGTAAACAGTTTCAACAAGGCGACTTGGTGTTATTATACGACAGCAAGTTTATGAAACATTCAGGAAAATTGCAGATGCATTGGCTGGGTCCATATTGCATCAATAGTATTACTTCAGGTGGCGCGGTTCAGTTGCAGCGATTGGATGGGGTGATGCTCCCCAAGCTGGTAAATGGTCACAGGTTGAAGCCCTATTGATCAGGCTTGGAGTAGTGCGATGTCTGAGTCACATTAAAAAAAAAAATGTGTGTGTTGCAGGTCGCGTGGTGGCAGATGGCACACCAACAGAAGAAGGTATGCGCAAGCAGGGAGGCTTGTGCCGCAAGTTTGGAGTAGTCAGAGACACATGGCAACGTTGTGACCCGGTCAAATTAGTAATAAATGCCAAAAGGTTAGACAGTTAATTAATGACGCTGTTCAAATGATGGGAATTAATGGCGGATTCAGCTGCTCGGCGGACAGGATCGATGGCAGATTTGCCTCATTAATACAGGATTTGGTTGAGTTAATGCATGATTTAGTCATGATTATGACAGATTTGGGTAAATTCTATAAATATGGTCTAGCGTCAGGCAGAAGACACTGAGGAATTAGTAAGACGTGTTGTTGTGGAACGTTGCAGTGATCTGAGCTAGTTGTTGTTAAGTATATAACGAGGAGTGGTGAGGTATGCCAGGCGAATTGGAGACAGTGGACATTAGCAGTGAAGTGGAGTCCCCATTCATTCTGGTTGCTGTCGAACGAGAAGTTGTGTCCTCGGACACTGTCGATCTTGGAGCTGAGGTTGCCAACATGCCGGTGGGAGCATCAAGTGTTGCTAAGAAGCGCTGAGGAAGTCATCCTTCTGAATCTCCACAAAGTAAGAGGTTGCTTTGGTCTGTGGTGGCTGGCGAAGCTCCGAAGCAGGTGAGGTAGTCCAGTCATACCATTCATCCATCTGCCCAATGGCTGGGACAGTCCGCTAGTAATATCTTTGGTTACATCCCTCCTGTTTAGCCGGATACCACCCCGCGTAAGATAAATCCGAAACATAAATTTAGCGTGAAGATATCCGCACTCCTGACTGGGATGGAGTGCTCTGTGGATATTGGGCCAAAGCTGATGCGCTTGCGCTATGAGGACCACGACATGGTGGCTTACCCCGAAATTGCATCAGCACCATATGTGCCTGAGACATGCAATTCACCGGTTCTAGAGATACATGACTGGGCACGAGGACTGCGGCAGGCCGGCTTGTTAGGGCTAATTAACATGCCGCATTTTGGGCACCTAGTGGAATTTGGTGCTTGTGTAAAACAGCTCTTGTCATGCTTCCATGGGGGTTCATTGTGGTTGGACAAAGAGGTCCCGGTCACTGTTGACTTGATTTCTTTCATTACCGGCTTACCTAAGAATGGCGTTGATCCGACGCAGTTTATTCAAGGAAAGGCAAACGAGAAGAAGCAGGTGTGTCGGTTGGCACAAAAGTATGAATTGGAATCATATGGGCGTGGGTATCGTACCAGTAGTTGCAATAATTAGGCGGTACTCACAGGCATTAAGATCCGGTCCTGTAAAGTGATTAGGGGAGGTCTCCCTAACCAATGTAATTCGGGAATAGTTGCTTGTGAAGAGCAATGTGCGGAAGGCGTCCAGATGAACTGGTCCCTCTATCTATTGAATCAACTAATGCAAGACGTCGTAGTAGTCCAAGTGGGTAGAGGTGCTTTCTCATATAGTTGGTTGTTGTTGTTGATTGCTCTAGTTGCATGGAAAGAGCCCGACACCTACCAGGGTATGGAATTCCCGGCTGCAGCAAAACGACGAGGGGCATGTTGTAAGAATCTATGGTATGTACGAGAGCCTAAGCGCATCCGGGAGTGCCAATTACAATTTTGGCTATATTTGGAAATGCTTTTTGACGTAGCAACACAGGTCCCACGAATATCCGAAGATACTGTGGCACGATTCACACCTGTCATGGCATTTGCCATACGACCAAGTGTCATACATATACAAGCTCACCGTGATGTTGATCAACAATGGTTGTAGACCAGGTATAAAGTGACCACGACATATTTGGAGGCTATTGTGAATGAGTGGCCGGAGGCTTGGCGACAACCCATGAGTTTAGTAGAAATTGATGTTGGAGGTTCGCTGGTGGGTCCGACGGATTGAGTATCGGCACAAGATCAGCAGAGTCATCATGATTCTGATCACGAGTCGACCAGAACACCAACTGCGGATGATAGTGACCACGCTCTTGAGGAAAATTGGTCAAAATGACACCACGAGCATGCGACGATCAGTGGGATGTCTTTACCAGCAGAGGTGCAGTTGGGCCGGTTAATCACAGCTCTTAACCATGCCGCCACATCGGCTGCCGACAAGATGTCCGTCAAAGCAGAGAAAGGATTCTCTACGCTTGCTGCTCGTATGGATTCTTTGTGTAATGCAGTGTTACAAAAGGAACCCGGTAATGTACCCATGCAGGACATGGTCATAATCCGCACCACACCCAGGGTCCAGAATATCAACATTCCCCCGATTGCGGTTGTGACTGACAATGAGGCTTTGCAAAATGTGCTGCAGACGGTTGCCCAGGTCACTATCAATGTTAATGAACTTCCAGCAATGGCGCTGGCGACAATGCAGAAGGTCACCTCCCAGGAAATGGCTGATAGAATGCATGAAATCAACAATAGCTATCAACAAGTGCACGAAAGTGAGGCAGTTGCAATCACCGCTATCGACGAGCTGACAAGCAGGGCTGCTACAGCGTGGAAAGTAGTGGATGACCTTGAGGCTGACATTAAGAAGGAGCGGATTGAGAAGGCTCGCGCACTCGAAAACCTTAAAAAGGATCAGGATTTTCTGATCGTAGAGAAGACCCGTTTGTGGGACTATAGCGTGAAGTTAGAGACAACGATTTGTGATGCATGCCAGCATACACCAGATCCCATTACCAATATCAATGTGCTCCAATGGGTGTAGCGACTGGGAACTGTCATTGTTTAGTTGCGACAGGAGAATGAGCTATTGAAGGCTTAGTTGAAACTAGGTACGCCTCAGGTCGAGGTGGATGAACGAAGGAGGGAACTTGAGGACGTTTCCACCCAGATGGAGGAGCTGGAAGCACAGGCAACCAGGCTCAATGGATGCGATGAGAACCCTGCCACCAATGGAGCAAGTTGCTAAGTCGCATGAGCTGAAGGACTTGCAACAACGGGTTGCCAAGGTAGATGAACAACATAAGATACATGCAGCCCAATTGGAAGAATTCCAGGACACTGGCGGGAAACTGATGCTGCAGGACAGTCAAGCACTACAAGCAATACAGAAATATCGACAGCAGGTCATGGACAAGCTTGTCGATCACCCATCAGCTGACGATGTGATCAGCAGTCAGGCAGTAGCTAAGGATGCTCAGGAGCTGGTGCAGAATGTCGAACAGCCGTATGCAGACTTCAAGGCAAAGACCATGATGTGCACTATGTCTAGCAGTTGATGTGGATCGAGGGCAAGCCACAAGATTGTATTGGGGGCCTGTTAGCAGGTGGTTTGATGGGGAAATGTCGCGGTACTGTCGACGTTGCGACACATCGGATGAGGGCGCAAAAGGAGTATTTTGTGTTAAAGAATACCGCAGTTGGTGGGTTTTGGGTCACTTGGACCACATATTATGTAATAGTGAGTCAGTGTACCGCAGTATGCGTATTTTTGGGGTCATTTGGACCGAGTCAGTTAGATATTAGGTCAATTGTCCATAGTGTTGGTTAGTAATTCAGTTGTAAGTGGACAAATATTGTAATGGCAGAAGCCTATAAATACATGAGAGTTGTAAGTGTTAGATAGATAAACAAGCATAGAGGAAGAAGAACGATTGGGTACGGAGATCTGTGTTTTGCTTCTGGTATATGACCGTGACAGTAATATAATGATGATGTTTCGGTAATATCTTTGTGCAATGTTGCAATATATGAATGTTGTTTGATGCAATGTCTGCCTATTGTTGCTGTGATGATAATTGCTATGGTTAAGTAATATGTTCTATGAAAAATGTGATGATAAAAGCTGCGATTAAGTAATGTGTTATAACTCCTTGCTGAATGTTTAAGGTTTCTGTTTAAGTATCGCAATAGAGTTAGTCCGTGCAGCCACAACTCTCCTCCTACCTCGGCGGAAACATGGTTCCGTCTGCCCTTCCTAGATGCCTCAGGTGAGACCTCATCCACGCTGTGGGTGTTGTTGGGTGGGCTCAAACTTGCCTAGGCCGGTGCCCAGGGAGACTGCGGTATGTGTCGACAGTGAGGTGAACCCCTGTCGATCGAGGTCACGTTGGTCAACATTGATTTTGTTTTAGGACAACCCCTATCCCTTCTCCGAGCTGTTTGCAAAATATCTGATTCATGCATGATTGAAATGTGGCTGGAGCATTGGTCAACCCAAAAGGCATGACAATAAAGTCAAAATGGCCATAGTGACACCTGAATGTTGTTTTATGCACATCCCCCTCCTTCATTCGAATTTCATGGTAACCAGATCTAAGATCAATTTTTGAGAAGAATTTTGCTCCATGTATCCCATCTATTCTTGGGATGGGATATCTATTTTTGATTGTCTTTTTGTTGAGGGCTCTAAAATCAATGCACATTCTCAAGGTCCCATCCTTATTCTTCACCATAACCATTGAAGAAGCATAGGGACTAGAGCTTGGTCTAATGAGTCCCAACTCCAAGAGTTCTTGAATAGCCTTTTCAATCTCCTCTCTGAACTTTGTGGGATGTCTATATGGTGGGATTTGGAGAGGTGAAGTGCCTACTTCCAAAACAATGTTGTGTTCAACTCCTCTATCAGGTGGCCTTCCAAAAGGGAGGTCTCCAAAAACATTTTCATATTTGTGTAGTAGATACCTTATCTCATTTGGATGTTCTGAAATATTTATTTTTGGTTTGGGTGAAGTGATGTAACATTCAACATCCCATTCAATATCTCCATGCCTAAATATGGACCTCATACTATGGGAAGTCACTACTTGATTCAGATAGGTGTGTTTCCCTCTCACAACCCTTTGTTTTCCTTTCGAATCTTTGAATCTCGTTTAAGGAATTTTATAGTTCACTGTATTCTCCCCTATAGAGTACAACCATTGCACTCCCAATACCACATTATTATCAACAACATCAACCACATAAAATCTATAAAAAAAATGTGTAATTACCTATGGTGAGTTGTAGCTTTGGAATCCATGTTTTGCACTCCATATTATGATGAGCTGGGATGATGACTCTGAAGCCATCGAATGGTTCAGCAGTTAGCTTTATCCTCTCCAACATGGTTGCATCAATGAAGTTATGTGTGGCTCCTCCATCTACCAATAATGAAACCCTTTTTCCTTGTACAACTCCTTGGCATCAAATAGTGTGGAAACGAGGCACTCCTGAAAGCACTGGTAGTCTCCCTTTGTCAGGTAATGGATGACATTCTTCTTGTTTTTCTTCTCCTTCCATGAAATATCCCTCTTCTTGGGCTGAAATATGTCCTCCTTCCTCCATGCTCCCTTCATACTCATCATCAGAAAACAATTCAATGAATTGTGCCTTTCCCTTAGCACATTTATGCCTTGGTACCCATGGTTGGAAGCATGTGTAACATAGTATCTTCCTTCTAAGTTCTTCCCTGCTTGGTCCCTCTTTATTATCCTTTCCAAATGCATCTACTTTCCATGGCTTCTTTTCAAATCTGAATTGGGAAGGAAATTTGGGCTTGGGAGGAAACCTTGTCTTGGGTAGCACATTTTGCAGATCTCTTGCCAAGTTCATGGTATCTTTCAATGAAGTAGGTATGTGGGCCTTAACCAAACCCTTCAAAGGTTCAGCCAAACCTTCAGTGAATATAAATTCTAATCTAATCATAGATATATCAGCCACCTTAACTCATAATTTTTGAAATTCTAACATGTATTCATCCGGTGTTCCATTTTGCTTCAACTGTGCTAGTTCTTTGAAAGGCATTTCTGGGTCTTTTTGCTCAAATATTTCCAATACCCTGTTAACAAATTATTCATATGTTGTAACTTGATCATGTCCCAAGGTTTTAATTCCATGTATTCACCAATCATTGGAATCTCCCTCAAGATTCAAAATAGCCATTTTTAGAGCATCCCCTTCAACCATTAGATTCCACTGAAAATACACATCTAGTTTTTGTGTCCAAGTATTTACAGAATTTTGAGACGAGCCATCAAAAGTAGGAAGTGGAATTTTAATTATTTCATAATTCAATTCTTTATTTTTAAAGGGGGTCCTATTACCTCCCCTCATTTTGATCTTGTTTGCAACAGTAAAGTATTGATCAAATGGTAGGGTTCTTCTACAATCTTCACTCAACTACTGCCATTCTGTTATAACTTCCTGCATATCATATTGGGTGTTAGGATATTCTTTGGAATCAAGAAATTTAGGTCTAGTAGGCCTTATTTAACTCTTAAATTCATTAGTTCGATTATGAGGCCCTTTCTTTGATAAAATATTTTCACCCATTGGCTTCTTTTCCTCGGAAAGAGAACTACTGTTGCCTCCTACTGCCACTTTGCTTCCAATTTGACTAGCCAACAATTCAAACCTTTTCGTGATCTGTTTTGTAATGTCATGAAAGAATGGTTTCATGAATTTACTAAATTCCTCTTTCTCCTCCATATCAGAATTTCCTTTTCCATCCTTAGCCATAGTCTCAATAGAATACACCTCTTCTCCTTCTTCTTCCACTTCCCCAAAAGCACTTTCAGTTTCAGTTTCTAAGGGTGGGGGATGATTTATTTAGCTTATTGTATTCATAAATGGTCATCCAAATCAGGTTCAAGGACCATGCTTTGATATCACTCGTATTGTTCCTTTTTAAGAATTTACAAAAACTAGGAAAAATTGCAAATTTTGACCAATTCGACCCTCATACTAGTATTGACTCAACTGCTTCCAAATGGGTCCAAATGGTTCCGAATTGGTTCTGAATGAGTTTTGAATGTATTCATACATGTAAATGAGGCTTATGGATGCTTGGAAACTCTTAAAACACTTATGCAACATTCATTTATAATCAGGGAAAAATAAGGAACTTTACTAGTCAAATCGAGGTTCAAAACCCCCAAGGGTAAAGGACAAAGATGGCTTCCCAAACACTGTAATACCTTCCCAAATTTCAGAACAGAGACATGGTATTGATAAAATACTTGAATGGGCTCCCCAATTCATCATCAATTATTTTCTATAGGCTTCTTCAACTTCCATAAATCAGATGTTTGTATACTAGCTTTAACATAGGGGGAGGTGATAGTAAATCTTCACAAATGGTTATGAAGCTTAAGAATATTTCTCCCAATGCTTCTATAGTGAATATGAAACTTCTTCATCATATTAATGGCACTCCATAAAACAATAATATATCATATTTTGACTGAACCATTCGAATTTTATACCACTTCAAGTGCAAATAACAAGGTATTGGGGAAATGACACCATTTATTCATAGTTTAGCATTTGTACATAAAATATCTTGGATTTTCGATCTAAAAGTATTCTGAGAAGTAAATACAGAGTTTATATATCAGGTTACAAATATATGGGGCCTCAATAACTATCCCAAAGAGATCATCACCTCACCAAGTGCACCTCTCCTCAAGGAGCAAGAATATGCCAAGAAATGGAAGAATGGTTGTAGAAGCAAGCTGAAGGAGATGTGACCACAAGATTCCATGTAGCTTCAACATATAACAAGGGAATCCATTGAATATCCAAATGAAAGTTCTGAATGGCCTCTCCAATTTCCAATTAGGATGGGAATCTTTCACCCTCGAAATTGGTGCTAAGGGAAGTAGAATAACACTCTACTAGCTCTCCTCTCCAAATGAAAAATGTAAAATGATAAAAAGATGCTCTATTTTTTGTTCCTGACCTTTATAAACTTCCTAAGGCTTCCTTACCTCAAATTCCATCCATGAGCTTCATTCCAACTCGAATTGGGAAGAGATTCCAAAGTATGCCACTTGTCCCTCCAATTCTAGCCTCCTCCTTCACTCAATTCGAATAGGTGTCTCTTTGGCTTCCCTAACTCCCTTGCGCGCCTTCTTGGAGGCTATTTTTAGCCTTGACATGTCATGTATGTCAGATTTAATCCATCAAGTCTTATTTTTTCATAAGTGTCATAGGCATCTTCATCATTGGTGTCATAGAAGCTAGGGAATCTAGCCCAAGTGTCCCACTAGCTCCAAAAATGCCTCTTCCTCTTCCATGGCAGTTACTCTTACTCTACATTTCAACCTCATTGAGTCATGCCAAGTATTATGCCCTTCCAACTCCCCCAAGAATAGTGGAATCTATTACACCTAAAATCTACCCATCATCATGATTTAGTGTATACATCCCTGAAGTCATTTGGACCAAGTATTCATTTGAGAGGATTTGTACTTAGTTTGTACAACCTTTTGAGAGGTCGTCGTAGGTTGCACACTAGCAACATGCGACGTCGAAGGTTTCTACATAGAAAGGTGCGACGAGGCCCGTTAATGGGAAAAAATAGCCATTTCGAGATCTTTCTCGAAGCTAGAGCTGGTACTCGACCCCTAACTCATTGGGAAGACCCCCTATCTCTCTCCTACCATCTCTCAACCTATCCTATCCATAATCTCATACACTTAGTCCTATATAAACGAGGCTCACTCCCATACCAAAGGGGGGAAGACTATGGTATCTACATGCTAGTGAAATCTCTCTTAGAACACCTTCACTCACCTCTTGGAGAATTCATGCTTCCTTGGAAGGACTTGGCAATTGGCTTGTGTGGAGAAGGGATGCTACGTTAAGTCATTGGTTGTAGTTCTATATCTCTATCATGTACTCCTCTATTTGCAGTAATACAAATTATTTCCACCAATATCGTTCTTATGTGTAATGATGTTGTGTTGTTTACCTGCTTAACTGTTTACATAGATCGCTTATTGTATAGATGCTCTTTGCTCGTTTCTCTTTTCTATGTCTTAACAGGTCTTGTAGCTTGGATTTGACGACCGTGGGACATGGAGCAACATTCAGGAGAAAGGATAGCGAATCAAAGAGGTAAGGCATCTAGCACTTGATCCTTAAGTGGATCTAGGAAACGTGTTTCTAGTCTATTCTATTTGTTCTAGACTCGCATTGAGCTAGGGGGATCCAGCTCGCCTCCGGTCGAGTGGATTGTCCGGTAACAGAATCCACCTTGTATTCGAATAGGTGAGAGTGGAATGCCATGTGGCATGGGGAATCTAGATTTGTGTGGGTCCCACACCACCAATGTGTCTGCATGACCAATTGCCATCTTATTTTCTCATCATAACTATTTATTTATCCCCTCTTAATATATTTATCTCAAGCTAAAGTCCATTTGGGGTTTATTAGACTCCTTATTCCAAATTTAATCTCTCCACCCCAAACTAGGAAACTAGTAGATTGGTGGGATTTTCTCTTCTTGATATTTATTTGAATGGGGACATTACAGATATGCCTATCCTCAACCCAACCAATTGAAAGCCCTAATACCCTTTATCTGAAGGTCTAGCCACCACTATTAATACACAACCAACCAACTCAAGTGATATTTTGCGTGTTGAAAGAGTTGTGAGAGAGAGAGCCCTCTCTATGTTTGGAAAGGCTAGTTTCCATCCACAATAGTGTAGTTGAAATAGTTACCTCAATGATCCTCTGTCGCAACTTGGAAGAATCATGAGTGATAATGTTAGGAACCCATGTCAACCCTTCTATTTACTTTGTTAGTATATTGTTGTTGGACGCATATGCTTTGTAAGTCGTCCCGTATTATTTGTTGATCCATAGTTTATATTATTGTTGTTGGACGCATATGCTTTGTAAGTCGTCCCGTAGTAATTGTTGATCCATATTTTGTATTGGCCCATGGTTTGTATTGACACATGGTATTGACCCATGGTATTGGCACCTAGACTTAGTATATAAGTTTATGTTGAGACCAATGAAGGTACTATGAAGTTATTTGTATTGAGCTTGCTCAAAGGAGGTTGCCACCTCGAAGTGGCCTATGATCAATATAAAAGTGATTCTGAGCTCTGTTATTTCTGCTATCTTGTGTGTTTTCATTAATTAATTATTGCAGGTTCATCACAACTGGTATCAGAGCACTTTCTTGGGCTCGTTGGGTGAAATTTATGCCCAAATTTTTTTTCGCATCTGTTGCAGCTTCAGATCTGGGAATAATCCCTATCTGCTTAACTGTGGGAAGTACTTGGGCATAAGCCCTTAAAATCATTGTGAGGAGTACCACAGGAACCCCAAAGTAGTTGGCCCAATGAGAGGACCTGCCAGCGAAAAGGGCAACGACCCCTATTTGATTGACTAGTTCCCACCCGTGAGATAAACCAAGAGCTATCATTTGTGGCAAAGCGATTATCAGTTTTACCTGATCCATGGAGTGAGGGATACTGCCCCAATACGCAAGCCGTCAGACAGCATTGGTGGCTGAGTGAAACCCCTGAACTATTAGGAAGCCGCACATATCTGGGGTCCATATCTATTTTTAGCTGAACTATTGCAAATCTATCTGTTTCATATCCCTTCCGCGCCATAGCAGCTCCATTCTCCATATCTCCCTTGTTTTCACTCCGTTTCCCTTGAAACTTCCCTGGAACCCCTGTAATCCCTTTCTGCATATTTAATTCCTAAGGACCCTATCCCAAATTCCACTTCCCAAAGCCTGAAATCCCACATTTTTCTATTTTTAGGGTTTGCCATAACTTCCTCAAATTTTACCCAATCACCTTCAAATTTTACCACAACATTCCTTTCCTAATTCTGCTTCTTTGTCCCTCTCTGCCAAATTTTCCCATTTTTTCACCTCGCTTCTGAAATCCTCCTTTTCTGCTTCCCTGTCCCTTCGACAATGTCCAAAACCTAGTCCAAACCCAATTACCCATCCGAGTTTTTCCCAAATCCAAATTTTCCTTTACTAAACAAGCTTTTGTTTGTGTTTTTCTATCCATCCCCCCCCCCAAAAAAAAATAAAAAAATCCTGGTTATGGTTGTCACCCACGCAGGAGCAAAAACCATGGAGGAAGCACTTGCAGCCATCCAAACCAAACTCCAAGATCTTGATGAAAAATTTCAGAGCCTCCATCTTCAGCATTCAGCCATGAACAATAACCGACAACTAGAGTCTTCTGCAGCCAATGGGTTCTCTTCTTTGAGCACTTTCAGTGGTCCGAAGCTTGAATTTCCTCGCTTCAATGGTATTGATCCGACTGGATGGATCTATCGTGCAGAACAGTATTTCAGTTTGCATAATACTTTTGATGTCCAAAAAGTTGCACTTGCATCCTTTCATTTGGAACAAGAAGCCCGTCAATGGTACCGTTGGTACATCAAGGCTCATGACAAGCCAAAATGGATAGATTTTTGCCTACTCCTTTTGCAAAGATTTGGTCCTAGTACTTTTGATGACTTCACCGGAGCACTCACTAAACTTTGTCAAATTGGAACTGTGAGAGAGTATCAGACAGAATTTGAGAAACTAGCCAACCACACAGAAGGATTGTCTGATGACTTCTACAGGAGTTGTTTTATCAGTGGTCTTAAGGATGAAATCTACCCAGAGGTCAAAATGTCCTGTCCCAACACAATGATGGAATCCCTGGGGTTGGCTAAGTTGGTAGAAGACAAGATTGCTGCCCAATAACGCTCCAAACCCACTTTTGTTCCCTTCCGAAATATGGGTTCTCAATGACCTCCCATCCTGCCAGCTCCTCAACCAACTCCTATCAAGAATTTGTCCAAAACAGAGATGCAGACACGCAGAGAAAAAGGGCTTTGTTATAATTGTGATGAAAAATTCACTCGGGGACATAAATGTGTTCAACAAAAGCTTTATCTCTTGGATGTGGATTCTCCGCCCACCTCTGAAGTTGGCGAAGAGGCTCCAGATACACTGGATGATCAGGTCGACATTCAGGAGCCGCCTATTGATATTCCATCTCAAGACAACCACCCAGAGATATCTCTCCATGCTTTATCCGGTGTTACCACCCCCCAAACAATGCAGGTCAGGGATTACTTCAAGAAGCTTCCTCTTACAATACTAATTGATTATGGAAAAACTCATAACTTCATTGACCCTCGGATCGCCAAATAGGATGATTGTTTTGTCCATCCTTGCTCTAACTTTGAAGTCATGGTTGCCAATGGGGGCACCTTACATTGCAAGGGGGAGTGTCACAATGTGCGTATCTCTCTGGAAGATTATAACCTGTGCTCTGACATGTTTGCCTTGTCCCTAGGCAGATGTGATGTGGTTTTGGGTGTTCAATGGTTACACACACTTGGCCCCATCTTGTGGGATTTTGCTGAACTTTGGATGCAGTTTTTAGTCAATGGGACACAACACAAATTTATGGGCTTACAACAAGGGTCTCTCCGCATCATTAGTTCATACCGCCTGGAAAAGATCCTTAAGAATAATTCACATGGTGTCATCGCTCAGCTCCATTCCATTGAGATGCAACCACCAACGGTCTCCACTAATTCCTTGGATAGATATGCAGGTGTCTTTGTTGCGCCAGTGGGCTTGTCGCCTTCACGAGACCTTTCCGGTAAGCATTTAGCTGCATCTACATCTCAGCAGAAAATGATGGCTATTTTTCATACAGTACAGAAGTGGCAACCATCCCTATTAGGAAATTATTTCTGCCTCAAGACTGATCTCCAGAGTTTGGAACATTTTCTGGAACAACGGGTCTCCTCACCAGCACGCCGGAAATGGGTTCTCCAACTCATGGGTTGTGACTATGCGATCACTTACAAGAAGGGTAAGGATAATATGGTGGCAGATACTCCTTCTCACCACTTTGATGACCCAGTTTCTCTTACAGCTATTTATCTGCTTGTTCCAAAGTGGTTGCAATCTGTTCAACATGGCTATCTCTTCTCTGAACTCCATGCTTCTTCATCAGAAGGGAACTCTGGGTTCCTCAAAACCTATGATCGGGAACAATATAACTTCTTTTGGCAGGGACTGAAAATGAAAATTCATCAGATGGTGGTTGAGTGTGATACTTGCCAAGTCAACAAGGGTGAAACGACACTCCTTTCGAGACTGCTCGAACCCTTTCCCATCCCTACACAGATGTGGATAGCTATTTCTATGGATTTCCTCGAAGTGCTCCAGTGGTACAATCCCACATCTAAAAGGACACCATATGAAGCAATTTATGGATAGGCACCGCAATTTATTCTTCCATACACACTCAACAGCTCCCTAGTTTAGGCAATTGACTCGGTTCTTTGAAATTGCGATCAGATTCTTCTCATTCTGTAGGACAATCTTCACATGGTGAGAATTTGACTAAAACAACAAGCCGATCAGCACCGTTCTGAGCACACTTTTCATGCAGCTGATATGGTCCTTCTTCATCTACATCCTTCCAAGCAATCCTCCCTGAAACTCAACAGGCCTCAGTGGGTCGGAATGCAACTCGAGGATGCTACAGGGGAACCACTCCTTCAGATTCTGCATCAATTTCCACATCTAAAGCTTTGAGGACAAATCTTTTTCTAAGGGAGAGAGGATGTTAGGAAACCATGTCAACCCTTATATTTACTTTGTTAGTATATTGTTGTTGGACGCATATGATTTGTAAGTCGTCCCATAGTATTTGTCGATCCATAGTTTGTATTATTGTTGTTGGACGCATATGCTTTGTAAGTCATCCTGTAGTAATTGTTGATCCATATTTTGTGATGGCCCATGGTTTGTATTGACACATGGTATTGACCCATGGTATTGGCGCCTAGACTTAGTATATAAGTTTGTGTTGAGACCAATGAAGGTACCGTGAAGTTATTTGTATTGAGCTTGCTCAAAGGAGGTTGCCCCCTCGAAGTGGCCTGCAATCAATATAAAAGTGATTCTGAGTTCTGTTATTTCTGCTATCTTGTGTGTTTTCATTAATTAATTATTGCAGGTTCATCACATATAATAGTAGGAACACAGTAAATTTCATGTTTGTTGATCTCTGCTTCATTTTCCATCCCAATTATTCTTCTACTTGTGGGACATTTGATTCTAGTTCTAACTTATATAGTCCTTGACCTCTTACAATCTTAGCATGTTAAATTTGGATATCATATTCTTGTAGTGTTGTCTTCCAATTTTCCCTTTGATATCCTAGCTCTTTCTGAAAAAGTAAGTTTCGAACTGCAGGATGTGGTACACTGAACTTTGTGTGATATTCTAAAAGATACGGTTGAAATTTTTTTATATCCTTAAAGATTGCAAAAGATTTCTTATCCACCTCTGGATAATTCAATTATTTTGATATTTTTGCAAGAAATTTTCTCAATAAAAATATTCGACGAAGGACCTTTTACTAACGATTATGTTGCACATGAACATGAGCAATTATTATTGTGTGTATCTTTAAACATACAATGCATAAGAATTCAAGCACATAAATGAACACCCATGTGATAACGAAGTTCACTAGACTCTTCTGGCTACATCTTTGGGCTCGCTTCAACTTCAAACTGATCCATTAATATGATGAATAAAATGCATAGAATCTGATTACATCACAAATGGATTTAACATGCAAGAATTCTTTACCAACTGCTCACTATCTGGACTGCATAACAAGTGCTTCTGTAAGATCACATTCTCTTGAAGATCCTTCACCTTTGTACTTCAGACCAAGAATATTGAAGGCCAACACCTATATCAGTATGCAACATGTAGCTTTTTCTCTTGCACAAAAACTGTCTCTGAAAAGACACAATCTCCTTCAAGTCCTTCACCTTTTTTCTTTGGACGGAGAATGTTGAAATCCGACACTTGTATCAATGTGCATAGTTGTATCTAGTAATCACACGATCACAAGATTACAGGATTCAATCAAGTTCATACTTGCTTCAACATGTCCCAAAGAGCTTATGAAACTCAGACAAGTTAACAAAGTCGCCAAATAGGATTTAGGCAAACAATGCCTCTCACAAATATGTGGCTACAAGCTCATTACATCATGGCAACAATATTCTTCAAGTCACAATAAAAAGTGCATTGGTGATAGACTTCTAAGGTCTCCAAATCACTACAAAATATGTGCACGTACACAAGTCAAAATGCCCAATACAAGCACTTGGTGGAAGACACCATTGTCTTAAAATCCACCATAATAAGTGCAATTACAAACTCCGAGAATTTCCCTTGGTTTCCATATGGCACATTACAAAAGGATGGGATTTAAATAATTACATCACAAACCATGACGTGAACCCAAATCAATAAAGGGAAATAAAAGGTGCACCATTCAAAGGAATACATATTGGGTTTTTAATAGTTCTTTTAAAACTATTATAATAAACAAACCCATGCAAAGTGCACCAAAATAAAGGCATAAATCAAACTTAGATTTGTTACCCAAAGTTTGATATCCACTCCATAGTGCGCTAAGCCTTTCCATGCCTTCGACCCTATCCCTGATGGCCTCCTTGAGACTTGTGTATGTGGCTTGCAACTTGTGTATGTGGATTGCAACTTGTGTCAAATGACTTGTGTTGTAGCTTAGTGGTGGAAGCACTTAAATAGTTCCTTGGGTGGTAACCAACCACTCTTAATTTTGGCAAGTCAAAACCATTCCCCACTTTTCATGGCCACTAAGTCTATTTTTGGCACTATTCCAAAACCATAGTCACATTGTTGTATCGGTGCTCTAACAACCTTGGCATAAACAAGCAACCGAATGGTGGTATTGGGAGAGAGACCCGGGTCAAACCCATGGGATCCCACCTTTTCTTTGTTAACTTCTCCACTCTCAAGATCAAATAGCATATCTCCCACTTTTGTTGCATCAATTCTGCTCCTTGCATTCCAGAACTCATAAAGAAAATGGGAACTTCAAAAACCTCAGAATTAGTTTGGATCATAACTGCTACATAAGATATGCCAAACACAAATGTGTAAAGTATAAATTCATTTAAGACTCATCAAAGTGGGAGCTTGTGCTATTGCTTCTTCAATGGAAGCAAACGATTACTTTTCTTTATTATCTCATTTAAAGACAACATTTCTCTTAATCATTTCCTACATAGGCTTAACCATTTCAACAAAACATGGAACAAATAACCTTAAAAAGTTAAATTTTCCAAGAAGTGATTGCATAGACTTTTTCAAGAATGGTTAAACTTCATGTGTTGAGGCAAGTGATTTGTATGTCAAAGTGATGATGTTGTATAGTCTTGATAGTTAAGTCTAAGGTCTTGTGTGTCAATACAAATCCTCATGTGTTGAGGTGGTGCCTCATGTGTTGAGGTGATGCTTTGCGTGTCAAAGCATGTATGGTGTGTGATGTACTACTAACCATGGTTGAGCTATTAAGTCTCCTCTACCTATAGAGTGAATTACTTTAGAATATAACCACTTGGAATGATAGTAAGACAATATGATCACATCATTGGGAAAATATCCTTAGTATATTTGATATGATAATTAAGCTGGCACATGTGGACCATGCAGATAAGACAAGAGATAAAGATAAGATGTGATAAGATACGAGAGAATTCGAATTGCACATAAATAATTAATTAAGAGAGAATTTGAATTGTTAAACTTTAGTGATATTAACAAAGAAGACTCCAGTCAACAAAAGGAGAACTCAAATTGATCACTATAGTGATGTTAACAAGAAAGATTTCAGTTAAGAGAGTTAACTAAGTGATAACAAAGAAGATGTAGTTATCTAAGTGTTATTGCATGACGACACTTATGCTAAACTAAAAGACGACACTAGTGTAAAACTAAAAGACGACACTAGTGTAAAACTAAAAGACAACACTTGAGTTTCGACACTTGCATGGTGACACTTAAGTTATCCACCTAACTAAGTGGGAAAGCTTTCAGTTAAGGGGCGAGTTCATCCTAAATTCAGTTTAGTGAGTTAATGCATTGCATGAGAAGTGGGGTGCACTTCTCCATGCAAGATTGATGTCTCCAAAGGTTGGAGAAAATTTCAATGAAGTATTTTTGTGCATGTGACAATTATTAGTGAGTTGGTTGATTGGAGAATATTTATCGCGAGTCTCTCTTCTATATCTATTTTTCTCTTGTTATGTAATTGCATTGCGGGTGCTTGATGTAAAATACATTCTCTACTATCTATCAATATACCTTTTTTTAAAACTGAAACGGGTAAATTTTATTGATAAAAATGTAAAAAATGAGTTGTGGCTGAAGCCAACCAACTTGTTACAGAGATCAAATGTTCAACATAGTAATGTGAATAAGGATTACAGACTTCAAGTGAAAAAATGAGAGCCAAAATGCTGCTCTTTCAATAATTTCCAGGATTATACAGAGTGCTCCATAATATTGTTGTTTCACTGATTTCCAGAAAATGAATGCCATAATATTGTTCTTTATGCTCCACGGTTCTTTGCGTTTGTTGTTCCATGATTTCTGTGCGAGTGAGATTCAATTTAATTCTTCTTACTTCCAGTATGAATCCACTTGTATTCGTTCAACATGATGCATGTCTTCTTTTGCGAATCAATGTTTGAGTGAGGCCAAACTACGCCATGTGTTAATCAAGTATTCAAATGAGAATATGATACAGAGTGTTGTTCTTTCAGTTATTTCCA
Source organism: Larix kaempferi (assembly GCA_027924585.1). NCBI lineage: Eukaryota > Viridiplantae > Streptophyta > Pinopsida > Pinales > Pinaceae > Larix > Larix kaempferi. The sequence continues at coordinate 873,799 of BSBM01000035.1, forward strand.
GAATTATACAGAGTGTTGTTCTTTCAGTTATTTCCAGAATTCTTACAGAGTGCTCCATAAAACTGTTCATTCGTTAATTTCCAGAAAATGATAGTCATAAGATTGTTTTTTCGATGTAGAGAAGGATTACACAGAGTGTTCCATGCTCCAAGGTTCTTTACGATATTTGTTCCCTTGTTAATATTCTGCATGTATTTTTTTCTTTTCTCTCTTATGCATGAAACGCAATCTAATTCCATGTCTTTGCATCAGCGCAAGTATGATGCTTAAGGGATATGATGGTGGCTGGTTTCTTCATTGGAGAATTCAATTATTCCATATTCTAATCTTGATCCAGCTTTTGCCTCCGTGTCTGATTCGTAATTTAGTTCTTGCAGTATGTGGAAAGCTTTGAAGTGAGAGAATGAATTTTCAATGTGGTGAATTCAATCCACGATCCTTGTTAGTGCCAGATTGTTGAACTTTGTATCCGAGTGAAGGGATTTGATGATTAAGAAAGAGTCCCCGAACACTTGTAATTTGTCAATTCTCATTTATTTGGAAATTTGACATCCTTTTAACAGAGCTAGTGCCTTTGCTTAGTTATTTGAGAATTCTCCTAGCCCCCATCTATATATGATTCTCGGTGTTCCCTCCTTGGCTAGCAAAACTCCTCCTGCTCCTGCTGCACTAGGGTTTCTTTTGGATGTGCCGTCAAAAAGAAGGGTATCCATATTTTGTTGATTTCTCCAATATTGAAAGTCAGAGTTAGGAAGTCCAATTTTCCAGGACGACCGGAGATGAGCCCGATGGTTTATTTTACTGGGGCTTGGGATTGTGGATCCAATCCAGTTTAGTTCTTTATCACTGAAATTTGAGTCTATTTTGATTTTGGAGGAGTTCAGGAATTCAAGGAGTAATCCTTTGGCTTCTCCGACGACTTGGATGGGGGAAAAATTAGTTTCCTGAAAAATTGCTTTGTTCCTAGCAATCCATATTTTCCAGCAGGTGAATTTGGGGATGGTAACCTAGATTTGAAGCCAATCCTTGGAGAGGGGAGAGGGAAAGGGGGATCTCTAGTTCTTGAAGAGGCAGGTAGTGGTGTTGAAGGTTGGAAGAGTTATACCCAGATTGTGAAGCATGTAGTTCCAAAAAGTTTTTGAGAAGTGGCATTCCAAGAAGAGATGATCTATCATTTCAGAATTTTTTTGACATAAAGGACACCAATCTGGCCTAGCTATTCCTCTTTTGGTGAGATTTTGTTCGATGAGTATCTTCCGATGAATGAGATTCCAAATAAAGAAATTAATTTTGGGAAGTTCAAAGGGGTTCCGTACAATCTTCCAAAGACTTTATCGTGGAACTTCATGTGCTTGGAGAGCAATGGAGCCTAATTTAGTGGTGTAAACTCCTGTTGAACCCCATCCAAGTTCATCTTTGTATAGGATATGTGTGGGGGCACAACCTTTCAGATTTTTGATGAGGAGGGTCCTGGAAGTTTCTAGATTGGCAAGGAATGGGAGGTTCTTCCAGCTATGCCAAGTGCTTGAGGTGTATCATAACTTGAAATCATTCAACGTGTTGATACCATGTTTTTGGAGCCAAAGAGAGATATCATGTAGCTCATGGAGATTATGTAGTGGATCGTTCCCCATAATTTTATCATTAAAAAGATTGATTGTTATTCCATTACCAAGAACCTAGTAAAGTTCTTGTATGAAGAAGTCCCAAGCTTCTTTGCATAATGTCCAAATTGAAGATCCTTTTTAAAGTGGGCTTGCTGTCAAGGCATCTTAGGTTGTTGTTGAGATATTTTTTCCTGAGCAATTAACTAACTCGGTTCTGTTTTTTATGCAGGGTTTTCCAAAGAATTTTTCCGCCCCTTGCTAATTTTGCTTGAAGTGGATCACGAATTTGAAGGCCACCCGAAAACTTTGATTGCTTTGTAGTGCTCCAATTTACTAAGTGGATTTTGTTCTTATTGTTTTTCCCTCCTGTCCATAAGAATTCTCTTAGTAGTTTTTTGATCTTTTTAGAGACTCCTTTAGGAGCCAGCAAGATGGAGGATTGATATATTGGTAGGGATGATAAAACAACTTTTACCAATATCATTTACCGGCTTTATTGAGCCAATGACCTATCCAATTTATTATTTTAGATTTGATGTTGCTGATGGTTTCATCCCACATTCTAGAATTTGTGTGTCTCTGAGTGATTGGGAGGCCAAAGTAAATAAATTTATCCCAATGTTTGTGAAATTTGATTCCTAGGATGTTACCAATATTTGCTGTAGAGGCATTGTTCAAATTCTAGGCATAGACAACGCTTTTGTGAAGATTAATTTTGCCTCCATAGGCATTGCAATACCATGTCATATTTCACTTGAAATTTCGAGCTATGATGGAAGAGGCTCCTCCCAATAAGAGAGAGTCCTCATCAAAGAGGGTGTGGTTGAGAGGAAAGGAATCCAAGGTGAGATTAAGGCCAGGTAGGGAGATAGTGATGAGATCAGAATTCAGTTTACGGCTGAGTGAGTCAACCAAAATAATGTAGAGAAAGGAGGATAAGGGGCATACTTGCCAGATTCCGCGAGTGGCTTGGAAGAAATTGGTGGGACGACCGTTGACCAAGGGGAAAATCCAGGGCCCTTTTATGCAGGCTGAGATCCATCTTATAAATTTTTCTCTAAATCCAAACTTTTCCATGACTTTAAAAAGGAATGAATATTTGACATGATCGAATGCATTGGTCATGTCGAGTTTGATTAACATACCTTTTTCCTTGCGAATCTTGCTGGAATGGATGGCTTCTTGTACAAGGATGACGTTGTCGAGGATTTGTAATCCTTCCAAAAATCCTCCTTGATTGTCTGAGATGATTTTTTTGAGGAGGGGATTCATTCTGTTAGCTAGCATCTTGGATATGTATGATGCATTGCATAAGGAGATAGGGCGAAATCTGCCGACGGAGCTGGGGTTCATCTCCTTTGGGATATGTGCAAGGAATGTGGAATTGCTACAACCACCAATATTTGGTTTTGAGTGGAAACTCTTGACTATTCTCATGTAATATATTTTGATATAATGCCAACAAGATTTGTAAAAATGAATTGAATAGCCGTCAGGACCAGGCGCTTTGTCAGGATCGAAAGACTGAATAGTATGGATGACTTCTTGCTTGGTGAAAGGCTTGAGCAAAGCAACGGTGTCCTCCCGCATGATACTATTGGGGATATGATCGAGGAGGATTTGCTCTCCATATTGCTATGTTTTATCATTCTCTATGTATAGATTGGAGAAATGGTCTTGTGCAACAATTTTAATATTCCCGTGTCCTTTGACAGTCAAGCAACCATCAATTTTGATTTATGAGATGTAATTCGTTTGTTGTCTGCTTAGTTTTCTTATGGAAGTAAGATGTGTTTATATCCCCGGATTTGAGCCAGGTGCTCTGGGATTTAAGTCTCCAAAACTCCTCTTCATTTCAGAAGGATTGGTAGGCCTTGTTCTGTTGCTCGACTTCTCACTGAAGTGTAATGTTTTCCGTTGGATGTTCATCCTGTAGGAATTGGGTGGTTTCTAATTCATCGATTTCCTTTTTCCTAAAATTCGAAGGTGGAGGGAAATTGGACTTGGCCCTTTATTTTATAGCTTTTTTGGTTGTGTTTAGTTTCTTCTCCCAAACAAAACTGGGGGAACCAGAGACAAGAACCTTCCAAGATTTATCCAAAATGTCCCAAAAGCTAGCGTGGTCCAACAATTGTGGACTAAATCTGAAGGGTATCAAACCAATATTTTCGTTTTCTTGGAAATGGAGCTGGATTGGCTTGTAATCTGAAGCCGGATTGGCTTGTGATATGAAGCCGGATTTGCCATTATTTTTTAAATGGTAGTTTGTCCATCCATCAAGAGACTGCTTTGGATGAGGAACCTATCCAATCGAGCCATTATATTTCCTTTTCCCAAGTGCTTGTTGGACCAGGTGTAAATCCCTCTCTTAGGTTTAATATCAAGTAGATCCCATCTTTGGATGAGGGATTCTACTTGAGATATAAATAAATAATTCTCGATGATGCATCCCTTCTTTTCAACTGTGGATAGAGTGATATTCATATCTCTAGCTAATATTAGATTTTGTGGAGCATATGCATCAAGGAAGTCTTCAAGAAAGTTCCATCACTCCTTCTTTTCGGAGTAAAGATGGGGGACATACATGTTGAAGAGAGCAATCTTATTGTTGCTTTTGATATGAATAAGCTCAGTGTAGATCCAATGATGGGTGGCATAGGAGCTGTGCAATTGGAAGATATCAGAATACCATAAGGTTGCTAGGCCACCGGAGGCCCCTCTGGTGCTTACAGCAACAATTCCAGAGCTTTTCTTCCATTTTTCTTTTCAAATGGCTATGAAGGCCTTATCATTGAGTTTGGTATCTTGGAGTAGGAGGATGTCAGGCATGTCAATTCTGATGATGCCTCCCTTCTTTTCAACCGTGGATAGAGTGATATTCATATCTCCAGCTAATATTAGATTTTCTGGAGCATATGCATCAAGGAAGTCTTTGAGAAAGTTCTAGCACTCCTTCTTTTCAGAGTAAAGATGGGGGACATACATGTTGAAGAGAGAAATCATGATTGTTTCTTTGGATATGAATAAGATCAGTATAGATCCAATGATGGGTGGCATAGGAGTTGTGCAATTGGAAGATATCAGAATACCATAAGGTTGCTAGGCCATCGGAGGACCCTCTGGCGCTTACAACAACAATTCCAGAGTTTTTCTTCCATTTTTCTTTTCAAATGGCTAGGAAGGCCTTATCATCGAGTTTGGTCTCTTGGAGTAGGAGGATGTTAGGCATGTCAATTTTTTGGGGATATTTGACTGCTTCTATTTTTCTCGTACTTCCTAAACCTCTGCAATTCCAAGAGATCAGCTTCATTATATACTGTTGTAGGTGGTGGAGGGTCCTCCTCCTGTTGAGTCTCCTATTTTCTTTTCTGCTATTCTGGATCGGGTATTTCTGCTGAAATCCATGTCGACAGTTTCTTGAGATCCCTTGAGTTTTCTCATGTTCTGCTTCTTCTTCCCTTACATATTTTCTTGTTTTTCGTCCAATATTTTGGGATGATTTATCGAAGTGTTCTTCCGAGGAAGCAAGGGAGACTGATGGGATGGATTTTGTTGCATCAGCGTAGGATATTTTGTTCCTATTAGGGATTGGGGTTTTTTGGGGCTGAAGATATTTAAGATCTTCATGAGTTTGGGGTGCTGGATGAGTCTCCCGTTGCTCAGGAATTTCTCCTTCTTCTGGGGCTTCTGAGGTTTCTTGGGTTTCTGGCATCTCAAGAACTTTGTATCTATTCCTGTTGTTGGTGTCTACGGGATTTTGATGATAATATTATCTCTTGGAGATTTGGCCTTTTGATGAAGCTTTTGGTCCAGATCTAGTGTTTTTTTGTGCGGCTGTCCATTGCTCTTTTTCTCTTCCTGCCTCAGGATCTGTGGGATTCTTGTTGCATAATCAAGCGAAGTGTCCGTATTCGTGGAAATACTTGCATTTGAAAGGGATTTGATCATAGTCTAATTCTTGAATGTGAGTCCAATCTACCACTTTGATATTTATTGCTTCACGGAGTCCATGTTCCAGATATACTTCAACGCAGATCCTTGTGTAGGAGTATTGATCTTTTCGGTCTGCTTTGTCTATCTATTTTTTGAGCGTATTCCAGATGGATTATAATGATTCTGAGTACCAACAGTGAAGGGGAAGATGCGGGAGTCTTACTAGACCATGACTATAGATGGAATATCTTGAGATGGATCGAAGTCCAGATTCCATTTGTTCATGTATAGTCCTTGTGGCCCCATGAAATATGGTCCAATCCTTAAGTCGCGGTATTGTTTTTTTTTGAAAACGAATGCGAAGAATACTTTCCCCGGGAACTAAGAGTTTACTTCTTCTGATATCAATGGTCTCTAGTTCTTCTGCACCCAATTTTCAGTGGATTTCGGAGAGGGCCATAAGCCTGTGAATTGGCCTATCAGTCCTCGATCCGAAAGGTTGAGCGTTGTTCTACATGGATGTTCTATTGAAAATGTGACGGTGGGGATCTCATTTATATTTTATTCACAAATTTATGTTGTGAAGAAGAAAGGGGATTTTCCCCTACACAAGAAATAGCTTCAAGAAATCTGGTAGATCGGAGGGGAGGGGAGGGATTTTTCCCCTGCGTAGCAACTAGAAACTATCAATATACTAAGGAAGGTTTTGTTGGGCTTTTCTCCCTCAAGTTATAGAGGTTTCCCCAGGGTAAATTCATGTGTCGAATGTGATTTCTCACTACAAGAAAAAGGCCTGCAGCGAGGGGTGAAAACCGTCACCATAACCTCATTGGTGATGGCCAAAAGAGACTTCATCACCAAAAAATGAACGTCTCCAAAGGCTGCATAGCCAAAAGTAGAGGGGATATGGTGACGCGCCTAGTTTGTCACTATAAATGAGTATTCGTGACAGTCAAATCCCATCACCAATCCCGCAGAACAATAGTGACGGGCCTTTAATGAACCTCACTATTGTTGCATATATATCATGACCTGATCATCACCAAATAGTGAACATCATCAAAGGTAGCATTGCCAATAATCAGTATTGGCAATGGACTATGCTTGTAGCCAATTGCTATGAAAAATTAGTGACATGTCTTCAATGACTGTCACTATTTTTATATATGACGACGGTCAATTTCCGTCACCATTTTCAGTGGACACAATGAATCATCGGTCATAGACATTTAGTGACCATCACTATTGTTATATATGATGACGGTTAATTGTCCTCGCCATTTTCTTTGAACAAAAATGAATCATTAGTGGCATCCATTTAATGACCGTCACTATCTACCAATGGTGACGAACCTTTAATGACCTTCACGATCATTAGATATATGGTGACTGCACTTAATGGACTGTCATTATTTTTAGTGGCTCTGACTTTGATTAGTTATGGTCCATATGTGTCCATCACCATTTGTATTCTATTTTTTTTAAATGAGCCTTCATGGACTATCCCTTAAGTAACATTAATGGTGACGGTCATAAAATTTAGCATCACCATTAATTTCTACATTGGTGGTTTGCACAAAATTAAATGTCGCCATTGAATTTTTCAATGGTGAAATGCACAGAAATAAACATTACCATTAATTTCCACAATGGTAATTAGTTTCCAGAAATGAGGATATTTCCACCATGCCTATCAGCATTTTCCAGCCTGATGTCCAACCAATAATATTTTGTAGTTCATGAACATGAAAAGTTGCAGGACCAATGTATTAGGAACTACTGTCACACTTCAAACTTTTGTTAAAGAACCTTGCATCTTGGTTTTTGGGACTAAACCATCCATGATAGTTGCATTGTGAAATGCATAATGAGAAGATTGAATCATCATAGGAGGGACACCTGCATAGCCTGGATCATCACTAGTCAAGAGTCGTTGTCTACCAACATGATGGTCCAATATAAATGCAACAACCTCTTTATAAACACCCTTTCCCACTATATTCCCTCTTATCAGGACCTCTCCATTAGGGTAGACAGGGAGAGCCCTTGGATTATTTACATCCACAGGTTCCTCAACAATTGGTTGAAAGACACCAACATACCTATTGCATCTTGCATAAAGTATGCATGTCCATATCCCTTGGACAAGTGCACACGTGCACATATATGAGTCTAGCGAGTTGGAATTTGTCGAAGGATTATTAATGAAGTCACATAAAATGTCTCAAACATATAGAAATTATTAGTATGTTATATCCAACATCCACCTGGTTCTTCCTCCAACCAACACCTACATTAAGGGGGATTATAATAAAATAACATAACATATGTTCAAAAAAATTCCAACAATAAAGATAAAACACCATCGATATATCTACACATGGTCTAGATGTTGTTACAATAAAGGCATGTGATGACTGCTACCATTAACACATGATTACCACAATGACGGAAAAATCATAAATCATTTATGCATAAAGAGCTCCATTATATTTCATTATTCACATGATCACTATTTCATAAAGATTTCCAATTCATGGACTCAGAATAGTTACTTGGTAGCTTCTAAACAGGAAAGGTCGAGCCAGTATTACATTTACTAGCAATGAAATGATAAAAGCATTAGGAATGTTCCTTACATCCGAGCATATTAGAAGATCCCCATCTTCATCTGTACACATTTCTTTCAGTAATCTCTCAAACTGATCTGCATTATGTTGCACCAACAATTATAGTCAGAAAACAACTAGATAAACGTTCTTTACAACATGCCAAAATATTTGACTCCATCTATTACATTAAAATCACTTTGTATTCTCAAGATAGTGAGGTACCAGCACACACAAATAAGCATAAGAGACTTCACACACAGTAGATTTATGGATCTGATATATAGAATCAGTTCTACAATATAGGGAAAAAGGTGTTAACACCCAAAAAGTGCTCACTAGCTCATTTCCTTATTCACACGACCCATTTGTCCACTTTTCCACCATTTGAGCCTCTAAAGCCATCAAAAGGTCACCAAAAGACCATAATACACCCATTTTTCCCCTCAAAATGAATATTTTTCATCAAAAAGCATAAAAACCCCTCAAAAACGGTCCAGAATTCCCAAAAATATTAAAAAGGGAATAAAAATATTCAAAATATTCAAAAAAAGAAAAAGGAGGGAAAATGTACCTAAACCATGTTGGTCAATACCATTGGTTTCCTCAAAACCATAATGGTATTCCCCACCACCAAAAACTATAAAAAGGTGGTAGGGGCTCCTCACTTTCCATCCATCCATCATCCTATCCTCACACTGTCAAAATCTCTCATGAGACTTTTGGCCATTTTCAGCATCTTGGAGAAGAGACCTTTGGAGCTTGGAGCTACTCACCTTGGGAGTTGCTCAACACAAATCTTCACCATTTGAGGTATCTTAATACAAAACACCTATTCTTTTATTTCTTGTTCTTGAATCATTTTTAAAAAATTTATTTATTATATGCACATGATAGTTTAGATTTAGATTTAATTTATAATTGTTTTTGCTTTCAATATTGAAACTGCTATCACATTGTTGATAGGTGCCCATTGCACAAAGCTTGGTTGCAAAACCAAACCAATAAAAGAGACCAATGAACAACAAATCACTCTAAGAAGTAAGTGATGTATATAACCATGAGTGCATGCCTGGAGTGTTTGCTTGCATGTTGAGCATATTTATTCATGTAGATGATGGTGCCCTTTCAAAAGTTGTTTTCAATAGTAGACCACTTTAAATGGAATATACAATAGTAAGATAGCTCCTAATTGAATGACCATGTTTTAAACTGTGTCTGAGCACTCTGCCTTTATAGTTGATGCCACCTCTTCTTCAATGGTTGAGTGTATCTGTTCGCTACAGGATATTGGTAGACAAACCCCATTCATATTTCTATGTATGAGATAGATTCTTTCTATGCCCAAATACACTCTTGCTATGTTCTTAGGTGTCGCGACCTTTCCTTCCAACTTGTTGACTGTTGTGTATTGTTTTTGCAATGAAAATCTTCACAAATGGTGTTCACACAAGAAGTGACTCAACCATAGTGAATTAATAACATTACAATGAACTCGTTCTCAGTATTGCATTGATATTTCTCCCTTGGAATGCTAATAAAATAACTATATTGGGGTGACTTGTATCTGTTCCCTTTCCCACACAAATCTAAACTACAGTTCCGCCCTCTTCAAGGATGATAATATTAATGATTGGATCCTATGGCTTCAAGGTATGGAATACACCTTTTTTCCTGTAGAATTTACAGTAACTGAGAAAATCCCTTTATCATCAAGTTTGTAGACTTTGGATTTAGTTAGGAGTATGAACATTGAAACCGCAAACACAAGCAACAGTTATCCTTTATCAAAGCAAAAGAAACAAAGATGATGCAAAAGAAAAAAAAACAAAGGAATGTAATTGGTCCTCGGTTATGGAATTTAAGGATTCACCTATTGAATTCTTTTGGCCTGTAATTGTAGAAAGTAAATCAACATACTGCTATAAATTCAAAATCTTCTTGAAATCAACTATCTTAAAATCTCAATGAGAAAGAACTGAACTTGGCCCAAACTCCTCGCCTTTGTTGAAAGTTTCAAAGTTCTTTGTTTGAGTAATGTGTCTAGGATATACAAAAAAGAATCACTACCCACATTAATAGATTTGTGACATTCTCCGGTATTGTGAATATGGAGTTATTTGTTGAATTGGCCATGGGCTTAACTGTGGGGTCCATGCTGCCTACTACCAAGGAATCTATTTATTAACATTCAACCATATTCATTCACAATATGAATGGACATAATCCACATCCACATCAACATCAACTATATTTTATTCATCTACACATTTTGTTTCTTGAAAGTCTGCAACCTTTGACACATTTGCATACTCAGGTTCATATGTTGTATCATTCCTCAACCCCTTTGGTGGACATGTTAACACTACATACCAATCAGTCTCAATTGGATCTTGTACATAGAATACTTGTTTGTCTTGCAATGCTAGAATAAATGGATCATCTTGCAAATGCTTTTGAGTTAGGCATTTCTTCATATTCACAGGGTAAAACCCAAATCATCGGTTTTGATCCCTCTCTTATTGTATACATCGACCCAATCAAACTTGAACAATGTGTGCTCCATAAAAAAATAATCCAATGTAATAATATCAGATACCACTCCATAAAATGTTGTTTGTTGAAGTATAGGATTTTCATCTTTGGAACTTGATGTCATCATTGTTTGAGCTTGCATGCACACGCCACTATTTTGAGCGGTTCTCTCATTCTATGTGCTTTTGGTATGGAATCTATAACCATTGATTAAGTATCCCTTTTACTTGTTCACAAATTTTCTGGGGCCACGTGCAATCCATTTAAGTGTATCAATGACATTTTCATTTCCTTCCACCTGCAGATCGATTTTTAAAGGATGTCAGGATAGACATTTGAACTTTGAAGAAATAGTTAGTTTCCTAGATAAAAATATTCTCACTTAATGATTTTTAAGTACTTATAATAAAAAGAACACATCATCACCTATTTTTTTAGCCAACTAGTAAAATTTTGGGTGTGGAGTTTCTACAATAAAGTTTCATCTTTTTTGGATGGGTTAACTGTGTTTGGAATCTCCATCTTATGCATCCTAATTTGACAATTATGGACAATGAAAATGATTCATAATGTGTTTGATAAAATATGAAAAAAGAAAAAATTTAGGTCAACATGTTATGATGTTACTTATTCTATCCATGGATGTAATATCCCGATTTTGACCCCATTGCATTAAAATGTAAATGATGTAATATTGTTATAAAATCGTGGTGAGGAGCTCAAGGCCAAGGCCCCGCCATCGATTTAGTGATGCATATGGTTTACGTGCTAGCTAGGCACGTTGGAATTGCAAATATTATGTAAATATGCATTTTAATAAAATACCCACAACTAGCTATGCAATGCAACAAGAGCTGGGGCATAATTTTACAAGGAATTGGGAGGGAAAACATTCAAACCCTTGAGCTAATCAAGTCAAGCCAAGTGTCAATGAGAGAACCCATCAAACCATCAACTACCCATTTTGACTTTTGTACCCAATCATTCATTCTCCTCAGAGTTGGTTGAGGTAGTTAATGCCTTGGGGAATGGGAAGTATGGCTGTCCAAATTCGAGTATGGGAAAGCCACCCTTCATGGAAAAACGTGTTTTGGATTCTTGGGCAAGAAAACAGCCATGAATTGCTCCCCAAGCCATAACCCATGAAGCAATTTTGCTCTCCCACAAGTTTGGAGCTACCTGGGCGTTTTTCTCCATGGATTTCCTGTGTTTTCCATCATCTTTCAAGTTGGGAAGGGCGTTTTTGCTTTGGTTACCAGTGGAGAAGAGAACGGATCAATTTGGGGGATTCCTAGAGGTCGTTTTGACCATTGGAATGCCCATAATCTGTGGGATAAATCGTTTTCCTCCATGTGGTCGAATTTCCCTTTCTCACAGTCTGTTTTTGGTGTGCCCACAATTTGGGAAAGACCATGGCCATCGTGTTTGTAAATCCCATTGCTGAAAATGTGTATCCATGCCCAGTTCTTGAGTTTGTTGTGTGTAAGAGAATGTTGGGGTTGAGATGGGTATCCATTGCTTTGGTTGTGTATGAGCTAGAATGTCCCCTTTCCTGGTAAGAATCATGCCCAGCTCGAGGGTGGCAGTTGTGTTGAGAGAATTGATTAACACAACTGGCCTACGGTTGGGTGGAACGTTGCAGCGACATAGCTAGTTGTTTGGGACAATTGCACAATGAAGATAAGTAATCTCTATGTCTATTTACTTATGCAATGTTTAATTTAATGATTATTTTGATATGCTGGATGAGCATGCATTATGTGTGGATGTTGCTTTGATTCCGCTATGCATACTTGTTTGTTTTGCATCTGCACACTCTTGTTTCTAATTGCTGTGAATTTAATGAGCGGGCTTCATTTGTGTAAAAGCCCTAGATTGGCATCATATTCCCTTCCAAGAATTGGGTCCACGGGAGGGACTGTGACAGAGTGGTATCAGAGCTGCTGGTTACAGCATTGGGCCTTCATGGGCTACCTATCACAGTTGCAGAGGTAAGTATGCCTCCTGTCCAGCACTAAACATAAAAAAAATAGATGGAAATATTTCAGAAGATTTTTCTAACTGTTTTCGAAAAATTTGAAAATTTTCTAAGTGTTTTGAAATTTTGCCTAAAACTCTGTCGCCAATTTTAGTGTTAAATTCTGCGCACGCGCGACGAAATTAGTGTTAATTTCTGCGACTCGCGCAACGAAAATAATGTTAATTTCTGCGACTCGGCGACGAAAATTAGGCTAACTTTCTGCGACGTGCACGACGAAATTAAGGTTAATTTTTGCTACGCGCACGGCGAAATTAAGGTTAATTTCTGCGACGCGCAAGGCGAAATCAAGGTTAAAATATGCGACGCGGGCGGTGATCTTAGACATAAAATTTGCGACGACGAGCGACTATTTTAGCCATAAAAATTGCGGGCGGCGAAGATAAGGCCAGGATCGCCGTAATGGTCGCATAAGTTAGGGTTAAAACCTGCACTGCGACAACAATGTTAGGGATAAAACCTACGCTGCGATGGGGGAGTTAAGGTTAAATCCAGTGACGATTGCAGAGGTTGAGCCGCGACCAGCGATAGGAGTGAAAAAAAAAACAGTATAGAGCCCAAAACTTGATTTTTGGTAGGACCAGTCGGGCTCAGAATGGGATGATTCCTGTGGGTCTCGGAGGCCATTAACGAAGGCCATGGAAGAACGAGAGAGGGTCCCGAACCCAGTATGCTCCAATTTGACAGAAAATGGAGAATAATGGCTTTTGTAAGACGGTGTCCCGAGGCTTGACGGAAGGTCAGATTGAGCTGAAATTGATATAGCAGGAACAGTGTTAAGTTTGGAATCTCTGAGCCGAAATCCAAAGGATGTGGAGTCGGGGTGAACCAGAAGGCCAAAAAGCACTGTTCCAGGCCACTTTTTCGAGATTTTGAAAAGCTTGTGGACAGTAAAAGTGACCCTAGATGTGGGAATCAAAATTTTTATTGAACTAGACATTTCATCTTCTCATTAAGATAGACAGTTTTCGTTAGACGAAGATTTTCCAGAAATGCATAGATTGAGAGATAGCCATTTTTGGCCAAGTTTTGAGATTTTGGGGGAAAAGTGAAAAGTAGCCAAACCCCGAATTTTATAGAAGTTGACTGGTGTATCAAAACAGGGATCTGAAGGTTGCTGAGTGTTCCTTGTTATATAGACTACTTTCGCCTGGTAGATAAGTTTTCATGATTCTTCCTATATTTGCTTCTACAAGTAGCTGAAGTTGGCTTCCCAGAATAAATTGCAACTGTGTAAAAGTGCAGAAATTTGGGCAAAGTTTGCATTTTTGAAAGAATGTAAATTCCATGTTCTGGATTGGAATGGAGCATGGGGATAGGCGTTGGAAAGCTTATCTAGAGGAGAACATGGATGCATGACCAAAATTTGAATGAGGTCCGCATATATCATAGATATTTGGTGCAGGAAAGTGCCAGCGACTGTTTTGACAAAAAAAAATTGTTGTCAATATGGGCAATTTCTAGAATTGCATGACTGGAAGGAAACCAAACCAGCTATGATATGGAAGAGGGATTCCATGCTACGATGAGGGATTGGAAAGGGAGAATTCCTTAACCCCTGTCTTGCTAGATCGTATTTATAATTATGAAATTGTTATGCATATAAACTATGGCATAAGAATGTTGAAAATGCAAGAGATTACATAGATGAAATGAATATGCACCAGATAGCACATTAATAAACATTGTACAGTGCATGTGAAAATGTTTGTGCATGAATAGGATATTGCATATTGGTAAACTAGTGAGGTTTTACATATGCGATGATCCACTTGAGATAATTATGGTGGTTGCTAATAATTAGTTGTGTCTGCATTGGTTGTAGGACAAAATACAATCAAAGCATGGCTAAAGAAGTTGATGACGTTGTTGCACAAGACCAACAACCTTATGAATAGAGGATGGTGCAACAAATCCATGATCATGATGTCGGAAAAAGGACTGAGTAGCCTTGGTAAGAGGCCAACTGATCAGGTAACATCAAGCGATGATTATAATAGCCATGCAGGTAAGGGTTAACTGTGCTTAATTGCATGAATGCTGAAAGAGGATTTGGTGAGATCTCTTCAACTATGTTGATTAATTTGCATGTGGTATTGAGTGCCTGAATGTGAATTTCAACCTACCAAGTATGGTGAGGTGTGGATAAGTGAAGGCAATGATCCTTACACCCTATAATTGCTTAGAAATCTCAATGCATTCATACGAAATTATATCATGCCATCTTTGTATGTCGGTTGTGAGTTTAACAAGCAACGCAAGTGAGGACTTATGGTCCTGTTGTGGTAGTGCATGCTATGAGTGGCAGTCATGGTTATGCCATAATATGAGTGAGTGCATAGTATGCATAGATTAATGCAAGGTTGTATTGGGGGGTTCTGCATTGAGTGAATGCACATTAAAAGATTATAAAAATGTTGTGAATGTGCATGCATATGTGTTGGTGCACATGTTGAGATGCATTGTGTGAATGCATGGATGTGACATATATATGTTTCAATGCAGTTAGATAATAGATGAAATGGTGGACTATTATTAATCCCGAGACCATTTCATGAGCTGCTGTGAATGCAGGAGAATGATTGCATGAAGAACATAGACATGTTGATGGGCTACCAGAGTGCTCTGTTGGAAGGACATAGTTGCATAAAAATGATATGGCTATGAAGAAATGAGTATTTACAGTTTATTTAAATTGCATTAATAGTGTACCCGTGTCTTGCAATTTTATTGTGATAATGATGTATATATTTCATTTCATTTCAAATGTTAACAACTGAAGGTGTTTGAATTATCGAGTGTTATAATTCTGAGATCACTTCAGTGACGGTTGTGGCAATGAAAGGATCATATGCATAGATACTCACAACGTGATTGGTTGATTGAAGTTTCAGTTTTCAGGTGGAAAAGTCTTACGTGTGGCAATCAGGATAAGTCCATAGTAAAGACCGGGATCTACCATGTGCAGAAGCCAAAGGTTATGAAAAGGTTCTCATGGTTGTAACTTATGCATGAAACAAATCTGAAAATTGTCTGATTTAAAGTTATGAAAACAAACTCGTGGTTGCAAATCTAATTTCTGTAGGAAAACAAATTTGTAGATAGATTTGAGAATTTGCTTATGATTGCTAATCACTGTTTGGCTTATATAAAATTGTGTCAGGAGGACATGTTGTAGGTGGATGTTCATGTATGGTAGCAAGGGTGAAACCATAATGGAAAAAGTGATACCACTTACAAGAGCCAAACGATATGAGGTCGGCCTCATGGTTAAACAAATCAATTTCTGTAGGAGACATAATTGTAAATTCATGTTGAATTAATTACTAATGCTATTGATTGGTTATGGAACAATCATATTTGAAGTTTATTGTTAAATGTTGCTGACTGTTTGGATATTTGACAAGTGTGCCAGGATGATACATTGCAGGAAGACCATGTATGATGGCCTACAGAAGCCAAACTAGATGGGAAGGATCCCATGCTTTGGAAATGGGTTTCGGGTGAAACTCCATTGTAAATTTTGATAACACCTCAGCTGCACTGCATGTGAGTGAGATGGTAAAAATATGCCAAGAAGGCATGTGTGGGTTATGGAATGTGAAAAGATTGGGGTGGCAAACCGAAGGACTGTTGACTTAGAGAAGGGAGCCCCCATTCTTCGCAAATGAAGAAATGATACATCTAATAAATGGATTAGTATCCCGTGACCCTAACTAAGAATATACATGTCTGGTTATTAGATTTAAAATGCAGAGCATGTTTTATTATTATTCCAGACTGCTTGAGTATGATTAGGGCCTACATGACTCACATCAGAAAGGGATGCATACCTTTCGGGTGATGGGTTTTGTTGGGGTTGTCAATATTGACTACACCTTAAGGGAATGGACACATTCCTGGTGTTTCAATACTTGATAGTGAATGTTATGAAATATGATTACAATTTTTGAGCAACAATACTGATGAGCCTGCTTATCCTTCTTGTGTTGTCAGCTTATACGAATGCAATTTGGTTTTGCATGTTAAGGGGCAATGTGAAGAGAAAGTAGTCAAGAGGACTGTATGGGAAGTGGTAACCTTTCTACGCTCACACTAAAGGACACTAAAAGAGATGGATAGGCCCGAGGAGCTATGTAGCAGAAAAGGGGTATCATCCTTGTGTAGTGTGAGTGGGTATTGTGGGGCCATGCTAGCCTGCATTCAAGTGAGTCACCTATGGAGTTCCTGGAGGGAACCACTAGTTTCATAAGAGAAGGAGCCATGTAATCATATTATGTTGTTCTTATTGCCTGATAAACCCAGTCGGTGTACTGGCTTGGCAATGGTTTTTTTTTTTTTGCCTGATAAACCCAGTTGGTGTACTGGCTTGGCATTGGCTATTTGCATGTTGTGGAGGTATTGGTGAAGGGTGTTATTTCCTGACAAACCCAGTCGGAGAACTGGCTTGGAAATGGTCGTTGTATGCTTGATAAACCCAGTCAGTGTACTGGCTTAGCATACTAATTTTTGAAATGCTTGATAAACCCAGTCGGCGTACTGGCTTAGCAGACTGATTTTTGGGATGCCTGATAAACCCAGTCAGTGTACTAGCTTGGCATTGCCTATTCAGATGATGTTGTCGAAGCAGCATGTGTGCTGGCCAAGCATCCACCCCACAGGTGATCCAAGGCTTGTAAAGCAGAGAAGGAAACCTGTGGAGTAGCAAGGAAAATGCACAATACATATAAGTATTTATTTTCATTTATTTTCTTGTTGGGAATAATGAAGATTTCAGGTATAAGTCTTCTAACAACTAAGCTGATACACTATTGTTTCTTTGTTGGGAACCTTGGTCATTGCAGGAAAGCAAGGACCCTAAAAGAACCATATTTCTTGGTTAAACCAAAGAGTAACTGGTCAGGCGCTATAAATTCTTAGTAAATCCATAGAGTAACTGGTTGGGCGCTACAAATGCTTGATAAATTCGGAGAGTAGTTGGTGGGGGCACTAAACCCTTGATGTTGTGGAGCAGCCGGCGTGCTGGCCAAACATTATTTAATTAATTAATTAAAGTAGTCAGAGCACTAGCCTAACATATTCCTAAATGAGATGATTGATAAGCCCAGTCAGCGTACTGGCCTGGCATTGCCTATTCGAATGGTTGTGGAGTAGCCTGCGTGCTGGCCCAACATTCATTATTGTGTCGATGGGAAATCCAAGGCTTGTAAAGAAAAGAAGGATCCCGTGGAATAAAGTGAACACATCCCATACAGATAAGTATTTGGTTATCTTGTAGCTTATTGCTTATGAATATACATGTGTATATGAATTGTTCATGATTTCTTAAAATCTTGTTTAGAAATAAACCCTATGAGAATAAACTAAACATGTGAATTGATTCAATGTTTGAGTGTAGGTATTGTTGGGAGTAAGTACTATGAAAGCATTTGGAGGATGCATGTGGACATGTGACCATCCTAAAGAGATTAGTATGAGTAGTAATGAAAGATGGTGCTAGTGGATATGTGTGGGTCCTAGCAGCCAAAGGTTCTGTAAGCAACAATGGGGAAAGGTTCCCTGGTTGAAAATCCTTAGACAGACCTTAACACTAAGTGTCATAGCTAAGAACGGGCAAGTCAAGCATTCACATTGAAGTGAAAGAGGCTAAGGAGCATGAAACCAGAGTTGTGGTGTGGCTCTGGATTGGAACAAGACTAAGAGGGGGAAAACTCTTACTCTTCTCTTTCCCTTTGACTGATGCATTTCAAAAACAGAGGGTTGTTGAAGTGGCATGTTGTGACTGAAATTTGATTGTGTTAATTGCTTGAAATGAATTATGAATGCTGAAATAGTAAATTTCCTGTGAAATGATGAACATGAATGAGTTCATGTGTATGTTGGGAAAACATGAAAAGTATGGAAGTATCATGAGTAAAGCATGGACGTTCCATGTTAATTGGGAAAATAATTGACTAATTTTAATATTGTGTTATGCTTGTCCTAATAGGATTTGTCATGATGAATCTCATAGTTGAGGAATTGAAAGCCATCTATTGCAGTTGTTACTAGCCAAGTGTTGCTAGTGACCAAAGTGTGGGCTAGTTGTGCATATTTATCATGGTAGCAGACCAAAAGCTATTTGTTTTGGCTAAATATCTTCCTCGAATAGTTTCCAGGACAACAAGGAAGATGGAATCCATGAAATTCCAGACTTGTAGGTCAGCTGGAAGATAAATAAACAGAAGGGATTGTTGTGGAGTGATGCCCACCTGCAGAACTGGAATATCAAGCCAGTAGGAGCAGCTTGTGGAAGCCAAAAGACTTAATCCTGCAAGTTCAAAGTAAAGGGATGAACGCAGGACAGACCTGCCAGATTTTGTGAATTTTGAGACATGTGTAAAGTGGGTATATATTCCTAAGTGTTGGAACACCAGGGACGGTGTTATTCCAAGGGGGAGGGGATTATAATATCCTGATTTTGATCCCATTGCATTAAAATGTAAATGATGTAATATTGTTATAAAATCGTGGTGAGGAGCTCAAGGCCAAGGCCCCGCCATCAATTTAGTGATGCATATGGTTTACGTGCTAGCTAGGCACGTTGGAATTGCAAATATTATGTAAATATGCATTTTAATAAAATAACCACAACTAGCTATGCAATGCAACAAGAGGCGGGGCATGATTTTACAAGGAATTGGGAGGGAAAACATTCAAACCCTTGAGCCGATCAAGTCAAGCCAAGTGTCAATGAGAGAACCCAACAAACCCTCAACTACCCATTTTGACTTTTGTACCCAATCATTCATTCTCCCAAGAGTTGGTTGAGGTAGTTAATGCCTTGGGGAATGGGAAGTATGGCTGTCCAAATTTGAGTATGGGAAAGCCACCCTTCATGGAAAAACGTGTTTTGGCTTCTTGGGCAAGAAAACAACCATGAATTGCTCCCTAAGCCATAACCCATGAAGCAGTTTTGCTCTCCCACGATTTTGGAGCTACCTGGGCATTTTTCTCCATGGATTTCTTGTCTTTTCCATCATCTTTCAAGTTGGGAAGGGCGTTTTTTCTTTGGTTACCAATGGGGAAGAGAACGGATCGATTTGGGGGTTTCCTAGAGGTCGTTTTGGCCATTGGAATACCCATAATTTGTGGGATAAATCTTTTTCCTCCATGTGGTTGAATTTCCCTTTCTCACAATCCTTTTTTGGTGTGCCCACGATTTGGGAAAGACCATGGCCATCGTGTTTGTAAATCCCATTGCTGAAAATGTGTATCCATGCCCAGTTCTTGAGTTTGTTGTGTGTAAGAGAATGTTGGGGTTGATATGGGTATCCATTGCTTTGGCTGTGTATGAGCTGGAATGTCCCCTTTCCTTGTAAGAATCATGCCCAGCTCGGGGGTGGCAGTTGTGTTGAGAGAATTGATTAACACAACTGGCCTACGGTTGGGTGGAACGTTGCAGTGACATAGCTAGTTGTTTAGGACAATTGCACAATGAAGATAAGTAATCTCTATGTCTATTTACTTCTGCAATGTTTAATTTAATGATTATTTTGATATGCTGGATGAGCATGCATTATGTGTGGATGTTGTTTTGATTCCGCTGTGCATACTTGTTTGTTTTGCATCTGCACACTCTTGTTTCTAATTGCTGTGAATTTAATGAGCGGGATTCATTTGTGTAAAATCCCCAGATTGGTATCATATTCCCTTCCAGGAATTGGGTCCACGTGAGGGACTATGACAATGGATCAACTTCATCTGTGTGAAATAGAACCCATATATGGGCTTGTTACCAACTAATGTCATCCAATTCAGAAAGTACTGAAGTAGATAACGGATTTCCATCAAGCATAAATTCTTTGGATTTATCAACCCATACTTCATTTCATCCTTGTGTGCTTCCAATAGTTTCCATACCTTTCAAATATCCTCCACAAAAATTTATCGATTCCCCCATAGTGTAGCTTTCAGCGATGCATACTTTGGGCCTATTTTTGTTCCTTACATAACTCGTGTATACTTTCATTTTCTACAAAATGAACACAATTTTTTTTTAGTAATAACAAAAGGTTTGAATAAATTTTTGTTGTTGTGATTGATACAAAATAAAATTTTACTTACTTCTCAAAGGGGTACATGCATCTATATGCAATTGGTACACAATACCATATCTCTCATACCAAGTGTACATTCAAATGCAACATTATATTGAAAATGGAGGGAAGTGCTTTTCAAGAAAACACAATGTCTCCACAATATAATTTTCCAACTTGTCAAGACTCTCTGCCGAAACTGATTTTGCACAATTTTGCCTATAAAAGTAGCAAAGCTTACAAAGTGTCTTTTGAACAACACTTGGTAGCACATGTCGCATAGCTACTAGGAGGAGTTGTTGCACTAGAACATGGAAATCGTGTGCTTTCATACCATGAAAATTAAGCTCTTCCATAGATATATGATTGTTTGGATTAGATTTGTAACCATCTGACACTTTTAACATGAAAAGAACACGACATAGGGTATATTTCTCTTTCTTTGAAAGAGTATGTGGTGCAAGTGGAAGGAATATTTTTTCTCCCTTCACTTCTGGCCATAGTGATTTCCTCAAACCCAATATTTGCAAATCATCCTGTGATTTTTTTCCATCTTTGCACTTTCCCTTTATATCCAGAAGAGTACCAAATATGCTTTCACATACATTATTCTCCACATGCATTACATCTAACTTGTGACGTATCAAGATTTTATGCCTCCAAACACATCAAAATATTAGAAGAATATTAATATGTACACAACCATAAACAATTAATTCAATCATTAATTTTTTAAGTCACTTAAAAAAGTTGGAAACCATGGATGAACAAAATTGGCCCAAGATGGTTGTTGCGGAAGAGATAAAATGTAGGAAGAAGACCTGGAAGAATAAAAATGACAAGTGGATGGGAAAACGGGGAATTAATTGGCAAGACTATCCTAACTCTAAAGAGGAGATAAAAAAGTGGGTGCTTGAAAAATTCAAGGCTGCCATGTGGGAAAAAAAGATTGGCCGAAAAAAACGCTTTATGTCAAGGATTTCAACCCAACATGATTGCATGAGGAAAATACTTATTTGAGGGATGAAATCAAGGGAAAGGATAAAGTTTTAATAGCGCAGCTGAGGACTGGATCTCACCATCTTAGATGTGAAACAGGGAGGTGGCTAATTCCCAAGGAAGAATGGGAAGAAAGAACTTGCATATTTTGTAGGAAAGGAGCAGTTGAAACCGAATGGCACATCATGGAATGTTCATATTATGAGGATATCCATAATTAGTTTGAAAAAAAATTTGAAAGTGGAAAGTTTGAATGAGTTGTTTCAGGGAACAAGGATTCCCCAAACGACGTATTTCTTGATCAATATTCATAACAAGAGAGATACTATGGAGAGAAATTTGAAAATGTGATGGTTCCTGGAGATATTGGTTCGTTAGACTGCTTGGTCTTGTGGACACCATTAAAATTTCTTCTTCAATTCATTCAATCAAGACATATAAACACAATGAGTTGATTGATGGGGCATGATGGAGCTTTGCGGTTCAGACTGCTTCTAGTCTGCAGCGGGAGCTATTGTGCATAATCAATGATGGAGTTTGAAGTGACTGTTAACTCGTTGATCGGGAGGAATATTTATTATCCTTTGAGCCGAATATATAGGGTGACGTCAGCACCATACATAAAGGCTGTAGTATGTATATCGACGAAGTGGATTATAAAGAGGATACGTCAAGCAGTCAGATTTTTTCTACAGACGCAGACTTCCAAGGTACGGGGAAGGTTATGGTGGAGCCAAAATTAATATCTCCTCTTCAGGAAAGAATGTCACCTGATATTATTCTTAATAAGGAAGCGTGGGACTATACACCCCCAGTAGAAGCTAATAAATGTGACATAAAAACTAATGATTCAGGTGGCAAAACTATTGCACAGCAGAATCAAGGCCCAAGGAAATTCAAAGGAATTCCGGAGAAGAAAGGGTACGTAAAATTGTTTGTTGGGAGAGACATACAAATAGAATAGATCCCATATTATTTGTCCTTAGATTTGGTTGGGAGATTATGTGGAAAGGTAACGGGAAGGGAATCTCTTGAAAGGTGGATGGATGCGAACTAGATATATTGTTTAGGATATGCACCAGACTTTCATATTATTCATCGAGGTTGGTTTTTGGTAAAAGTGCGAGAGGAGGATGGTTTGAAGTTGTCTCAAAGATGGAGGTGGGGACCGTCCGGTCTGATACTCAGGAAATGGCATGTGGAATTCAATGCTAGAAAGAAACCACATAATATCCAACAGGTGTGGGTGATGCTACTGGGGTTAGCAATGGTGTTTTGGCAAACACCAATTCTGGAGGCAATTGGTAACAAGTTGGGGAAATTCATTGCTTTCGAAGATGATTGGGAATCCAAAATCGACAGAATATGTGCTCGAGTCTTGGTGGAGATGGATATGAGAGATGGTTTGTATGAGGAGTTGAAAATTGAAATGCATGGTAGTTGTTGGATACAACAGCTGTATTAGAGGAAGCTGCCATTTAGATGTTTTAACTGTCGAAAGGTTGGACATTTGCAAAAGGACTGCATAGATAGGCTCGAAAAACCTCGATATAGAAATATTGGGTGAAGAAGACGTCGATAAGTCCTACGACTAACATGCCAGAAGGAGCTAGCCTGGAAGGGGGCGATGGTGTTAAGAAGCTAGATAGAGACATAGAAGGTGTCTACATGGAAAAGGTGGCGACCCCAAAATTGAAAGGAATTCTAGAAGATAAGCAGTAAAAGGATGAAATTCGGAACGTGACAACAAAAAGGGAAGGGTTGTGTTCTGATTCCAGCACATATATGGTCAAAAAGGGTATTAATCTTGTTTCCCACACTGTTAATTCACTTATTTTTGTTAATAAGGTCATTATCTAGGAAGTGAATGGTAATAAAGAAGGGGTTAGGGAGGATAAAATTTTGGCTCATAAAAACTTCACGAAAGAGCTACTTATGAGCCGTGTTACCAGACACAGAACATTGGGAGTCGTTTTACTTAAAAAAACGGGTAAGAAACGGAAACAGGGCGGAAAACGACGTTTTTTACGGATGTTCCCATTTTCCAAGCACTAAAACCATTTCTTAGGAAACAATTTTTATTTATGGTCATTTCTTAGGGTTGTTTTTGGATTTTCTTAGGGGATATTTGGTTTCCCATTGTCAATGAGTAACAGAATTTTCTTGTGAACAGGGTTTGACTATATTAGTAGCTCTTATTTTCATGTGAACATGGTTTGATTGATCTTATTGTGAATGTCCTCTTGGATGAACTCTAATCAATCCCTTTAAGAACAAGGGCTATGTGAACCCGCAACACAAAGGGACTATGACTAAATCCTAACTGCTTCACTTTCCCTTCTTCTCCACAGGATTCCATCTTCACTGCTCTCTTTTGGAATAGCTTTCGAATGTGATTCTAATGTAATGTGTATCTGCCTCTAATATTTCTACTAGAATTGTATAACTATAATCGACTAGTGCAAAACTATAATCAATGATAGAACATCGAAGATTCAATTTTGCAAATCCAAAAATCAATTAATTAATAATTTATGATGAATTAATAAACAAAACATGCAAGTTGCCTCATTTCTTGCCTCAGTCTTCACCTACTTCCTCACCTCATTTCTTGCCTCAATCTTCACCTACTTCCTCACCTCATTTCCTTCCAGATCGTTGTTATTTGTTCTTTTTAAAAAAAAATTGACTGACCTTATGTTGAATAATAGTATCATAATATTTTGTCACGAGCATAAAAAAATCCTATCCTTAAAACATCCCAAATTCCCAACGTCCCCTGCTTTTAAACCCTAAGAAACATAACAATAGTAAACGTTACATAAACAAATTACTATCCAAAAAACATATGCCTTTAAAATTTTAGATCCTTAAAAATAATAAATGTAGATAGCTAATATTGTGCACTATGGTCATAGGTTTATAGGGTTTAGTAATGATGGATGATTTCACTGTATATTAAATGAGGAATCTGTTCTAGGTTCAAATTGCTCTACTTCTTCTTTTGGGTGGAACTACTTCATCTTCAAATTCTCAAGGCTCATCCTCTTATCCAATGTTGTTGTTTTTTTCTCTCTCCTCATTTCTTGTATCTCCTCATCCCGGTTGTCGAACTAGATCCAACCCCTAAGCCTCGTGATAAATCACTGCGTACCAACCACCCTTGTGCAATATGCCGTATTTACGGCCATTACTCACATCACTGTCCTGATCTCCCAGATTACAAAGCAGCTCTCTACGAGATGAATAATTTGGACCTTGAGATGGTACCCCCCACAATTGAGGAGATCCACCCCCCGGTATCATCCCCATCTGGAGAGATTAACACCATTTATATGATCTCTTCGACTACCACTCCCTCGTCAACCAATTTGACAACTCAAAGTTTCCACAATGATGAGGAGATTCTAGAGGCTCTCACTGCCCCGGATTATCCCTGGGATGACATGCACCATCGTTCCTATTTCCTCCCAGAAGACTCCTCCTCTACCATAGCTACCCAATTTGCGGTTTAGTCCAAAGATTTCCTTCCCACCAAAGTCAACTGGTTTAAGGATCCTATTCCCACTCCTGATGCCTTTGAGGAAGGTAACATGGCCAACATCTCACCCGTCATCCACATCGATATCTCTGACCCACCTGGTGCTCTTGAAATCATTATATTAGGAGCCTCCTGCAGTGAGTATGAGATCGGAGAGTACAAAAAACTTTTCCAAGAGTTCCGTGATGTCTTTGCCTGGTCCTATACCGAAATGCCTGGTCTCGACCCCGCTATTATAGAGCACCACATTGACACATAGCTATATGTACCCCCCGTTCGCCAGAAACATCTCCCCATTCATCCCTCCAAGCTCCCCGTTGTTAAAGCAGAGATTGAGAAACTTCGCAAGGCAGGATTAATTTATCCTATTGCATATACCACCTGGGTTTCAAACCCCATCCCTGTTAACAAAAAAAAGGCACCATTAGAGTATGCACTGACTTCCATGATTTAAACCGAGCTTGTCCCAAGGACAACTTCCCCACGCCATTTATTGACCAACTCATTAATGCGTGTGCGGGGCATGAAGTCCCATCTTTCATGGACGGTTTTTTCGGATACAACCAGATTCAGATTCGTAAGGAGGATCAGTACAAGACTGCCTTTACCACCTCATGGGGCACCTTTTCCTATCGCGTCATGCCTTTTGGCCTCAAAAATGCCGGTGCCACCTTCCAGCGGGCCATGACCTATTGTTTTCACGACTTGGTCCATATCCTGCTAGTCTATCTTGACAACCTTACAGCTCGTTCCCGGAAACGATCAGACCACCTTAACGACCTCCAGCAAGTTTTCCTGCGTTGTCGCAAATATCAAATCTGCTTGAACCCACACAAGTGTGTCTTTTGCGTTCCGGCAGGCCGGTTGTTGGGTTTCATTGTTTCCCAGAAAGGAATTGCTATTGATCCCCTGAAAGTCCAAGCCATCTTAGAACTTCCCTCTCCTCGCACGCTTCGGCAGCTCCAGAGTCTGCAAGGGCGATCTAATTTCCTCCGTCGCTTCGTTCCTGATTATGCCACCATCGTTCATGGTTTCTTACGCCTGCTTCATACCCACATACCCTTTGTTTGGGATGAGCAACCAGAAGCTGCATTCGAAGCCCTAAAGAAAGCTCTCACACAAGCCCCTTTGATCTCCCCTCCGGATTTCCCTCAGGACTTCATCCTTTACGTCTCGGCATCCGATTATGCCATGTCCGGAGTCCTTGTTCAGGAAGATGCCGCTCTCCAGGAGCATGTCATTTATTACATCAGCCAAACCTTGTCTGGACCACCCCTATGTTACCCATATGAGGAGAGACTATCCCTAGCTGTGGTCTTTTCTGTCCAAAAATTGCGACACTACATTTTGCTCAGTCATACCACAATTGTCGCCGACTCCAACCCCATGGTCTATCTCTTAAACTGGTGGCTCCTGCAAGGTCGCGTTGCTAAATGGGTCATTATCCTCCAGGAATATGACCTCACTTTCAGAAACCCTAAGAGCACCAAAGCCCTTGCGCTTGCCCAACTCATCACCGATCTCCCCTCCCTTCTGTCGTCCCCACAAATCTTTGATGAGTTACTCGACAATCACTTGTTCATTATCTCATCTGATGACCCATGGTATAGTGATATTTTGTTATACCTTCGCACGCAAAAATTCAGACCCAACATCAGTCGTGATGGATGCGGTCGTATCCATCACCAGGCCTCTTGATATCTCCTCTTAGGCGATGTCCTTTACCGGCGAGGGGTTGACACAATTCACTGTCATTGCCTTACACACGAGGAAGCCGAACACGTCCTCAATGACTGTCATAGCGGTGCCTACGGTGGACATTTCTTTGGAATGGCCACCGCCCAAAAGGTCGTTCGCGCTGGTTACTTCTGGCCCACACTCTTTACCGACTGCATCACAGCGGTCAAACATTGTCATAATTGCTAACTTTTTGCCCCCAAGGCCCGGACACCACCCGCTCCATTACACCCAATCGTCACCGTTGGTCCCTTTTGTAAGTGGGCCATCAACTTCATGGAATGTAAACCCCCATCTGCTAATGGCCATAAGTACATCATTGTCGCCGTTGATTACTTCACCAAATGGGCGGAAGCCATGCCCACCTTCAATTGTACAGCTGACACCGCTATCATTTCTTTTTTAACCACGTTATCACTCAATTCGGGGTCCCCAAACAGTTGGTCTCAAACCATGGTTCACACTTCAAATATTCCCTTTGGCGTGAGTTATCCACCCTACTGAAGTTCGAACATCAGTATTCCTCTGCTTACTACCCCCAAGGGAATGGCCAAGTAGAGGCTATTAACAAAATTTTAAAAACCATCCTCCAACGCACTGTTGACTGGCATAAGTCCAATTGGAACCACATGTTATTCCCTGCCTTATAGGCTTACCGTACATCCACCAAAATCGCCACCAGTTTTACCCCGTTTCATTTAGTTCACGGTGTAGAGTCTGTCCTCCCCATCAAGTGTCAGATACCTACCTTACACATCGTCGTCGAACTTCTCCCAGACACCTCCCCACTTGAGCAACGTCTACTATCACTAGAACAAGCTGATGAAGACCATCGTGCCACTCTCCAGGCCATTGAAGCCGCCAAGAACCGCTCCAAAGCTGGTTACGACAAACATGTACACCCTTGAACTTTCCATGAAGGGGACCTCGTCCTCGCCTATGACCAAGCCCACGACAAAACTGGTAAAGGAAAGTTTGAATCCATGTTGCAAGGCCCTTACATCGTGCAGACCTTCCTCGGCAATGGGGCATACATTTTAACTGACTCCGAAGGTCACCCTTTGCGCAACCCCCGTAATGGGTTGTATCTTAAACGCTTTTATACCTAAATAAACCCATGGCCCCATTGGTCCGTATTGTACAGTTTGTTCTCTTTTTGTTTTTCACCTTTTTTACTGCAATCTTACATTCATCATTTTTGCATGACCACAGATGGACCATCTTCCACCTCATTACATTGGCTTCGTCGATGGAGCAAACTGCTAGTCTCCCAACCCGGCTTCTGCAGCATGGGTCTTATATTCCCCTTCACATGAATTGATTCACCTTGACGGAATATGTATAGGCGCTGCTACCAATAACCAAGCGGAGTATGATGCTGTGACCGGTCTCCTGACTACTACCCTCCAGATGGGCATATGTCACCTTCATGTGTTCCTTAACTCCCAGTTACTTGTCTCCCAGCTCAACAACTGCTACCAGGTGCATGATCCCTACCTCTTTAGAAAATTTCTGCACACAAAACAACTCAGCCGACAATTTGAACCCATAACATTCACCCATGTCCTAAGAGCTCAAAATAGTGTCACAGATCAAATGGCTAACAACATCCTAGATTGGCACATCAATCACACCATGTAAAACCTCCGTCATGCATCATCATCCCATAACATCTCATCAAAAATATATAAAATCCCAAAAAAGATTGCAAGGGGCATCCACGTGCCTATCACCACATAAACATTTGCATCCATGTGCAATAAAAAAACATAAAAACACATTACTATTCAGGGGCATCCACGTGCCTAATTCTACATACATCATATTGCCTAACATACAATACACAAGGGGCATCCATGTGCCCATCATTCTATACTATTTGCATCCACGTGCAGTACAAACATATAACAAAGCATAAGCGCATCCACGTGCGTACACTGAATCATCATCGCAAAAAGGTGAATCCATGTACATATATATATATCAAAAAATACATGTCCATATGCTACACATGTCCTGAGTACCCCCGTACTCAGCTATACAAAAAATATCTATACATCCATACGCCTCATAGAATAAATGTCGTAGTTACAAAATCGGGGGGGAGTCCCCTGCACTCCCTAATGAGAGTCATACCCTGCGTCACTGCCTGCATCAGTTTCCTCCGAGTCCTCATCTCGCTCCTCATCCCCTGTGGGCTCCTGTGCCCGACCCCTATCTGCCAAGATAGCTACCCAGATCGCGATCGACCGGAACTCCTGTGGCACCCTCAGACAATCCTGAATCACCTCCGGATCCATGTCATGCCACCCTTCATCAGTCACTCCAACCAGTAACCGATCTAGAAGCATCCGTACGGACTCCAGAGTCCCCTTAGCATCCCATTGACGCACCTCCCCTCGGCCTGGCAAGGTTGGTACTGCCACATGCCCCCTGCGCACTACATGTCCTGGTGGTGGTCTCAGGCCAACATCTGTAGATCACACATTAGTCAGTCACAATATATCAAAAAATATCATACATAAGACTTGACATCCATAACATGCAAGCAAAACCATACATACCATCTGGTCCCCACGCTTGTCCCAGCGGTCGTGGTGCCTCCGGATCCCCGGTGTAGTCCATATCTCTATATGGATAATTATCCAATGTCAGTGGCATCTGCAACCACTGAAGGTAGAGCTCCTGAGTAAAGTATCTCCCCACCTCACCGCCACCCCAGCGGCGCATCATCTCTCCCCACCGCACCATGCGCAGCTCCCTTAGTCCTCCTGCCCTGATCGGCACCCGCGGCCGCAGTGTAGGTACCCGCTCCATGAAGAAGGCACACAGAAAGGATCCATAACAGAATCCCTTGCCAGATTCCTTCACCGATGTCAGCTGTCGCTGAACACAATTGAGGAACATCTGGCCCCACGCATAATAAACACCATCCAGCACCCGCTCCACTAGCTGCATCTGGCCCCCGGACACCTTCTCAGGTGATTGGGACCCCAAAACTCGAACCACGCATGCCGCAATAGCCTGTACTACTGGCTCCTGTAGGTCCACCACCCGGAGTGCATTCCTCTGCACCCTCGCCTCTGGCACACAGTACCTCTCCAACATATCCTCCATATCCACATCTGCGGATACTCATGGCTGCGTATCTGCCACTCTACCCAGACATGGCAACCCCATCAAGAAGTATACATCTGCGAGGGTGAGATCCACCCTCTCTCCCTGCACCCTGAATGCCTAAATATCCGGCTCCCAAAAACTCACTAATCGGTTCCACAGCAGCACTGCTGTATGCATCATAGGCACCTGTGCAAACTTCAGCAGTCCACACAACCCCAACGTCGACCGCACATGCCGATCCCTCCGGATGACATCCACTATCTCATCTGGGACATCTTGCTCTCGCCAAAGCACCAACGGCATCTTGTCAATCACACAAGGAAAACTCATCAGACTCATGTCAAAGAAGTAAACCTGCCCCACCCCCCCGGGGAAACCCTAAAAGCTCGATCCCAATCGCGGCTTAGGGCCCCTTGCAGCGATTTCCGACCGCGACGGTTAGGGCTATAGTCGTGGTTCGGAACCGTGCCTGTAGGAGCCGAACTCACGGTCCCGAACAGCGTGTCTAGCCTTGGAACGCGCAGTACCTGATCACGTATTCCGACCCGAACCTCGCAGTCCCCGTCCGCGTGATCCGCCCTGGAACCCGCGGTCCCCAACCGCAGTTCCACCCCACAAACCCGCGGTCCACCCACGTGGACCTTACAAAAAATCCCCTGAGACCCACCACCCTCCCCCCGAACCCAATGACAATGCAGGTATGAGTTTTTCGGAATACCTGTAACTCCCGGATCTAAAAACGACTGGTCGGATCATCCAGAAACACCAACTCAGCTCTGGTCCACTCTGATCACTAGTCAAAGCCAACAAGTCCAAATGACACTTGTCATGTTGGACCCACTCACTATTTATAATCCGATGACGTTTTCTTGTTTTGGCCATTCTGAACCCATACGGAGTCCATTTTTCACACCGTTTCCACCACTGGAATCAGCACGATGAGACCATCATGATGGTCAACTTGTTCTTTTATTTTTTCCACATCATTTTTTGAGCATTTTTAGACACCACTAGTCACCTCGGTTTGCGTGCCACTTCGGCTGCTCTCCATTTTTTTATATATTTCGTATCATCGAATTCATTTATCCGAGCCCGTGATGATGCTTGAGATCATTTCTCGCTCTCACCCCCAGATTTTTTGGGTATTTTTTCCAAAACGCCCCCCGTCACCTCAATTTGCATGCCACTTCAGTCGTTCTCTGTTTTTTACACTTTATATGTCGCCGGATTCATTTTTTCGAGCTCGTGATGATACTTGAGATCATTTCTCGCTCTCACCAGGTCCAATTTCACCATTGTGTCCCGACACCTTGCTGCCTCGGTTTGCGCACCACATGACTGCCATCAGATTGTTCCACATTTTTACATGAGCCCTTCACTCTTGTCATATTGCACTTATTTCATTATTTTGCCACCATTCATTACCCCGCAAGGAGGCCCATCAGTGTTCCCCCTACCCTCGTTCTTGATCATCATTAATGTTCCTTGATTGAGCACTTCCTCCTTGCCTGACCATTCCTTTTGTTCGGTATAATTTTATCCCTTTTTCGGGTCGGACAAGTCCTTTACGAAAAAGGCACTTAGGGAGTTTCTGTTAAGCTATTTTCTGACTCCTAAAACAATGAAAAGATCACCGAGCAATCTTGCTTCCTTTCATGCTCATTAAAGTACCTGAAAGGGCGTCTATCTGGTATAAGTTTAACCCTTTTCCGGACCTGGTAAACTAATTACGAAAAAGGAATACTGTAGTCACACCGGCTAGAAGAGTTCTTCATTGCATCCTTTTATGCTTCTTCGGGCCTTGGAGACTAACACACGAAAAAGAAACCCCCTGGAGTCTTCTTATCGCTTTCAGACTCTCTAAAATTGAAAGCAACCATGAGCATGCACCGTCCTGGGCTCGTAGAAATCCACACGACGGTACCATTCCATTATTTCAGAGTCTTCTTATCGCTTTCAGACTCCTTAAAATTGAAAGCAATCACGAGCATGAGCTGTCCTAGGCTCGTTCAAATCCACATGACAGTACCATTCCATTATTTCAGAGTCTTCTTATCGCTTTCAGACTCCTTAAAATTGAAATCAACCACGAGCATGAACTGTCCTGGGCTCAGCTAAATCCACACGACAGTACCATTTTACACACACTTCTTCTAGTTCCTTAACCTGTGAAGAAGTTCCCTCGTGCCTCTTGGCACTATGATCGATCATCTCAGCAGCACCCCCAATTAGGTTTCCTTTTATCAAAGTAGTCTGCAGTCTCCTTCCATTTTAGACCAACTTGAGTATCCCTCATCCCAGTCACTATCCTCGATCCAGTACAGCTATGATCCCTTTCCCACCAGTCAGTTTCATATGCTGCCCGATCGTCCCCGCCATCATACTCTGAATAAAGGAAGTTTGAATTCCACCCACTCTACTTGCCCAATTATCCCCCACAGTATGTCAGTCCTACCATCAGTACTCTCACACTTCGGTTCTCCACCTCGCGCTCCTGTCAAGGAAACATCATTTCCTTGCTAGTTGCAGGTCTCCCTCTATCGACGATAGCCCAACTATTCCAGAGGATAGACCCAGAGTGTTAGAAAAACAAGATCGCAGAGCAATAACAATAAATAGAAATGAAAATATAATTATACATACACATTACAAGAGAGACACAGATATATCGTGGTTCACCCAACTTGGGCTACGTCCACACTGAATTTGCCAGTCCTTATTATTATTACCGTTCAGCAAGGTGAAGGGATACAACCTACAGCACAACCGTTGCACTTCCTCTTCTCTGTTTCACAGTCTCTCTCCTTATCTCAGAGATCTTTACAATGCATAAAACCTAATACATCATCATCCTTAGCCGTATTACAATGTCTTTATTTTATAAGGGAAATACAATGGGAAAATACCACGGGATACCCAAAACCATGGGCCCGCAAAACAGCTGGCGAAAACAGCCCCAAAAATTTTCTTCGGGGGCAATGCCCCCCCACACCCCCCCGCTGGGGTGACTGTATAGTCCACCTACATATCATATAAAACTGGGGTACAAACACGGCTGATACAATATCATCTATGAGACTAGAAGATCTGGCTCCACAACCAACAATCTCCCACTTGGAGACTGATCACAGCAACTCCACCGCTGCTGCACTTGCTGGACTTGGACTTGACAAATTTCTCCTCTTCACCTTCATGCTAGAAGGCCAACTGAAACCGATCACGAACTCAGTTTCTCTCTGGTCACTACCTTTGTGAACATGTCTGCAGGATTCTGGCTAGTATGTATCTTTTCCAGCTTTAACAGTTCATCTTCCAGAATAGAGCGTATGAAATGGTACTTGAGCTATATATGTTTAGTCCTGGAATGGAATGCTGAGTTCATTGCAAGGTGAATGGCACTCTGGCTGTCACTATACAATATGCTATCCTTCTGCTTCTTACCCACTTCCTCCATAAACCTCTGCAACCAAATCATCTCTTTACTAGCCTCTGTAATGGCAACATACTCTGCTTCTGTTGTTGAAAGTGAAACAACCTTCTATAGTTTCAAAATCCAACTTACTGTTGTTCCACCTATAGTAAACACATACCCTGTGGTGCTCCTCCTGCTATCCTTGTCACCTGCCATATCTGCATCAACATATCCCTGTAGAATAGTGTCTGAACCTCCAAAACATAATGCCTCAGTGGTAGTACCTCTCAAATACCTGAGAATCCACTGTACTGCCTTCCAATGTTCTTTACCTGGATTGTTCATATATCTACTCACAACTCCCATTGCATGTGCAAT
Organism: Larix kaempferi; assembly: GCA_027924585.1. Taxonomy (NCBI): domain Eukaryota; kingdom Viridiplantae; phylum Streptophyta; class Pinopsida; order Pinales; family Pinaceae; genus Larix; species Larix kaempferi. Next base: position 907,786 of record BSBM01000035.1, read on the forward strand.
ATCTGGTCTTGTGCACACCATGGCATACATCAAGCTGCCAACTGCTGATTGATAGGGAATCTTGGACATGTAATCTATCTCTTCTTGTGTCTTGGGACACATTTCCTTACTTAGACTAAAATGGATAGCCAAAGGTGTACTTAGAGGTTTTACATTCTGCATTCTGAACCTCTCCAACACCTTTTGTATGTACTCACTTTGAGACAATGTCAATTTGTGATTTTTCCTGTCTCTCATTATTCTCATACCAAGGATTTGCTTTGCAGCACCCAAATCCTTCATCGCAAATGAATTAGCTAGCTTCCTTTTGAATACATTTATATCCTGCATGTCAGACCCTGCAACAAGCATGTCATCCACATACAATAACAAGATAATATATATTCCATTGTATAGCTTCTTGAAATAAACATAGTGGTCAGAATGACATCTACTATAACCTTGTTCTGTCATAAACTGTCAAACTTTAGATACCACTGCCTTGGAGCTTGCTTCAAGCCATACAAGCTCTTTTTCAACTTGCATACCAGATCCTCCTTACCTTTGACCTCATACCCTTGTGGCTGCTGCATATATATTTCTTCCTCCAAATCCCCATGGAGGAAGGTTGTTTTTACATCTAACTATTCAAGATGCAAATCTTCTACTGCCACTAGACTTAAGATAGTCCTAATTGAAGTCATCTTAACAACAGGAGAAAATATTTCATCAAAATCTATACCTTTCTTCTGTGCAAACCCCTTTACAACAAGTCTGGCCTTGTACAGCTTCTTACCTCCTTCTTCTTCCTTCAACCTATAAATCCATTTTTTTTGCAATGCTCTTTTACCAGCAGGCAACTGAACCAAATCCCAAGTCTGGTTTCCTACCAATGATTCCATCTCCTCATTCATGCCTTGCTCCCACTTCTTTCTAGTTTCCACCTGCATTGCTTCTTCATAACATTCTAGTTCACCAGAATCAGTCATCAATAAATAATACATTGAAGGAGAGTATCGTTCAGGGAGTCTACTTAACCTGGTATATCTTCTTACAGTTGCAGGAGTTTCAGGTACTTGTTGCTGCTCTTGATTTTCTGGCACCTTCGGAACTTCATTTTATTTAATTTCATCAAGCACTATATACTCTGTGTTTTCCTTTTCCTGTTTCTTTCCCTGCAACTGATCTTTATACATGACCTTTTCATTGAATATCACATCTCTACTCCTGATGATTTTGTTATTTTCATAATCCCATAAACGATAACCAAATTCATCAACCCCATATCCAATAAAGGTACATTTCTTGGATTTAACTTCAAGTTTTGTTCTATTTTGTTTATCAATATGGACAAATGCTTCACAACCAAACGTTCTCAGAAATGAGTAGTTTACCTTTTTATCTGTCCATGCTTCCTCTGGAATACCACCATCCAAAGCACTTGAAGGTCCTCTGTTTATTAAATAAACATCAGTATTTACAGCATCCGCCCAAAACTGTAAGGGCGACCCTGCATGCAGTCTCATACACCTTGCACGCTCCATGATCGTTCTGTTCATCCTTTCTGACACACCATTTTCCTATGGTGTTCCTGGGACTGTCTTCTCTCTACGAATCCCATGGTATGAACAGTAACTATCAAACTCCTTGCCGCAGTACTCACCTCCATTATCAGATCTGAGACACTTCAATCTTTTTCCTGTCTCATTCTCAACCAAAGCTTTCCACTTCTTAAAAGTAGCAAACATATCAGATTTCTATCTCATGCAATAAACCCAAGTTTTTCTAGTTGTATCATCAATAAATGTAACATAATAATGAGAGCCACCAAGAGATTGTACCTGAGCCGGTCTCCATACATCTGTATGCACAAGCTCTAATTTTTCATTCTTCTTCTATTTCCCAACCCTCAGAAATATGACTCTCTTCTATTTTCCATAAACACAGTTTTCACAGAATTTCAAGCTTACCTGCTTCAAATCCGGCAGCAACTTCCCTGAGTGGAGAATCTGCATCCCCTTCTCACTCATGTGGCCAAGCCTATGATGCCACAATGCTGTATCTGTCCCTATGGAAGCTAAAGAGATAGAATGGTCAGTATTATGAGGACATAAATACAACGTACCTACTCTGTCTCCTTTTTCTATCACCATTGATCCTTTAGTGATCTTCCACCACTTTTCTCCGAACGTAGATAGACAACCGCCATCTCCCAACTGCCCTGTTGAAATCATATTTATTTTCATAGCAGGAATATGCCTAACTTCTTTCAACAACCAGTCGGTTCCATTCTTAACTTTTATACATACCTTACCCATTCCAACAATTTTACATGGCTCATCATCACCCAATAAGACATGTCCAAAGTCGCTAGGAACATACTCATGAAAGTATTTCCTATGGGGTGTAGCATGACATGAAGCTCCTGAATCTACTACCCAATAATCACTAGTATTATCTAATGCAAGAATCAAAGCATCTTGTAACACATCACCTGCTACATTTTCTTCCTGGGTAGTTTCCTTCTGTGCATCTCCTTTCTTCCTTAGAGATTTGCAGTCTTTCTTCAGATGTCCTTTCTTTCCACAGTTCTAGCACTCTATCTTTCCCAATCTGGACTTGGATCTGTCCGTTTTAGACTTTCCACGATTACCTTGGCTCTTTCCTCTCTCCTTTTGTCTTCCCCTGCTCTCCATGGTCAATGCATTACCTAATGTCTCACCTGTGCTTTTTCTTCACATTTCCTCGCTAAGAATAACACCAATAACATCATCAAATTTCAAGGTGTTTGAACCAGATACAGAGTTACTTACAACCATGACCAAGTTATTCCAGCTTTCTGGAAATGAACACAAGATTAGAAGAGCCCTAACTTCATCATCAAAGTTCACACTTACAGAACTTAGCTGATTTGTAACCGTATTAAACTCATTTAAATTATCAGTAATAGATCCACCTTCAGACATCTTCATATTAAATAAACGCTTCATTAGAAATACCTTGTTGGAGGCCGAGGGTTTTTCATACAGCTTACCCAATGTGCTCATCAAACTCTCTGTTGTTGTTTCTTTTGAGATATTGAAAGCCACTGACGAAGCCAGGCTCAACCGTATTGTTCCCAGAGCCTTTCTGTCAAGAACCTCCCATTCTTCATCCTTCATAGCCGTCGGCTGCTTTGCTTTTCCTCCCAACGGTAGGAATAGATCCTTCTAGTACAGATAGTCCTCCATTTGCATCTTCCATAACCCGAAGTTTTGGCTGTTAAACTTCTCGACCTTAAACTTTCCTTCTTCTGCCATTGCTCCCACTCGAACCAAAAACCCTAGCTTCCTACGGGTTTAACTGCCAAATAGACCTTTGGCTCTGATACCAATTGTTAGAAAAACAGGATCGTAGAGCAATAACAATAAACAGAAATGCAAATATAATCACACATACACATTACAAGAGAGACACAGATATATCATGGTTCACCCAACTTGGGCTACATCCACACTAAATTTGCCAGTCCTTATTATTATTACCGTCCAGCAAGGTGAAGGGATACAACCTACAGCACAATCGATGCACTTCCTCTTCTATGTTTCACAGTCTCTCTCCTGATCTGAGAGATCATTACAATGAATAAAACCTAATACATCATCATCCTTAGCCGTATTACAATGTCTTTATTTTATAAGGAAAATACAATGGGAAAATACCACGGGATACCCAAAACCATGGGCCCGCAAAACAGCTGACGAAAACAGCCCCAAAATTTTCTTCGAGGGCACTGCCCCCAGACCCCCCAACCAGGGGGGATGGTCCCCCCTAGAACCCCGCTGGGGTGACTGTACAGTCCACCTACATATCATATAAAACTGGGGTACAAACACGGCTGATACAATATCATCTATGAGACTAGAAGATCTGGCTCCACAACCAACACAGAGGTCCCTGCGCCTTGGACCCATCACCATCTGTGGTGAGTGCCTACGGACCATTTTGAGAGGAGTCATCATTGCCTCTCCGAGTGTTTGTTTCTCACATGCTCGACTTCAACACCTTGATCGCATCGTTGAGAATCACGTAGGGTTTATATCCCTTCAGTTATTGGTCGAAGACCCTGGATTTCCCCCGACTCTGGCACATTGGTGATTCACTTCGGAACGCCCAGTTATATGTTCCCGTGGATGTCCAGGCTGCGTTGGCGATTGTATTCGGAAACCATCCAGTTATATGCTTCCTTGAGTACCCAGTTCAGTTTCAGTTCAGTGTACCATTGAGGACATGACTCCCCATCACTATGCTCCAGTAGCTCATCAGTTCCTCTAGTACCACACTCAGCAGCACTGTTGTTATTCCAGTGTATCAGTTCTTCAGCTCAGACATGGTCAGCCCAACAGTATGTCCCAGATTTGTGTCTCTTCTCCACACCCCAGTAAAACCATAAAAGACTTATGATGTCTATTGACCATACGATGAGCTCCTGCCCTCACACATCAGGGGGCAATCTGTTAACACCCAAAAAGTGCTCACTACCTCATCTACCCCATTGCATGACTCATTTGTCCATATTTCCTACCATATTTGCCTCCAAAAGGCTACAAAACCATTAAAAAAGCCTCCAAAAGGCGAAAAAAACCCCTTTTTCCCCCAAAATAATCCAAAATTCCTCCAAAATAGCAAAAAACCTCTAAAAGGGAATAAAAAATATTAAAAAAGAGGAAAAAGAGGGAAAAAGGAGGAAAAAACCCTATATAGCTGATCTAAACCATATGGTTCTCAAAACCATGGGCCAGCACTCCACCACTAAAAACCTATAAATAGGTGATGGAGGCCCCTCATTTCATATCCAAATATGACTTAATCCTCACCCCATACATTTAGGACTATGTCCAAGGATGACTTAATCCTCACCCCGTACATTTAGGACTATGTCCAAGGATGACTTAATCCTCTTCCCGTACATTTAGGACTATGTCCAAGGATGACTTAATCCTCTTCCCGTACATTTAGTACTATGTCCAAGGATGACTTAATCCTCACATGTCCATCAAGGACTTCATTCTCGAAGACCATACATCTACGGATCAATTCAAGGGACCGAAGTCCAGGGACGATACAATCCCCACTTGTCCACTAAGGACTTCATTCTCGGAGACATATTTCTACGGCTCACTTTAGGATTGAAGTCCAGGGATGATCCAATCCCCATGTCAACTTAGACCCTGTCTAAGGAGCATCCACCAACCTCTCTGTCGGCATCAATATAGGTATCCACATCATCGACCTTACTGTCGATGCAGGCAATCTCATCATAGGTGATTGCATCACTCCCCCTTTCGAGGAGGGTCCTACCAAGCTTGTCTTGGAAAATAATCAATCTTTATTTTGAGGTAGATGTTTGGTTAGTACATCGGTAACTTGTTACAAATTTGAACTTTATAGTTCTTTTTCTGCACCATATCTTGGAACACTGGATTCTCTGCCATCTTGATATAACTCTGCTTGTCACATAGGATCACAGTTGGTTCTATCTCTAAGTCAAACAATCTAGAAGCCATACTGCTTCACAACTAGCAGAGCAACCAGCCATATATTCCACTTATGCTGAGAACCACACTAGACTGCTTCCAGCTAAACCACGAGATCATGGATGATCCCATACAATAACATCCTCTCGATGTGTTCTTCCTGTCTGATACACTTTCTGCCCAATCAACATCTGTGTAGCCATCTGAAGTCATAATCTCCAAGATAGCATAGATCAAAGTCTATCGTATCCTTTAGGTACCTCATCACATGCTTTGCAACTATCAGGTGAACACATCTAGTTTCCACTAGATACTAACTCAAGGTGTTCACAACAAAGCATATATCTGACCTAGTATTTGTTAGATACATCAATGACCCAATAATTTGTCTATACATAGTTATATCGACTAACTCTAATGAGTCATTCGCTAACAGCTTCAAGCTAGAATCCATGAGAGTGGACATTCCAACATATCAAGTCCTTTTAATATTTCTCGACATACTTTCCCTGGTTGAGAAAGATTCCTTCTGGGCCTTTCCATACTTCCAGACCTAGGAAGTAATGCATCAATCTGAGATCTTTCATTTTTCATTTCTGCAACCATCTATCTGTGTCATCTCTCGTCAGATGGGTCTACTGATATGAGCCTCAATATCATCCGAACTCTGTGGTGAGTTCCTTCTTGCATCTATGTCATCTATGTATAGAAACCATATTCAACCTTGTGGCAAAGGTTGAGATCCACATCACCCATGGTGATCATTAAGCTCATCAAATTACTATCGATCCTGAGTACCCATACAGAACCTAATTCACACTTCTTCTTTAATTACACCATTTAAGAGAATGGTCTTATCTAGCCACTTGGAGCAAACATCTCGTCATGATTCTCTTCCTCTTTCTAAGAGAATCTTCTAGCCACGAGCCTTCTATAGTGTGTTTGATTTGTAAATCCTTTTGTTGAACATCCATCGCTTGTTCAGTGTTCATCATTCGTCATGATCTTTCCTACAAATCAAAATTAAGTACATGATTAGTAATACTTCATAATCATCAAATCATATTGATATGATAACCTATTATGCATACATATATCATTTACATAGTTATGCAACTATCTTGACCAATACTTTGGCACAACACTTTTCCATATCCTGTATGCATACAGTGGCTATCTAGATGCCTTCCATCTCTACCAGAACATACTATCGAGGGTGTGCACATCTCTCAGCATGTCAGCAAAGAGGTTTCATTCTAAACAAGCAACAATGGAATGTTTGTCCAATTTACCAATCATATGCATATTAGTAGCATACTGTTCAATGCTATATGAATGTTTACACTCAGCATGATATATTCTAGGAATACAAATATGTATACAACTATTACAAGCAATATCATTTACTATTTCAAGTAACAACTCAAATGCTTATCTTTTATGTTTGTGTGGTTGTCTCTCGCTTGATCTTCTATATGTCTTTTGAACTTCTATTCATTCTGTACCACTGTGCATGGAGTCAAGTGTGCACTAGTGTCATCCTCATGATCTCATACACAAACATACATTCATTAGTATATTCTCAATATTATCAAAACATTATAATTCTAAATAATCTTGAATATGTATAGTCATGATCATAGATAATAAACATTAGTATTCAAGGTTTCAGGAAATTCTTCTTTTACTCATGCATATTCTTGTTTGATCATAGGACTCTTCTGGTTAGTTAAATCATCAATCAAGATAAGAGACATAATATGCATAAACCCTTGATTACTAGCTAAATGAATAAGCATGACCAATCATACCAAGTATACTTATATAAGGGATCCTAACACAAGGTAAGATTCTAACTTGACATAGGAAAACATACCTAGATTAGTATACCTGCTTATTTATGTCTAACATACCTAAACAATATCTTCTTTGTTCTTTTCAATGATTTAGAGATCCTGTGTTAGAACCTACATATCTCATAGGTTAAGTATAATATAACAAAGTCATACATACCTCGTAAGTAGAACAAAGATTATGGATGAGTCTTTGTTTTCATGTTGTCATGGTCATGGAACTTGATTTGTCTTTCGTGATGTACATGTATCTTGTTAGCAGACAACATCAACCTCATACAACACCACAGTGCATTAGTACAATCATATAGCCCTAATCAATTAATGTCTTCTATCATTCACATGCATTCATACTGTTACTAGGGTGATTAGACAATTCTAACATTAATCAAGATTGTACTAATAAATAATATGAAGACAAACATATTATGAACTTAATCAGGAATCAGATTTCAAGACATACCTGAACCTCCTTAAGTCATACCTGTCGAGACTTCTTGTAGTCTTCTTATGTAAGGAATTAGCCTCAACTCCCCCTGAAACTAGATCTGGAGCTCGATTAGGGTTTGTTAGAGAAACCCTAAAGATTAAATCTTTGACTTTCACACTTCTGAATGGATGGATAGATGTGTCTCGTTAAGTTGATCAAACTTGCATACTTCAATTTTGAAATATCCAAAATTTGACCCCTCAAAAATTGCCTTCGAAACTTCTAGATCTTCTGGACAGGATCCCGAACTAGGGTTTTATGGAGCCCACCCTTCTTCCCAATCAAAAGGTTTGATCCAAAGCTCTAAGCTCTTATTTTTCTGAGGAGCTTTCAACCGTGGTCACAAACTTCAGAAATTCCAACTTTTGTAGAAGCCCTATTTTTCACCTTTCTGATCAAAATCCCGAACTAGGGTTTGATCAAGCCCACTCTTCTGCCCAACCAAAAATTATGATCTTGGTCTCTAAATTTCTATTTTGATGAGTAGCATCCATCCGTGGTCTCCGATTACAAAAATTCCAACTTTCTTCGAAACCCTAAATTCCGGAAGCCATGAATGAATGTGCTCAAAAATAATTCTGTTTTGACAAAAATATGTACCTGATTGTTTTTGCTGTAACTCCGAACTTTTCAATCCACAGGGTCTAAAAACCTTTTTTGCGGTAGCCTAACCTGTCATCTTTCCATCTCGATAGGTCTGACCTCAATTGGATTTTCTGAGAGAGATTTATGCCAAGTGTCGCAACATGACCTGTTTATGGGATAAAATAGGTGAGAAAACTTGTACGGCATGCCACATGTCACTGGTTCAACTCAGGCCTCTAAAAACATTTTTTGAGATAGTATAGACTGTGTACTACCTATCACATTTTACGAAATTTCATTTGGAGCTTCCTATCCCAAGTTATGACCTTTTTTCCTAGGTCACCTGATTTTGACTGAAATCTGGAAGAGGCAGAAACCCTAACTTGTACTAATCATAACTCATAAAGTATAACGAATCTGAGGGTTCCCTTTGGACACAAGGTACATGGGGATGTTATCTACGACCTGTAAACTTTTCAGATCCTGAACCTTCGCAAAAATGGATTTATAGCGAAAGTTCCACGACGACTGATTTTTTCTATATAAAACCCAAACCTTCAAATTGTCGCAAGTGAAGCAAGTGTCGTAAGTGCCATACATTGCCTTCCTTCAGGTTAGCTCTGATACCATGTTAAGATTCAATATGCTAAGACAGAAAATATCAGCATTACATTCCATTTCACAATGATAGCATATACAGGATCACTAAAGAAACAACAAGCATAGCAAAAATACAAGAGACACAGATTTATCCTGGGAAACCCTCATGGGGTAGAAAACCTAGCAAAGCTTCCTCAATATAGATGAACAGCAATATACAAATATGCAAACCAAATACATGATCTCCTCATCCACCATAGCATACCTCTCTCTCACAAGTGCGCTACATTTCAAGTGCGGGAAGTGTGTGTATAATGAGGAACACACCTCCTCTATTTATACACATCTCTGACTTGTACCTTATATTAACTAGGTCGGCCCCAACTTTACCACTAGGTTAAGCACCCCACTACAACTGACTGGGCTGACCCCTCTAGGGTGGTCTAACAACCCTTTGACCCACATAACACATACAGGGCCGACCCCCACTAGGGAAGTCTAATAACCCAAGTTACCACATTTCGACGGAGGAATAAACATCTCCGGATATACAATAAGATCTTCATGGAGGAATGAAACATCTCCAGAATAATAAAGTACAAATATAATATTCTTTGAAGTTACAATATTTCAACAAGACTAACTTTACAAAAAATTACCTTTAGGAGTCTTCTTTAGGATTTTCAGACTCTCCAAATATGAAAACACCAGCGAGCATTCACCAACTCAGGCTCGATGTGAAATCCACAAGTCGGTATATGGATTTCTTGTTTAAGTTTTTTAGACTCTTTAAATGTGAAAACATCGGCAAGCACATACTAACTTGGGCTCGATATTAAAATCCACGAGTGGGTGTATGGAATTATTGTTTAATTTTTTCAGACTCCTTAAAATTGAAAACACTGGCGAGCATGAACAGATCCAGGCTCGATATTAAAATCCATGGATCAGTGTTATCGAGTACTAGTCTATCTCTTCTTCAAACTCGTTAAAACATGAAGAAGGTATTGAGTTTCCCTACCATGGACTCGTTAAACTACACATGGTTGGACTTATACCAATCATTCTTCTATCCCCTCTTCAAGATTGTTTTCAAAAATGAAGAAGGACTATTGAGTTTTCTTTCTTGGACTCATTAAAACTAACAAGAAGGATATTATTGAGCTTTCTTTCCACCTTTTCATGCGCGTTAAAATCAAGAAAAGACATTCTTTAAAAAGAGAAAAGGGAAGGGAAGAACATTAGTTATCTTTCAATGTAATGGCAGCAAGTCTCTCATATCCTTGAACAAAGCACCTTTTGAGTCTATCAAATAAGTTCGGTTCTAGTTTTGGCCTTAGGATAAAACCTGATCTCGGAGTTTTTACTCCTCCTATTGGTTACTTTTTCAATCATATGGAGAATCTGTTAATGTCTCCTACATTGCAGATTTATATCATGGTCCCTTTGTTTTCAAATCTTCCTAAGTCACTCTTGTGTCGTGCTCACTATTCAAGGATACGACCTCTGTCGGCCATTCTGTAGTTGCCTTGACCTCATGTGTCGGCCATTTCTTGGTGTCAATATGTTTCATCAGCTATTCAATCCTACTCCAGATCAGATCAACCTTTGATTGTATCTTGTGTTGGATGATGGAGGATGCCTTAAGGCCTCCCTTCCAACGGACTTCTTCCCATCGAATTCAACTCATCTTGCTCTGGGAATGAAGTTTAGAGATTTCAGTAGTACCTTGGGGATTGCAGTCAACAGTGGCAATTTCCCTCACTATTGAGTAGAGGGAATACATTAATGTCTCTTCTATGAATATTAAATATTGTATTAAATTAATCAGTAAATTATTAATTAGTTTAATTGAAGGGACGTAACCCTTCTTAAGAATGCTCAAACCTTGTAAAAGGCGAGCTCTTGTAAAGCGTTAAGCATCTTATCAATAATAATTTATCTCTTACTCCAATATGGATTTCAGGTCCTAGTTTTTCTATTGCATTTGGTATCAGAGCTACTCGGTTCTCGACTACTCAGCTTTCATCCATTTGGTTGCTGCTCCAGAACGGGATTCGCTTCCAGCTTATTCACCAACCTCCTGATCCCACTCTCTTCTCCTCTCGTCCACACACCACACTCACCTCTCCTCATCTCTTCGCACCCTGCTGCATCTCCTTGCTCACCACTCACACTTCCCTGCACGCTCTCCCACAGTCTTCACTCCCAGTGCCTCCCCCAATCCTCCTCTCATCCCATCCCAGCCCTTCCCCATGCTTCGCACTTCCCTCTACCCCCACACCATATTCCATTCTACATCCCCCACTACCGCCTTCTCTCCACGCAGACTCTCTCTGTCACCCCCGCCTGCACACTCATTCCCATCCTCCATCCTCCTCCCAGCTCCCCAACTCCTTCCATCGTCCACCCCACCAGCACCTCCCTTCCTTCCCTCCCTCACGTAGCCGCCTGCTCCACCACTCCCTACTGCCTGCGAACTCCTCCATTCCAACGCTGTCACCATTCCACAACCACTCCTCCCTTCCGCCACATCCCCCACTGCTGCTCTCTCTCCCCGCCATCTTCCCTCTGCACTTCCATGCCCACGTATGCCCTACAAAAAAAACAAACCAAAATTAATAAAACAAATATTATTATAATAATATAATATTTTAATTTTATTAAAAATTTCCAATCTATAATAAATATTTAAATATAATATTTATTATTTTATTATAGTAATTATTATTGCTATAATAATTATTATTAAGTTACCATTTTCCAACACCTTTTAATTGTTCTCACTATCCCATAATCCAAATTGAGTCCAATTATTCACCACCACACTTAAGAAGCATGACGATGGAGTTAAAAGCTCAAATTGCGAAAATAGAGAAGGATTTCCAAACTTTCAAGGAAATGATCACCAAGAGCCAGGAAGCGCTTAAGAAAGAAATTAAGGATGAAGTCATTCAGGTAATGGAGCAGAAAATAGACGACAAGTTTGACATTATGAGCAAGGAACAAAAAATGTTAGACCAAAAAGTGACTGAGAGCCAGAAAGGTATCCAGGTGATATTACAAAAAATGGATGATAAGGAAAAAAATCATAAACAACATGGCTCAGATATGTCGGTTACCCCATCTTCCAATTCTGAGTCACCAGAACGCAATAGGATGAAAGGTACTCAATACCAACCATTCATAATGTACCCGTCGAGAGCAAAAATAGAAATGACGAAATATAACGGAGGAGAAGACCAATGCGTCGCTTGGTTGAATAAAGCAGAAGAGTATTTCGACATATATAACATTACAATGGACGAAGAAAAGGTCAAGTATGCTTCAATGCACCTGGAAGGATATGCCTACAACTGGTATATGTGGTGGAAAGGAGACAACTTCGCATACACTTGGAACTTATTCAAGAATGATTTCTTAAAATGGTTTCAAGGAATCACAGAAGATGAATTCTTCTCAAAACTTACCAGATTACAACAAAGGGGAAGCGTCGAAGAATTCACGCATCAATGGGAATCCCTCGCTACCAGAGTATTTGGGCTATCCGACAAACAACGGTTGGAAACCTACTTGGGAGGACTAAAACCATACATACAAAAAGAGTTAAAAATGCATGACATAATGAATGTCGAGGCAGCAAGACGAAAAGCAAAAGCAGCTGAGGCCAAATTTGACAGTTTCCAATCAAATAAAGGGAAGTCATACTCACAAAGAAACATCTAGTCGACTCCAGAGGATGATACAAACAAATACATCCCTCCGCCTAGAAGGGACGATAGGAAGAGCCTCGAGAATCAACAAATGAGGGAAGGAAAATGTCGACGATGTGGAGACAAATGGAATCCTAAACATAGGTGTCGCCTCGAGGACAGCTCAAAGAAATTATATACTTGTGAAGCAGAGGAGAATAGTGAATCAGAAGAAGAAGAAGAAGAAGAGCCAGAAGATGAAGAGGAGGAAACCGCAAATATGGCAGCCGGGAACGACGAGACCCCCAAAATCTCCCTAGCAACTGTTAAGTTTAAACCAAATAGACAAACAAGATCTCTGAAAGAAACACAATCACAAGATAGACACACAATATACCCTGGGAAACCCTCATGGGGTAGAAAACCCAGCAAAGCTTTCCTCAATAAGATGATCAACCAAAATACAAGATGTGCTCCTTCTCCTTGACTCCTTAGCAGATCTCCTCAACTAGTGCGCACTCTTCCACAAGTGAGTGAATGATCTAATGAGGAGTTCACCTCCTCTATTTATACTTGACTTCCAACTGACTAAAAGACTAATGGGGCCGACCTCACCTGGAGAAGTCTAATAACCCCTAAAATATAACTTCCTGGCCGACCCACACATGGTGGGTCTAATAACCCTAGTTAATACAAACCCCTGGAGGAATAAACATCTCCAGATACATGATAGGGTTACCTCGGAGGAATGAACCATCTCCGGAATAATAAAGTACAAATATAATATTCTTTGAAGTTACAATATTCAACACTCCCCCTTAACAAGAAGGATATTATAACAACATCTGCAAGAGCAAGGAGTCATCATATATGATACATCTACAAATCATCGGAAGCTTTCTTCAATTCATCTTCATCAGTAACTCAACCAGTTACTGGAACAGTGTCGATATCAATCCGATCATCGGCATCGTCATCACACGATCATCAGCATCGTCATCACACGATCATCAGCATCGTCATCACACGATTATCAGCATCGTCATCACACGATCATCAGCATCGTCATCACACGATCATCAGCATCGTCATCACACGATCATCAGCATCGTCATCACACGATCATCAGCATCGTCATCACACTATCATCAGCATCGTCATCACACGATCATCAGCATCGTCATCACACGATCATCAGCATCGTCATCACACGATCATCAGCATCGTCATCACACGATCATCAGCATCCTCATCACACGATCATCAGCATCGTCATCACACGATCATCAGCATCGTCATCACACGATCATCAGCATCGTCATCACACGATCATCAGCATCGTCATCACACGATCATCAGCATCCTCATCACACGATCATCAGCATCGTCATCACACGATCATCAGCATCGTCATCACATGATCATCTTCCTAGGATGATCAATCCTGCTCCTTTTAGGACATAGGTCCATGGATGATACAATCCAATCTTCAGTTCTCGGAAACTTCAGTCTACGGATCAATTCTGGGACCTCAGTCCGGGGACGATGCAATCCCCTGCCTGTTCATTCAGGACTTCATTTATCGGAGACCCAGTCTACGGTTCTATTCTGGGACCTCAGTCCGGGGACGATACAATCCCCTACCTGTTCATTCAGGATTTCATTATCGGAGACCCAGTCTACGGTTCTATTCTGGGACCTCAGTCCGGGGACGATACAATCCCCTACCTGTTCATTCAGGATTTCATTATCGGAGACCCAGTCTACGGTTCTATTCTGGGACCTCAGTCCGGGGATGATACAATCCCCTACCTGTTCATTCAGGATTTCATTATCGGAGACCCAGTCTACGGTTCTATTCTGGGACCTCAGTCCGGGGACGATACAATCCCCTACCTGTTCATTCAGGATTTCATTCTCGGAGACCTCACGTCTACGGCTCTATTATGGGACCTCAGTCCGGGGACGATACAATCCCCTACCTGTTCATTCAGGATTTCATTATCGGAGACCCAGTCTACGGTTCTATTCTAGGACCTCAATCCGGGGACGATACAATCCCCTACCTGTTCATTCAGGATTTCATTCTCGGAGACCTCACGTCTACGGCTCTCTTTAGGACTGAAAGTCCAGGGATGATTCAATCCCCTCAACTGTCCACTAAGGACTTCATTCTCGGAGACCTCACGTCTACGGCTCTCTTTAGGACTGAAAGTCCAGGGATGATTCAATCCCCTCAATCTGTATTCTCATCAATACAAGTACAAGTATCCTCATCCATACAAGTACATAATCAATATCTAGCATCATCAGCATGTATACATCATACATCAAATCATATATACATCTAACATCAGA
Organism: Larix kaempferi; assembly: GCA_027924585.1. Classification (NCBI taxonomy): domain Eukaryota; kingdom Viridiplantae; phylum Streptophyta; class Pinopsida; order Pinales; family Pinaceae; genus Larix; species Larix kaempferi. Next base: position 922,859 of record BSBM01000035.1, read on the forward strand.
AGCATGTATATATCTAGCATGTATTCTCACTAATACATCTATCATCAAAATCATGTATACATCTAACATCAAAAGCATGTATACATCTAGCATGTATTCTCACTAATACATCTATCATCAAAATCATGTATACATCTAACATCAAAAGCATGTATTCTCACTAATACATCTATCATGAAAATCATGTATACATCTAACATCAAAAGCATGTATACATCTAGCATGTATTCTCACTAATACATCTATCATCAAAATCATGTATACATCTAACATCAAAAGCATGTATACATCTAGCATGTATTCTTACTAATACATCTATCATCAAAACCATGTATACATCTAACATCAAAAGCATGTATACATCTAGCATGTATTCTTACTAATACATCTATCATCAAATCATGTATACATCTAACATCAAAAGCATGTATACATCTAGCATGTATTCTCACTAATACATCTATCATCAAATCATGTATAAGTGAAACTAAATGAAAATAAAATAGTCCTAAATCTAACTATTTCTAAGTGACTAGGTGAAGTCTCATTGTTGATGAGACTTGCTTGTCATCAGGAACCATGCTACTCCCCCTTTCTAGGAGAGTCCTTTTGAACTACACCAAGCTTGTCTCGAAAGTATTCAAATTTCACACGAGACAGTGGTTTGGTAAGGATATCAGCAATTTGATCTTCAGTGCTCACGTACTCAAGCTTGATAGCTCCTTTCTGCACCATATCTCGAATATAGAAGTATCGGATCTCTATGTGTTTTGACTTATCATGGAACACAGGATTTTCTGTCATCTTGATGCAGCTTTGATTATCACACATAATCATAGCGGGATCCATTTCTAAGTCAAACACCCCAGATAACAGTTTCCAAAGCCATACAGCTTCACAGCTGGCAGAGCAAGCAGCTATGTATTCTGCCTCAGCAGAACTGAGGGCCACACTGGATTGTTTCTTGCTGAACCAAGAGATCATGGCAGATCCAAGGCTATAACATCCACCTAAAGTACTTTTTCTGTCTGAGACACTGCCTGCCCAATCAGAGTCTGAGTAACCATGCAACTTGAGTTCATGACTTCCATCATAGAGTAAACCAAAATCTAATGTACCTTTTAAGTACCTCATTACATGCTTTGCAGCTATTAGATGAACCTTTCTGGGTTCTACTAGATACTGACTTAGGGTATTTATAGCAAAGCATATATCTGGTCTAGTATTTGTTAAGTACATTAGTGACCCAATGATCTGTCTATATAAAGTTAGGTCCACTAATTCTGATGAGTCATTAACCAAAATTTTTAAGTTGGAGTCCATGGGAGTGGCCATGGGTTTACACTCCAACATATCAAATCTCTTCAGAATTTCCACAGTATACTTACCTTGATTCAGAAAGATTCCTCTTGGTTCTTTCCACACTTCTAATCCTAAGAAGTAGTGCATCAATCCGAGATCTTTCATCTCGAATTCTGAAGAAAGCTTCTTCTTGCTTTCAATGATTTGTTTCTCATTTCCAGTTAGAAATAGATCATCTACATATAATAAAAGTATAACTGGTTCATCATCCATCACCTTGAGATAAAGGTTTGGGTCAGCTTTACTTTTGGTAAAGCCCATGCTAGTTAAGAAATTATCAATCCTTCCGTACCAAGCTCTGGGAGCTTGTTTCAACCCATATAATGCCTTTTTCAGTTTGCATACATGAGTCCTTCCATCATTTACCTCAAACCCTTGTGGTTGCTCTATGTATACTTCTTCTTCAATTACACCATTCAGAAAAGCTGTCTTAACATCCATTTGATGTAGTTTCCACTTCATCATGGATGCAAGAGCCATGATAGTTCTAATTGAAGTATACCTAGCAACTGGTGCAAATGTTTCTTCATAGTCAATTCCCTCCTTCTGAGAGAAACCTCTGGCTACAAATCTTGCTTTGTATTTTTCAATACTTCCATCCGCAGCATGTTTTATTTTAAAGATCCATTTGGAAGAAACCACACTTTTGTCTTTTGGTTTGGGAACTATATCCCAAACATCATTTTTCATTATTGACTGATATTCTTCAGTCATTGCTTCTACCCATTCTTTCTTTTGAGCTGCCTCTTCATAGCTGGTAGGTAGTTGATCCACTAGATCACACATCAGGGCCATATAGTTGGATACTAACTTTGGTTTCTTTCTTTCTCTAGTGGAGCCTTCAGGAGCACCATATCTTTCTGCTCCTTGAATAATGTCTCTAGCCCATGCTGGTCTTCTTTTCCTTGACAATTCTGTAACAGGAGGTTCTTGTGGTTCCAGCATGTCATGATCCTCTGGTGTGTCCTCTTCAGGAATGTGAGCATTCTCTGAGATTCTGGGAGATGTATCTTCTTCATAAACTTCTTCAAGTTGACACTTTCTAGATTTCTTGAGGGCTGCTTCCTCATCGAAGGTAACATCTCTACTTATTTCTATATGATGGAAACCTGGTATGTAGATTCTGAAGGCTTTGGAGGTTTCACAATAACCAACAAATATTCCCTTCTTACCTGAGGGATCCAACTTGGATCTCTTTTCTTTTGGAATGTGTATGTACACAGGACACCCAAATATTTTGAGATGACTTACCTCAGGCTTCTTTCCTGTAAAGACTTCTTCTGGAGTTTTGAAGTCAAGAGCACTATGAGATAGTCTATTTTGAACATATACTGCTGTCTTGGCTGCTTCAGCCCATAGATACATGGGAAGGTCTTGATCATGTATCATAGTCTTTACAGCTTCCATGATGGTTCTATTTTTCCTCTCAGCTACCCCATTTTGTTGGGGATTGTAAGGAGTGGTTAGTTCCCTTTTGATTCCAGCTTCTTTACAGAACTCTTCAAATTCCTTTGAAGTATATTCTCCACCATTATCTGTTCTGAGAATCTTGATTTTCTTGTCTGAGAGGTTTTCTATTAGAGCCTTGAACTCTTTGAATTTTCCAAAGACTTCATTCTTACCCTTTAGGAAGTATATCCAAGTTTTTCTTGAATAGTCATCAATGAAAGAGAGATAGTATTCAAACCCACTTAGAGATGTGGTAGGCATAGGTCCACATACATCTGAGTGTATTAGCTCTAGAGAACCCTTAGTCTTTGTTTCACTTTTCGGAAAGGGATTCTTGATATTCTTCCCTTTCTTGCATCCTTTACAAGAGCCATCATGATCAACCTTCAAGTTTGGCAAACCTATAACCATCTTACTCACATATGGTAAAGCTTTATAGTTAATGTGAGCTAGTCTTCTATGCCATAGCTCACTGGGACTAGAAACTTCATGAGCAAGGGCAGATTCTGGATGACCCTTGAGTTTATAAAGTCCTCCTTCTTCTTCACCAATGACAATTGCATCTTTGATTGATTTTCCTTTGGTACACATGAGTACTTGACCATCTATGAAGGCTACTCTAAAGCCTTTCTTGTCTAGTGCAGAGATAGAAAGTAGATTCTTCTTTAAACCTGGGACATATAAAATTTCTTTCATCTTCAAAGGTGTTCCTGAATCAAGCTTGTATCTTGCTTCACCAATTCCCTTGATGGGATATTGATAATCATCTCCTAGAGATACCTTCTGTGGTGAAGACTTCTCTTCAATCTTGGAGAGAGTTTCCTTATGACCTGTCATGTGCTTTGAAGCACCACTGTCAATGAGCCAAGTGCCTTCACCAGGGGACACTTATCCAGAGAGAGCAGAAAATAGTACATATTCTTCTGGTTATTCTTTCTTTACTTTAGATCTTTTCTTTTGAGGCCTTTCCTCCACTTCTTCTTCTTCTTCTTCTTCTTCTTCACTGTCATCTTCTGCCATATGAGCATGATGTCTTTTGTGAACAAACCTTTTCTTCTTCTTCTCTGGTAGGGTACAGTCTCTGGCATAGTGTCCTAGCTTGAGACAATTGAAGCATTGGACTGTGGAGATGTCTCCCCCTTTCTTTTTGAATCTATGAGAGGGTTGAGGCCTTTTGTGGTTCACTTTCTTGAAGTAGCCTCTCTTTCCTCTTTTGGTGTGGGTGGCCAAAGCTTGGTCATCCTCTTTGAGAAGTGCTTCTCTGTTGGCAACCCTAGCCTCCTCTTGAACACAATCTTCCCATACTACATCAAACTTCAAACTTTCTTTTCTGGCACACATAGTTTGAATGAATGACTCCCAAGGTCTAGTGAGACCATTTAGAGCTGTCATCACAAGTTCATCTTCATCAAGAGTATCACCAATGGCATCTAGTTGTTCTTTGATTAGAGAGACTCTTGAGAAGTAGTCTTGAATGGATTCTCCTTTGTGCATCTTGGTACTTTTCAACTGAGTCCTTAGATTCATCTTCCTGTTGATGTTCTTTCCTTCATACATTCTTCCTAGGGCATCATACATTTCCTTTGGAGTCTTCTTGGAAGACACTTGGGGAATCAAGTGGTCTTTAATGGAATCAGCTATGATTCTCTTTGCCCTAATCAGGTCCTTCCTGTGTTTTTATTTGGCTTCATCTTCTTCTGGTTCTGCAACTTCCTCCTTGATATAATGAGCAAGATCATTCTCCTCAAGAATGAGACCAATTCTGTATTTCCATGCCCGGAAATTCTCTATGCCTTCTAGCTTGTCTTCAAGCTTAGTATTTGGAGCCATCTTCTCTTGGGGGAGTCCAAGAGACAGAGTAGACTTACCTGGGAAGTTACTTTTCACTTTTCCGGAATCTGGAACAGAATTTTATCGCACTTTTGGTAGAATTAGGGTTTGACTTTCCCAGAGTTCTATCCAACCAAAAAGTTCGATCTATAGCTCAAAAGAATGCTCTTGAGAAGAGCTATCCAGCCATGTAATCAGAAATCAAAAATTACAACTTTTTTTTTTCTGAAACCAAAATCTGACGTATCGCACTTTTGGTAGAATTAGGGTTTGACTTTCCCGAAGTTCTACCCAACCAAAAAGTTCGATCTATGGCTCAAAAGAAAGGTATTGATGAGAGCTATCCAGCCATGCAACCAAAAATCAATAATACCAACTTTGGGCTGAAAACCCTAACTTCACCAAAGAGAGAGAAAGAGGTATTCTTACCTTGTGAAAGATGTCCTATTCAGTCTAGCTCTGATACCATGTTAAGTTTAAACCAAATAGACAAACAAGATCTCTGAAAGAAACACAATCACAAGATAGACACACAATATACCCTGGGAAACCCTCATGGGGTAGAAAACCCAGCAAAGCTTTCCTCAATAAGATGATCAACCAAAATACAAGATGTGCTCCTTCTCCTTGACTCCTTAGCAGATCTCCTCAACTAGTGCGCACTCTTCCACAAGTGAGTGAATGATCTAATGAGGAGTTCACCTCCTCTATTTATACTTGACTTCCAACTGACTAAAAGACTAATGGGGCCGACCTCACCTGGAGAAGTCTAATAACCCCTAAAATATAACTTCCGGGCCGACCCACACATGGTGGGTCTAATAACCCTAGTTAATACAAACCCCTGGAGGAATAAACATCTCCAGATACATGATAGGGTTACCTCGGAGGAATGAACCATCTCCGGAATAATAAAGTACAAATATAATATTCTTTGAAGTTACAATATTCAACAGCAACCATGACAGGCATTAGTCAACCACAGACTCTCAAGTTAAAAGGGCATATAAAAAGAGAGAATGTTACAGTGCTAGTAGACACTGGAAGCACTCACAACTTTCTTGATATAAGAGTGGCACAAAAACTCAAGTTGTTCGTACATCCAGTTCTAGACATGAAGGTGATGGTTGCAAATGGCAAGAAGATCGAAAAAGTTGGAAAGTGCCACAAGGTGAGACTTCAAATACAAGACTTCGAACTGGAATCAGAACTCTACACCTTACTGTTGGGGTGAGTAGACATCGTTTTGGGAGTCCAATGGTTACAAACATTGGGAACATATTCTGCCAATCATCAAAAACACTTCATCAAGTTTAAGTGGCAAGGGAAAAAATTTAAGCTATATGGTTTTCATCCACCAAACGCACAAGTAGTTTCATCTCAGCATATGGAAAAACTCATTCAAAAAGGGGCATCAGCATACGTAATACAATGTCATCAACTGGAAGGAAAAGAGGAGGAACCAAATGAGTTCAAAAAGGAAATCCAAAAATTACTCCAGAATCATGAACACGTATTTGTAAGAATACAACCCTATAAACAATTATCACTTAAACAAGGTGGAAAAAATAAATTGGCTCCACGTTTTTATGGCCCATATCAAATCAATAAGAAGATTAGTCAGGTGGCATATGCTTTGGAATTGCCAACTACAAGTCGCATCCACAATGTTTTTCATGTTTCATGTTTGAAAAAGATAATAGGTCAACACCAGAAGGCACAAACAATACTTCCCTTGTTAGATGAAGAAGGAAGAATCATATTCGAGCCAGAATCTATCATTGCTACTAGAGAGAAGAGATTAAGAACGCGAGTCATTAAAGAATACCTCATAAAATGGAAAAATCTTCTCGAAGAAGATGCAACATGGGAATCAGAACAATTTCGACAGTTACATCCCTCATTACCATTGCTTTGAGGACAAAGCTCTTTAAAAGGGAGTGGCAATGCTATGAATATTAAATATTGTATTAAATTAATCAGTAAATTATTAATTAGTTTAATTGAAGGGACATAACCCTTCTTAAGAATGCTCAAACCTTATAAAAGGCGAGCTCTTGTAAAGCGTTAAGCATCTTATCAATAATAATTTATCTCTTACTCCAATATGGATTTTGGGTCCTAGTTTTGTTGTTGCAGTCTCCTACTCGATGGATTCTTCAAGTGTTCACCTTCAAGACCCCTTATTCACACTTGTTAGAATGTATTAGGTAACTTGGGTCCCATTTTCATTATTGGTGGGTGACCCTCTTGTTTTTTAACGATCCACATCAATGGTCGGTAATCAAACAGTGTCCTTCAGGTTCGACCTCAACTCCTTTATTCACATTATTAGGACTCGTACCTTGAGACGGTTTCGATGAAGACCTTGGGCTTATAATAGCATCATCATACTTTGTTATTTCCCAAGTTGTGCAAGACTAAGCCTCACCCATTTTGGATCTTGACGAGACATAGATCCAGTTTATTGTTATGTCTATGATATCATGTTTTGACATGGATCCACACTTGTATTTCAGTGGCCATGCTATATACATCTCTTTGTTATCTATTGGAGATCATGTTCTACCATTCTGAACATCTCTTTATATCAATATTGTACTTAATGACTGACCTTGTTCTGTTTCAGGTACCATTGGTGATCTTATCCTGCAGTTTCCTTGCTCCTCCTCTTCAATGGATTGTAATGTATTTCGTCCATCGTTTCCCTCTGACCTCATACATTAGGGGGCATCTGTTATTGGTCAAAATAGAACTTCTCTGTCCATGACCACATTGTTGGGGGCATCTATTATCGATCAAAATAGCACTTCTTTGTCCATGACCACATTTCTCTGTCGGTCACACAAAAGGACATTCTGGATGGAAGAGATTGCTCGACCTTAGATGACTTAGAGCTAAGCCTTGCAGTCCTTTCCTCAAAACATATTTTTTCTGCCTACTTTAGAGCATAACCGCGACTCATATGCTTGCCAATACGCGGGTTAGTTGTGGGTGTCTATACTGACAACCCGCGGGTATCTCTTGAAAGTTGCACCTTCTAGTTGTAAGTCAGGATAACCGCGAGTCCCTCGTTGGTTTCCCTATATCATAGTCGTAGGTATCTTAAGAAAACTCGAAGAAATATATAAGAACACTAACTCTGGATTAGTTTTGGGAGTTATTCCAACTTCCTCAACTACCTATGCCAACCACCCTTCGAACTTATCTTCCTCCTCTTGCCATAAATACAAGAGGAATGCCTTGGAGAAGGGGAACCTATCTTTGGTAATGTCATGCTAGAGGAATTCTAACTCAAGAGAGAGGAGCAGGAACTCAGGGTCTGGTTACGACGGTGCTTGTTGCAGTTAGGTATAATTGATGTACTTGTTCTATGCATTAATAAAGATCAAATATTCTTCCTTTCCCAATATAATTTGTTCTTATATGTTGCAAATTTTGATTTCAAGTTGATGTTTCATGTTATTGTAAATGTCAATCTATTTATTTGTAGTCAAGCTAGTTTGAGGAAGGTCTAGGGTTGTTTTGCAGGTTTGTGCATTGAGGAGCAAAGGAGAAGAAAGGCTAGGATCGAACTTAGAAATAAGGTACACATATTTCTACCCCCAATCTCTTTTCTTAATATATGTATACGCATAACATTATATATTTGGTTTTTCATATCAGTACGTCAGTAGTATCTTCCCTTCTATAGCATAATTTCCCTAACAACAACATATGAGATGAGGACTGAAAAGGAAAATCCTACAAGAAAAGAAGCAGCCTTCGAGGCCTCTAAGAAGATAAGAGGAAGCAAGGATTAGTCCAAGAAAAATCTCTTTGATGCATCAAATGATGAAGAAGCTAATTTTGTGAATAATATCAAAAGAGTTCATGGAAAATACAAAGGTGTTGGCTGCTTATGGACAGACCCGGTTTTTCAGGAGGCGTAGCAACAAACACCCCTTGGAGCACTGGCCCTTTCAGCAACGGGCTGCGCAGCAGCCCGAGGTCTCACCCGAAGTGGCTATGGGGGGCTAAGGAATCAGGTTTCCTTAACCGGAGTGGTGCGGAATCCACAGTCTTCTCTCTTCCCTTCTTACGCAGTAACTTCTGAACAGAGCGTTTGGCTCTTTCACAAGTCTTACAGTGCAACAGCGCTGGAGCTTATCGCCTCGGCTTAGCTGCGCAGTATCTCCGCACCTACGCACGAGGTGTTTACCCGCTTCATTTGTTACGCTATGTACTATTCCTTCCCTTGCGCTTCAGCGTGGAAATCATGCTCCTCGAGCACTGCAGCGGTAGTACTCTTACCGACTCTTCCAACAATGCACGAGTATAACTTCTAAGGGAGCTTCAAGGACTTACTTTACATACTCATTCGTAAAGATAACGAAACATTCATGTAAACATAGATAGCAACACACAGACAGGCATTCACGTAAAACATTACCATAACAACAAGACTTATGTGGTTCGCCTCCATGGGGAAAGCACGTCCACGGAAATTGTATCTTATATTATCTTGAGATGGGAATTACACAGTTACGTTGCGCACACAGCTGCAGCCATAGATCTTTCTGGGAAACTCCATGCACACAGCTAGGAGCCCTTCTCTTAGATCTAGTCTCTTCTTCTACAGAGATTACAATGATTCAGACGTCAACTTAGACTGTCTGCAACCTCATATGTCAACTTACAATGACCTTCTAACCAATCTATCTCTGACCCATCTAACATCTAACCCCTTTCCTTTTACAATTACACATATATATAGGTGGCCCTGAGGGTTGCACCTTTACAAAATTGTGGGCCTTTCCCAACAGTGATCCCCAAAAACCCTAACCACTGACGGCTAGGTGTACTTTAGACGCCTCTTGCAGTCGCGTCGCAGCTTCCTGCAGGCTCCATGATTTCCGGCGCAGATCACGGGTATGGGCGCCGCTTCATCGTTCTTTGCTCCGTGTCCTTTGTCTTCAATGCTTCGTCCCGTTGCTCTTCCTTGGTCCGAGCAACCATAACTTCTGTACTTTGCCTTAAATGAGGGTAGTTGAGCCCTCTATTCCATCGCTTCCTTCATTTACTGTGGTGGTTGAGCTCTTTTCTTTGACTTGTGCACGCGAGCTCCGTGATTTCCGGTCCGCACTTTGCGGTGAGCTCGTCCATCTGGAACTGTACTGCGCATTGTTCACTTCCGCCAAAAATGGTGCTTTTCCTCAAAATTAGCACTTCTCCTTCAAAACTTAGTGCTTTTTCCCCAAAATTGGCAGCTTTACCCTAGCTACGGCCTATGCTCCAACAGGCCCCTAACACTTACTTGTGGCTCGTCCCCGAGCCACCCGCACTAGCTGGCGGTTGCTTGAGTTGTGCATCTGATTTGGCTTGAGTCGCAGCGAAGTCTTGCTTCCACTGCGCAATAGCGGTGTCCATGTCTTCGATGCACCTCGCAGCTGGCTGCACCATGTATACAGTAGCTTCTTCTCCTTCTATGCCGTCGACCAACTCTTGAGACTCAGCAAATGCTTTGACCTTGGCCTCTGCTTGGGCAGCAAGTTCAGCATACTCATCCATAAACGGCTGAATGATGTTGGCGAGAGTAGCATCTTTGTTTCTGAGCCGGTGCAGTTCTTGCTGGACTTTGCGGACTTCGCTCATCTTTCTCATTTTGGCTAAGCCTTCCAAGGACTTTGCTTCCTCATTCAGAATAGTTAGGGACTGTTCTGCTGCTTCAACCTGTTCTACAAGAGCAGCTTTAGAAGGGAGCTTCTCAAGCTCCGCCCAAGCTTCCATAGCTTGCGTCATTCACTGTTGGGCTTCATCTATTTTGTGCTGCATCTGGATGGAAGCGATGCGCAGTGCTTCCAGTCATTCTTGCGTCTCATCCACGGGAGGCGCTGCGACATGAGCTTCCAACTCGACGAGCTACTTTCTATGGTCCTCAGCCATAGCAACTACTTGTTGTTCTAGGGATTGCACCCTTCTACTGATGCGTTGCACTTTCTCAACTAATGGAAGGTATGGTTGAATCTGGCAGGCTAGCAGCTCCTGGGCGATTTCATCAACAGCATTTCTCAGCCCAGTATCTTGTGCTTCGTGAAGTTCAAGCTGCGTAGAGATCTCCTTATAACTTGCCCTTAACTCTACTTCCTGCATCTACAGTCCTTGATTGGCATGGAATGTGGAGAGCTCCCTAGCTCTCAACTCAGCAGAAACCTGCTCCTGAACTAAATGGAGAGTTTCCAACGGAATAAGTGACAAATTTATTTCAACAGTGCCAACCACGCTTACCGGTAGTGCAACTAAAGGATCCATGAGTGTCATGCTTGCAGGCGGGATATGTACAACAGTGTGCCTGTCAGCAAGTACTTCAACCCGTTCGGTGCTTGTTGACGCTTGTGGGACCTGCGAGCCAGATGCTAGCGCATGGTTCTGCGCAACTCGTCCTAAGAGACCTTTCAACTCTACGAGCTGCAGGTCCAAAGCACTTCTGATCTTGGCCTGAGAGGTCCGCAGCTCATGAAGTTGCTCCTTCAAATACTGGTCGAGCCCCGCGGCAAGGGTCTCAGAGGGATCTCCTGTTGCTTCTGTGGGGTGCGACAGCTTCTGCTTCTTGGGAGGCGGACCTGACGGACCTTCAGCATCCTACTGCGCAGCCTTTTCCTTTCTCTTATCTTTTTCTGGCGCCGCAGGGGTTGGCATCGCGGCAGCGATGTCAGCGGCCTGCTTCCATTCGTCTAGCCAGGACTTCATAGTGTCCTCGACATCCTGAGTGGTCATTCGGTAGAGCCCTACGGCCCATTCTTTCGATTGAATTCTGCGAGGGCGAAAATAGATTTCATGCAAGTTGGCAGAAAAGACCAACTTTGCTCCATAAATTTCTGTCGTCTCCTCAGTAAGCCTCGGCATCTGCAGGATGGTATCCCTGAGGAGATTGTAGTACTCAAAGAATACAGCGCGGTTCATCTTGCGCTTCACGGGATTATTAGAATCCCAAAGGTTGACATAACGCATCCCTGTAACCTCTCCGGAATGGCGTGGAAGAAACTGAGTGTTGGGCGGTTCCTTCCACCTAACAAAAGCACACAAGATCAAGAGCCAAGAAAAATGGAAGAGCTGATTGGTGGTGTCCTGAACGTTGTGGCAGTCGTCCAAAAATGTATTCAGAAGGAAGAGAGACCAGTTATACTGCTCTCCTTCCGCAGCTGCGACGGCGAGCTCTACAACAGCTCCAGGGACTTCTTTGGGTCGGCACTTCGTTAGAAGTCTGCCTACAAGCAGACTTCCTGTGAATCTGAGTGCTTCGTCTTCAACTATAGTGAGGTCATAGGCCCAACCTCCTCTCGACAATTTGTATTTCTGCACCACCTGTGCAGCAAGTTTTCAGTCTCTGTCTTTTCCAACAAAATGGACATTGGGGTCCTTACCAACCTTAGATAGGCCGGTAATTCGGTGAATCAGGTCCATGTTCAAATCAATTGGCCTCCCTAGCCAAAGATAACCACCATGAACACAGGATAATAGGACCTTAACAACAGCATTCACTTCATTGCTATGCCCGAAGTGCAGTAGCTTCAACAGGTTCAATAGGCCAGGCCTCTCCAGATTTACTGCAAATTGCTACGGGACGAATTCGTCAACTTTTTTAGCAGGGTTATGGACCACTATCAAATAGTGATCCGGCACGAACTGTGGATACGTTCTATAATCTCCCAGATTATAGTCGGAAAACTTAACAAGCGGAAGATGTCCGAACAGGGATCCTTCTTCGTGCACGATTTCCGCCATTGGTGGTAACGGAATCGGATACTTGGCATTCTTGGGAATATGCACCTCATGTGCATCATCTGGCCACAGAGGAATGTAGTTAACCATAGTGGCCAAGGGCTCTAGAATGGGTTCCTTTGGCTGGTGCGGTTGAGACGCCCTTGTGCTCGGGGACTGTCTGGGTTCAGGAAGCTCGAAAATCTTGATCGGGGTACCCATTCCGAAATCTAAACCTCTGTGTCTAAACTGTCGGATGAATTCTTTAGTTGACAGGTTCTCCGTCATGAACTTACAGACACGACTTAATCACTGATCAGAGAAGGGTGGAATAGCGTAGGATACGAACTCTGAAAGCAAAGGGGGCAGTCTGCACGACACGGCTCTGAAAACAATGACTTAGACTCTCAAACAAGACAACTTACACAACTCAAGGAAAGTAACCCAAAAATATAGGAATGAGGGGTATTTATAGCTAAAGGTGGTAGTAGATGTGGATGAGTGGGCTAATAACCGTAGGCGCCTATGCATATGAGTTGACAACCCCCCTACCCCCGTGCCTCTGCGGTGCATTAAATGTGATGGACGGGTTCTGACAGCCTTCTGGAGATAAGCTAAGGCCTTCGGCTCCTTAATTAAATGCAGATCTTCGGGGAAATCTAGTTGAATCTGTCAGAGCAAATACAATTAATTGGCGGTCTCGTCCTTCATTAAGACTCAGACGCGGCTACAGAGCTTTCGTAATTCAAATTTTCAAATTTTCGGCGGGTTACTTCAGCATGGGTAACTATGCATATGGAGGGGTCCACAGCGAGGACTCCGTAAGAGAAAACAAATTTAGACAACAGGGAACTCCGCAAGAGCAAAAAATTTAACAACCTGGGGAACTCCGCAAGAGTGACAATAGACTTACTCAGACAGGCTCTATTACTTGCGCGGATGGTTCGAGGAACTGCGCGGGAAGCTAGAGACTGAAAATGTCTTGCGACTTCCGTGTAGACTGAAGTGCGATGCCTCTTTCAACTACACTGGACATCTGCACTACTTTAGGAGCTGATTAGGTCGACAGGGCGGAGTGGTCGTCGTGGTAAAGCTTGAGCCGACTCCCGTTGATCATTGTGGGAAACAATTCTCCATTAAGCTTCGCAAGCTGAACTGCTCCTCCTTCAGTTATCTTCATTACTTGAAAAGGGCCTAACCAATGTATACGAAACTTGCCTGGAAACTTGATGAATTTACTATCGTAGAGGAGTACCAAGTCTCCTTCTTGAAAGACTTTATTCTTAATATGCCTGTCATGCCAAGCCTTCTGTCTTGCCTTCTGCACTTGTTGATGGAATCCAGCTAAAAGTTTGTCTTCTTCTAAGGCAACCAATTGTGACAGCCTTTCACTCATAGTATTAGTATCTGCCATTTCTGTAATTTGAGCAATTCTGAGACTGGGAACAATGTATTCCATGGGCATAACTGCTTCTTGTCCATACACCAAACTGAAAGGTGTGTGACCTGTTAGTTTCTTGCATGTGGTTCTGTAAGCCCATAACACAGCTGTGACTCTAAGGTCCCAATCATCTCTTTGTTGGTTACAGATCTTAGTCAGGGAATTCTCCAGAATCTTATTGAATGCCTCCACCGTACCATTAGCTTGAGGGTGGTAGGTTGTACTCTTGTGGTGACTAATGTGGAATTCTTCAGTAAGGGCCTCTATAGTCTCGTTCAAAAAATGTGTGCCCTGATCACTCATTAGAATTAGTGGACATCCAAATCTAGTGACAATATTCTCAAAAATGAACTATGCGGCAGTAGCAGTGTCGCAATTCTTAACTGGCTTCACCTCAGCCCATCTGGTGAGGTATTCAGTAGCTGTGATGATGTATCTTGCACCGGTTCTCTTTCCTGGTGGGTTGATAGGTCCCACGAAATCAATGGCCCACTTATCAAAAGCACGCACTGTTATCTATGGTCTTAGCGGCATTTCATCTCTTCTTGAAGGTTTTCCTGTTCGCTGGCACACATCGCAACACTTGCAAAATTCCTTAGTATCCTTGTGCAATGTTGGCCACCAAAGACCTGCGGATAAGATCTTCTACGCAGTCGGCTTTCCTACGAAATGGCCTCCTGCAGTTCCTGAGTGCGCTTCTGCGATTATGGAGTTCTTCAAATGCGGTAAAATGCATTTGCGCAAAACTTCATCAGGGCCCAACTTTTAGAGATGGCCTGCTATCAAAGTGAAGTCTGCGGCTTTGACAACAAGTTGTTTCTTCTGCTGTATTGTGAACTCAACTGGTGCTTGCCCTGTAGTGAGAAACTCAAGAATATCGGAGTAATATTCATATGCTGCTTGAACAGAGAACAGCTGCGCATCAGGCAGATTGTCCTCCAAATTGTAGGTTCCTCCCCTGACTCTATCCTAGATAAGTGGTTAGGTCCTGCATTCAATCTACCTAGCTTCACAATAATCTCAAAATCATACTCCTGGAAGAGGAGTAGCCATCTGCAAATTCTTCCCCCTAACACTGGCTTATTGACCAAGTACTTCAAAGCAGAATGGTCAGTATACATTTTAAAATGAGCACCCAATAGATAGTGTCTGAACTTCTGTAAGCCATACACCATAGCTAGTCCTTCTCTTTCTATAGTGGTGTAGTTCTTCTCGGCTGTGGATAGCTTTCTGCTAGAGTAAGCAATGGGGTGGTCGATACCTCC
The DNA here is from genome assembly GCA_027924585.1 of Larix kaempferi. Lineage (NCBI taxonomy): Eukaryota > Viridiplantae > Streptophyta > Pinopsida > Pinales > Pinaceae > Larix > Larix kaempferi. Next base: position 937,946 of record BSBM01000035.1, read on the forward strand.
TTCTCCCGGTTGTGTAAGTACAACTCCCATTGCTATGGAAGAAGCATCTACATGAACATGAAAGGGTTTTCTCCTGTCTGGGAAAACTAGAATAGGCGTTGTGATCTTTTCGTTAAGTGTGTCCAAGCTTTGTTGGCATTCTTCTGTCCATTGGAATTTCGAATCCTTTTTCAGCAGTCTTTCCATAGGTGCAGTGATCTTCGCATAACCCTTGATAAATTTCCTGTAGTATCTTGTATGTCCCAATGTAGTGCGCAATTGTTTGACTGAGTTGGGCACAGGCAAGTTAGCAATGATGGCAACCTTCGCAGGATCCATCATGAGTCCTTGTCTGCATACAATGTGACCCAACAAAATACCAAAAGGAGCGCAGAATATACATTTTTTCAAGTTAAGGGAAATCTGATACTGTCTACATTTTTCTAACATCATCCTTAGATTCCCTATGTGGTTCTTTAGTAAACCAAACACAGTCCAGTCATCAAAATAGACTTCTAGAAACTTATGAATGAATTCTTTAAAAATAGCAACAACGACTCTAGAGAAGATAGCAGGAGCGTTTTTAAGACCAAAGGGCATTACCATATAATGGAATGAGCCCCATTCAGTCGCAAAAGTGGTCTTATGGCGGTCCTCTGGATGGATTCTAATCTGATGGTATCCTGAAAATCCATCAGTGAAGGAGTAAGCCTCTTGTCCTCCAACATTATCAAGCACTTCATCTGTGAAGGGCATAGGAAATGGATCATGCGCTGATGTGTCATTGAGCTTGAACAGGTCCACGCAGATTCTTATTTCACCTTTTGCCTTTTTCTCTTGTACCACCATAGGACTAATCCAATCACTTTCCTCTACTGGCTCAATGATACCAGCTGCGAGCATCTTATCAATTTCTTCTCTGACCTTTTCTTTATATCGCGGGTTCAACTTGTACGGGCGTTGTCTGACTGGCTTAGCATCCGCTTTCAAAGGTATGTGCATAACTCCTAAGTCTCCTAAGATGCCTTTCATTTCTGTAAACTTGGTAGGAAAGATGTCCTAGTACTCATGTAGTAAATCTGCAATGTGGTCAACAGTTTCATCATCCCAATAATCTCCTATAGAGGAAACCTTGGGTTCGGCTTCTGTACCAATGTTAATTTTCTTGAGCTTGATGTGTTCTGTAATGGCAGGGATATCAAGCTGAGGGCCTTCGACTTTGCGCATCCCTTCTGACTCTAGAATATTGATGTTGCGAGGATCATCATCCTCTTCTGCAGCGACGAAATTATAGCATTCCGGGGCATGTTCCATCTGGACAGCCCAGTCTGGCTGAGAATACTCTGGTAACGGACATTGTTCAAATACCTTCTTTTTAATACACTTTAAAGCCTGATCGATGCTTGGATGTTCTGACTCAAAGCTGAAAGTGAGTTGAAAACTTTCAATCATGAGAGGCCAAGTGATAGTGCCTCTGCGCAATTCTGTTTCAGTGTACCAGTTCCTTGGAACTATATCCAACGTGTGGATGAATAGGTGAACCCACTCATCCTCTGGAATATCTGACCATTGCTGAATACATGCTTCCACGTGTGTCCTGGGGTCACTCTGTCCATCATATTTGCACAAAAATCCTGCTATAGTCTCTTGGAATCTGCGCAGTATCAACCTACGACAGTCTTGCCATGTGTTGATATTTTCTTTATGCGCACCCCACCATCTCGCGGGTGTAGCGCGCAGTGCTACATCCAATGCTTGTATGCGCTACTCATCTGGGATTTCTTGCTCATATTCATGTATGAATTCACTTATTTCAGTTAAACCATCAAAGATTGGGGTGTTACTCAATTCTATGCCAATCCATCGAATGGATTTAGTCATCATGGCGCAACGCCTTGCAGAAACCTCATGTAAGCGATTCTGCCAGTTTTCCAATCCTGCTTCCGAATCTGATGTGCACGAACTATCACATCGCCAGCTGATATGGCTGTCCGCTATGGGATTGACATAATCATTATGACTAGCAGTCATCTGGTACAAACTTTCCATGTGGCGCACTTGTTCTTCTGCTCGAATGGGTTCAATATACCGTGGTCCGTGAAGGGGATCAAGCGGTGCAATGACCCTAATCCGGTCATCCTCAAAGGTCATCTGTCTTTTCTTCAAATTAATGACAGCCAAATTATCAAATACCCAGTCTATGCCTAAAAGTGTTGGGTAAGGTCTACTGTCATCCAGAATTTTGATTACTTCGAAGTCTGCAGAACTTCTTACTCCCTCAATATCAATGGGTACATTGGGTAATTTGCCCAATGGAGAAACTCGTTGCTGATTCGCAAGTCTTAACTGGATAGGAGATCTGGTAAGCTGAGGGCTACCCATCTGTTCCCATGTCTGCATAGTGAGAAGATTAACTTCTGAGCCTAAATCCAAAATGACTTCGTCCATTTCAAATGCTCCAATCTGCGCTGTGAGTCTCATCTCTCTTCCCGTTCTAATATGACTCCCAATCTGATGAACAGCACGCTGCGGTGTATTCATCGAAGCAAATTATTGACACTGATCCAACAAGTGTTGGAGTTCCATAGTTGCTTTTTCATTGCGCAACAACTTTAAGCAGTTTCTCAGGAAAGCATGAACACTGCCTAGTGCATCCTCCTCGTCAGGCCTTCCAGATGTAGTGGCCTGCTCTCGCACTAGGTTCTCTTGATGCGGCACATGCGGTCTGATATCATTATGTGGAATTGCGATAGAGCTTGAAGCTCGCGGATCTGAGAAATACTCCTGAGCTTGCTTGAATGCTTCTTTTTGCTTCTATAGGTCAAGCGGGGATGGTTTAGTATTAGCGTGGCGCACCCATTGCGTCGCTGACTTTCCAGTTCCCGACTCTGGCGCACTAGTGGTTGCTCCACTGCGCGTCACTATATTAACTGTGGGATCTGGTTCTCTTTTTTTTGCTCCAATAAACTAGATATTCTGGTTAACCTGTGGCTTCTTTTCTTGTATCTTGGCCATTAACTGAGGGCATTCTTCAATGACATGATCATACGATTTACAATATCTGCAGATGGTTGTAGGATTTTGGTAATCCCTTGCATAGTGGCCTTGAGCTCCGCAGTTATAACAAGTGATATGTCCTCTTCCTCGACCAAAACCTGCTGCGCGTCCACGGCCCCTATAATTTCCTCCTTTGCCTTCGCGAGCTTGGTCATACTGCGGCTCTGCTGTGGGTCCTTGTGGTTCAGATTGTACTCTATAGACATCATGTTTTCTTTCTATCATAAGGTCATATGCTCTACAATTGTTTTCATCATGGCCTACTGATTTACAGAAATTGCAATATAGATTCTTTGGAGTTTGTACATATTTTTGTAACAGGTGACACTCTTGTGGTCTGTGGCCTCTAGTTCTATAGATTTCACACCAAGGCCCATGTGCCTGTGGTAAAGGGTTAGGTGCTCCAGTTGCAATATAATCTATGAAGACAGGACAATGGTCCTTTGAATGTCCTTGTGCTCTACACTTTGTACACCAAATTTCTTCTTTGACATCCTTTCCTTTCTTAATGTCATGCACTTGCAAGGTTAGGTTTGCTATTTGGTTCTGTAACTGTGCAACATCGTTGCTTGTTCCAGTAATTGGTGAAGCTTCTAGTTTCATAGCCATCTCTAGAGCTTGTTCTTGTGTAGTGAGATTCTGTTGCATAAGAGGAAGTCTAATGTGAGGAAGCAGCGCAGCAATGAACCATTCCTTGTGCTGCTGCGGTGCAAACTCAAAGCTTACTAGATCTATCAAGGCTTTGAACTTCTGGTCAAAGTCCCATACTGACTCTGTAGGTAATTGTTTTATGTCTTTGAGTTCTGTTATACACTGTGATTCTGATTTAGGTTTCTTGAATTCTTTAATCATAGCATTTCTTACATCAGCAAGCGTCCTATTCTGTGCTACTGATTATTTCATAAACCAAGTTAAGGCTCTCTCTCTTAGTGTGGTTGCTAATTGAACTAGCTTAACAGCATCATCATTAATTTGCTTAATCGTCCAAATGGCTTAACATAGAAACCAGTGCTGCTCAGGGTCTTCTAGCCCTGTTTCTCTAAAGTTTGGTAGCTTCATGTCATCACCCATCCTTCTTGCGCTACGTTGACGTGGAGGTGCGGTAGCACTGCCTCCGGGATGGTTAAACAAAGGTGGAGCCGAGGTACTAGAAGTATCGTGCGGGCTACTAGAGGGTGTTACTGCGGGGTTATCCTGAGCCTCGTTTGGCTTTTGCGGTGTAAAAGGGTGATAAGGGATATGAACACTCCCTTGTCTCTCTATATGGCTCGCTCTACGAGCTCGGCTATCTTCTGGGCTAGACTCAAAATAATGTTGGTCGAGGCCTACTTTATACCGTTTTCCACTACGAGTGCACCCAATAGCTTCAAAATCACTATCAGAATCTGCGGACATTACTTGTCTATGCTATTCATCGGAAGCTATACATAGTTTTCCTTTTTCATATAAGAGCATTTTAATTGACAGGTTCAGAGAATTTAAGAACTTACCCCTGTATGCTTTGAAGAAGCTCCTCTCAGCCTCGCTGAAGCTCTTTCTCGTATCTACTTCAAACTCGGTGATGAAGCCTTCCAGCAGACTGTTCAACCAAAAGTCTACTGCACGGGACACAGGATTGTCTACCCGCATCACAGTGCTAACTAGCTCAGGCGTCAAAGCGATAGGTCGATCAACATGCACAGTGGGTTGAGTGTCTGCTAGCTTGGATACCCACTCATGCAACTCAAGTGCAAATGTTACAAAGAAGATTTCATAAAGGTCAGTATAAATATGCTTCTGCAACCAGTCTTCTGCCTGAAGCCTAGGGCTTCTATTTTCACGTTCAGCGAACTCTCTAGCCTTTGAATCAAACCACTCTTGAATTTCTTTAGCTGTAGGATTCCAGCACCACATTGCCTTTAGGATAATAGGGTTAAAGCCAGCGGCGGAACCATTTGTTGGCTTAACACGTCTCAAGGCAACAGAACCATTTGTTGGATTCCTTTTTGTCTGGGTTTCGCATCAATCTTGCACGTCGCCGGAAGTTCAGGTCTTGAGGCAACGGAACCATTTGTTGGCTTCCTTTTTGTCTGGGTTTCGCATCAATCTCGCACATCGCCGGAAGTTCAGGTCTTGAGGCAACGGAACCATTTGTTGGCTGCTTATGGACAGACCCGGGTTTTCAGGAGGCGCAGCAACAAACACCCCTTGGCACACTGGCCCTTTCGGCAACGGGCTGCGCAGTAGCCCGAGGTCTCACCCGAAGTGGATATGGGGGGCTAAGGAATCAGGTTTCCTTAACCGGAGTGGTGCGGAATCCACAGTCTTCTCTCTTCCCTTCTTACGCAGTAACTTCTGAATAGAGCGTCTGGCTCTTTCACAGGTCATACAGTGCAACAGCGCTGGAGCTTATCGCCTTGGCTTAGCTGCGCGGTATCTCCGCACCTACGCATGAGGTGTTTACCCGCTTCATTCGTTACGCTATGTACTATTCCTTCCCTCGTGCTTCAACGCGGAAATCATGCTCCTCGAGCGCTGCAGCGGTAGTACTCTTACCGACTCTTCCAACAATGCACGAGTATAACTTCTAAGGGAGCTTCAAGGACTTACTTTACATACTCATTCGTAAACATAACGAAACATTCATGTAAACATAGATAGCAACACACAGACAGGAATTCACATAAAACATTACCATAACAACAAGACTTATGTGGTTTGCCTCCACGGGGAAAGCACGTCCACGGAAATTGTATCTTATATTATCTTGAGATGGGAATTACACAATTACGCTGCGCACACAGCTGCAGCCATAGAACTTTCTGGGAAACTCCACGCACACAGTTGGGAGCCCTTCTCTTAGATCTACTCTCTTCTTCTACAAAGATTACAATGATTCAGACATCAACTTAGACTGTCTGCAACCTCAGATGTCAACTTACAATGACCTTCTAACCAATCTATCTCTGACCCATCTAACATCTAACCCTTTTCCTTTTACAATTACACATATATATAGGTGGCCCTGAGGGTCGCACCTTTACAAAACTGTGGGCCTTTCCCAACAGTGATCCCCAAAAACCCTAACCACTGACGGCTAGGTGTACTTTAGACGCCTCTTGCAGTCGCGTCGCAGCTTCCTGCAGGCTCCGTGATTTCCGGTGCAGATCGCGGGTATGGGCGCCGCTTCATCGTTCTTTGCTCCGTGTCCTTTGTCTTCAATGCTTCGTCCTATTGCTCTTCCTTGGTCCGAGCAACCATAACTTCTGTACTTTGCCTTAAATGAGGGTAGCTTAGCCCTCTATTCCGTCGCTTCCTTCATTTAATGTGGTGGTTGAGCTTCCTACTCGGCCACCTTATTTACTCTTTTCTTTGACTTGTGTGCGCGAGCTCCGTGATTTCCGGTCAGCACTCTGCGATGAGCTCGTCCATATGGCACTGTACCGCGCACTGTTCACTTCCGCCAAAAATGGTGCTTTTCCTCAAAATTAGCACTTCTCCTTCAAAACTTAGTGCTTTTTCCCCAAAATTGGCAACTTTACCCTAGCTGCAGCCTATGCTCCAACAAAAGGTAAGTAACCTTTCAACTGTTTTAAATGTGGTAGAGTAGGTCACTTTGCTTCTAAGTGTCCCTACAAGGAATCCAAAGATAGTGACAGTGAAGAGGATCTCAACTATAGAGAAAGAAGAAAGTCACACCAACAATCCAGGGCTGAACATAAAAACAAGAAGAGTTTGTATTCAAAGGAGAACAACAGCTCATCTGATGAAGATGGTGGTGATGACAATTCAAGAGAGGTACTCTTTATGGAAATTGTAGAAGATATTGAATATAAAGGCCCAGAGGAGAAGGATAATTGATTCTCTTCAATCAAAAAGAAATCATACAGCAAGGAGACAGTCTCAAGTAAGTCTTGTGAAAGACAAATAGATCCTACTGCAAAAACACTATGTATATATGTTTACAATGGGACTTGATTTTCACCTCCAGAATCTTGTTTTGAATCTTACAATCTACTTGAAATGAGTAATTGTCAGATAAATTTTGAGAGAAAAGAAGAAATCCTTGATTATGAGAATGAAGAAAATGTAGAAGTTGACTAGGAAGGTGAATTGATTAGTGCTCTAGATGAATTAAAGAAAGTAAGAAAAGAAAAATGGTCTCTAAAGGTTAGCCTACAGAAATCTCAAGATTCTTTGGACCTACAGAAGGATTAGTTACTCAAAGCTGAAAGAACAATTGAGTCCAAAAGAACCAAATAAGCACTTACAAACAAAGCACTTGAAGAAGTAGAGAATGAGAACAGAGAACTTCATAAACAACTAGCTTGCGCACATAATGCAATTGAGAAGCTTGAAGAAAATAATTTCTTGTTGGAATCAATACTGGAAGAAATAAAACAGGAAAATGAGTTGTTGACAAAACAGTCTGTTGAATCAAGAACAGAAGAACAACCTTTGAAAAATACCAGGAACCTTTCTTTTGAAATGAATGGGTCTAAGAACAAAATCCCAAACTGTGTAGAGCCAAAGGATGACAAAGATTTTTCTAACATGAAAAATGAAGCCAAGTTCAAAAACGACTCATTAATTTTGGATGAGATACTGAATAGCCAAAGGTCACCAAAAGACAAGTCTAGTCTTGGCTACAATAAGATAGAAAATGTCTATGATAGCAAGCATGTTCCAGTTTTAAATCAACAAGTTGGGTCGTCTAAGAAAAAACAACTCAAGTATGATAATGATTACAATGTTCCTTGTTATAAGATAAGGTTTAATTCACAAAGATGTTTAAGATGCAAGTACTATGGTAACACTGCGAAGTATTGTTATACTATAATATGTTATTCTTGTGATGGGTTTGGGCATGAAGCTCAAAATTGTCAAGGATCAATAGATGGGAATAGTGCGCATATTGCAAGAAGTAAGAACATGTTTGTAGAATATCAACAAAAACCTATGCACACACAAAACTGGGTAAAGGAATGTTCCTAGATTTGCGCAATCGATGATAACAATGAAAATAATCTTCTGGAGGCAAAGAATTGTTGCTTATTCTAGTGACTCTCAAAATGTGCAGATGAAACCCTTGAATTCAAAAGGCTATGTGAATTAAAGGAAACTAGAACAGTGTAGCCAAAAGTCACATAATCATGTTCAAGTAATGTTCATATATGAAAATGTTACAAAAATGGTGTACATATATTAGTCTCAAGTGACAGATATTGTTTCCAGCTTCAATATTTAGTCACAATAAGAGTTCCAGTTCAAATATATCTAACCATGAGGAAGGTACAAAAATTTTTGTTGTTGTCAAAGAAAAACAAAAAGGATGACTAACAATCTGTGCATAAAGACAAAGGAGTTGCAATACCAGGCTGAAACCAATGTACATTTGATTTCATATTCATATCGCAGAAAAGAGAAACTCAGGTGAATGTTGTGCAAATTAATTTATATTATATTAAAGCAGTGTCGTTACAAAAAGGTATTATATACAAAATGTGCCCTTATATCTTGGGAAGATATGACAGTTACAAAAACAAATCAGAGCCAAAGCTCGAGGTCTTGATCTGTGACATGGTTAGATAGCTTTGTCTCTATGACATGGTTGGATAGGTCTATCTCTGTGACATGGTTGGATGGCTGCAGAAATAAACAAAGCTCAAGGTCCGATGAAGGTCGCTCGATGAACTCAGGAGCTTGCAAGAATTGGAAGAATTGTATGGTCAAAGAAGTCTGGTTCGCATTACATTTCTATGCTCGAACTAGATTCAGCAACTTGAGAATTTACTTCTGTTGTCACTCCAAGTGTAATACCCCAATTTGGACCCTTAGGAAATATTGGCTCTAATGTTAAATATTGTATACACACGTTGCATGTTTCCCTAGCGTGGAGCTCAAGGCCAAGGCCCCGCTAGTTTATGCTTGGATTTTATTTAAATTAGACACGCTTGATATTTTGTTACCCACGTGCTATTAAGCCATGGGATATTGTAAATTGATGTAAATATTTAATATTGAAATAAAATACCAAAACTAGCTATGGAGGCAACGAATGAGAAGGGGCCACGTGTATCCACTAGGGAGTGGTGAGGGGGCTATGGGACTAAACCCTAGGCTGCCATTTGTCATTATGAGAACCCATTGACTTCTCTAGGTGACATTTATGACTATTGTAAGGAGGTGGTTGAGATTTCAGCCCATGGCTTCCATGGAGCATGGGCAGCCCTGAAATTAGTATGGGTAGGCATGGGCTCGGTTTGCTTGGGCAAGAAGTCACTCAATCTCATGGGAGGTGGCTTCATTCTCATCCCCATTCCATTGTGGAGGGACCTAGCATCATTCTACATCCAAAAAACGAGTGCCAGCAGTGATAGAACCAGAAATCGCGACCTTGAGAGAACCTAGATTTTGAAAGACCAAAAACGTCCAGATTTGGGCATGGGACAGGAAAATCCAATGGGGGATCCATTAGCATGAACCTTGGGGCGAATTTGGGAGCATCAGCTGCCCCGAAATCAATAGGAAAACCCAGTTTTTGCAGCTCAGAAAACCAGTGACGGATTTGAGTATTTGGTGGGCAGAATGGTGAGAAATCAAGTTGGGAATGACTATGCAGAGGTTGGGTGTGCTTGATAAACCCAGTGAAGGCTAGGATCTCAAGGATCAGCAGCTGGACCTTTCTATGCCCATCCTGAAGAGCACTGGAGGGAAGAGTTGCCTGAGGGACTGTGTAACAGAGAAGGGGATCTTCCTTGTGTTGGATGTGGTAAGTAATGTGGGTGCCTGACTGTTGAGCTCACTTGAGATGGCTGTAGCTCTGTGGTTGAGCTCACTGGCTTAGCGTTACCCTCCTCTATCTCCTTGGATGCTTGACCGAACCATGGCTGTGAGTGAACCCAGCCAGTTCTTCCTTAGTGGATACACAGCCCAGCTCGGGGGTGATCTCTCAGCTGAAGGAACACAAGCTGGACAGAGGTCTATGGTTGGGTGGAACGTTGCTCTTCCATAGCCAGTCATTTGGACATCTACTTATCAAGATAAGTGTTCTCTGTATTATAAATTATTTGTATTTTGTGTTCAGCAGTATGATAAATTGTCCATGTCTAATGTAATGAATTAATTATCTTAGTATGAATCCATGTATGGCACTGGAATGAGATTGGGTCTCTTTATGTTGCATCATTCTCTGTTATGATAGATATGTTATGCAATTACTGTCTGTTGTGTGCTTGCTAGTATGTTCATTCCGCTATGTGTATATGGAGTTTAAATCTGCACACATAAGCTTTTAAATTTTATGAATTTAGGAGTCAAAATATTGGGGCTAAGTCTGCCCAAAGCCCAGTAGTGGAGTTAACGTTTCCTTCCTTGCACGAAACTGATGGAAGGGAATGTCACAGAGTGGTATCAGAGCTGCTGGTTGCAGCATTGGGCCTCTATGGGCCAAATCCAATTGCAGTGTTTAAGTGTTTTTGAAAATTGTTTAAGTGTTTTCGAAAGAAAAAAAATTTAAGTCCGTTTCGGGAAGAGTTCGGAACAGTTCCGCGAACCTTCCCGCAATTGCGGAAGAGTTCGGCGAAACTTCTCGTTGCGGAAGAATTTCCCGAACCTTCCCGCAATTGCAGAAGAATTCGGCGAAACTTCCCGTTGCGGAAGAATTTCGCAAACCTTCCCGCAATTGCGGAAGAGTTCGGCGAATCTTCCCGCAATTGCGGAAGAGTTCCGCGAACCTTCCCGCAATTGCGGAAGAGTTCGGCGAATCTTCCCGTAATTGCGGAAGAGTTCCGCGAACCTTCCCGCAATTGCGGAAGAGTTCGGCGAATCTTCCCGCAACTGCGGAAGAGTTCCGCGAACCACCGGAAATTTGCGGAAGGAATTTCGGAAAGTCTCCCGCAATTGCGGAAAGAATTCTGGAATGTCTTCCGAAATTGCGGAAGAATAATTTCGAAAGAATTCCTCAAATAGCCCCGCAATTGCGGGAGCGTTCGGCGAACTGCTCTGCAATTGCGGGAGCCTTCGACAAATCGCCCCGCCATTGCGGAAGCATTCGACGAACTGCTCCGCAATTGCGGAAGCGTTCGCCAAATTGCTCCGCAAATGCGGAAGCAATCGGCGAACTGGCCCGCAACGGCAGCGCACAGCAAAAGAAAAAAAAAAAGAGTAAAGTGACCAAAACCCAATTTTTGGATAGGGGGAGCATCGGGGCTCGGAATGGGATGATTCCTGTGGAGCTCGAAGGCCATTGACGGAGGCCATGAAAGAACCAGTGAAGACCCCGAGCCCATTACACTCCGATTTGACAGAAAAAGGGGAATAGTGACTTTTGAAGGACGGAGTCCCGAGGCTTGACGGAAGGTCGGTTTGAGCTGAAATTGATCAGGCACGGCCATGAAGCAGGCACGGTGTTAAGTTCCGAATCTTGGAGCCAAACTCCAAAGGATGTGGAGTCAGGGTGAGCAAGAAGGCCAAAAAGCACTGTTCCGGGCCACTTTTTCGAGATTTTGAAAAGCTTGTGGGCAGTAAAAGTGACCCTAGATGTGAGAATCAAAAAAATTACTGAACTAGACATTTCATATTCTCATTAAGACGGACAGTTTCCGTTAGACGAAGATTTCCCAGAAATGCACCGTTTGGGAGATAGCCATTTTTGGCCCAAAATTTGGAATTTTGGAAAAATGTGAAAAGTGAGAAGTAGTAAAACCCAGAAATTCATAGAAGATGAATGGTGAATCGGAATTCAAATCCGTGAATTGCTGAGTGTTCCTTGTTATATGGACTAACTTCGCCCGATAGAAAAGTTTTTGTGATTCCTAGTAGATTTTCTTCCACAGGTGGCTGAAGTTAGCCTTCGGGACCAAAATACAATTGTGTAAACTGTGCAGAATTATTGGTAAGAGTTGTCATTTTTTAAACAACGTTGTTTCCACACCCGATGTCGGAATGGAGCACGGGGACAAGCATTGAAAAGCTTGTCTATCAAGGAATAATGGTGTATGACCGGAATTTGAATTGGGTCATCAGACATCATAGATAATCAGGGCAGAAAAGTGCCGGTGACTGTTTGGTCAAATTAATGACAATATGGGCAAATTTCAGAATTGCATGAATGGGCAAAAGAATTGAATAAGTAACAGCTATGTGAATTATTCCATGAGTTAATTATGTTAAATATTGATTGTTGTATATTCCTAGATGCATTTTTATGAGGTCTAACAAATATTATAATAATGCAGAGTGCTTGCAGCTTATAAAATTTATAATTGTAGCAGAGGTAGCATACAGGAAAGATGGTGACCATAAATGATGCTCAAGATCCTTATGAACACGAAGAAGACGTTCTAGGAGAAAATGTGCATGAAGGAAATGCGGAGACTGAATCCAACAGGAGAAGGGAGCAGGTGACTCCTCAGAATTTGGTTGAAACTATGGTGAGCTTCAATGAAAGATTGATGAAGGCTCAAGAAGAACAACACCAACTCAATGGTGCTATTTTGCAAAGCCTCACTGATATGCAGCATAAGATAAACCTTAGGTCCAACCCAAGCAATATGGGTGAAGAAGGAAGAGATGCAGGGAGTCATTCTAGAGGTCGTTCGAAGAGGAGGACTCCAAGCCCAAGGAAGAGTTGGGTGAGCAGAAAACATAAAACCTCTTCATCAAGGTCTTCTTCCAGCAGGTCGTGTGACTCCAAATGTTCTAGGAGAAGTTCAAGACATGCACCTAAGAGCTTGGACAGAAGAAAGAAGTTCAAGGGCATTCCACAGGGAGAATTCAGGAAGGCAAGACAGGCTAAGAGGCAGAAGCATGGCTTCTGGGAATGAAGAAATACTTCAGAATTCAAGACTACTCAGGAAATGAGAATGCCAGAATTGCCATTTACAACTTAAATGGCAGAGCTTCCATTTGGTGGCACAATCTCTTGCAAGTGAAAGGGATTAATGAGAGAAGGATCAGTCGGGAAAGATTTAAGAGGTACTTCAAGGAGAAATACCTTTCTGCTAGGTATTATGACGGTAAGAGAAAAGAGTTTAATGAACTCAGGTTGGGACTGAAATCTATGGAAGAGCATGTCCACAAATTCTTGGAATTACTGAGGTATGTTGACTATATCAAAGATGAGAGAGTAAAAATCCAATGCTTTCTTGGGGGTCTACCTCAGAGTTTCAGAGATCGTATTGAGTTTGTTAATCCACCAAGTTTGGATGAAGCCATTAGGATGGCAATGCACTGCTATGAGCAAAATAAAGGAAAAACAGAGGCTAACCCAGCATGGAAAGGAAAGCCAAGAGGGAATTTTGATCAGAAGAAGGATGGCTTCAAGCCACCATTCAGAGGTCAGCCTAGGACCTTTCCACAGGGGCAACAAGCAAGGAGTGGATTCAAACTAGCAGTGGCAGCAGACAAAGCATCAAAGGGACCACTGCAGTGTTGGGGATGTGGAGAAAACCACATGTTGAAGGATTGTCCACATCGGAAAAACAATTCTCGAAAGTTGAACAACCTGAACGGAGTAGCTACGGTGGAGGACATGGCAAGGGCAGCACCTCGGATTTATGCATCATTGGACAATCATCAAGCAGACCATCAATCATCAGTGGTGGAAGTCGAAGGTAAGATTGCTATGCAATCTATTTCTATTTTGATTGATCCAGGATCTACTCATAGTTATGTTTCTCCAAAAGTTGTTGAAGGTTGCTCTCTTAGAAAAATGAAGCATAATAAGTCTTGGCTAGTGCAACTAGCCACGGGAACCAAGAGAAAAGTAAGTGAGGTAGTGGTGGAGTGTCCCATAGAATTGAATGGACTCCACACATATGCTGAATTGAATGTGTTACCATTAGGATCCTATGATGCATTAATTGGCATGGATTGGTTAGAAAAACATAGAGCCAAATTGGACTGTTATGAGAAAGCACTTGAGTGCATTGATGAAAAGGGAAGGCCAACATTGGTAAAAGGGATTCCCAAGCAAGTTTCAGTAAGGCAGATTTCAGCCCTGCAGTTGAAAAAGTTTTATAAGAAGGGTTGTCAATTATATGCAGTCCATATGCCAGATTCATTAGAGGACAAAGGGCCAAGACTAGAAGACTTCAGGATATTGCAAGAGTTCCAAGATGTGTTTCCGGATGAGGTACCAGGGTTTCCACTGACGAGAGATATTGATTTTACCATCGATCTTGTTCCGGGGGGCAGCGCCGAATTCCAAAGCTCCTTATAGAATGAGTACACCGGAGTTGGTGGAATTGAAAATGCAGCTGCAAGAATTAATGGATAAAAGGTACATCAGGCCTAGTGTGTCCCCTTAGGGAGCACCGGTGTTATTTGTCAAGAAGAAAGATGGGACTTTAAGGCTGTGTATTGATTACAGGCAACTCAATAAAGTGACAGTTAAGAACAAGTATCCATTGCCAAGAATTGATGACTTGTTTGATCAAATGAAGGAAGCCAAATTATTTTCAAAGATTGACTTGAGGTCTGGCTACCATCAAGTGAGGATTAAAGAAGAAGACATTCACAAGACGGCTTTCAGAACTAGATATGGTCATTATGAGTTCACTGTGATTCCATTTGGCCTTACCAACGCACCTGCCACATTCATGTGTCTCATGAATAGTATATTCAGCAAATATTTGGACAAGTTTGTGATTGTGTTTTTAGATGACATTCTTGTCTACTCAAGAAATGAAGAAGAACATGAGGAGCATCTAAGAATGGTGTTGCAAGTTCTTAGAGAACATCAGCTGTATGCCAAGTTAAGCAAGTGTGAATTCTATCAAAAGAAGATTCAATATTTGGGTCATGTCATTTCAGAAGAAGGAATTGCAGTAGACCCGGAGAAGATTAATTCCATCATGGATTGGCCAACTCCAATAAATGTTTCAGATGTTAGATCTTTTATGGGCCTTGCGGGTTACTACAGAAGGTTTATTGAAGGATTCTCCAAGATAGCTCATTCGATCACTTCATTGCAAAGGAAGAACATCAAATTTGTATGGTCTGAAAAATGTGAGAAAGGTTTTCAGAAATTAAAGGAGTTACTTACCAGCGCTCCTGTTTTGAAGATAGCAGATCCAAGGAAGGATTTTGTAGTGTGCACAGATGCTTGCATTGAAGGACTGGGTGGGGTTCTCATGCAAGAAGGAATTGTTATTTTCTATGAATCCAGGAAATTAAAGGAGCATAAAAAGAATTATGCCACACATGATTTAGAGTTAGCAGCCATAGTGCATGCTCTTAAGATGTGGAGGCATTACTTGATGGGAAGAAGATTCGAGCTTAGAACAGACCACATGAGCCTGAAGTATTTGTTTGAGCAGCCAAACTTGAATGCTAGGCAAGCTAGATGGATGGAATTTCTTTGTGAATTTGATTTTGAAATTAAACATGTAAAAGGGAAGGAGAATAAGGTTGCAGATGCTCTTAGCAGAAAATTTCATGTTTCAGCAGTAAGTATGTGCAAATCAGATTTGAAGACAAGAGTTCTTGAAGCCCAAAATGGTGACGAAACTTGCCTTCAAATTAAAGAGAAGTTGCAGCACGGTAATGTGGATGAAAAGTGTGCAGGATATCAGCTGGGTGAAGACAGTATCCTCATCTACAAAGATAGGTTGTACATTCCAAATAATGCAGATTTGAAGAAACTAGTGATGGATGAAATACACCAAATGCCATACTCTGGACACCCAGGATATCTGAAGACTATAACAGCAGCAAGAAAGCAATACTTTTGGAATGGCATGAAGAAGGACATAGCTGAGTACATTGCTAGGTGTCAGAAGTGCCAACAAGTCAAGGCAGAACACCAACATCCAGCAGGGTTATTGCAATCCTTACCCATTCCGGAATGGAAGTGGGAAGTGATCTCCATGGATTTTATAACAGGTCTGCCCATGACAGTGAAGAAGCATGATTCAATCATGGTTGTGGTGGATAAGCTATCAAAGGGAGCTCACTTTATCCTGGTGAAGTCCACTCACAAGGCTAGTGACATTGAGAACATCTTCATGAGAGAGATATTCAGATTGCATGGATTGCCTAAGGCAATAATTTCTGATCATGATACAAAGTTCACCTCCAATTTTTGGAAGGGATTATTTCAGGAATTGGGAACTAAATTGAATTTCAGTACAGCTTACCATCCTCAAACGGACAGCCAAACCGAGAGGGTGAACCAGGTTCTTGAAGACATTCTGCGAATGTATGTGATGGACAAACCATCCAAGTGGGAAGATTATTTACATTTGGTTGAATTTGCATACAATAATGGACACCATGCATCCTTGGGAATGACTCCATTTGAAGCATTGTATGGCAAGGGATGCAGGACACCAGTGAATTGGGACGGCCCAGTGAACAGGGTAGTGCTTGGACCAGAGATGATCAAGGAAATGGAACAGGAAATTGTTAAGATCAGGCAAAATTTAAAGGCAGCTCAGGACAGGCAAAAGAGTTATGCAAATTTGAAAAGAGTACATAAGGAATTTCAGATTGGGGATCATGTTTATTTGAGAGTGAAACCAAGGAAGAGTTCCCTCAAGTTGGGGAGTTGTGCCAAGTTGTCACCAAGATATTGTGGTCCATTTGAAGTCCTTGATAGGATAGGGCCAGTTGCATATAGAATTGCATTGCCTGCTAGCATAAGAGCTCATAATGTTTTCCATGTATCTTTGCTTAAGAAGTATGTACATGATCCTAATCATATGATTGATTGGAATGTGATACAGGTGGAACCCGAGGGAGAGTTCCAAGTAGAACCTATGCGCATCCTCGATAAGAAAGTCACATTGCTCCGGAACAGAGCCATCGGGCAGGTAAAGGTCCAATGGGAGCACCTTAGTCCTGACGAGGCTACATGGGAGCTAGAGGATACCATGAGGGAGGCATTCCCATTTTTGTTCGGTTTTAAGAACACCGAGGACGGTGTTGTTCTAAGGGGGAGGGGAATGTAATACCCCAATTTGGACCCTTAGGAAATATTGGCTCTAATGTAAATATTGTATACACACGTTGCATGTTTCCCTAGCGTGGAGCTCAAGGCCAAGGCCCCGCTAGTTTATGCTTGGATTTTATTTAAATTAGACACGCTTGATATTTTGTTACCCACGTGCTATTAAGCCATGGGATATTGTAAATTGATGTAAATATTTAATATTGAAATAAAATACCAAAACTGGCTATGGAGGCAACGAATGAGAAAGGGCCACGTGTATCCACTAGGGAGTGGTGAGGGGGCTATGGGACTAAACCCTAGGCTGCCATTTGTCATTATGAGAACCCATTGACTTCTCTAGGTGACATTTATGACTGTTGTAAGGAGGTGGTTGAGATTTCAGCCCATGGCTTCAATGGAGCATGGGCAGCCCTGAAATTCGTATGGGTAGGCATGGGCTCAGTTTGCTTGGGAAAGAAGTCACTCAACCTCATGGGAGGTGGCTTCATTCTCATCCCAATTCCATTGTGGAGGGACCTAGCATCATTCTGCATCCAAAAAACGAGTGCCAGCAGTGATAGAACCAGAAATCGCGACCTTGAGAGAACCCAGATTTTGAAAGACCAAAAACGTCCAGATTTGGGCATGGGACAGGAAAATCCAATGGGGGATCCATTAGCATGAACCTTGGGGCGAATTTGGGAGCATCAGCTACCCCGAAATCAATAGGAAAACCCAGTTTTTGCAGCTCATAAAACCAGTGACAGATTTGAGTATTTGGTGAGCAGAATGGTGAGAAATCAAGTTGGGAATGACTATGCAGAGGTTGGGTGTGCTTGATAAACCCAGTGAAGGCTAGGATCTCAAGGATCAGCAGCTGGACCTTTCTATGCCCATCCTGAAGAGCACTGGAGGGAAGAGTTGCCTGAGGGACTATGTAACAGAGAAGGGGATCTTCCTTGTGTTGGATGTGGTAGGTAATGTGGGTGCCTGACTGTTGAGCTCACTTGAGATGGCTATAGCTCTGTGGTTGAGCTCACTGGCTTAGCGTTACCCTCCTCTATCTCCTTGGATGCTTGACCGAACCATGGCTGTGAGTGAACCCAGCCAGTTCTTCCTTAGTGGATACACAGCCCAGCTCGGGGGTGATCTCTCAGCTGAAGGAACACAAGCTGGACAGAGGTCTATGGTTGGGTGGAACGTTGCTCTTCCATAGCCAGTCGTTTGGACATCTACTTATCAAGATAAGTGTTCTCTGTATTATAAATTATTTGTATTTTGTGTTCAACAGTATGATAAATTGTCCATGTCTAATGTAATGAATTAATTATCTTAGTATGAATCCATGTATGGCACTGGAATGAGATTGGGTCTCTTTATGTTGCATCATTCTCTGCTATGATAGATATGTTATGCAATTATTGTCTGTTGTGTGCTTGCTAGTATGTTCATTCCGCTATGTGTATATGGAGTTTAAATCTGCACACATAAGCTTTTAAATTTTATGAATTTAGGAGTCAAAATATTGGGGCTAAGTCTGCCCAAAGCCCAGTAGTGGAGTTAACGTTTCCTTCCTTGCATGAAACTGATGGAAGGGAACGTCACACCAAGCATTCAATTCGTCTCTTCAGAACCAATATCTCCTCTGAGTTGCCTTGATTAATCTGAAACTATGCATACCACTTCATGGCATTTGAATCCTTCATTTGGGACTTCCAAATTCTCATCTCTATCTTCAACTTTGCAAAATCAACCTGCTGCGACTAAACCGGTAAATGGAGATTGCCTAAGTAACTATTGAATCTCTAAAACTGGCTAGACATTGCATACAAAGTCACAATGCTTAGAATTGAAGACTAAAGATGAGCTCAACAACAAAAGTATCAACGAACCAAGATGAATGACAAAAACACACTTAGATTATAAATAAGGCAGGCTGCAATTGGACTTAATCATAATTGAATGCCATCAATGAATCGAAAAGACATTGAAGGAATGAATCCTTAACAAGATAGTGTCCAAGATTAAATGCAAAGAGTACACACGAAGGATGACGGATGAAATGAATGTCAATTCAATTTAAAGCTCATTGCATTCAAATTTTGAAAGTCGAACTACACTACATCTCGAATTAATGTCGCACGTGATGCAGAAAGTGCGAACAATGTCATACTACATGCTAACTAAATTGCATTAATCAAAGTGGCACGTGATTTGGATAAACTGCAATCATTGGGAAAACAAGAAGGAATTCATTTGATTATTCTGTATGAATGAGTTAATGATGATTTCACTACCCACTTGAAAGCTGAAGTGTGTAACTTATGTCACATAATGCATTGACAAAGTTGACAATCACAATTCATTATGAATCCTAATTGTGTCAGCAAAAAGTGCAATTCACGTAAAAGAAAGGATAGTGCGACCATAAGGGGAACAACTAAAACAAATGGGTGACATGGAAGAAATATGGCACGGTTAAGCAGGAAACCAAGAGGATGCAATAGAGAATTGTGGACAAAGACAAGCAAACAAGGAATCGTGTAGTACAGAAGCAACCAACACAAGAATACAACTTTTTAATGCAGCATTGATATAAGAAGTTAAATGTGATTGAATCAACACAAGGCAGAATAATAACAGGAAACTATGCAGGGGGATCATACCTATAGTGACTGAGATTGAGACAATGATATATGTACATGTTGCAGGGGAACTCAACGCAACGAAGCAGAAGTCCCAAAAAGGAGGGGAAATAAAGCAGGAAGCCAGGGGGAGTAACTTAAACAAATAGTGACATGGCAAGGTCAACATGAAATATAGTGCAAATCAGGAGTATAAGTTCAAAAGAACTTTCAAATGTGCATGGGAGTATCCCTTTTCCATCGATTTCAAAGGGGGGTAGATACTATGAAGCATGTATCGATGACAGCGAACTACGCAGGAAGCACAATGAGATGAAAAACAGCAGAGGAATACTGATCAAAGGTTGTGCAGTAGAGCAAGTGATCAAACTGGCATGAATACATGGGAGGCATTGTATTGTGTGCAAGCATAACGGAATATTTCATGATTAGCAAGAGCACGGATTCATAAGGTGTTGACTTCAATTCCAAAGGGGGAGATTGTTGACCTTTGGTGTTATCATTGATGTCAAAGAGGTTCTTCTTGGATGATGTCAAATAAGTTGTTGGACTTGTTGGAACTGGTGTTTATGTCCTAGTTTGAAGACATATAAAACTATGTGTGCAAGTCCTTTATCCCACCTAGCCGTGGTATTCCAGTTGCAAGTCCCACTGAGCCAATTACTAGTGTGCACAAGACCCACAAAGGCATGGTACCTCATTCACGTGGGTTTAGACAAGTGGTCGATGCTTGGGTAAGATTGACCGTAAAGAAAGGAAGAATGAGTGTTACCATTTGGAGAATCCTCGACTTGTGGACACATTGTTTGAACAAGTTGAGTATAAATAAGAGTGAAGCTGAAGAGTGAAAAGTAAGCTTGGAAGAACACATGGAGTAATATTCTGAACTGGAAAGCTTCGGTCAGATGAAATGCTCAGGGGAATCAAAAGAAATATGAGTTGATGAAGTGCACGAGGTAACAAGAAATGGAGAGACACAAGGAGCAGTCGTGCAGATCTGAGCATTTTTTAAAATCACAAGAAGCATGTGGATGTATATGTGCGCAGAATCTGTATTGTAGAGTGGAACTGTTGTAGAATATAGTGTAAGAGAAATAGTGATCAAAGTTGAACCAATGGAAGTGTGTGCAGTCAGTGAAGCAGAGTGTAAATATTTATGCACATAGACCTAAAGTCAACAATCTGTACTATCTATATCTCAGGGCAGTTGCATGGGGAAAGTAAAGGAGATCAGTGTCTCCACTCAAGTTGGTGCGTGAACACTGTGATTTGGTGCTTGCACTGAGGATTGGTGTCCTCATAGGTCGGAGCCTAGTTCAACAAGTTGGTGCTTGCATGGAGGATTGGTGTCCTCATAGGTTGAAGCATGCAATCTACAATTTGGTGCTTTCTAGTGGCATTGGTGTGTTAGGATATCTCATCATTCACTTATGTACTTTGCATGCATCTGCATGCTGTCCAGTCATCAGTATGGTACCTCTAGGACCTAGTCCTTAGTCTCCCAGCACTCGGGAGCTACTTTCCACTCAGTTTAAGCCCTCACAGCCTGTCATGCACCCAGTTCTCACCTTCCACTGAAGAAGGGCGCCTTTCTCACCTACCAGTCCAAGTACACTTCAGTTCTCACTCAGATTTACCTCCGATTGACCCATAACTGATGTTATCACTCCAATTGACCTCCGATGAGACATGACTGACAGTTCTGAGTGCAGTTAACTCCTCATGTGCCCTCCACTGATCCGCCATCCCCAGATTAGTGCCACTTACCATCAGTTACACTTATTACACTCAGTTAGACTCAGTTAGACTCAGTTTGACACCTGTTTGACAGTGACTTGTGCATTGATGACCACCACTGATTGATGATGAGGACTCCTAGTTGGAGCCAAGCTATGCCATTTAGTTAATTCGAATGACCTCCTTGGTTAATTCGAATTGCTCACTCATTGTGACAGTATTGTATTGTATTTTTCACCCTTATTGGGATATTGAGCACTGATGCATGTTCTTGCATAGTTTACACCATATTTTCTGAGTTTCATCTATTGTGATTGATTTACTTATTCATTAGATCTGTTGTGACTAATTTTACATGGTATCAGAGCCATTGTAGGGACAAGATCTCTCTTCTACAGGTGTTCTACATGATGATTTGAGTGAATTTGCTCAATTTTGAAGAAGTTTTGGCATGAAAGATCTCATGTGCATTCGCTCATGTGCATGCAAAGCTAAAAAAAATACTCCAATCCACTCCAAAAGCTTGATTTTTCCACGTAATTCCTGGATTTGATACACTGGACCCATTCAACATTGCTTGATCTCCAATCCCAGGTGTGATGCAACTCTAAAAGGGTGGATTGTTCGACCTTACTATTCTTGTTTTGATTGTGATTTGCAAGTTAATCTTCTCCATCAAGTGCATTCACTATCTCTTGATTTGCAGGTTCTTCCTAAAAGATTGCACTCGTTTTCAGTGATGGACTCCTCTTCTTCAAAGCCTATGCTAACTCCTTTCAATTATTTTGATTGGAAAGATGACATGGAGATAATATTGCGCTCAAAAGGGTACTATAGAGTCACCATGGGCCTCGAATTGGAGCCAAACACTCTCATTGAAAAGTCAAAATACTTCAACAAGCTTGATGAAGCTTATGGACTTCTTTGTCTCTCCACCTCCAAGGATCTTCACTTCCATCTCGGCAGATTGAAGTCTCCAAAAGCTATATGGGAGAAACTTGACAAACTTTTTGGTAAGCAGGACGAGCTTAGAGCTTTTCAATTAGAGAATGAATTGATTGCTCTTAGTCCTGAGAAGTTCGAGACCATCAATGATTTTTTCACAAGATTCAAGCACTTGTCATTACAGTTGAAGAATAGTGGTGTTGTGAAAGAGGATAAGAAATTGATCCTATCCATTCTCACAAAGCTTAGGAAAGATTACTCGGTATTTGTCTCTACTTTCAATTTCGGTCAGCTAACTACCCTGAATTGGAAGATGCCTACCTTGAATGCCTTCATTGAGTCCGTCACAAAAGAGCATGATAAGTTGATTCAAATGGGGTCCATAAACTCCAAATATTCATCCCTCTTTGCTCAAGGACCCAAGAATTCGAATGGTAAAGGAAAGCAAAGGAAAGAGAAGCCAAAATTCGAGCCTACCAAGCAAAGAGATAAAGGCAAGCAACTAGAAGCACCATCTGGTTCGAGGAACAAGCAGAAGGGTAAAGAGGGCAAGGAAAAATCTAAATGTTCATATTGCAACCGTGGCTTTCATCCTAAAATTTCATGCATGAAGAAAACAATAGATCAAATGGCCCTCCTTTCGGAAAAGAACAACATATGTCTTCCCGACGATGCATGAAGAAGGATAGGAATGATGATCATGAAAGAGGTCAAGCACTCATGGCAACTGTTTCGAAACCCACCACTCTACTGATAGATTCCGGTGCCTCGAATAATATGGCTGCAAGCATTGACTCCTTCTCTTCATTCGATCCAAGCAACTCCATCCCCATACATTTGGGAGATGACTCAAAAATTTCTTCGAAGGGCAAAGGTACCTCCATGTAGAGCATGGAAGCTTTCAAAATGTTCTCTATGTGCCTTCCTTGGCTTCAAATCTACTTTCTGTGTATCAAATGACACACACTACTGAACCAAAGCAAGTTACATTCAGCCCTAACAATGTCTAAATTTCTGATATCAAAAGTGAAAGACTTATTGCAGTCGGAAAGGCAAACCACACTGCAAAATACTATGAGTTTTCTCACTTTGTGCCACTCGAAAAGCCCACTGCTCTCCTCACTCATGGAAACAAGGTTAGTAGGATTTGAAATCAAAGGTTTGGACACCTTAATTACAAGTATTTTCTACTGCTACAACAGAAATCCATGGTAGATGGTCTTCCACAACTCCATTCCTCGAAGGGAATTTGCCCCAGTTGCATTGTTGGGAAGCACCCTAAGCACAGGTTCGACCGCGGAAAATCTAGCAGAGCTTCCACCATTTTGGGCCTCATACATTCTGATATAGTGTTCCACTACCAAATATGTCCATGAATGGTTCAAGGTATGTTTTGACATTCATCGACAACTTTTCCCGCTTTACTTGGGTATTTTTTCTCAAAAACAAGTCAGAAGTGCTTGGAAAATTCAAGGATTTTAAGGCTTCTGTTGAGACCACCACTGAGAGCAAGATCAAATATCTTAGATCCAGTAATGGTGGAGAATATATCAAGACTGAGTTGCTGCAACTTTGTGCCGAAAGTGGAATTCAGATCCAACATACAATTCCCTACACACCCCAGCAGAACGGTGTAGTGGAAAGGAAGAATCAGTCACTAAAAGAGATGGCTACCTGCATGCTTGAGTCAAAAGGTTTGGCGGCAAATATTTGGGGTGAAGCCATTTGTGTTGCTGCATATATTCAGAATCAAGTTCCACATTCATCCGTGAAAGTTAAAACTCCTTTCGAAGCATTCTTTGGTCGCAAACCGGATGTGTCCAATTTGAGGGTTTTTGGATCCACTGCATGGGGTATAATTCCTTCTGATAAGAGGAAAGCTTTGGATCCACAAAGTATTTAATGTATCCTGATAGGATATGGGGAAGAATCAAAAGCATATAAACTCATGAATATCAGATCCAAAAAGGTATTCATAGAGCAAAGTGTGAAGTTTGAAGAACCACTGCCAGATCTGAAACTAGTTGAGGAAAACACTGTCGATCTGCACCCTCCACGGGAAGAAGATTCGAGTGAATATGAAGAAAGCATTGGATCTGATATCTATGATATTATATCAGAATTTGATGGCCATGACATATCAGGTTTGGAATTAGACCATAATGATCCTCCTCAGTTACCAAAGTGGGCCCAAAACACTCTACAGTCTGCCGCTCCAAACATTGGAAATCCTGCTGATCCAAGAAGAAGAACAAGAGCAGACTTTCAAAGAGCAGGTATGGCTCTTTCTTTTGTTGATCCATTATTATCTAAGAAATTCTATTTGATGATTGGTTTAGATACCAAATCATACTATCATGCCCACCGAGATCCACGATGGCAAACCGCCATGGATGAAAAGTACAGTTCTCTTCAAAAGAACAATACATGGGAGCTAGTTTCTCTTCCACCTGGAAGAAAATTAGTTCAATGCAAGTGGATCTACCACACGAAGGTTGTTGTTGATGGCTCTATCAGAAAATACAAAGCTATTTTGGTGGCAAAAGGTTTCTCCCAAGTCCAAGGTGTGGACTACACTGAGACTTTTGCACCGGTTGCAAAGATGGATTCCATCCGCCTAGTTTTGGCCATTGCCGCATCCAAGCACTGGGAAGTACACCACATGGATGTGAAGAGTGCTTTTCTACATGGAGACCTTTATGAGGAGGTACATATGAAACAACCAAAATGATACATATCATATCCATCATTAGTTTGTAGATTGAAGAAATCTTTGTATGGATTGAAACAGGCCCCAAGAGCTTGGTACGCAAAGATGGACTCCTTCCTCCTTTCTCAGAATTTCAAAAGATGCAAATCTTATCCTAATGTGTACCTACAGAAATTTAAAGGGAATTTTTTGATTGCAGTTTTATATGTTGATGATATTCTCATTACTGGTAGCACTCTCCTTACAATTAACAAGCTAAAAACCGCTTTAAATCTAGCTTTTGATATGAGCGATCTGGGCTTGCTTAAGCAATTTTTGGGCTTGGAGATAGCTCAAAACTTTGATGGGATCACATTATCTCAGCAAAAGTATGCTAAATACCTACTATTAAAGTTTAATATGGTAGAATGTAAGGCTGCTCCATTCCCTTTCCTCTCAGGAATCAGTCTTGCAGAGGGAAACACCACACCGCTTGCAGATTGCACTATGTATCGACAGTTGATTGGTTCACTACTCTACTTGACACACTCAAGGCCTAATATATATTATGCCATGAGTGTTGTATCAAGGTATATGCAGCAGCCCCATGAGCTTCATTGGCGGGTAGCCAAGCGGATCTTGCAGTATGTGTAAGGTATGAAACATACTGGCATACATTATGTTGCAGATTCTGAGCTAGATTTCATTGGTTTTACTAATTCAGATTGGGCAGGTGACAGAATAGATCGAAACTCCACTTCCGGATATGTTTTCATGATTGGAAATGGGCCTATTTGTTGGTCAATCAAAAAGCAGGCAGCCATTGCACTTTCTTCAGCAGAGGCAGAGTATCAAGGGGCAGTCAATGCCTGCATTCAGGCAGTTTGGTTGCAGGGTATTCTTTCCGAGTTTGATTTTGGTAGCACTACTTCGACTATCCTATTTTGTGACAATCAAAGTGCTATTAAGATCTCCACCGATCCAGTTCAGCGGCAGAGGACCAAACACATTGAGATTCATATGCACTACATTCGAGAGTTGGTGCATGATCGCACCATCATTCTACAATATTGCCCTACCGATGAGCAAATTGCAGACATCTTTACCAAGAGATTCACTAAGAAGAAGTTCTCTTACCTCCGTTCACTGTTGGGGTGAGTTCCATCATGGTGGAGACAGATTAGATCCATTTTTATGTTTAGCTTGAGGGGGGGCTTTCTTCCCAATGGGTTTTCCCTCTTTCCTCACTTAGCTTATTTCAGCATTTTTTGGATTATTGTATTGGGGTGACCTTTGGTCTCAGTAACCAAGGCCCTACATTTTATTTTTTACATCATAGTATAGCTTGAGGGGGGTTGTTAGGATATCTCATCATTCATTTATGTACTTTGCATTCATCCACATGATGCCCAGTCATCAGTATGGTACCTCCAACACCTAGTCCTTAGTCTCCCAGCACTCGGGAGCTACTTTCCACTCAGTTTAAGCCCTCACATCCTGTCATGCGCCCAGTTCTCACCTTCCACTGAAGAAGGGCGCCTTTCTCACCTACCAGTCCAGTTACACTTTAGTTATCACTCAAATTTACCTCTGATTGACCCATAACTGATGTTATCACTCCGATTGACCTCCGATGAGACGTGACTGACAGTTCTAAGTACAGTTAACTCCTCATGTACCCTCCACTGAGCCACCATCCCTAGATTAGTGCCACTTACCATCAGTTACACTTATTACACTCAATTAGACTCGGTTTGACACCTGTTTGACAGTGACTTGTGCATTGATGACCACCACTGATTGATGATGAGGACTCCTAGTTGGATCCAAGCTATGCCATTCAGTTAATTCGAATGACCTCCTTGGTTAATTCGAATTGCTCACTCATTGTGACAGTATTGTATTGTATTTTTCACCCTTATTGGGATATTGAGCACTGATGCATGTTCTTGCACAGTTTACACCATATTTTCTGAGTTTCATCTATTGTGATTGATTTACTTGTTCATTAGATCTGCTGTGACTAATTTTACATGGTGTCCCAATCAGAGGGGTGTCTATGTGATTCAGTGCTCACATCAGTGGAGATTGTTGTCTCCCATCTTTCTCTGTAATTTCATTTTATATATATATAAGTTTCTTCAAATATCTGTGCACAATTTATTTTTATTGATGCATTGTTAAATAACAATTGGTGCATGTTTTGAGAGTGAATAATTTGTAAATCTGCGCATGATACTAATTCACCCCCCCCCCCCTCTCAGTATCATTGTAAATTCCAACAGATATATCCCACTTAGACATTAGTCATGACCAAGTGGAGGGAAGGGCATAAATGGAGGATTTGTAGCAATACTATCATAGGGTTTTGAACTAGTAAAATATTGAATGGAGAAACTATAATATGAGAGACTTCTATATAAGTACCACCAAACAAGTCATCAACAAGGGCTTCATCATGGGTAGTTTACTAAATCACAGTGGAGGTGATGTTAGAGTAAGCATTCAAAATAGGAGATTCACTATTAGGTTGTAAAAAGGAGAGATTCACTAATATAGATGAAGATAATAACTCTAGATTAAGTGTGGGATAGGATCCTAGTGGACCAGAGGGAAGAACATCATCAAAGACAACATCTCTCCATTCAATCATATTATTAGTGGAAGGATCATATAAGCAATGTGCCTTGGATGTTTCACTATAGTATTCCAAAGCATAGTGTTTCCTTGTAGATTGCAAGTTGTTTCACTTTTCTTAGGAATATGGACCCATGCACATGATCCAAATATTTTGAAATGCAAAATTGAAGGGTTGAAACGATGCCATTTCTTAGAGGAATCACATGTTAGACATCTAAAGTACATGTTTAATTGATGATATGTGTTAGTTTTTACTAATCCCATATTTGATTTATAGTCTCGAATAATTAGTAATAATTAACTAAAAATACACAGAGGTCCTAACTAATTTACATAGTGGAAAAACACAGGAAATCAAACACAATTGACACTTAGATTTACCCTGGAAAACCCCAAGTTGGGAAAAAATGACAAACAATTATTTTTATTAAGAATAAAAATCATGGGCTATCGTCCTGGGATAATAGCCCACTGAGGAATAATACAATCGTAGTAATATGCCTAACCTATCACCTGGATGATACCTTCTCTGTTGCACCTTCCTCCTTTCCTTTGACCCTGACCCTACACCTACATGCTTGGCTGAAGGCGATTCTCTGACCATGATCAACTACACAACATACTTCCAAAATATCGAACACCTAAGAGAAATCGCTCACACAAATAGATTACAGATCAACACACTGATGTTTTCAAGTGGTTTAAAACCTCGAAAGGGAAACACTCCACGGCCCCAGCCAAATAGCTACTTGAGGCAATTTATTATGTTCAAGAAAGAAAGTTACAAATGAGCTTCTCATAATCGATCAACTAGCAAATGAACTTCCATGCTCTTTAAATAGAGATCATGGACCAATTGGGTGTTAAGCCATTGATCAATGGTAGTTACTATCTAAGAGAATATGAACTATCGGATAACTCTATGTCTAGAACATGTCGTGACCATCGGATTACATATTTACAAATGCATATACAGCTGGATTTGAACATAAATTATGACGGCATACTGTGACAATACGCAAAAAACTGGCTGTGTCGTCGGATATTACCTATTGAATTTGAAAATTTCTTCATTTTTTTACAATTTTCCCCCGACAATCGTCGAATTTTCGACACCCGTACAATTATCGTCGGATTGTAGACGGTCAGGAAAATAAATGTCAGCTTTCCAACACTTTTAGAAGATATTATAATTATTTTCCCATTTCCCTTTTGACTTAATCAACCTCCTTATTGCGCCGAGAGGCGCTCTACATCCCAGTATGAGGGAGATCTTGTAACATGTGTGGAGTAACATTACATCTAATAAAACGTTAAAAGTGATAATATGAGGGAGATCTTGTAACGTTTGTGGAGTAACTTTACATCTAATAAAACGTAAAAAGTGATAATATGAGGGAGATCTTGTAACGTTTGTGGAGTAACGTTACATCTAATAAAACATAAAAAATGATAATGAGGGAGATCTTGTAACATTTGTGGAGTAACGTTACATGTAATAAAACGTAAAAAGTGATAATGAGGGAGATCTTGTAACGTTTGTGGAGTAACGTTACAAGTAATAAAACCTAAAAAGTTATAATAAAATGTAATAAACCGTAAAAGGTAATTAATATGTTGTTAGCCATTAATTAATGGGGGAGATGTTGTAATGTTTGTGATGTAACAAAATAATTAAAAAAATTCATGTCAGCTCATAAAATAAAAAATTATGGAAAGTATTTAAAAAATTCATGTCATCTCATAAAATAAAAAATTATGGAAAGTATTTTAAAAAAATCCATGTTAGTTCATAAAATAAAATATTATGAAAAGTAATTAAAAAATAGATGTTCGTTTATAAAATAAAAACTTAAAACTTAAACCCGAATCTATCAATCAAGAGAACAAATTTCTTGAGTTTAAATTAAAAAAAAAAAAAATACACCTCAAGAAATTGGATCCCTCTCGGTGCTTGATAGATACGGGTTTAAGATGGATCTTTTATTATGCCAATGGTCATATGGTTATTTTCCTCGGAGATCCAACAGAAACTCCTTTATAAAAACTTGAAATGTTAGAAACATTCCAAAAAATTTTCCATAGTAACGACAGTTTGTGGAGGAAGGAGGGACTATGTTTCATGCAAAAACTAGAATTATTTTATTGGTTACTATCATTACAAATAGTTGAAGTGGGGAGCTTGATTTTTTAAGATCAATAATCATCACTCGAGCTTGTTAAAGCAAAATGTCACATAACATTCCTCCATAACAAAATCGAGAATTACTTGCTAGATTGTGGGTTGGAGTGAAAAGAAATGGTGATGGGAAATGTTATTTTCCTTGTAGTAAATGCAGGGGCTTTAACAAGAGAAGGATAAATATAACATCAACTAAAATACATTGTATGGAGAATGGACACATTTAAGGGGGACATGAATATCATCCATTGGTAATTTGTTCACTATATGTCTTTATATTGATTGTTTTTGTAAATGTATTTTTATCCTTTTAATATTTGTTATATATACACTAATATATCTTGATTGGTTGTAATTATAAAGGAAAGGCCCACTAGGGCAGATCACCTGGAGAATGTGGTTGAACAAGATCCGGAGGAACATGGAACGAATATTGAAGATCAAGTTAATGATCATATGGAAGAAGATGATCATGCTAATAACACAATTGAAGATGATGGTACAAATACATTGATCCATGATACATTTAATGCTAGAATGGATGATGATTAAGACGATGACTTTAATGATGTTCATTATTTATCTCTACTTGACAAGGCATATGAACCCCTTTATGAAGGCTCCAACACAACTCTGATCTCTACTATATTGTTGATAATGAACTTGAAGGTTATGAATGGTTTTTCAAACACATCGGTTACACGGATGTTAAGGTATGTAATATATTTCATCACATATACATCATGATAAAAGTTATATTTTTTTCCTCTATTTTTATTGTTAGTTCAAATCAATAAAATTAATAAGGATGTAATATGTACCATTAATATTCTTTATATTAAACAAATTTTTTTGTTGTACTTGATAGCTGAATTTGTGTTACCACCGTCAAATATTTTACCTTGCACATACCGAGATTTATCTATCATCATGAAATATATTGGAATGGAGTATCAAGCAATTGATGTATTCCCTAATGATCATATTATATATCATAAACAATATGAATTTGAAAAGGAATGCTCAGAATGTCATATCAGTAGATATCGAACAGAACAAGTAACAAAAAAGGTGCTTTGCAAGGTTCTTCGTTATATTCCCATTATTCCACTTTTGCAACGATTGTTTGGGTGAAAAAGCATAACACACTTTATGGATTACCATGAACGGAATAGAAGTGAAGATGGCATTCTTCTAATGCATGCAGATGGTTTTGAGTTTAGAGACATGGAGGAAAAATGGCCACACTTTAAAGAATAACCTTGTAATTCTAGGCTTTCATTAGCAGCGGACGATGTCAATCCATTTGCAAAGATGAAATCTATTTACTCGGTGTGGCCTATTTTTGTTATCAACAATAACATTCCTCCATGGATGTCAATAAAGAGGGAGCACATAATGTTGGCAATGATTGTTCCAGGTATTTTTTACAACAATTTTTTTTAACGCAGTAGCGTCTCATATGTCGCAATTGTTGCATAATGTCTTTTTTTTTCATTTACTCATATATATTTATATATGTAAAATGGTTGTAATAATTATGTATTGTATATGTTCAAATCAATTAGGTAAGTACCAAATTAAACATGTGAATGTCTATATGGGCCCTCTTATTGACGAGCTACTAAAGCTATGGAATGACATCACTATGTATGGTGTCTCTAGACCAATACGACAAAGGCAATTTCAATTCCATGCAATGCTTGTATGGACAATTCATGATGCCCCAGGGCTAACATATTTTTGTGGTATGTAATTATAATGTGCACTTTAATAGTATTTAATTTTATTAAGTTGATATCATGCATGTTTAAAAAATAATCCATTCATTATATATAATTTAAATCGACATAGTTAATCCATCTCTTGCGGGTCTTCAAACAAAGGGAAAATTTGCATGTCCAGTTTATGGTCCTAAGATGAAATCTCATCGTTCAAAAAGTTTAGGAAAGGAGGTGTTTGATGAGTATAGGCACTTCCTCTCTAAGAATCATAAGTATCGAACTACCGAAAAAACACATTTCAATGGGAAAGAAGAGACTGCATTAAAACCACGAAGAATGACACTTCACCTATGGAAGTTGCAATATAATAGAAATCGCAAGGTACGGATCAAATTTTCTATGTATCATCATATATGAAATGTTTGGAATTTATTTTTTTATAATGTATTTTGTTTACTGTTGTAATTGACAATGATTGTGGTAATTTATATAACTATGCTTCATGAAGGTCGTGATCAAGGCATTAATGGGCTTCCACGAGGAATGAAAAGTTATCCCAGACAATTCAGTAGGTTTCCCTACTATAAGCAACTACAAATTGTTCATTTTTTTGATACAATGCATATCGGAAATAATGTAACTAAAACATTATGGCGAATATTGGATGGAAGGAGCGACAAAGAAAAAATCGTCAAAATTTGTAGTGACATCCAGGAAGCCAATCATGCAATGAAAGATGTCATTCAATTAAATAGTGATGGAGACCAAATTGATTTAAGCTCCCTACCATGGTTATTAATGGAGCAACAAAGCAATTATGTAAAAGAAGTCATACAAAAAATTAAATTTCCAACAGGATTTTGTTCGAACATAAATAATATCTTAACAAAGAAAGGTGATTTGGGGGGGTAAAAACACATGATTGGCATACCTTCATAAGTAATTATTCTAGTATATATATTGCTATATTTGTATATTGCATGTTGTTGGTGTTTTTTGTCTACTTTTAGAAAAAATAATGAAATGATTTTATTGTTATAGTATGTTCTACCTCTACCTCTCGTAGACAACTTCGACAACA
This sequence comes from Larix kaempferi, assembly GCA_027924585.1. NCBI lineage: Eukaryota > Viridiplantae > Streptophyta > Pinopsida > Pinales > Pinaceae > Larix > Larix kaempferi. Next base: position 970,540 of record BSBM01000035.1, read on the forward strand.
ATGTCAAACAAGTTATCTATGATCTTAGAAAATACATGAGGTAAGTAGCAATATTTTGCATGCATTAAGTGTTTGTTTAATTCGTTGTAGAACTTATATTTGACATTAGTTTTAGTTGTTATGTACTATATTGTATATTTTCGTTAAATCCCATGATTTGCTTGCGTCACTCGTAGATGGTTGTCATTGAAAGAAATCCATAAAGAATATATAAAGTATTGGAGGAGAGAAATTCCTCATCTAATGAGTGAAATGCAAAAGTATCTACCTTCGACATTTTTCAATGCATAAGAACACTACCTCGTACACCAAATTGAGGAGTTTGAATTGTGTGGACCTGTACACACAAGGTCAATGTGGATGGTTGAGAGGCACTTGAAATATTTTAAGGCTTTGGTTAGACAAAGAGCACATCCTGAGGGTTCTATGGTGGAGGGATATATGGTATACTAGACCATGGTGTATATTAGTGAATATCTTTCTAAATTAGCGTCAAAGATGGATTTAGATGGGATCCCAACTACGTTAACAAATTCAAAGAGGAGTAGTTGATGGGGGAAGGTAGATCGAGGAAAGTGAAAGGTAATTATTAGATGGAGGAGATTAGTTATAATACATTTGAATTTGTTTTTTATGTATATATCGTACTTATTTAATTTTTAATCTTCAATATGCGTCAATTGTAAAGGTATACCGTGGTAACTAAATATACATTTGTGAATGTAATTGTATTTCCATACAGTTGATTGAGAGTGGGATGCACTACATTTAAATGTCGTAAACAATATTGATTGGATGAAGGAAAGGATTGAACAATGTATACAATATAATCATGCATTATCATGGGAAGGTGTGGCTTCATTGGTTAAAGAATATCATCGCAATGGAGATATGAATCTTACACAAAGGGAAATTGATTTAGCATATGGTTTAAAAGATAAACAGGCAAGCATATTAATCACCCATACTATTTAATTATTTTCAATTATATTGATGTACAAGTTGATTTTTTTTTCTTTTCATACTTTCCAAGCATAAATATGTTAATTATCAAATGACGATGCAATTTTTATGTGTCTAGCATATTGCAGGTGAAACACCATAAGGCTATGTGGTCCAACGGTTGTAAATTTCGCATCAAAAATTTGGATGAAACAAAGAAAACTTATTATTGTGGGATAACTGCAGTCTTTGAGGTGACTAATGTTTCCTCTAGAAGTGACATACATCCAGAAGTCTCAGAAAATTGATATTATGGGTATTTGGAGGATATTATGGAGTGAGACTTTAAATTCTTCAAATTAGTTTTGTTTGTTGTCAAATGGTACAGGCTGCGACTGAATCAACATAATCCCGAAAAAACTATTATTGAACATGCTAATTGATTTACCATGGTTAATACAAGGTTGCTTGAGCCAAGAACAAAGTCGTATGTTCTTCCTAGCCAATGTGAATAGGTATTTTACTCAGAGGATTTTACTGAGAGGTTCCAAGTAGAGGGGGTTGGTCATTTCTTTTTAGACATGAACCAAGAGGAAGGCCGATAAAGTATAATGTAGAGGAAGAAGAGGGTAATTAAGAAGAAGATGATCATGTAGAGGATCAACAATTATATGATCATGTGCTAGAGGAAGATGTTGAAGAATTTGAACTGGATGATGTAGGAGACAATGTTCATGAAGATGATACTGATGATGACATCATCAAAAATGACATCAATGACGATGATGATATGGCCAATCCTTACAATATTGAATATTGTTCGGATGATAAAGATTAGATGAAGAAGATGATCAATGACATTGAAGTGTACGAGCTATGCAGTTATATCTATTCTATATTGATTTTTATTAATAGAGTTATTGACTTGTAATGGTACATAATTAATTTTTCTTAAGTATTATTCCATTTTGTATGTCAACATATGTTGTAGGAGACATTGCTTCTTAATTACGACAAAAAACACATTCATTTATTTTTTAGTACATATATTTTGTCAGTTTATGTAGAATTGAGAGTGACATGAAGGAGGGGCAGATGAGACTCCACCTTCACGTGGTTGGCCATGTTCAGTAAAGAATATTAAATTATTCTCAAAATAAAGAGAAGCTCGGTAAGGTAATGCATAGTATGATTATTTCACCTTCATTATTATATGATATTTCATAACCCAAAAATAAGGCGCGCTAGCTGATCATGTACTTGACCCCGCATATAATAAGTGACATGTGAATGGGGCCAACGTTGAATTTTTTTCAATTTATGCTTGTATGGACTTAAATTTGGCTTGGATAGAGTAGACACATGTGTTGAAGGTATGGGATGGTTTCGAGACTCAAACATGACTCACACAAACAATTTGACAATCAAACAACAAACTGATAGAATAAATGTGAAGGAGATGAAATACATTAATCTGAAAACAAATTTCCATATGAATCTTGATTCCTATATAATATATATGATCAAATATTTGATTGTTTCATAACTCATAAATAAGCAACGCCAACTAATCATGTACTTGACCTTGCATATAATAAGTGACATACGAATGCGACCAACGTTGAAATTTTTTCAATTTGTGCTTGTATGTACTCAAATTTGACTTGGTTAGAGTAGACGCATGCGTTGACGGTATGGGAGGGTTTTAAGACTCAAATATGACTCACACAAATAATTTTACAATCAAACAACAAACTTATAGAATAAATGTGAAGGAGATTAAATACATAAATCAAACAACAAATTTCCATATGAATCTCGATTCCTATACGAATATATGTGATCAAATATTTGGTTGTTTCATTACCCAAAAAATAAGGTGCCCCAGTTGATCATGTACTTGAGCCTGCATATAATAAGTGACATGTGAATGGTACCAACGTTGAATTTTTTCAATTTGTGCGTGTATGGACTTCAATTTGACTTGGTTAGAGTAGACACATGTGTTGATGGTATGGGAGGGTTTCGAGACTCAAACATTACTCACACAAACAATTCGACAATCAAACAACAAACTTATAGAATAAATGTGAAGGAGATGAAATACATAAATTCGATAACAAATTTCCATATGAATCATGATTCCTCTACGAATATATATGATCAAATAAATGGTTGTTTCATAACCCAAAAATGAGGCGCGCAACCTAATCATGTACTTGAACCTGCATATAATAAGTGACATGTGAATGGGGCCAACGTTGAAATTTTTCAATTTGTGCTTGTATGGATTGAAATTCGACTTGGTTAGAGTACACGGATGCGTTGATGGTATGGGAGGGTTTCGAGACTCAAACATGACTCACACAAACAATTTGAAAATCAAACAACATACTTATAGAATAAATGTGAAGGAGATGAAATACATAAATCCGACAACAAATTTCCATATGAATCTTGATTCCTCTGAGTACATATGATCAAATATTTGGTTGTTTCATAACCCAAAAATAAGGTGCTCCAATTGATCATGTACTTGACCCCGCATATAATAAGTGACATGTGAATGGGGCCAACATTGAAATTTTTTCAATTTGTGCTTGTATGGACTGAAATTTGATTTGGTTAAACTAGACACATGCATTGACAGTATGGAAGGGTTTCAAGAATAAAAAATGAATCACACCAACAATTCGAGAATCAAACAACAAAATCATAGAATAAATGTGAAGGAGATAAAATACATAAATCCAACAACAAATTTCCATATGAATCGTGATTCCTCTACAAATATATATGATTAAATATTTGGTTGTTTCATAACCCAAAAATAAGGTGTGTCAGCTGATCATGTACTTGACCCTGCATATAATAAGTGACTTGTGAATGGGGCCAACGTTGAATTTTTTTCAATTTGTACTTGTATGGACTAAAATTTGACTTGGTTAGACTAGACGCATGCATTGACAGTATGGGAGGCTTTCAAGACTCAAACATGACTCACACAAACAATTTGAAAGTCAAACAACAAACTTATAAAATAAATGTGAAGGAGATGACAAATCTGACAACAAATTTCCATATGAATCCCAATTAGTCTACAAATATATATGATCAAATATTTGGTTGTTTCATAACCCAAAAATAAGGCATGCCAGTTGATCATGTACTTGACCCCGCATATAATAAGTGACGTGAATGGGGCCAACATTGAATTTTTTTCAATTTGTGCTTGTATGGACTGAAATTTGACTTGGTTAGACTAGACGCATGCGTTGAAGATATGGGAGGGTTTCGAGACTCAAACATGACTCACACAAATAATTCGAAAATCAAACAACAAATTTATTGAATAAATGTGAAGGAGATGAAATACATAATCCGACAACAAATTTCCATATGAATCATGATTCCTCTACGAGTATGTATTCCTCTACTTAATAAATCTTTTTATTGCAAATGAGCTAATAAATTATGGTGTTAACAAACTCTTACAATAAGATGTCATGTAATTAACTAATAGGGTGAGGTCCATAATATGGGCAACAAAATATCTTGTGCAACCAAAATTTTGAGATGAGACCCCAATCTTGTCCTTAATCAAGAATTATTTACTCTTCTTTCAAAACCTTGTGTTTCGGAGGAGGCTCAAGCCCAAATTGCTTTTCTATTTAAAACACTCCTCATACCCACAAATATAGATTTAAATGCAATATTTTAGCTTATAGTTCAATAATGTGTAAATTTGATACAAAATTACAAAGCATGCATAAAAACCTACAAGTAAGTATTGAGAGGAACATCACATGAATTTTAACAAAGAAAAACATAAGCAAAATGGCAAAATATCATTTCTACACTATAATTTAGCAAATTAGATAGCAAAAGTTTACCTGAGCAATTCTTTTTCTTATGGTGCACCTCTAATCATTAGAAACATATACTAAACAAGATGAATTAACCACAAAGATGTATCCAACTTTCATCAGTATCATAAGAAAAATCATAATAAGGTGGAATTAACCATAAAGATGTATCCATCTTTTTCACAAAGGGATGGACATGGAATTGATCAATACAAACCCTCAATTGAGCATTTCCAAGGCCTTAACCAAGGGTTTTGGTTGACCTAGCATTCATATAGTTTTAAACATTAAAAGCATAAATTTTAACAATTTTTCGTAAAATTATGCAACTTCAACTTCAATCAGTGTGCACCCAACAAATATTTTCCATTAATCGATGGATATATTGCCGATATATTTATCATTCAATCTACTTTCGATTGATATAAGTTTTACCATCTTGAAATTGATCATATAATTTAAAGAGTTACACAAGCCAAAATCGAATTGCGGTTGAAACTTGAAATGTAGCTCTCAACTAATCTTGGGAAGCAACAACAAGAAATTAGAATCCTAACTTGCATCTACTGAATTGAAATCTTTTTCGGCAAAGATTGAACTTAAATTGTTGGATCTAAGAGATGCAAAGGCATCTATTGATGAAGCAACCCATCACCTTAGAGCCATTATCGACCAAACAGAATATATTATGAACAAATGAGAATATGAAGAATGCAAAAGATGAATTGAAGGTGGTTTAGAAATTTTTAACATTTTGAGGATGCACCCTATATTGAGGGAATATTTCATGTTGTTTTACTTGGCCAAGATTAATATGGACCCAAATACTTTGCACACATTCCAAGGGAGTTTTTCCTAGAGCACTCCGTTATTTTTTAAGTTTGTTATTGTTGGTAATTCTTAGAAAATTTTCACCTTGGAGAACATCCCATCTAATGAGGACAAATAGAAGATGTGAAAGCCCCTTGATAAGTTCAACAACCATATTTAGAGGAGTGCCCAAGTTAGGAAGGACACATGGCATTCAAATTTCATCAAAATTTGAATCTATGTATAATGTTTCACTCCTTGGATGTTGGTAAGATGCAAATGAAAAGAGGATCTAAATGGTCCCAAGACATCCTCCACACACACTCTGAGAGTATCCAACTTTCTTGGAACATATGTTGAGGGATTCTTGCACAAATTAAGGAATGCCCCACCTTATTTGATTGGTCTCTATTTGAAGAGAATTGAAGTCAAATAATGGAAGCACCCAATTCTTGAGGAGACTTTTAGTGATTATGTAATTTAATACTCCTTGAATCATGGATCTAGGAGTAGTTAAATATATTTTATTATCAATTCTTAGAAGGAAAAGTGGGCCTAGAATCCACTTAAATATATTTTATTATAAGACAAGTTGAACCAAATTATATAAAGAGTGCCTCTCCCATTTGTTTTTCATGGTTGTATTGATGGGATTTCCACCCCTAAGATTAGTTGAAGGTTTGTTGTGAGGAGGAAATCAAGGGGCAAGCATCTGTGACATTTTACAATAAAAAATAAAACAAAAACATTATATAAAAACAACAATAACAAAAATATTACAAACCTATTTTTCATTTTCAACTATGTTGCTTGCGCCTGTCCCCTTATTTGATTTTCCCTACTGCTGTGGTGGAGAATTGACAATGACCATGTCGTGCAGCAATTTTTCATTTTCAACTGTGTTGCTCACACCTATCCCCTGATTTGATTTTTCGTGTTGTCATGGTGGAGAATTGACCGTTCCCACGTCGTGTTGTCGTCTACTGCGCTATTGGATAGAGGTGTTTCCTTGTGGAGGAGAGTGAATAGTGGTGTTTCCTTCATGGAGGAGAGTGACAATGACAGTAGTGTTGCCTTCGTGGAATCATGGTAAGTTCAGTTAAAACCCTTGTATTTTTTGGTTAAATTAGGGGTTCCAAAGTTTGAGGCCCTTCAAAAGGGTCTTGGGATCAGTACAATTTGGGGATATTATCATTAGAAATATAGGGCTTTGTTCCTCATTATAATCTAGGTTGGGTCTCTTCTCCTTGCTTGGATATATTGAATGGGAAGGGATAACACCAACGAGGAGACTGGAACTCATGAACGCTAACAATGTGGTCGTTGTGGTAGTCGGATGGTAAGTTGTGGTTCTCGCCATTCTCACACTCAATCGGTCGAAAGTCGTTCTCACGCTCGATCAGACGAAATCCATTCTCACGCTCGATCAACTGAAATCCCTGAATGTAGTGAAATCCTAGAACCTTGTTATCCCCCTGTGGATTTCCCCCTTCTTATACATATTTTCAAGTGGAAGGTAGTAATAATTGCCAGCCAAAATACTAGCTAGTGATCCCAAGGGATGCAATGGGTTTTGATACGAATACCTCCATGAACTTTCACACAAGAGCATATACTAATCGAGCTAACATTTGGGGATTCCTAAAAAATGTACGCTATAACAATATTCTAAAATATCTTTTCTTGAGACAAGCATAGGTACACAGGTCCATCAGAATTAATTAAACAATTAGGATGGAATTCATGGTTTATTTGAGCTAGGGAAAACCCACTAGAAAAAAGTTCACATATTCTATGATTGATAGACAGTTGCATGCCAGTTTTGTATCCTTAAGAATCTTAACAGTAACCTTAGCTAGAAGTCATTGTAGACTATTTTGCATATGATAGCATGGTAATGCAAGACTGAAACATATTCTAGTGTTCCAACTCCAATATTCCTATCAAATTCCATGCCTTTACCAGCTTTCGAAGAGGACTCCTCAAATAAACCTTGGGACTCCCCATCTTTCATAACTTAAAGTGGACTTTTGCTTTTGTAGAAGTTTAAACCCCGTAGTGGAAGGACTCGACGATGAATCACCATTAAGTGACCCAAAAATATTCATAAATGCTGAAGTGTATAGCATATGTGAATGAATTCACCCCACCAAAGACGATACGGTGTGGATCACCGCTACAATTATAAGTACTACATAAACCCTCTCTCATTCTTTTTCTTTAGTAAGTAAGATATTGCATGCTTCCTGCTAGTATCCATCTAGAAAGCATTATCAAAATAAGTGGTACTAAATGGATGATTCTTCAATAAATTAGAGTTTTGGCTTTCAAAATTATTAATCAAAATCATTTTGGAGAACTAACAATTTGTACATCGGAGTTGGCTATGTAGCTCTAAGCCAAGATGTACTTTATTAGGAAAAATATAGATTATCTTGAGGTTAGAGCCAAACCAGTACCTATATGGCCATCCTTTAGCTTTAACTATATATCATACTATCGATAGAAGTAATGACAGCTTCCCTTTGGCATGTGAGGTTTCATCTGCTGGTGTGTGATCCTCAAATTATCATTAAGAGAGTGTTAAGAGTGTCAGTAATGATAATGTGTGGACATTTGCAGACCTAAATCGGGTTAAGGTGGGCATGCATGTGTGTAAAGTGGGTTAGGACACACATGTCCACTTAAACCCCACTAAGTTCCAAACATTACACATTTCACACACTCATCATAGCCTATTAGACAAGGGTACGACATATGGGCCCACAAATTATCATTAGTCACTCTAACATTAGTGATAAACTATCTAATGCAATTTCAACCAAAAATATCATCAATGAAAATTTTTGTTCAATACCAAATCTTTGAATTGTATGGAGACCCAAACTAGCTACCAACAATCTTTAAATCCCATTGACAAAATATCGTGGGAAAAATATAATAAGAAAATGCAATTCAAAGTGCATGCTAAAGAAATATCACAAGTTACAATATGACTAGAGGAGGCCCCAGTGCATATCAAAATTCCAGAAAACCATCACACTAGGAGGCAAATTGTTTGAATGCTAAATGAGGAGAAAAACTGATACAAGTGCCACAAGGACCCAAGAAATGTCTTGAAAAGTTAAGGTAAGAAAATGTGGACATAAAGCCTAGAAATGGTAAAAGGTCAACTAAGTGTGGAAAGAAAATTGCCTATTTAATTTTTTTGGATAGTGTTTATAGGATTTTAAGCATGAATAGGGATTTTGGACACCAAAACCAATCTTTCAAAACAACTTTTTCCTAAGCTAGGAATGAAGAAATTAGTTAAATTATGTCCCTACTTGCCTTAAGTTAATTCAACAATGCAAACTTTAACTCACAATTTGTCATTCTATTTTAAGAATACATAATACATTTCAATGAAAACAAAAAATTGTAAACCTTCTTAAATCATCTTGAACTTAATGTTCCATTAGTAGTCCATGTTTGGGTTTGCTTGCCCTATTTTTCTTTACATTGCTAGAACGAAGACCCTCTAAGGTGCATAGGCAACACTCGTTATAATGACATTAGCATGTTTGAACCAAAGGTAGGAATGTGTGCATGCACAAGTATTTGTGTTGAAGTGGACATGGAGAAAGGAATGTCAGAAGCTATCCTTCTCATATGTGTCCCCTCAATATGCAACTATCACCTAAACATTAAAATGGAAAGACATGTAAGGAAGGGGAGAAGGTTGGGGGAAGTTACCTCAACCTACCCCAAGAAAATTAAAGCAAAAATTTTCAAGTGGTCTTCAACATCACAATTTTGTAAAAAACTCTTAATTTAGGGTTCATCTCTCAAGAAGATGGCAGTAGTTGGAAAACTAAGTCTGTATTCTTCTAGAAATATCTGTTAATTCAACAAATATTTGACTACGACAAAGCCACAAGGTAAAGGTGAAGTTTGGGGATAGATCCAAGGTCAAAATGTGCTAGCGTTGAGGTCATAGTGTATTGAATACCTTGTGAAATGTGTCTCCAAATTATGGCATGTACGTTCATTAGTGTTCTTGCGTTAAAGTCCTACATTGCTCAAGATCTTTTTTGAAATTTTGTGTAGACATACGATAAATGAGACAACATAAGATGGCATACTTCTTAGCTTTATCAATGCCATTCGAAATTGTGTTTCCCTATGTTGTAGCCTTCAAGGAATTTTCGCTAAATATTTCTAGAATGAAGACTCTCTAAGGTGCATAGGAAACACTCTTTATAATGACATTAACAAGTTTGAACCAAAGGTAGGCATGTGCGCATGCACAAGTATTTGTGTTAAAGTGGACATGGAGAAAAGAATGTTGGAAGTTATCCTTCTCATATATGTCCCCTCAGTATGCAACTATCAGCTAAACATTGAAATGGAAAGACATGTGAGGAAGGGGAGAAGGTTGGGGGTAGTTGCCTCAGCCTACCCCAACAAAATTAAAGCAACAATGTTCAAGTGGTATTCAACATCACAATTTTATAAAAAAACTCTTAGTTTATGGTAGATTTTTCATCTCTCAAGAAGATGGCAGCAGTTGGAAAACTAAGTTTGTATTCTTCTAGAAACCTCTATTAATTCAACAAATATATGACTATGACAAGGTCGCAAGGTAAAGGTGAAGTTTGGGGGTAGATCCAAGGCCAAAATGTGCTAGCATTGAGGTCACAATGTATTGAATACCTTGTGAAAGGTGTCTCCAAATTATGCCATGCACGTTCATTAGTGTTCTTGCGTTAAAGTCCTACATTGCTCAAGAAAAATTTTGAAATTTCATGTAGACATACAATAAAGGAGACAACATAAGATGACATACTTCTTAGCTTTATCAATGCCTTTCAAAATTGTGTTTCCCTATGTTGTATCCTTCAAGGAATTTTTGCTAAGTATTTCTCTCGTTCAATGGAGTGTAGGTACAACCAAACAGGTATTTGTGAGATTTTTCTTCCTCGAGCGAGGGAAGTCCAGAAAGACTAAAGGAAAGTGAGACATATAGTAGGTCTAAAAGAGGGAGATCAACTAGAGGTCAAAAGATCAAAAGAAAATTCCAGAAACGCATGGAATTATTTCTTGTTGAAGGGGGGTCGTGTTCTTATGATGATGATACCATAGGCAACGTTGAGGTGCCCTTGAGTTTCAAACATCTAGTGAAACAATTGCTACCCAAGGATCTTCCTCCAGTAAACACAGATTTTTTTTTGAACGAGAGGATATATCGGATTGCACCATCATCATTACATGGTTTGGGGTTATTTTGCATGGATGGCATAAAGGTTTGTTACGACAGATGTACTAAATTGATGGAGTAAGTCAGAACCTGTTGTAATAATAATGATTGGATGTAGATGGTCCAATATACACAAAGTATGCGCACATATGGAGTGTCTACAAATTATTTACAGCTAAAAGACAAGGATCAAAATAAAGAAGAGGCTATGTACATTGACGGAAGGCCAAAGGCAATAGGGAATATTACAGGGTTTATAAACAGTATACAACCTGGGTCAACAAATAAGCAACCAAATTGCATATTTGAAGGGCATGAAGGAAACCATGTATTCATATGTGCCATAAAATCAATAGATGCAGGGGAAGAGTTGTTGATCAATTACAATTTGAATCGAACAGATAGAAACGTTGTTACTAGATTCATGGTACGTATACAAGTTTACCCAACATCTAATTAATGACTCTAATATCTTATGTCTATCATTCATGGAAAAATATCATGCATCAGGTAAAAAACAATCTAATTGCACATAAATATGATCGGCAATATATGTTTTAGTAATAAGTTTGTTTAATTATTAATTACTCTAATATTTTATTTTTATCATTCACTGTAAAATCTCATTCATCTTATACTTTAAGGAAACATTTTAATACTTCAATATGGTTCTTATGATGTGGCAGGCTGATCAAAGAAGGACACCACCCTCTACTACGACACCACATGTAAAATTCAATGTATTTGTACATAAATATGAGCAATACGTTCTACTATAAGTTTTGTTATTATGTTTTTTTCGTCAGTCTATTGGTTTCATTTCGGTAATGTTTTCTATATTTTTGTCACGGGGTGATCGGGGGAAGTCTCCGACAGTATATAGCCACGTTATAGATCGTGATGTGGATGGCCCCTCTATGTAGTAGGTATACTTCATTTAAATTATACAAATTAAATATGAGCAATATGTTTTTTATTATGTTTTTTCATCAGAGTATTGGTTGGATTTCGATATTGTTTTCTATATTTTTGTCGCAGGGTGATTGGGGGAAGTCTCTGGCAATAGATCAATCCATAGATCATTATGTGGATGAGATATTGTGCAATGCATACATTGCAACTTCCAAGTACCCATTGCATATGATAAATGCAACCATTAAGAAATACAAGGCAGGAATCCTTCGTTTGCTATTCATCCAGCCACACACGGATGAGAATAGAGCAAAGGATGATTTTTTAGTCAAGAGAAATCAGGCCTTGACTGTAAGTTGCAAGATAGTTAATTAAAAGATAAATTCATTTAGGATTTTTTATTTTGTACTTTTATATGTCATGAAATAAAATATGGTTTGCTTTTACAGAACTTTTTATATCCACATACCCCTAGTCAAGTCGGTGTTGGTACTAGCGATGCTCTTGGAGAGTCATCACATGAGCGTCCAACCCCACCTGCATCTCATATGCCTTTATTTTCAAATGAATAGTCATCCACATGTAGCACGACACCCTCTAGGATAGATGTGAGTGTACACTATAATGGTCAGCACACCCCAGAACGTGAAGAACATGTTCATGGGGTCAACGAAGAAATTATATTTGCTAGTGCTCAAACAACATTTCCTGGATCTTCTCATGTCACTAGCACGGGAACAATACATGCTACATTTTTGGTGAATGACGATCTCATTCCTATAAATATAGAGAAGGTCCCAGGTATTTTAAAAATGTTTTAATTATTATAAAAAAATCTATTTGAAATTTACTTATAGATCATTCTTTTTAAACTAATGATCGCATTATCTTTTTGTAGGAAACAATGTTTTTTATAAATATTTAAATGATATTTCATTGGATATCTTTGGGCCCACCATATGCACAAGGTGGAATGGTCAAATTAAAAATTAAAATATGAGCTCATTAATCGCTTAGTTGGGTTGTTCGGCGGTGAGACTTTCAACCGAACCGGGGTCCTCAAGAAAGCTGGACAATATCTCATGTGAGGGACCAATATAGGGTTCATCTACAAAAGAACTCTAAGTATGAGCACCCTCCAATGATTCCACAAAGGCTTGGTGGAGGATGGAAAGGAGAAGGATTTAAGAAAAGAAGGAAAGGCACCATCAGGCATAGGAAGGTATGCAATACTTTCAACAATGTAATTATATGTTTATTACTCTTTATTTTTACATCAAATTTGCAACATCTAATGCATGTCAAACTTTTCATAGGTTTCCAGACACATCGATGGCCATGAAGGAAAGACAATAAAAATATGGGCAACACAGGATTGGCCCTGGTGGTTATTTGAAACTGGTCGCACGAATTGTATGTATAAATAAATCAAATCTTGCATCCAAATAATAAATTGCAAATAACTTTGGTTATATTGCACCATAAAAGTTAAATTCGTGATATTATGAAAAATTGTAGGTTGATTAGTTCAAGGAATTCCCCACAGAGGAAGATTTCAAGCTTGGCTTCCAGCACGGATTTGGAGCCGTGGTTGAATGCTGAAAAAGCTTGACTGGGCAAACACAGCCTTCCAGTAATCCATATGATGCACAGGTAAATAAAATCAATGAAGATTATTTAAGATTGATTACTTGTGCAATCCAATCATTATTAATTTCGGCCATAAAATATATGTGTGTGCTTGTTTTAAGTAGGCAAGCAACGATACAAATAATTCCCCTATCATTGGAACGCGGCCAGGTGAGGATGGAGAACACCCCAATGAAGGTTATGGTGTGCATCCCGGTATTGGATGTATTCATGTGCTATAAAAAGCGTAGTATGGATTAAAATTTAAAATATTTCATTGAAAATGGTGTATTAATTGTAACATTTCATATTTCAATTCCAGAGCACATAGAGGGTCAGCATGTAGAAGATGAGGCTAGACAGGAAGATGAACATGATGTGGCCCCATTAGGTAAGGAGCACCACTCTAATGTTATTTTTATTATTGGAATACTTGTAATAATTATAAAAAAAACATATCAATCTAACATTTCTTCATTATTGCAGCAGCCTCAACGTCGTCGTGAGTACATGAGCAGGCAGACAATAAGACAAACAAAGACCATAAGAAATGAAAGGCAAGTTGAAGATTACGATGAGTTTCTTGTTGCATATGTCGAAAAAAGAAAACAGAAAAATAAGTAATTGTAATAACATTATGACAACTTTTTTTTGACAATATAAAGTAATGAAGTATTTTTTGCTTACAAATGAATGAATGAATGTTATATGTCATTGAATGAGCGCTAAATGTTTATTTAAGATGAAAACCACATTTTTGTACATATATTCATTTATTTTGAAATACATACATTGGGTATGGGGAATTGAGAGTGATGTGAGGGTGGGGGAGGGGACAAATGAGCTTCCACCTTCATGTGGTTGGCCCTGTTCAGTAGAGAATATTAAATTATTCTTGAAACAAGGAGAAGCTCAATAAGGTAATGCACTTTATTCTTATGTATTATAGTCTTGTAAATTTTAAAATGCATGTCTATTTCTTAAATTATTTTCATAAATTTAACATTTCATGGTTCGTTGATTTCTACAAGACTTCACACTAGGAATTGCAGTTGATCACTAGCCTATGTGGAGAGGCCACATCAATTGTACTAAAAGGTACATAATAATCATGAATATGTCTTTTTATATGATGTTTTAGTTATTTACTTTTCATGGGCATTGTAGTGTTTTACTTCATTTATTATTCTATGTAGTTTATTTCATTCAATCAGCTGAATATATCATCTTTATAATTCTATGTAGTTTATTTCATTCAACCAGTTGACAATATCATCTTTATAATACAACTTTGAATTAGCTTTCATAGCATAGTGTTTGAGTTAGCTTTGATATAAGCATAGTGTTTGACTACAAAAATCAAATGAACATACACCAAGACATAATTGAAAGACAATTTATACGAGAAGGGACTGATCATATACTCACATTTATCCTCTTTATGGAAACTTTCATTTATATTAAAGGATATTTATATATATATATAAATTTGTTATTATATATTATTTACATAGTCATTGAAGTTTATTTTTTAACAGAAACATATATATTAATATTAATATAAAAATCACTATGGTCAAGCCAATTAGTCGAAGCTTATAGTTTGGTGCGGGAGATTACTACGGGTTTTGTTGTTGAGGAAGCGTTCCACTTTAGAGTCCGGATTTGGATGAGGGTTCCACACTTGTATGTGCTATGTTTTTGGTTGTACAATTGTAGTTGAATACCCTTCATCCACATCTTCCTCCACCTTCTTGAGGAAAACATTCCACTATTTTGGAGCTTCTTGGATTAGGGCGTTCACTATTTTGGAGCTAGCCTATTCACATTATATATGTATATTGACCTTCCTTTAGTTTAGAGTTTATTACACTTATAGTCAGTACTAGCTTCACTCTTCTTAAGTGCCCAGGTTCTCCTTAGGGCTCATGAAGTCTAGGCCATTATACTAGTAGTGCAACACCAATATGTCAACTAACAAAGAGTTCCAATGATTTAGCTTCTTTTCTTACATGGAAAGGCTAATGGAAGCAATATGAAGTAGATGGTATGAGAATAAGGGAAATCTACTATAAGGAATGGGCATGTAGATGAACATAATGAAAGTGAGGTCCCATGAAGTTGACTTTCCATTTATTTCTTTCAACCTTGCTGTTGAGAAACATAGCTAATAGTTTGGGCAAACTCCAACCGTGTAGTGCTTAGTGCTTAGAGTTCCTTAATAACCGCATCCACCTAGTAATCTATTTTAGGAACTTAAGAAGAATAATAGTTCACCTCTGAAATTATTGGTTGAAATTTTTACCCAACATGCTTATGAGGATCCATGAAATTTAGACTACATTTTGTTGTTTGGTTCTGTTTAAATTTTTATCAATTTTCAATCCCACAAGTTATTTGAGCATCATCTGCTTGTTCAGTGCCTAAATAATTCTATAATCATCCTTTCCATGATATATTTGAACAATAAAACCCTTAAAAAACCTCATAGGCCTTCGAATATATGATAAAATCTAGATCTCACCCTGCCCATCATCCATTTTATTCTCATCTTGAGGGTGGATGCCCCACAAAAAATTGGGATTATCGTAGGTTCTCAATGACCCCATTGATGAATGCATGTCATGTAGTTTGATGATGGGACTTGATAGAATTTTTAAATTCCACGTCAGTCCAAGAGCTCAACAATGAGCTCTTCAACAAATTGCAAGCCTTAATTAGCACACAAGTCAACATGATGTCAACATGCAGTTCATGGGACAAATATCTCAACAGTGTGGTTTTAGAACTTCCACGTTTGATTGAATACATTATTCCCTTTTATTTGTTTCTCCTTTTCCTTTTATTGTGACTTTTAGGTGACAATTTTTTGCTAGGTTGTGTCAACTTACCCTAGTTTAGGCATTGAGCTCAGTATGAATTGCAAGTCTAAGTTGATGATATTAAATGGATTACTATATAATTTGTCATCCTTTTTGTTACATTATGGGGTAGTGAACTGGACTAATCTTGAAATACATTAAGAAGGGCCAAAGTTGAAAACTGCCCATTTCGGACCCAAAAATGCACTTTTTGGGGTCAACATAATTCATTGACCTAGTTGATTGCTCCAAGGGGTAGTACGCATTGATAGCTTCAAATCAAACTATAGTGGACCAAAAATAGAGTTTGTATGAGAGAGTTATGCCCATGAGTCTGTATGAGTAGATGTGACAGTTGTATGATTATCACCATCTATGGTCAAACCCACTTCTCCAACAATAATTGTCATATTAGGGACCCTAACTTCTTTAGAGACCAAACTAATTTATCAATATTCACATCAAATACATTGGTGTATTGGACAATCCCATCAACTATTGGCTGGCTATCACCATTAAAGAATGCAAAATCCATGGGGAAGTTATCATAAGCATATAAGCTTAGAAAATCATGATAGATATTGACTGTAAAGGGTGATTCATTATCATTAAAAAATGTCACAGTTTGCTTCATGAGGTCTTGAATATCTACTTTAAAATCCCCATAAGATGGTAGTGGGTTCCAAGAGATCCATTCCTTGTAAGATTGTTTTAATTCATGCTCTGAATCAAATACAATGGAATCACAAAGTCTATACTCCTAAAATAAGTGTGTTTTCCAGAAACGAAAAATAGCTAGTTCTTCTCCTTCCTCTTATTATCCCTATACCTCTAAACTAATCTGTATTTTTTCAGAACTCAAGATATCAGAAAATATAGGGTCTAGCCCATTGAAATTGCAGAGGAAAGATCTTTGCAATATTCTTTCCTATTTATGCCTGGCCTCAAATAATTATAGGCATAATGTCTCTGCTAAATGCTGGTAAACTAAAATATAGATAAGATCATAAAAGAAACTGAAATGCAATATCATATATTATCATTGTGCTTAGAAATGAGATACACGGATGTTGTATATGTACCAAACAAGTTTTTGTTACTCAAGATAAAAACTATTCACCTACTCTCTTTAATATAACTTTACTTACCAATATATAGATATGGATCTGGATATGTATTTACCATATGTTTGGAAAGTCGAGATCTAGATATGACAATGAAATGGAAACAAAGTTTAGGATTTGTAGAAGACTTGGTAAAACCCAAATTTAGTAAGTATCTGCTAATCCTTAAGTACCATGCATGTGGTTACCGCTTCAACCTACACACATGGGTATCTCACTCATGCACTCCAAAGCCCTTAAATTGTTAGTGCGCCTCCTCTTCAATCACACCATTCAAATAAAGTAGTCTTTACATTATAAAGGCATAAAGGCCAACCAAAAATTGATGCAAAAGACATAATTACTTCAATAGGAGTATTCCTTGCAATTTGAGCAAAAGTATCCTTATAGTCAACTCTCTTTTTTTGGAAGAATTATCTCACCATAGATTTGTCCTTGTACTTCTGGATGTTTCCAATAGCCAGATGCTTGATTTTGAACAACATTATGGAATCTACCATAGATTTCTCCCCTAGTCTTTAAGAAACCTCTCAAACATCATTGTTCAAGATAAATTCATGCTCCTCAGTCATGGAACCTTGCCACACCTAATTTGCATTTGCCTTATAAAAGTTGTAAAAATATGTATCAATTAGATAAGACATTAGTGTAACATAAGTAAGAAATTTATTAGTTGGATGACTCACTTGAAAAGAATGTTTTGGTGATTCCACTTGTTCATGTGCCCCCTGCAAAGTCTGGGTAAGCCATCTCAACTTCCTAGGTGAACTATATAGTAAAGAGGCTCTTGTTCTTTCACTAGAGCCTTGCTGATTTGAATATGTTCTTGTATTTTTTTATGATTTTATTTTGGGATAGAAAGGTTTTCTCCCTCCTCAACCTTTGGCTCCTAGTACTTAAAGGATCATGCATCCTCATCAAAATTAACATCTTTGTTCGCTACTTTTTTCTATTGTGTTGGAATATGCATACAGTAAGCCTTGGAGATCTCACTATAACAAAAAAAATACCCTTCATGCTCAAGGATTAAAATCTAGTCTTATTCTCATAAGGAATATGAATATAAATAGGACAATAAAAGACATAAAATTTTAATACCTGAAGCTTCTCACTTGTAAAGGATTCTTCTATTGTCTTTCCATTCAATATATGCATTGATAGGTACAATAATTTTAATTTGGTCTACTAAACCTACTTTGACAAGATATTTGTGAATATTTTGCAGAGCATGAAAAGTATTATTGAGATATGAGCCATTATATGTTGATAGGAAAGGCTCATTTCCAATTGCAACATATCTGCACATATTCAGGCAGAATGTTGAATGTTTAGATAAAATTCTTAGTGATATAAAAAGAAGCCAGGCCTTCCAATAGCATTGTAACTATAACTATAAAAAAATAAAATAATTGGACATTAGTAATCATCACTGAATGTGGACTATCTTGACTGTCTTTACATTATGTAATAGTCAGGAAAGAATTTTCCTATGTTTTTTTGTTTACTCAACACTCTTAACTGAGTATATATTAAACATCAAACAATGGTCTCGACTATGAAATATGGTGTGAGAGACAACAATACCTTCTGCGGGCCTAAGACAAATCTTTTGGTTCCAAATATTGTCAACTCTCACATCCAAGCATCAAAGAATATAATGGAGCAAGGAACAAAGAACAAATTGCATTTATTTTAATTTTTAAAATCATATTCAACTGTCGGATCTCTGATGATCACGAATTTGACACCAACGGAGTAGCTATATCACCGACGGTCATAACTATCGGCTATCCGACGTCTTCAAAATGTCAGGCGTCAGAGTTTCCACTACATTTTGTTAGATATTCAACAGTTTTTCAAAGTATACATATCGAATCTCCAACAAGCCAAAGTTGGACATCCGACGGATATAGCAATCCCGAAAATTCGACGTTTGGGAGGAAAAAAACCGATGTCTCGAAAATCAATTATGCCAGTTTTTAGACATAAAACATCGAGAATCCGCCATGTCAAAAATATGTGCGTCGGATCTCCAGCATGTTGGCACCACAAATCCAACACTCCTAAAATATTGGCGTCATATATCTGGCGCGGTCACCGATTTTTAAGAATGTACTCTGTTGGCAATTCAACAATTTGGAGGCGAAGCTCCGACATCTAGAAATTAGACATGTGTCGAAGATCCAGCATATGAGCGTTGAAAATTGACACCTTTTAAAAATGAAGGTTGTCGGAATTTCAATGCATGCGGTGTTGGAGATCCAATGGATTATTCATATACAGAAAATCCGATGTTGAGTCCAACTGTTTCAAAATATGTTTTTTGTCGAATTATAGACACATGACTGTCGAAATATGGACAAACTGTAGTCAAATTTTGGGTTCAAATCTGTTTGTGATACTAAAGAAACACATTTTACTTAACGGATATATTAAACAAGTTGATCTTAACGAACTCTTATGTGTCTAAATATCCTAACATTCCCCCTTAAGAACAACTTGGGATAAGATTGAAGGATTTAAAAAAGTGACATCATTATGAGAAAGAAGGAGACATTAGAGCCTATCCCCCCTTAATGAAAAATTATGGAACTCTTAACATAGATCAAAGTTTAGAAAACTTCACTTCTATAAGAGACTTTGTGAAGATGTCCGCAACTTGATCATCAATATTGCAAAAGAGCACTTTAAGATGTGATCATGAACAAGCTTTCTGATGAAGCGCATATGTAGTATAATGTGTTTGTTGGGTTGATGTTGAAATGGATCTTTGGCAAGCTTGATGACACTTTGATTTTCGCACCAAAGGGGAGTTGGATGATGTTGTTTGAATCCAGACTCTGAAAGGATTTTTCAAATCCATAAAGCTTCTTGACTAGCATTAACTACAGCTCAATACTCTGCTTCTGCTGAAGAAAGAGCAAGATATTGTTGTTTCTTACAAGCTGAAGTGACAAGTCCAAAACTTATACTAAAAACATAAGTTGCATTAGACTTCTTATCAGCAGGATTTTCAACCCAATTTGAATCGGTTAAACCAACCAACAAAGGAGTCCCCCCTAAACTGATTTTTTCCATGGATATATCGAAGTAACCTTTTTGCTTCTTTCTAATGACTTTCATGGGGCATTTGCATATAGTGGAAAACACGACCAATGGAAAAGGAAAGATCAAGATGGGTATGATGCAAGTATAAGAGACTACCAACAAGCTCCAATGCTTTCCATTTTTCATCATGAATATGAGCCCATGCTTAACTACCAAACACACGGAAGTGGTTGGCATCTAGTTTAATTTTACTCCATGATTCTTTTAGTGTGATAGCACTTAAATATTTAGTGGGAGTGAGATTAACTATGTAATTTGCACAATTTATGGCTCCATCCCAAAATTGAAAATTTAGTCCCTTAGCTTGGAGCATACAATTAGCCATTTCTTTTAAAGTGTGGTTCTTTCGCTCAGCTACACCAGTTTTTTGTGGTGTATATGTAACAATGTGTTGTCGTTGGATTCCCTATTCAGTGTAGAAATTAGTGAAATTTGTTGTTAACATATTATCCCCCATTATCATATCTTAACTTAAAAATTTGATGACCATATTTTTTTCAACAAGGACCTTGTAAACCAAGAACATGTTAAATACTTCGCTCTTAAGTTCTAGGAAATAAACCCAAGTGTGTCTGGAGTAATCATCAATGAAAGTTAAGAAATATTTGAAACCAGAAAATGAAGCAGATGGAATAGGACCACACAAGTCACTATGCACAAGCTCCAAGCGGGGCGAGGTGTGCCAAAAGGCACGTTTGTAAAAATTGTCTCGTTGATGTTTTTCAAGTACACAACTGGAATAAACACCATCCTCGCAAGACACCATTGGAAAACCTGTCACAATATTTTATTTACATAGTTGTTGCAAAGAGTGATAATTTACGTGACCAAATCGTTCATGCCAAATTTTTCTCAAGTCATCTCTATAAACAACAAAAATTGAGGAAAAGGTGATGACCCAAAGTTGTTAAACATGTACAACTTGGTAATATCATAGACAATTCCGATGGATAGGGCATGCTTAGGATATTTAAAATCCTTGATTACAATTTGGTGAGGTGTAAACGTTATAGTTTTACCTTCACCAGAGTGAGTGATTTGATAGACTGACAACAAATTGCAAGAAATTCTTAGAAAACATAGTACATCATTAAACTGACCATTATCTACCGAAACTGTTCTAGATCCTACAACACTAAGATATCTATCATCACCAACAAATATTTTTTTAGTGTTACATTCATGCATAGTAGAAAATATGGCTTTATCCTTAGCCATATGATAAGATGCTCTAGAATCAATGAGCCACTCATTCGAAGAAGAAGATGCATTATAGGAAAAACTAGAAGCACGAAGTGCATGTCCATGAGATGTAGATTCTGAAGGAAAATCAAGGTTGACGTGGTGCTTCTTCATTGTTGCTTCCAAGGCTGCCATCTTCTTGAAACAGTTAGATTCATCGGGATTATCTTTCCTGCAAAAGTTGCAATGACACTAAGTCTTCTTACCTTTTGATTTGGTTCCTTTGTCATTTTTTGAAGAATGAGTTGGCCAATAGGGTCTGGGACCCTTGTTTGGATTATTATTGCAAGGATTTTGCTTCTTGGGATGCTTGGAATTCTCTTTCTATTGTGCCAATAAGGCTTTTCCCGATGTATTTGCATTGTTAATTATCCCAAGATGTATGAGATTATCTTGATCTCTAATTGAAGAATCACAAAGGATTAAAGACTAGGTTCTTTATAGCTAGATGGATCCAAGGATTCTTTCATGTAGTAAAATGTAGATACAAAAACATAATATGTAGGTCCAAGTTTGGAAATAATATGATAAATGCGTTGCTTGTATTCCCTTATAATTGCATTCTTCATCTAAGAGTTTTAGATTTTGTATTTAGATAGATAATCTTGAATGCAATAAAAAACACTTGGATTTATTGAAATAAACTCATTTTCTAGCTGGTGACCTCGAATCTTATTGTGTTTACCAAACACACCTTCCAAATTTTTCCAAGCTTTATTTGGTTCATCAATTCTAGATAGGTGAAATCATAAATCGGTAGAGATTGACATCCCAATCAATCCATGAGCTTCATCACATTTATTGGCCGATTTGATTTTTTTATCAGCATCAGTGAGTTATTTTTCTTTCCCCGAGGTAATTCGATAAAGTCCCCTACTTCGTAGGACATCCTCCATACGAGATTTCCATGAGAAGTACTTGGATCTAGTAAGCAGAATATCACATGGGGTGGCCATACTGTAATATGTAAGCTGTAAAAATAAAAACCAAAAAGTTGGATGGAAAGATCTTGAAAAAAATGGACTATTTCAAAAAAACGGCACTGAAAACAGACTTTAAATGAGAAAGTTATGCTTATTTGAAAAATGGTTGAAGGTGACTCCTAATAAATATGTGGTAGGTAGAGGATTGACCCAACTAGCAAAAGGACCCCCCCTCTTCCCAAGCTTAACATTTTAAACTCACTTTACAATAATGTTGTTCTATGTAAACCACTTTTATAAAATAAATGGAGTTTACTTTTACTATAATGTTACTTTAAATATTGCATGCAAAAACTAAAAGACTTTACACTATTAAGTGACTCACTTTTATAAAAACAAGTGAGATGCACTTTTACAATAAAGTAACTTAAAAATAGAAATTATATGCACTTTTAGAAAAGTAACTAACAAGGAGAAGGCTTGAACTCAATGCCTCTTATTTAATAAATCAACTTAACCAAGTGAGCTAATATTAAAAGGTATGTCAAAGATAAAAACGATGAAGGTTTTTTTTACTCTTCTATCTCGAAGTGTGTGCTTACCTTCACCATGCAAACCACTTCACAAAAATTAAAACAAAATATTCCCAAAACTAATATGCCTTAGATTTGGGGTTAGTCCGCGTTAGCTTACTCGTAATGTATATGTTTTCTCATTGTTTATGCTTTGTAGAGTTCACACAAAGCGCACGACAAAGAGCATACACAGTAAAGAAAACCCTTTCCCTTTTGTTTTTTATTTGTCGAGTTCGCACAGGGCTTACGACAAAGAGCATACGCATAATGGAAATGTAACAAACTAGAACTAAAAATAAAACAAGACTAAAACTGAAAAGAATATGAGAAAAAAAATGTCATTGTAACTATATACCTCTACGTCTGATGAAATGCCTATATCTTGGGCAAACATAAACCTTTTTTGGTGAAATGAAAAGTGTTTCCAACTGGAAATGGCACTTTGCACGCAATGAAACACCTCCACATACTATAAATGTATAAAACTATCAGAACCAAAAATCCTTTCACAACATGGGCAACACGGGTTCAAGATCTAGATCACCAACGGAAGCGGCACTTCAGAATCGCTCTGATACCATGTTCAACTACACATGATACTTCAAAAAGATTGAACACCTGGAAAGGGAAACACTCCATGGCCCCAACCAAATAGCTACTTGAGTCAATTTGTTATGCAAAAGAAAGAAAGATACAAATGAGCTTCTCATAATCGATCATCTAGCAAATGAACCTTCATTCTCTTTAAATAGAGGTCATGGCCCAATCATGTGTTAAGCCATGGATAAATGGTACTTACGATCTAAGAGAAGATGAACTGTCAGATCAATCCATGTCTAGAACATATCGTGACCGTCAGATTATAACATATTTACAAATGCATGCCAATGCATACTAAAGAAACACACTTTACCTAATGAATATATTAAACGAGTTGATCTTAACTAACTCCTAAGTGTCTAAATATCCTTATAAACCACTAAATGAGATTTCACTCACTGTGTGTGACAGTGTGTCACCTCCTCTCCTTAGGATTCCTTTTATATCATTACAGTGACTAAAATACCATGGGTCCTCTAGATCTCCTAGGTGATTTTAGAGCACTTGAGATCTACGACTATGACTTAATCTTTCGTTGACACACTTAAGTCACATTTTAGCCATTATAACATAAAATTCACTTGCCCTCTCAAGCAAGATCCTAGAGAAGCCTTCTTGATGACTCTTGCATGCCATAAACTTGGCATATGTGGAAGTACATGTTTGAGCTACAAAAACTATCACTCCCTCTTAGCAAGGAAGGTACTTCTAGAAGAACCTCTACTTGGGTTTATCTCCAATCCTGCCACATCATCTGTTGTTGTAGTTGCTTCCTCTGAAATGGAAGACTTCCCTGCCATCTTGTTTAGAATTTGCTCTAAAGATGTGTTCCTCCTAACCATGCTCCTAGGAATCTCCACCTATTCTTGAGCATCCACCAATGTTAGCTCATACCAACTGTTCACTAACGCGACCTCAGTCAACAGGGGTTCACCTCACTGTCGATGCATACCGCAGTCTCCCTGGGCACCGGCCCGGACAGGTTTGATCCCACCCAGCAACACCTGCAAAGCGGATGAGGTCTCACCCGAGGCGTCCAGGAAGAGCAGACAGAACCATGTTTCCACCAAGGGAGGAGGAGAGTTGTGGCTGCATGGACTGACTCTATTGTGGTACTTCAACCAGAAACGTTAAACATTTGCAAGGAGTTATAACATATCACTTCGTCGCAGCATTCAAAGAGTTATACCAATTACTTCATCGCAACATTCAAGGAGTTATACCATTGCAGCATTTATCATCACATTCTACATAGAACATACTACTTAATCGCAACAATTATCATCATAGCAATAATAAGTAGACATTGCATTAAACAACATTCATACACTACGTCATTACACAAAGTTTGTACCAAAACATCATTGTATTACTGTCAAGATCATACACCGGCAAAACACAGATCTCGCATCCAATTTGTCTTCTTCGTCTCCTTTCTCGCATTCAACTCTCCCTCTCCTTAAAACTTACAACTCTCATGTATTTATAGGCTTTTGGCCTTACAATATTTTTCCACTTACAACTGACTTCCTAACCGACACTATGGACACTTGACCCAATATCTAACTGACTTGGTCCAAATGACCCCAAAAACCCACATACCGCAGTATACTGACTCACTATTATATAATATGTGGTCCAAGTGACCCAAAACCCGCCAACGACGGTATTCTTTGGCATGGAATACTCCTTTCATGCCCTCCTCTGGCGTGTCGCGGCGTCAATGGTACCGCAATCTCTCCCCATCAAACTGCCTACCAACAGGCCCCCAACACAACCTTGTGGCTTGCCCTCAAGCCACGTCAACTGCTGGACAGAGTGCACGTTGCGGTCCTTACCTTGAAGTCTACATACGGTTGTTCGACATTCCTCACCAGCTCCTGAGCCTCCTTAGCTGTTGCCTGACTGCTGATCACATCTTCGGCCGATGGGTGATCGAAAAGCTTGTCCATGACCTGTTGTCGATACTTCTGTACTGCTGGGAGTGCTTCACTGGCCTACAGCATCAATTTCCCGCCAGTGTCCTGGAATTGTTCCAACTGGGCTGCACACAGCTTTTGGCGTTCATCTGCCTTGGTGACCCGTTGTTGCAAGTCCTTCAGCTCGCGTGACTTGGCAAATTGCTCCATTGGTGATAAGGTTCTCATCGTAGCCTTTAATGTGGCCACTTGCCCCTCCACTTCCTGTCGGGTCTTAGTGAGCTGTTCAATTTGTTCATCGTGAATGATGCGGCCCCAAAACTCTACTGTCTCAGTGGTGAGCCTGGTTGCCTCCGTCTCTAGCTCCTCCATCTGGGTGGCAACTTCCTCAATTGCCCTTCTTCGTTCATCCAGCTCAGCCTGAGGCATACTTGGTTTCAACTGAGCCTTCAATAGGTCATTCTCCTATCGCAACTAAAGAATAGCAGCCCCCAGTCGCTGCACTCGGTGAAGCACGTTTACCTCTTCAGTGAGCTCCGGGACATGTTGATAGGCCTCTGTAATCACTCGGTCAACCCAAACACTGTCATCCCACATGTGAGCCTTTTCCGCAATAAGGAAGTCTTGTTCCTTTCTAATTTCTTCAATGGTGCAACTCGTCTTAGCCTGTCCCTGCTTAAGGTCGGCTTCCAGGTCATCCACTACTTTCCATGCTGCAGCAGCTCTGCTTGTAAGCTCATCAATCTCGACAGTCACAGTTGCCTCTCTTGCCTGCAAGTGTTGAAAGCTCTTGCTAATTTCATGCATTCTATCCGCCATTTCCTGGGAGGTGCCCCTTTGCATTGTCGTCAGGGCCATTGCCGATAGTGCATTAACATTGATAGTCACCTGGTCAATCGACTTCAGCACATTTTGCAATTCCTCGTTTTCGATCACAACCGCAGTCGGGGGAATGTTGACATTCTTTACCCGGGGCATGGTGCGGATCGTGACTATCTCCTGAATTGGTACACTGCCAGGTTCTGTTTGTAACATTGCATTACCCAAAGAGTCCATACAGGCAGCAAGCATAGAGAATCCCTCCTCCACTTTGACGGACATCTTGTCGGCAGCTATCGTGGCGGCATGGTTAATGGCTGTGATTAATCGGCCCAACTTCGCGGTCGCTATCGTCCGCAGTTGGTGTTCGGATTGACTCATGATCGGAACTATGATGACTCTACTGATCCTGAGAAGATACTCGATCCATAGGGCCCTCCGGTGGGCCTCCAACAGCAATTTCTGTAGAACTCATGGGCTGTCGCCAAGCCTCTGGCCACTCGTTCACAATAGCCTCCAAATCTGTCGCTGTCACTTTATACCTTGTATTCAACCATTGTCAATTAACATCACGGCAAGCTTGTATATGTATGATACTCAGTCGTATTGCAAATTCCATGATAGGTGTGAATCATGCCACAGTGTCTGCGGATATTCGTGGATCTGCATTGCTGCATCACAAAGCATTTTTGAGTACAGCCAAAACTGCATTTGACACTCTCAGATGCGCTCAGGCTCTCACACAAACCATAGATTCTGATAACGGGCCCCTCATCATTCCACTGCAGCCGGGCAGTCCATACCCTGGTAGGTGTCGGGCTCTTTCCATGCAATTAGAGCAATCAGGAACAACAACCAACTATATGAGAAAGTGCCTCTACCCACTTGGACAACTGTGATGTCCTCCATTAGCTGGTTTAAGAGATATAAGGACAATTCATCTGAACTCCTTTTGCGCATTGCTCTACGCAAGCAACTATCCCCGAGTTACATTGGTTAGAGCGACCTCCCCTAATCACTTTACAGCACAGGATCTTAATGCCCGTGAGTACCGCCTGATTATTGCAGCTACTGGTGCGATACCCACGCCCGTCCGATTCCAAGGCATACTTTTGTGCCAACCGACGCACTCGCTTTTACTCGTTGTGCTTTCCTTGAATAAACTGTGCTGGATCAACACCATTCTTGGGCAAGCCGATAATGTGAGAAATCAAGTCAACAGTAACCGGGACCTCTCTGTCCAACCATAACGAACCCCTGTGGAAACATGACAAGAGTTGCTTTACACAAGAGCCAACTTCCACTAAGCACCCAAAATGCGGCATGTTAATTAGCCCTAACAAGCCAGCCTGCCGCAGTCCTCATGCCCATTCATGTATCTCTGGGCCCGGTGAATTGCGTGTCTCAGGGACATACGGTACGGATGCAATGTCGGGTTGAGCCACCATGTCGTGGTCCTCATAGCACAGGTGCATCAGTGCCGGCCCAATGTCCACCGAGCACGTCATCCCAGCTGGGAGTGCAAGCATCTTCACACTGAATTTCGGTTTCGGAGTTAGCTTACGCGGGGGGGAATCCGACCGAACAAGAGGGATGTAACCAAGGATATTACTCGCGGAGTGTCCTAGCCATGGGGAAGATGGAGGAACGACGTGACTGGACTGTCCCACCTGTTTCGAAGTGTCGCCAACCACCGCAGACCAAAGCAATCTCTTACTCTGCAGGGATTCAGAAGGCTGACCCCCTCGGCGCTTCTTAGCAACACTTGATATTCCCACCGGCATTTTGGCGACCTTTGCTCCAAGATCAACAGTGTCCAAGGATGCACCTTCTCGTTCTACAACGACCGGAATGAATGGAGACTCCACTTCACTGCTAATGTCCACTGTCTCCAGTTCTCCTGGCATACCTCACCACTCTTCGTGATATACCTAACAGTAATGGACTGAAATCATGACGCGCTCCACAACAACACAGCTGGCTAATTTCTTGGTGTCTTTTATCCGACGCTAAACCATATTTATAGCATCAATCCAAATCGGCCGTAATCATGACTAAATCATGCATTAACTCAACCAAATCTTTGTATTAATGAGGAAACTCCGTCGGCGATCCTGTCCTCCCCTTAGTCGTATCCACCATTAATGCCCATGATTCGAACATGCCGTTAATTAACTATCTCCACTTTTGGCATTTATTACTGATTTGACCGAGTCTCCATGCTGCCATATATCGTTGACTGTTCCAAACTTGCGGTACAAGCCTCCCTGCATCACATACCTTCTTTTGTTGGTGTGTCATCTGCCACCAAGCAACCTGCAACAACCATCAAAATTTTTATTTTTATTTTTCCAATGCGACTTAGACATCGCACTGCTCCAAGCCCGAGCAATAGGGCTTCAACATGTGACCATTTACCAACTTGGGGAGCATCCCCCCATCCAATCATTGCAACTGAATCGCTCCTCCTGAAGTAATACTATTGATGCGATAGGGACCCAGCCAATGCATCTGCAATTTTCCTGGATGTTTCATAAACTTATTGTCGTATAGTAACACTAAGTCACCTTGCTGAAACTGTTTTTTTTTTATGTGGCGATCATGCCATGCCTTCTGGCGGTCCTTCTCTAACCCTTGGTGAAAGCTAGCAATAAATCGATCCTCTTCGAGCTCTACCAACTGTGCTAGACGTTCGTCTAATGCTGCAACATCATCCATGCTCGTAACAGCCACAATTCGGAGACTGGGAACAATGTACTCCATAGGCATAATTGCTTCCTTCCCATGTACTAGCCTGAAAGGTGTCTGGCCAGTCAACCTTTTACATGTGGTGCGATAGGCCCACAATACCACTGGAACTTTCAAATCCCAGTCGTCTCGGTTTGCATTGCACACCTTTGTCAATGCATGCTCCAATACCTTGTTAAACGCCCACCGTTCCATTCGCCTGTGGGTGATAGGGTGTACTCTTCTTATGTTGGATCTGCAATTCTTCTGTCAATGCGCTAATAGTGCAATTAAGAAAGGGGATTCCTTGATCACTCAGCAATATCTTGGGGCAGCTGAAATGAGTGATAATGTGGTCAAAGAAAAATCGAGCAGCCGTTGCGGCGGAGCAATCAACTACAGGTGCTGCCTCAGCCCATCGGGTCAAGTATTATGTCGCCATGATAATGTACCGTGCACCTATGCATTTCCCTGGTGGATGGATCGGTCCTACAAAATCCACAGCCCATATTTCGAATGGTTGTAATGTTGCATGAGGTAGTAGTGGCATCTCGTCACGTCTGGATGGCTTGCTAGTTCGTTGACAAACGTCACAAGACCTCACTTAGTCTGTCGCATCATTGTGTAATGTGGGCCACCAAAGCCCTGCATGCAATACTTTTTGGGCAGTCGCCCGACCACCATAATGTCCTCCTGCTACTCCACCATGTGCCTCGGCCAATACCTGCACTTGCTCATGCGGTAAGACACATCTACGCAATATCTCATCAACACCTAATTTATACAACTCTCCTGCAATCAGTTGAAAGTCGGCAGCCTTGACGACCAATTGCTTCTTCTGAGTAGTGGTAAAGTCATCGAGTGCGGTGCTGGTCACCAAAAACTGAAGGATGTCATCAAAATATTGATCAGCAGCGGCAACGTGAAATAATTGGGCATCCGACAACCCGTCTTCGATATTAGTCAGTTCCTC
The DNA here is from genome assembly GCA_027924585.1 of Larix kaempferi. Classification (NCBI taxonomy): domain Eukaryota; kingdom Viridiplantae; phylum Streptophyta; class Pinopsida; order Pinales; family Pinaceae; genus Larix; species Larix kaempferi. The sequence continues at coordinate 1,000,809 of BSBM01000035.1, forward strand.
CCCTGTATCAATCCATGACAAATGATCTGGTCCAGCATTCAACCGCCTCGGTTTCACAATGACTTCGAAATCAAACTCCTGGAACAAAAGTAGCCACCGGCAGATCTTTCCCCACAACACAAGCTTATTGACCAAGTATTTCAATGCAGAATGATCAGTGAACATTTTAAAGAGGCCACCCAACAAATAATGCATGAATTTCTGCAGCGCATAAACCATGGCCAGACCTTCGCGTTCTGTGGTAGTGTAATTGCGTTCTGCAGAGGACAGCTTCTGACTGGCAAAAGAAATGGGATGATCAATGTCGCCTTCTCCTGGTTGAGCCAATACAACCCCCAGTGAAACCAATGAAGCATCAACATGGACATGGAATTCCTTACTCCAGTCCAGAAATACCAAGATTGGTGCCGACGCCATCTTCGCCTTTAGCGTTTCAAAGCTATCCTGACATTCCTGGCTCCACTAGAATACCGCATCTTTCTTCAACAATTTTTCCATGGGAGCAGTAATCGCAGCATACCCCCTAATGAACTTGCGATAATATCCCGTATGACCCAAGGTGGTGCGCAACTGCTTAACGGTGGTCGGCGGTTGCAACCCCAAAATAAGCGCAATTTTGGATGGATCAACCAGCAATCCCTGCTTACACACGATATGACCCAGCAATATCCCAAACGGGGCACAGAAAATACATTTCTTCAAGTTCAGCGATATCTGGTGTTGTTGGCATCGCTCAAGCATTAACCGTAAATTGGCCAAATGATCACGAATCAATCCATAAATGGTCCAATCATGCATATAGACCTGCAGAAACTTCTGAATAAAATCTTTGAATGCGACAACAACGACCCTGGAGAATATCGCAGGTGCATTCTTTAAACCAAACGGCATGACTGTGTACTGAAAGCAACCCCATTCAGTAACGAAAGTTGTCTTATGGCGATCTTCCTTGGCAATGCGAATATGATGGTAGCCAAAGAATCCATTAGTGAAAGAGTACATCTCGTAGCCACCCACTCCTTCAAGTACTTCATCAGTAAACGGGGTCGAAAAAGGGTCATGCAAGCAGGCATCGTTGAACTTCCACAAGTCGACACAAATGCGCAGTTCGCATGTTTTCTTGTCCTGCACCACCATAGGACTGATCCATTCTGACTCTTCCACATGTTCGATAATACCAACATCCAACATCCAATCAAGTTCCGCCTTGACCTTTTCTTTATGTCACGTATTTAGCCGATAAGGTCGTTGTCGAACTGGCTTAGCATCTGGTTTCAATGGAATCTTCATCTCTCCTAAATCACCCAGGATTCCCTTCATTTTGGAAAACTTCGTGGGAAATACGTATTGAAACTCATGCAGTAACTTGATAACCGTACTCATCATCTCATCATCCCAATAATCCCCAACATTATCAAACTTGGGAGTAGCTTCGTTGCCGATATTCATCTTGCAGAGCTGCAATGGTTGACTGAGCGAATTACTTGGCACGGCAGGTGGGATCACATCGCGACTTCCTTCAGCTTCGGGAATGTTAACATTCTGGAGATCATCATCATCCTCCGGGCCACCACTGATGTTGAAGCACTCCATGAGAGACTGCATCTAACAGTGGGTGTGCGGGTCGACAGGGTAAGCCACGGGAACGACCTAAAATATCACGTCGAGGATGAGCTGTAAGGCGTTATGGACATTAGGGTTGGCATCCGCAAACTTGAACGTATGAGTGAAACAGATCATCAACTCTCCCCATGTTGTAATGTCACGGCGTAACTCGGCTGCAGTATACCACGAGCACGGTATCTCATCCAATGTATGGACAAAAGCATGGACCCACTCGTCTCTGGGTCGTGCTACCCATAATCGTTGGCACTCCATCACATGATCGCTGGGATCAGTCCGACCATCATACTTGCTAGTATGATAAACTTCATTATCGCCGAAACGAACCATCATCAACCTTCGACACTGTGACCAATCTTTAATGAATTTCTTATGTGTCGCCCACCAGTGTGCTGGGACAGCCTTTAGTGCTTCCTCCAATGCCAACAATCGCTGTGGTTCTGAGATGCGGGCTTCAAATTCTGCTCAAAAGGAGTTTAGGCTAGGCAACCCCTCATAGACAAGTAATGGGATCGTTTCTGTCACAACACGACACAAGGATTGCGTAACTAAGCTACATTTTCAGAAGGGTACTTCATGCATTCGATTATGCCAGTGTTCCAATGCATCATCAGAGTCGAAAGACGTAGAGCTATCACTATGCCACTCCAACTCACCGTGAACAGTGGGATGAATATAATCTTCTGAAATGTTGAATGCGTGGTCCCATCCAACGGTGTCATCAGCTCTTACAGGTTCAACATATCAGTGTCCTTTAGCTGGATCCAATGGGGCTATGACTCTGAAATCGTGATTCTCAAAGGTCATCATGCGCTTCTTGAAGTTGATTACAGCTCCATTATCATTAGCCCATCCAATCCCCAAGAGTGCGGGATAAGAGCTTCCTCCCTCAACTGCTTCAATAACATCAAAATTAGCATAAGTCTTCATACCCTCAATATCAATTGTGAGCCGCGGAACTCGCCCAATGGGTGTTACCTTCGCATGGTTAGCCAACCGGAGTTGTACAGGAGACCATCTCAATGGGAGACTCCCCATCTTCTGCCACGCCTGCTTGGTTAAGATGTTAACATCCAAACCAAGGTCAAGAATCACAGAGTCAACATCATAGTCACCAATCTGAATATTCATTCGCATTTCCTTGCAGTCTTCTGTCGCTGTAAGGAGTTTACTGTCGACTCCTACCGTCCTTTCGAAAATTGCTGCAGCCATCCCTCAATCTCAACCAGTGCAACTGGGTCTCGTGCCAATGATAGAAAACTTTCGAGGAACTTTTGCAATGTCCCTAGTGGTGGTGGTCGATCAGCATCTGATGTAGTATCAAAGACGGGTGGCATATCACAAACAACAACCTTACCACGGTCTTTCTCCAAAGTGCGATGTGCCTCCAGAGATGTCTCTCGCTCTGTATCAATGTCGAAGGGTACCGTCTTATGACCAGCTAACCGAATCAGTGGTCGCGAACCATCTTCCCCAGTCGTCTTGCCTCCACAAGTGACAACAACCACCAAAGCATCTTGTGGTCACGGTTCTGTAGAAATGGTCGCAATATTTGCACCCTGCGTCTGGTTCTGCTGCAAATTCCCCATTTGATTAATATTTTGATTGGCGTTTGAAAGTGGTCGCGGGGGCTGGTTCTGTACTGGTTGTTGTACCGGGTTCTGTACTGGTTGTTGTGGCTGGGCCTGATTCTGTAATTGCAGAGCGTTCCCATCCTGCCATCGTGCAATCAACTATGGACAATTTTCAACCGTATGATCATTACCAAAACAAAACGTACGCTGATTCTATAGTAGTGGGCAGTCGCGCTGATAATGCCCCCATACCACACAGTGGTAACATTGAACAGGCCCACGACCACCTCGGCCTCCTCCTCCACGACCAAATACACCACCACGTCTGCCCCTGTAGCCTCCTCGGTAGCCGGCCTGCTGCTGGTATTGTTGTTGCATTGGTGTTACTGGAATCCCTTGCCCTTGTGGTGCATACTGCGGTTGTTGTACGTATTGTGGTTATGGGGGATCCGTCTGCATCGGGGTGTATTGTGGCATGAACTATTGCGGTTGGTGTTGCTGTGGTGCAAACTGCATCTGCGGCTGCGGTAGCGGTTGGGCTACCTACGGTTGCAGTTGTGGTTGTTGCACCGCACGCTGATCATCCTTAACGTAGAATGCATCACACATCCTCTCTTGTAGCAACCCATATGCACAGCAATCCTTGTCATCGTGACCCACCGACTTGCAAAATGTGCAGTAAATATTTTGCGGCATTGTGACCATTTTCTACATATATGGGCAATTATCGTGACTATGCCCAAACATGTGACAAACGTGACACCATGGCATACTGCCGCCATTCAACGGGCTTGGTGCACCTGACACCAAATAATTATGGAAATATGGACAATTATCCTTCGTATGTCCTTCTCTTCGGCATCGCGTACACCATACTTCATCACAGTGTTCCTTGTTCTTCTTCAAATCTTGCAACTGTATAGTTAGGTTAGCGAGCTGTGTCTGTATCTGCGACATCCCGACTGCATTATCCCCAATCGGTGACGCTTCCAATCGCATTGCAATCTCCAGAGCTTCGCTCGGCGTCAATATGTTCTACTACATCAGCGGCAGCCGAATGTGGGGTAATAGAGTTGCAATGAACCATTCTTTATGTTGGACCGCGCTCATATCAAAACTAACCTTTGCCATCAGCGTCTTGAATCGTTGGTCGAAATCCCATACCATCTCATCGGGATACTGCTTAATTTCCTTCAATTCAGTAATATACTGAGCCTCAAACTTAGGCTGTCTAAATTCAGCAATCAGTCCATCCTGAATCTCATCCAGTGACTTCTTTGGGGCCCCCGTAGGGACTAGAATAAATTTCATGAACCAATCTAATGCATGACCTCGCAGAGTCGTGGCTAACTATCCTTTCTTAGCATCGGCATCAGTGATCTGTTTCATGGTCCAGACCGCTTCACACAAAAACCAGTACTGTTCTGGGTTGTCTGCCGCACTTCCATGGAACAACGGTAACTTAGCATCATCACCCGCCATTTTGGGCTTTCTTCCTCCTGTCGCTGTGCTACTACCAATTAACTTCTGCGGGATTGACGAACTTGGCGGTGTCGAAGTAGTATTCCTTGTTGGTTAAGAGTCAGTGAGTGGAGGTGTGGGTACGCTGGTGCCGGGGTTTGGTCCTGCCTCTATCCTGGGCGTAGCCTGGTTATCCCTATCAGGACTGTGAGGTCGCTTTGTCCCTTATGGTCTTCCTTCGCGGTTTTGCGGTGCGATCGCAGCAGGACCTTCTCCCGTCCTCTGCCTCTTTTCCTGTTGAAACCTCACTCCTCCTCTTGTAAGACCACTTTCTTCCTCGGCTTCGCTCATAGTCTCCTCATGGTCTGCACCCATCTACCCCTTTACCATTCCTATGTACCGTTCCCCAGCAGTCGTGGTACCCACGGCCTCCACCCACCAGGCTGTCTACTGATCAAGTTGCATCTTTAATATACCCTTTTCACAGATTAGCATCTTAATCGACAGTTGGAGCGACAGCAAAAACCTTCCCCTCGATCCTTGGAAGAAGTATCTTTCGGCTTCGCTATAGGATTTCTTCGTATCGACCGCAAATTCAGTGATATATCCTTCCAAGATGTTATCAATCCAAACATCGACAACCCGTGATGCCTTATTATCGACTTCCTGCAGCTCCTGAATCAACTCCAGGGTCCAAGCTGTCGGTTCACCACCCTGGAAGTTCCTCTTCTGGAAGGTCAATTTCGACAACCATTCATACAGAACAACCGGGAATTCACAGAAAAACCATTTATGCGGACCATCGTGAATATATCTTCCCACCCAGTGATCTACCGTCAGTCACGTGTTCTGACTTTCTTCTTCAGCAAACTCCTGCAGCTTCTGATCGAACCATTTTTGTATCTCCGGCTTTGTCGGGTGCCACAACATGACCTCCTTCTACTCTACACACGGTCCCGGCAACATAACCATTTGTTGACCAACGTGACCTCAGTCAACAGGGGTTCGCCTCACTGTCGACGCATACCGTAGTCTCCCTGGGCACCGGCCCGGGCAGGTTTGATCCCACCCAGCAATACCCGCAGAGCGGATGAGGCCTCACCCGAGGCGTCCAGGAAGAGCAGATGGAACCATGTTTCCGTCGAGGGAGGAGGAGAGTTGTGGTTGCATGGACTGACTCTATTGTGGTACTTCAACCAGAAACGTTAAACATTTGCAAGGAGTTATAACATATCACTTCGTCACAGCATTCAAAGAGTTATACCAATTACTTCATCACAGCATTCAAGGAGTTATACCATTGCAGCATTTATCATCACAATCTACATAGAACATACTACTTAATCGCAACAATTATCATCATAGCAACAATAAGCAGACATTGCATTAAACAACATTCATACACTGCGTCATTACACAAAGTTTGTACCAAAACATCATTGTATTACTGTCAAGATCATACACCGGCAAAACACAGATCTCGCATCCAATTTGTCTTCTTCTTCTCCTTTCTCGCATTCATCTCTCCCTCTCCTTAACACTTACAACTCTCATGTATTTATAGGATTTTGGCCTTACAATATTTGTCCACTTACAACTGACTTTCTAACCGACACTATGGACACTTGACCCAATATCTAACTGACTTGGTCCAAATGACCCCAAAAACCTACATACCGCGGTATACTGACTCACTATTATATAATATGTGGTCCAAGTGACCCAAAACCCGCCAACGACGGTATTCTTTGGCACAGAATACTCCTTTCATGCCCTCCTCTGGCGTGTCGCAGCGTCAGCAGTACCACGATCTCTCCCCATCAAACCTCCTTCCAACACCAACTGGTCCTGACAGTACTGGAAGAAGCCTCACTCAAATGTTTTGGATTAGAAGACTTAGTCCCCGGTATCAACTCAATCTTCAGAGCCCCCTCCTCACTCTTTGTCACTGACATCAATCCTTGATCCAAGATCCCCTTGGACCCATATATAGGTTGACCCAACAACTTGTATAACTTACCCTTGCTGACACCAAGCATCACTATTGCATCTTGGGTAGATCTCTCTAAAGATATGGGCACATGTCCATCGTGGAACATAAACCCATACCCCTTATCCTCAAGAGTTGATACTAAGAACACATTTGTCCTCAACACTGGTACATACAACACATTTCCACCTTTGGAAAATATCCTGACTCCAGCTAGAACTTCACTATCACAACTCCTTCTACATCACACTTGGCATCAATGCCAAGCTCCACACTTAGATCTGATTCTATCTCTATCCAGCTGGCGAACAACTCATGTGTCCCTGTCATGTTCTCTGTCCACTAAGAAAATAAATACTGTAAACTCCTATAGCTTCTAAGGCTCGAATCTCCTTAGATTTGTCCTTGTTACCAGACCAGTCTATTACTACCTTGTTGACTTTTCTTCTCCTTTGGATTGAACTCCTTATGCAAAGAGCCCGTCTTTGCTCCATCTTTGCATCCCCTGGTCTCTGGATGAAATTTCTTCTTCATACATCTGAGATCCCCTTGAGTCACTTGCCTTTGTGGTTCAAGCACTTGAGAGAAAATGTCCCTCTTTAATCCTAAGTGGATGACTTGGACACATGATCAAAATTCCTTCTTTTCTCATATGTGCTCTCTTATGGCTTAAATATCTAGGTGAAAGTCCTTCTTCACCTACATGAGATCATTTTGTTGGATGCTTGGCCTTTTTCCATGGCTCGGCAAACCACCTAACACATAAATTTTCTGTTTTCCCAGATTTATCGCCCACTACTCCTCGGAACTACTCCCTGATGCTCGAACCTACCCGCTACTCAGATCTGCAGCCTACTACTGCCCAAGACTTCCTACAGTTTTTCTATTGCTTCCCCGGGGTTTTCTGGGCATTGCCCAAACCCTTTTTTGGGTTTCCTAAGCTTCCTACTCGCTGCGCTATCCTTTTTGGGACTACCCAAAATTTTATGCTTGCTACCCAAGGTCTGTTATGGGTTGCCCAAGACTGCCCTACCCTATTTGCAGTTGCCCAGAATCTTTATGGGCCCTTCCCAACTCCTTTTCAGGGCTTCCTAAAAACTGGTTGGGGGTATCTCTAGGCCGCTCTCGATCTGTTGGACCTTGCCACAGTTTGTTGGGATTACCCTACTGCTACCCTGGTTTGGTGGTTGCTCCCAGCGTTTACATGGTTGGCGGTTGCCTTCTATTGGATTGCATATCTGTTGGTGGATGGCAATTGTTTTGTTCTGTGTCGATCACCTCCTGTGAGTCCTAGTGCCACCACATCCATGCATCACAACCACCTTGCATGCGGCTAAGTGCATCAACCGCTACACTTCCTTCTGTCGGCGGACTAATCTACTTACCCATAACTATCCATCCCTCTGTCACCAGATCTCCACCGACTCACGGATTCACTTCCTCCACCTAAACTCCTACAATCGGTGGCTTCATATCCACTATTAGCACATTCTTTGCTTACAGGTCTAGTCTGTTACTCGTTCTGTGCATCATCGGACATTGTTTCCCTACGTAGCCTCCACCTCGCACTGTCGTGCTTTGCAACCTCCTGCGTCCCTTCACGTCCACGTGACGTCCACGCACCTGCTAGTGGCTACCTCTTCCATTGCCATGCTCAACATGCGCACCCAGATGCACACTCGTCCTTTGCCTGCATTTGTATAAATTTTGCCTAGCACATGAGTCTGCGGCCTGCATTGTGCCCATGCTGGAAACCAATACCTCATGTCGATCTGTCGCTTCCTTTGCTAGCGGTGATGCCTTCTGCTTGCGGCTAGATCTGTCGACTGCCAACTCACGACCCATGCTTTCTCACTGACCGAGCTACGATCCAATTACTTAATTGTAGCACAAAATCCACCAAGGCCTTCACGTGGTTGTCACAACTGTCACTTAGTTGTACAACATATGGTTTGTATGGCTTGTACGACCTTTTTTTTCATTGTAAGCTCGTCAAACGTGATTTATGTTAAATAAGGTTGTTATTGATGATAAAATACTAGTGTATATAACTCCAAAGCAGTCCCCTTATGATGTATCTTTAAGCATGGTCCTCACTGGAAGACACTTTGGCTTGTACATATATAGGGAAAACCCCTAAAGAAGTCCCTAAGGTCTCCCCTAAGCAATGCTGGTGAGAAAGGTGAAGAAACCCCTAGAATAATGGTGTTGGGTCCACATGACCATGATGTTGGGGTCACATGACCCATGATGAAGAAGTCCCTAAAGAGCCCCTAAAGTTAGTCCAAAGTAATATTGGTGTGAAGTATGAAGAATCCCACAAAGTATTGATGATGGGTCCACATAAATAGGAAAGAAACCCTCAAAGGAATAATGATGTGTCCACTAAGTATGATGAGGAGAAGCCCCAAATCCCCTTTGATGAAAATATGAAGTGGTCATGAAGGCAAGTTAAATTTCCATGATGAATCCTTGAAGTGGAGTATTGAACCATTTAAGTACTCCTTAAAATATGGAGATCCGCAAATTAATGATAAGTTTAAGGAGACCCTAAAATAAGATGCAAGGCATCTTGGAGGGTATAAATAGGAGGAGAGAATTCTCATTTGTTCATCAATTGATCTCTCACTCTCTATTGCGTAACTCTAAGGAGAAAGTGTGAAATCTTGTGGAGGAGCTAGTTTGAATGTTTCGAGGATCATCTTTTGTTCTTTGGTGATGATCGATAAAAATTGGCATAAATTTCTCATACGATATCAGAATCACGAAATTCTTGGCTCGTTGGAAAGCTTATTGTAAGGGCCATGTGATGACATGATATAGGTTTCTTTTGGTGAAGGGTTTCTTTATTATTTCTTCGTATTGGAAAAGCTATGGTTCTTACATGTGGGTCTCTCTTATGATGGTCATGCCTCTCATGGATTAGAGTCCATCTTGTTGTCTTGAAAATGGTATGGATATTAAGTATCTGTTAGAGCCTTTTATTTGGTGATATTTGCATAGATATATTGTGGTGATTATGGTGATGATATTGGAATACATCATGGTGATCATTTTGGAATATCCCAGGGTTTGGAAATGACTATGATATAAGGGTTTGAAGATACAAATGAAATTTATGGATGATTGTTTCTTGGCATTCTTGAAAGATAGGTTTGAGGCATGTACAGGTTGACATAGAGATAGAGACAAAGACGGAGATAGTGATATAGGTAAAGGTTGACAGAGATAGTGATATAGGTACAGGTTGACAGAGATAATGATACAGGTACAAGTTGATAGAGATAGTGATACAGGTACAAATTGATAGATACATTGATATAGGTACAAGTTGATAGAGAAAATGATACAGGTACAGGTTGATAGAGACAATGATATAGGTACAGGTTGATAGATATGGTGATACTGATACAGGTTGACATATATAATGACAGTGACAGTTTGATTCTCTTATTCATATCAGGGTGGCAGGACGGGGCAACGATAGGGGGTTGTAGCCTCCTTCTAGTTGACACTAGTAAATCTAATGAGTTGGAGCTTGTGGTAAAACTAGGGGATTGTAGCCTCCTTTTAGTTGGAGCTGATAAAATAGGGGGGTGTAGCCTCCTTCCAATTGGAGCTGGTAAATCAATTCAATGTAATATTTATATTATATAAGAAAAGCATTCCGTGGTTTTCTCCCATTTGGGTTTCCACGTAAAATATTTTGTGTATTGTGTATGGTTTATGTGATGATGAATGTTATTGTTAATGGTTAATGTTTACATCTGATATTAAAGTTTGAAGTGGTGAAAAGTGCCCAATACTGATTCACCCCCCCTCTTAGTATTGGTGAATATTCCAACAATTGGTATGAGAGTGAGGTTACCTTCCAAACAGTTTAATCACTGGAAGGAAGATCGAGAACATATACGATCGATAAGAGGATTTTGTTCAAGTGGTTTTCAGATATTTGATGGAAATAATTATGAATTATGGAGTATTGGAATGAGAAACTACTTGATGGCTTTAGGGGTGGATGTTTGGATCACTGTTGTTAATGGCCACACTGCTCCAAAAGGACCACTAAAATCTACAACCAAAAATGAGTTAAAGAAGAACAATGCAATGGCAATGGTTTCTATTCTAGATGGATTATCATATTTCATGAAAAGCAAGTTAGGAAAGTGTACATTAGCTAAAGAGCTTTGGGAAAAGCTACAAAATCTATACATGGTTGAGGAAGAAGCAAATGAAGAACCAAATGAAAAAGGTGAAGGAATCTCATCCAACAATGACACAGAAGATGAAGACGATGAAAAGAAAGAGACAAAGGTACCAAGTAAGTTACTCTCTAAATGTTTTAAATGTGGAAGAATAGGACATGCTATTGTTGAGTTTTCATATGAAGAAGGAAAAGATATTGATTCAGAAGAAGAAGAAAATTTCCTCATGTCCATGATTACAAAGCCTATTGATGAAGAAGATGAATTGCAAAAAGCTCCTAAAGGATCAAAAGACAAAGAAGAAGAATTTGATCTTGAAAGACAACTAATATGTTCCCTAGATGAAATCAATAAGCTCAAGAAGAAGAATGTGTTGCTAGAAGAGCTACTACAAGAATCAAAAGCTAAAAAACATAAATACTGTGAAGAGATTGAAAAGACTATTACTGCCCTAAAAATACAAGTGGAAGAAGCAAATAAAATTGAAAAAGTCCTAACAAGTCAACTAAAGGAGAAGGAAGAAATTTTCCAAACAAGAGAGTTTGAGATTGTTACTCTACTGAAGAAATTGGAGAATATAGCCTCCTTAAACTTGAAGTTTGAGAAGACCACATTGATCTTAGATGACATGCTCAACTAGCAAAGACATCCACTTGAAAAAATAGGATTGGGCTATGATAAATGGAAAAATGTTGAAGAAGGTGAAAGCTCCAAACCACTAGCAAAGAAAGTTGAATGGTCCAAGAGAAATGAAGAGAAGGTTAAGAGTTATGTAGACATTCTCAGAAGCTCCCATCAAGGCAGAGGCTACAAAAGAAGGATTCATCAACAAGGTTCAAAGGAAGATGAATACATATATGTTGCACCGTAAAGAAGATCTTCTAGAGCCAAGTATCTAAGCATATTTCTTGGTAATTGTTTATTTTGCAACAACTTTGGGAACAAGGCTAGAGATTGCAAAGCTTGTGAAGGAAATGCTCCGACAAATGGAAGTGTCCACTCAAACTACAATGTTGAATGTTACAAGTGCCACAATTATAGACACATGGCAAGAAATTGTACAAGTATGATGAATCATAATGTTGAATGCTACAAATGTCATGATTATGGACACATGGCCAGAGATTGCATAAGCAACATGGCAAGATCTCCTAGACAAAAGGTTACAAAAGTTTGGAGAAGGAAATTAGAATATTTTTTAGGGGGAGAAGCCTTGAAGAGAAGATATATTTTTAGGGTGAGGTACCATTTTCCATTGATGTCAAAGGGGAATAGAAATATCAAGAGCATAGTCCTAGTGGGAGTATGATGGATGCCATCAATGGCAAAGGGGGAGATTGTTGAATAAGGTTGTCATTGATGTCAAATTCCTAGTATATATAACTCTAAAGCAGTCCCATTATGGTGTATCTTTAAGCATGGCCCTCACTGGAAGACACTTTGGGTTGTACACATATGGAGCAAACCCCTAAAGAAGTCCCTAAGGTTTCCCCTAAGCAATGTCGGTGAGAAAGGTGAAGAAACCCCTAGAATAATGATGTTGGGTTCACATGACCATGAAGTTGGGGTCACGTGACCCATGATGAAGAAGTCCCTAAAGAACCCCTAAATTTGTTCCAAAGCAATATTGGTGTGAAGTATGAAGAATCCCCCAAAGTATTGATGATGGGTCCACATAACCCCAAAAGTAAGGATGGGTCCACATAAAGAGGAAAGAATCCCCGAAAGGAATAATGATGTGTCCACTAAGTATGAAGAGGAGAAGCCACAAATCCCCTTTGATGAAGATATGAAGTGATCATGAAGGCAAGTTAAAGTTCCATGATGAATCCTTGAAGTGGGTATTGACCCATTGAAGTACCCTTTAAAATATGGAGATCCACAAATTAAGGATAAGTTTAAGGAGACCCTAAAATAAGATACAAGGAATATTGGAGGGTATAAATAGGAGGAGAGAATTATCATTTGGTCATCAATTAATCTCTCACTCTCTATTGTGCAACCCTAAAAAGAAAGTGCAAACTTTTGTGGAGGAGCTAGTGTCAAAGTTTTGGGAATCATATTTTGTTCTTTGGTGAAGATTGATAAAATAGGCATAAATTTCTCATACACTATCGGAATCACGAAATTCTTGGCTCGTTGGAAAGCTTATTGTAAGGGCTACGTGATGACATGATCTAGGGTTTCTTTTAGTGAATGTTTTATTTATTTTTTCTTCATCTTGGAAAAGGTACATCTTATTGTCTTGAAAATGGTATGGATCTTGAGTATGTGTTAGAGCCTTTTCTTTCGTGATATTTGCATAGATATGTTATGGTTATTATGGTGATGATATTGGCATAGATCATGGTGATTGTCTTGGAATATCATAGGGTTTGGAAATTACTATGATATAAGGATTTGAATATACAAATGAAATATATGGGTGATTATTTATGGGAATTCTTGAAAGATAGATTTGAGGCATGTACAGGTTGACACAAAGATAGTGATAGAGACATATATAGTGATATAGTCACAAGTTGACAGAGATAGTAATACCAGTACAAGTTGACAGATATAGTGATACGGGTATAAGTTGACAGAGACAATGATACATGTACATGTTGACAGAGACAATGATACAGGTATAGCTTGATAGATATAGTGACAGTGACAGGTCGATTCTCTTATTCATATCAGGGTCTAAGGATGGGGCAAGGGCAAGGGGTTGTAGCCTCCTTCTAGTTGATGCCAATAAATCTAGTGAGTTTGAGCTCAGTTAGGATTGGAGTCCTCGCTACAGGTTGGAACTTGTGGTAAAACTACCGGGTTGTAGCCTCCTTTCAGTTGAAGCTAATAAACTAGGGGGTTGTAACCTCCTTCCAGTTGGAGTTAGTAAATCAATGGAATGTAATCTTTATATTATATCAAAAAAACATTTTGTGGTTTTCTCCCATTTGGGTTTCCACGTAAAATCTCTTGTGTACCATGTATGGTTTATGTGATGATGAGTGTTGTTTTTAATGGTTAATGTTTACATATGATATTAAAGTTTGAAATGGTGAAAAGTTCCCAATACTTATTCACCCCCCTCTCAGTATTGGTGAATATTCCAACAATATTATGCTCAGAGCTTCACCCTTGCTCTGATACCATGTTAGTTTTTACTAATCCCAGATCTGCTTTATAGTCCCAAATAATTAGCAATTATTAATTAAAAATACACTGAGATCCTAACTAATTTACATGGTGAAGAAACATAGGAAATCAAACACATTTGACACTTAGAATTACTCTCGAAAACCCTAACTGGGGAAAAAATACCAAATAGTGATTTTTATTAAGAATAGAAATCTTGGGCTCCCATCCCGGGATAATGACTCACTAAGGAATAATACAATCACAACAAGATAGCCTAGCCTATCACCTAGTTGCTCCATTCTCTTCTACACCTTGCTGCTTTCCTCTGACCTTGCCCCCGCACCTACACACTTGGCTGAAAGTCCTTCTCTAACCAATCAATGATATCTCACTCACTGATCCGGATTTATGCAGGAACGAAATAAGATAACATATACAGAATCATGTACAGAGATATATTGCAAAGAACACGGTGATACAGTAAACACACATTCTATTAAATAGCGAAAATATAACAGACTGTAAAATACAATAGCTGGAATGGTGGTAGATATCTCCGAGAAGAGATGTGACAACTGTGCTCATTCGAAACAAGATGAATACAAAGAGAGGCCGAAAGGGCCTATTTATCATAAGCATGAGGTAAAGAATCCCAAACATCCAAAAACCTAACCCTAGGAGATGAAGCGCCAAAAGTCATGTGGGCCCCGTTTGGGTAAGTTAGTACATCAACTTCCCAAGGTCGTAACTTTTGCATACGATATCCATTTGGGGTGGACAATAGCTCGTTGGAAAGATCTATTCAAGGATTACAAAAGGGTCAGCAAATCTTGAGTCTGGAATGCGAATTGGGTAGGCGTACAGTACCCATATTTGCCCGAGAATTCGATGTTGAAAAAACGTCGTTTAGGGCCTCAAAATGGCTCCAGAAGTTCATGACCCAAAAAACTGCTAAAAATAGTAATTTGCCAAAATTGCCAGAAGACTGTTTTGAGCCAGTAGGAAGAGGTGGGCCTCCACCGATATCCACCTGGATCAATCCTCCCTCCTTAGGAAGCAATGGTCTCCATTGCATTAAATCCCTTATCATATGTCGAATTGTGTGTTGAGTTGAGCTCTTGGTGCAGCGTTTGCTGAAGCGAAAAGGTTGTCTTTCTTTGAAATCTTCAGAGGGTTGTAATTGTTGTTGCTGGCTGCGCTGGAGCTGTTCAATAGTTTTGGTTGGTGTGGTATCCTTAGTCTGCACTGGTGTGGATGGTTTCTTTCTGGGGAAGCACCTTGAATGCGTGGCCTTGCACTGCAAAGGTACTCGAATAGGCGATGTTGCACTGAACTTCTATTTTTCTTGTTTCTGCTGAGTAGAGGGATAATGGGAAGAGGTTGTGGATGTCTCTGCAATCTGATGTTCTCCTTCAGTGGCAATTGTGAATAGGGAAAATTTCCCAGTGTGGGAGATTATCTTCCTGTCCTGCTTGGTTGGGGTAGGTGCAACTATCTCTGGTATCCGATAGAGTTGTCCTCCCAAAGTGACAATGACACTGCGAGGTCGTGATACATATACAGCATGATGCTTCCACATATATGGTTGTCCTAAAAGAACACCACATACTTCAAGTGGGGACACATCACACAATACCTCATCTTTGAAGGGCTTGATGCCGTATGGTAGGCGACATTGGTGACTGACGCGGATCCCTCGTCCTTGGATTAGCCATCCAATGGTGTATGGTTGTGGGTGTGGTGTTATTGGTAGCTCTAGTCTCTTGATGACTTCTGTTGAGATCAAGTTCTTCTGGCTATCGTTGTCCACAACAAAGTGTAGGGGAATTCCCTTCACCCACATCTGTGAGTGGAAAAGACGCTCCTCTGCCTCCGACTCTTCAAGTTCCTCTGGTTGACTCCGTGTGGTGGCAATAATGGCACTGGATTCTACATCAATGATCTGCTTCCCTTTCCCCGTGGCTGTGAAATTAGGTTCTGAGTCAGAATCAGAACTGGGATCTGATTTTGAAGCTTTGATCTCAGCCACGAATGACTGTTTTGAGCGACATTCATCAGTGTTGTGCCATGGGCTTTTATGGAACTCACACCACTTCCTGGTGTCCTTCTTTGTCTTTTCATTACCATTCTTCGCTTGTGGTTGGAACTGGTTATCTTTTCCCTTCCCCTTGTTCTGCGAGCCACAGTTTCCCTTGCCCTGCTTCTACGCAGGTCCAAAGTAACGCTTGTTCTTTTGCTGAAATTTTTGCTCAATTTTGACAGCATATCGATAGGCTGATCCGAGTGAAGAGATTTCCAGGAAATCCATCTCTGTTCGTATGTACCAGTGTAGGCCACTGCGATATTTCAGTACTAGGTGCCGCTCGGAGTCCTTGGTATCTAGCTTTGTGCGCAAGGTATGAAATTTGTTGGTGTACTCCGACACCGTTTGGTCCCTCTCTTGGTGAAGAATGATCCATTTTGTGTACTAGTCATCATAGTTTCCAATAGGGTAATATTGTTCCTTGACGACATCTATAAAAGAGGCCTAAGTGGGATTGGAATATTCAAACAATCTAGACTCGTCTGATGAGTTTTGCTCACAATAAGTTTTCCACCAATTTTTGACATGGGGGATGGCCTTGAGGAGCGCAAAGACGATCTTTTCCCTGTCGAAAAAATTGTGGACAGAAAAATACCCTTCTAGTAGATTCAACCATTTATCTATGGCATCGACATCGATCTGGCCTTCAAATAAAGGGATATCAAAGTTAACTTGTACCTTGAAGGGAGTCACATATCCGAAATGGCTGCTTGTCGAAGGTGTATCTGTTGCCCTCGGCATGCGTCGAAGGATCTGGGCAAAACTATCCATCATCTCGTTCCTCTGTCGCGCGAGGGCTTCCTCGAGCAACGACTTGATAGGATCTACTGCTCCATCATCTCTCTTTTCTTCCGCAATGGGAGGCCGTTTGGGGCGGCAAGAGTGGTCTTCTCCAAGTGAAACTAGTTCGAAACCCAATTCTTTGTATCCTGACCTTGTCGGGGACATGCACCGAGAAACAATCAAAGAGCAGACCACTCTGATACCACTGATCCGTATTTATGCAGGAACGAAATAAGATAGCATATACAAAATCATATACAGATATATATTGCAAAGAACACAGTGATATAGTAAACACACATTCTATTAAATAGCGGAAATAGAACAAACTGTAAAATACAATAGCTGGAATGGTGGTAGTTATCTCTGAGAAGAGATGTGACAGTTGCGCTCATTCGGAACAAGATGAATACAAAGAGAGGCCGAAAGGGCCTATTTATCATAAGCATGAGGGAAAGAATCCCAAACACCCAAAAACCTAACTCTAGGAGATGAAGCGCCAAAAGTCATGTGGGCCCCGTTTGGGTAAGTTAGTACATCAACTTCCCGGGGTCGTAACTTTTGCATACGATATCCATTTGGGGCATACAATAGCTCGTTGGAAAGATCTATTTAAGGATTACAAAAAGGGTCAACAAGTCTAGAGTTCGACACGCCAAATTGGGAGGTGTGCAATACCCATATTTGACCGAGAATTCAACGCCGAAAAA
The DNA here is from genome assembly GCA_027924585.1 of Larix kaempferi. Lineage (NCBI taxonomy): Eukaryota > Viridiplantae > Streptophyta > Pinopsida > Pinales > Pinaceae > Larix > Larix kaempferi. The sequence continues at coordinate 1,018,361 of BSBM01000035.1, forward strand.
ACATCGTTTAGGGCATCAAAATGGCTCCGGAAGTTCAAGACCCGAAAAACTGCTAAAAATAGTAATTTGCCAAAATTTCCAGAAGATTGTTTTGAGCCAGTAGGAAGAGGTGGGACACCACCGATATCCACCTGGATCACTCACTTTGTGTGATAGTGTGTCACCTCCTCTCGTTAGGATTCATTTTATATCATTGCAATGACTAAAATACCATGGGCCCTATAGATCTCCTAGGTGATTTTTGATCACTTGAGATCTATGGCTACAACTTAATCTTTGGTTGACAAACTTAAGTCACCTTTTATCCATTATAACTTAAAAGTCACTTTCTCTCTCAAGCAAGCTCCTAGAGAGGTCTTTTGGATGACTCCTGCATACTCAACACCTGGCCTGTGTAGAAGTACCTATCCAAGCTACAAAAACTAACAATATGAGCTACAAAAAAGATTTCTTCCCCACAAAATTTAATCTCTATTGGTTGATAATGCAACATACATCGAACCATTTCCACAATAGCTCTACTCCTATGATGCACCACTTTATCTTGCTGAGGGAGTGGTTTTTGGAGAACAATGCCTTGAGATGTGAGGAATGGATGAAAGTCATCATCAAAATGTCCATCTACATGATAAGTCCCGAGAGATTTGATCTTGTGATTGTTGTGATATTCCATTAGGATTTAAATTCCTTGAATGTATCAAAGGATTCACTTTTAGATTCAATAGTATATATCCAAATAAAGTGGGATAAATCATCAATGAAGGTGAGGAGATATTTAGCCCCACCATATGAAGGAGGGTCATAAGTTTGCAAATAGCAATATGAACCAACTCAAGAGGATGAGAATATTGCCCCTCCTTAAGAAAAGACTTGTGATGGTGTTCTCCTAGCATACATCCTCCATATACACCACTAGGTAGTTCAATCTATGGAAGGCTGTCATACCCCCAAGACTTTTGAATTATTGATTTAATGTTTTTTATTTGAGAAATATTCTCCAAACAATTATTTTGTAAAAGAGTTATAAAAATATATACTCACACTCATGTGGGTGAATATTATGCACAAGAAATATTATTTTATTATTATCAATAAAAATAGACACTTGGAGACACCAGTTCAAAGAGGGGACACCATCATGAGACAATGAACAAGTGGATAGAAGGAAATATATTTGGTATCAATCAAATCCAAGTCAAAAGTTGAGCAAGCCGACTAGATCCACAATTATAGGGATCAAGATATTTGCTTGAGATTTGATTAAGATGGCACAAGGCCTGCGAAAAAATTAGATAATGGTGCATTGAGAAGACACATGATGTTGTGTGCTGCATAGAGAGAAATTGTTGCTATGTTGAGGGCAAGCTGTTGAGTATTATCTCTTTGTTTGAAATTCCATCTTTTGATCTGTTACAGACTCTTGGGAAGAGTGCTACATTCAGATATTGTTGAGTTCATTTCTCTGTGGTGGTGGTCCAACTCGGGGGTGAAGTTGGGAAAGTAAGTGTGGTTGTCCTCTTCTATGGTTGGGAGGAACTGGGAAGCTCCAAGTGTTTTTCCTCTTCTATTCTCAAGTAAGTGTTTTATTTCATGTTTGTATAATGATTACATTAACTGTGGAGAGTATTTTGGTTAGATATTTTACTATGGATCAACTATGGGTGACAATCAAGTAAATAATCTGCATAATGTTGGTATAGATAATATTCTATGAAGTTAGATAAGGGAATAGGTCGTAGAAATCTACTATCGGTTAAGAAGATCGTGACTACACTGTTTGATTAAGATACACTGCTGAATTTGTGTTGTTTTAATTCCTACATTGATCCGATTAGAATAAATTGCCAAACATTGTATTATCTCATGCAGTACAGTCCCAAATTGAATGAGCCGTTGAATGTTGTTTATTTCCTTCCTACATTGTCTAGAATAAGATGTACAGGAAGAATGTTGTTTATTTCCTTTTATTAATTTATGCAAATCGAATATGGTGGGTAGTAGATTTAAATTTCGGGCTAAAGCTCATGTCATACTATACCACGATTGAACTTTGAATTGAGTACCACGATTGAACTTTGAATTGAGTGATCTCTGCGTAACATGGAACGGGCAGGTTAAGCCTGAGAAGTAATAAAAAAATTTATATATATATTTTACTGTTGAAATTATTTATGAATACCTTTATGCTTTTTGGGAATTATTTGCAAGAGCTGAGGGATCTTTGTATACCCTTACTGTAGAGGTTTTGCAAGAGCCAAATGCTCTTTGCTTTGAGTCTTTTGGAAGAGCTGAGAGCTCTCTTAACCACCTTTTTACGTTGAATCTTATTATTTAATTAATTTGTTCTATACGCATTAAAATTGCAAGAAAGAGATATCTCCATAGATAACCGACCCCGACCACTCTAATCCCATAGTTTTCTCAGGGTGGAACACGATTCCTTTCGTTGTCTAAGATAGAGACCCAATTATCAATAGTCTTATGCAGATAATATGTTAGTTGGATTATGTGTATGTTAGATGGGTTGTTCATAATTTTAAAGGGCGTATTTCTTACATTCTTTGGCTACGTAGTATGCAGAGCTTTAGTGAATTTCATATTTCTTGTAAACGTGGAAAAGGAGAGAAGTTTCACGCTCCACCTTTACAGGTTATTTGTTACAACCTAGTGGTAATGCAACAGTCGGTGACTTTCGCTATTTGTGGTATCAATGCATGTTTGGTTGCAGCCTAAATCAACGCGCAACCCTACGCGGTTAACTCCATCGATAATTGATGTGATGTATGCCAAGTTAACGCGCTTACGTGACTGAGTTGGAATTGATACCGCAATAATAGCTCAAAATCGATTGGTCACTGTTTTCAAATTCAATTAAGTGTCATGCATAAGCAATACATTTTGATAGGATGTTGCGATAATAGTCTTACCTTTTCAATTGGTCACTAATTGGATGAACTGGTATTAGCGCCATGTATAGTTAACATAATCCATTGATGGTTACGATAATAGTTCATACCTTTCACTAATTCGATGCAATTAAAATAGTGTTATGTATAGCTTTTTTTTTTATAAGTAAAAACATTTCATATTAACCGTCCTGAGAGAAATACATAGCTTTAGAGATGCTCAAGAGAAGATAAACCAAACTGCTTGAAAGTTTTGTCTTAACTACTGTCTAAAATAACCACCCGAAAAAGAAAAATCAGAACTCCCTCCTTCTACCTATCCTGCTATTACTGCTACTAATGCCCTTACAAAAATAAGGCTGGTAAAAAAGGGAATCCCTGAAAAGACGATGCCACATACCTTCTTACTACTGCTATGACTCTGAACAAAACGACAATCCAAAGGAGGTATCCTTCGATAGATAGGAAAAAAACAGAGAATGGAAAGACCATATACAGAGCTTCTTACCGACTGCGGCTCCCAAGATGAGAAACCTGGGGAATAACGCCCTATAACCCAGGGGGAAACAGAGCCAACAGAGCTCCTGATAGCATCATCATGCCTCGTAGAACCTCCCGAACATCAACCTGGATCCACCGTTGGTTGAGGATTCAGTGGGTATAGAGTGATACTCATTTCCATGGCTATAAGGTCAACCTTCTTGTGCATCAATCTGTAGTCATTGTTGTGCTCCTGCCAGGCCCGGACCGATTCAGTATCTCCCATGGCTTTGGTCTCACATTCCATCAGCACATGGTCTAGAAGGCCTTTAGTCACCCAATACATAGACACAATACGGTCGTATGATGCCATGCGCCCCACAGTCATTCCAGGGTCCTGTACCCACTCCTCCACCTCATCATGGATATTCTCCATGTTCTAGATCGTCACCTACGCCCATAGTTCCTTCTCATGACCATCAATTTCCGCTTGGATCTACTGGGGGATGCGATTCGGGAAAAAAAGGGCCAACTGAGCGGCCTTGGTCTGCTCTCAGTTGGGTTTCTTCATCTTGTGGGAACCACGGATACGGGGAGCCTTTTTCTTGTCTTTGGGGTTTCTCAACTTAAGCGCCATTCCCAGGAAAAAAATGCAGACAAAGGGGGGAGTGCTCCGGGGGTGGAGTTGGGAGGGCACGACGGGCGTGGGCGAGAAGGGGAAGCGACATACCAGCCACAGGAGATGGAAGGTAAGGCTGAACTGGGGAAAAGAGGGTGCAGGAAACAACACGAAGGGATGAAGCTGCAGCACGCCCATTTTTATAGAGCTTTACCGTCGATTTGACTTAATTATCATCATCAAAACGTCATATTCCAAATTGGGTTGAAGTATTGGAGTAATCAGTCTGCTTGGGTGGCCATTGTTTTCAATTATCATCGTCTATGAATGAATGTGGGGAGAGTATAGTCCTGCATCCTGGATTCATTAACAAGCACAACTCTAGATAACTGCTCCGGACGGTCCTAGATGTCATTCTCGATATTTCCTCTTATGTCGCGTGTGGGGGAATTATGTCGTGAGGTGTCGACATGACAATCCGCTTGAGTGATATCCCTAGAGACGATCCCAGTGGGTGATTCATTATGGCGTTGCCTCGAGGACTGTGCGTCTCGGGTGGCCAGTTGGGCACAAGGAGTGGCCCAGGTCGTGTCCATGAAGATTTACAGGGGTCCTTCTATCAATCTGTGTGGGGTATCAACCCCAAAATTCGCCAAGTTGTCTGCCACCTTATTTCCTTCGCGTCTGACGTGGCTAAAAAACCAAGCATGGGGTCGTGAAGGAGGGCCCCAAGTTCCTCCACGTTGTGAGCCAACCGCCAACTGTCAATGACTTTCAATGGGTGGTGACCTATTTGAAGTTTTTTGGCCATGTGAATGGTCGACCACCCTTGAATCCCCTTCCGCAACGAGAGGTTCCCATATGGTCTGGATTGTAATCCTCAAACCCTAAAGAAGGCCTTCGATTTCAGCATCATTATTTGTATCGTGGCCAATGTTGTAATGTCCCTTGTTAGGAATTTTATTAAAATTGCAATTTTTCACTTTTTTCCTTGGTTCGACCTTGGACTAGTTTCGATCTCTAGGTCCCAAATTTGCCCCAAATGATCCCAAATATTCTGAGAAGGTGTATGAATGATATTATAACATAAATATGTGTTTCAGGGATGCCTTTGTACCTTTAAAACACTTCTGCAAATACTCTTTCAATTCTGGTCAATGTAGGTAACTTTACTAGTGATTTCCCTTTGACTAGTATTGGTCTCTAGGTCTTAAATTGACTCCAAATGCCTTCAAATATTCAAGGAAGGTTTATGAATGATATTAGGAATTGAATATGATGTTCAGGGATAACATATGGCCACCAAAAGACCTCTGCAAATTCTCTCAAGATTCTGGACCAAGTATGCAATTTTACTAGTAATCTGGGGTTCAAATCCCCCTGAGGTAAGTACTGAAAATGGCTTCCCAAATGCCTCCAAACCCACTCAATTTATGAACAGAGGTATGTAATGTGTTAAGTATGTTATTAAGGTCTCATATGCACCATTAATGGTTTATTACAACTGTTCTCACCCTCTCCCATTCAACTGCAAAAATCCCCAATTCGACCCTTGGGGAAATGGCACTATTTCACCTCCCAATACAACTAAACGGAGTAAAAATGCTTCAAATGCTCAAGTACAGTACATGAAACTTGTAGAAGAAATCCATGGCAGTATATTGATCACAAATATATCATAGAATCATCCATTCATTCGAAATCATCATCAATACATTGGCTCACAACAAGGTAGTGGGGAAATGGCATCGTTCTTCCATTAAAAATGAGATTTATACATTTCTACTTGGAATTTCGACCTGAAACTTTCTGGAGATGAATAACAGAGTATTTACTTCATATTACAAAAGAAATGGGGCATTAGAAGCTCCCCCAAAGAGTACAATAGCTCACCAAAAACGCCCTCCCTCAAGGATCAAGAATATGCCATCAAAACTGAAAATGGTTGAAGGAGCGAGCTGCAATAGAAGAAACCATGAGATGCCCTGTAGCTTACACCTGCAAATAAAGACTCCATTAAAGCTCCAAATGAAAGGTCTGAATGGCCTTTCCAATTGCCAACTTGGATGGGAATCTTTCACCCTCGAAATTGGCTAAGGCAAGAAACTAGTCATCCACTAGCTCTCCCTCTTCACAAATGCAATTGCAAATTCTACAAATGATCAAAAGCCATTCTCATACTTAATTTCTACATTTTATAACCAACATTAGCCTTCTAAGGGTCGAAATCCTCTCAATAGATTCAATAGATTTCCATTTAGGAAATATTCCACATTTGCCACTTGTCTCCTAGTTCCAACCTTCCATCTTCTCCCAAATTCGATTTTGGGTCTCTTTGGCTTCTCCAACTCCCAAATTCGACTTCCTTGAGCCTATTTTTGGGGCTGACATGTCATAGTGGTCAGATGTCAGAGGTCAGGTCTGCAATTTGTCATAGTTGTCATAGATGCTCCATCATTGGTGTCATAGGGGCTAGGGAATCTAGCCCAAGTGTCCACAAACTTCCACTTTGACTCTTTATCTTCCATGGAGGTTACCAATCCTTCCCAATTCGAACTAAGATGCTCAATGACATGTGTTATGACTTACCAACTCACCCAAGAGTGTTCACATTCCCATTAATTCGAATTTGCAAAAGAGATATACCATGTATTATGAAAAATCAAGCTAGTGTGGGTCCCACATCCTCCATATGTCTCCAAAACCATTTGTCACCTAGGATTTCTCTTGAATTTCTTTATTCACTCTATTTATTAAATACTTGAACCCTTCCAATGTCTAAACATCATTTATTATCCCCCTTATTCCAAATCCCAAAGCTTCCACCCCAAACCTAGGAAACTAGTAATTTTCCTCCTTGGCAATTATTTGACCCTTAACATCAATTTTACAAACTCTAATGAATATGGCTAATGTGATTAGGCCATTGTGACCCAATTACAAATTTGGGACATGACAAATCCTCCCTTCCCAATATTGTTTGTCCTCAAGCAATTTCAAACATGGGTGTTGAAGAACCTGCTTTCTGTATAATTCTTTGAAGTTGCCATTGAATTGCCAAACCTTGAGTCTTTGAGTTTCCATGAATATTTTAGAGAGGAACCACCATGCTTGATGCTGCACTACTCTGATTAAAATCACTTTATTAAGTGGGGAATCCATCTCCCATACTGCTTTCTTCCCCCAAAAAAATGAAACCAATGAGACAAAAATTATTCCAGGGTCCCATTGCTTGTATTGCACCCCAACAATTAAGAGTGCTCTCCAACCTACACCATTAGATAAGAGGATTCCTGGATCCCATTTTCTTGTATGCATTCTTCCAAACATCATGAGTACCAAATATATATCATCAAAGTACATAACAACATAATGAAAATGTACATCTAGGATATGCTTCATCAAAGAGTCATGAAAGTGCTTATACCTCCAAGCAAGTAGACCACCATTTTCCAAGTGCATACAAGCTTCAAGTGACCAATCAAATCTGCGCCAATGACATAGGTGAGGATCCCATGTCCTATAATGCTGATCCAAAAGGATGTGATATGCATCAAAATATTCAGCCATGTATTCTTTCATCCAAGAAGTGAATGAAGAATCTCCACTAGAATCTGAACCAAATAATGAGCAGAAAAAACAAGGAGACTTCAAATGACTCAAAGAAGTCTCACCCATACATCCATGAATGTGAGAATCATAAAGATGTAACAAAGTATGTGGCTGCCAACAAAAATGTTCTCCCATCATAAATCTATTCATCCAAGTGTTGGATGAAGTTCCTCTAACATCAAATGAACCCAGTGTTGAGCAAGAAAAACCATGAGTATTCAAGTGACTCAAATCCATATCATAGGTGCATCCATGTAGATGTGAATCATCATAAAGTGACAAATTATGTTGCTGCAAATGTGAATAAGAATGTGCTCCAACCATGTCATCATAAAGGTTAAATCTAGGAGTTCCATACTCCTCATGTGGCACCATCAAAAAGAACCCTTTCACCCATACTTCATTGAGACTAATACTGCAAAACATGGAATTGTAGGATGTAGGAGAATGTACTAACTCACCCAAATGATCAAAAAGTTCAGGAGTTTCATCATGGGAAGGATCCATGTGGGTAGTATCATGCAGCTCCTTCAAAAGTGTGAACTCTTTGTCATAGTTTGGTTCCAATGTAGAGGAATCATGCTCTTCTTTAAAAATTGCATAACCTTCATCAAGAGGCAATTCAAATTCCTCTTCCACCACATCAAGTGTTTGGATCTCTTCAAGTTCATCTTCAAACACATCAAGAACATTCAAATTTTCACATTTCTCATGATCCACCATGTCATGAGAATCCTCCAAACAATCTACCATTTGACAATCTGAAACATAGGAGGAAAAACAAGTATCTTGCAACTTTTCAAGAAGTTGCTCATTTTGAATTGTGAGCTTATGAATATCTTCATTATTCTTCAAGTATGCATCATGTAACAATTCATTAATCTCAAACAAATGGTTTCTATCAAAAAGCAAAGACATGAATTACCTTTGATGTGGCACATTGCTCTTTGAATCTTCTCCATGTCTTCAAGGAAGGATGTTTCCTCCAATGAAGTAGCTCTCCAACAAGAATTTGACACCAATGCTTGAGTGTCATGGAGAATGCTGAGGGACTCTTGGATATTATTTTCATTCATCTTTAAGGACCCTTCAAGAAAATGAGGCTCTTGCAAATGAACCTCCTCATCTTCTTCAATTTTGCTTGGACCAACTTCATGAAGCTCAAGTGGTGATGGGGAAGTTGATCTTGGTTCTTCTTCAACCGCTACAAGGTCTTCATTATCATGCTTAATGAAACTTGTACTTGTAGAAACACTTTCAAAAGTGATCTCTATGTCACCAACATAGAGGTGTGAGCACCCATCAGTGGGTACTCCTTCATAGTTTAAGCATCCATCAGTAGATGCTCTTTGGTTCATGTCTAAGCTAGAAGGTGTCTCGAAATGATCTTCCATATTTTCAATAGAATCTTCTTCATGCTCTTGTGATGTCTCTTCCTTTTGCTCCTTAAAGCAAGCTGATGCATTTTGCCCCTTGTTTTCCTTAGGATCAATATATTTGGAATCTCTTCTTGAATAAATCTCAAAATCTCTCCTCAAGGAGGACATCATTTCATGCACACATATATGATACTCGCTCCAAGGGTTTTTACAAGAAGGGCATAAACCTTTCTTCACTAACTCCACATCTTCATTTTTGGGCCTATTTTCAAAAACATGTTCAGCATAGTACTCAAAAGACATGGCATTTTGTGTATTTTTGCTAAAAGCAAGATATTCTTGATATTTTTGATATTGTTGGGGCAAGGTTTTATATTTTGCTCTCCATCTTTGGAACTCACTCATAGAATTATCCTTGGTTGGTGTGACACACTCATATTCATCATAATAGTAAGACATGGCTGCCAATTATTCTTGAATGTGTGTACCTAATACACAGGTGCAAGGACCATGCTCTGATACCACTGTAATGTCCCTTGTTAGGAATTTTATTAAAATTGCAATTTTTCACTTTTTTCCTTGGTTCGACCTTGGACTAGTTTCGATCTCTAGGTCCCAAATTTGCCCCAAATGATCCCAAATATTCTGAGAAGGTGTATGAATGATATTATAACATAAATATGTGTTTCAGGGATGCCTTTGTACCTTTAAAACACTTCTGCAAATACTCTTTCAATTCTGGTCAATGTAGGTAACTTTACTAGTGATTTCCCTTTGACTAGTATTGGTCTCTAGGTCTTAAATTGACTCCAAATGCCTTCAAATATTCAAGGAAGGTTTATGAATGATATTAGGAATTGAATATGATGTTCAGGGATAACATATGGCCACCAAAAGACCTCTGCAAATTCTCTCAAGATTCTGGACCAAGTATGCAATTTTACTAGTAATCTGGGGTTCAAATCCCCCTGAGGTAAGTACTGAAAATGGCTTCCCAAATGCCTCCAAACCCACTCAAATTTATGAACAGATGTATGTAATGTGTTAAGTATGTTATTAAGGTCTCATATGCACCATTAATGGTTTATTACAACTGTTCTCACCCTCTCCCATTCAACTGCAAAAATCCCCAATTCGACCCTTGGGGAAATGGCACTATTTCACCTCCCAATACAACTAAACGGAGTAAAAATGCTTCAAATGCTCAAGTACAGTACATGAAACTTGTAGAAGAAATCCATGGCAGTATATTGATCACAAATATATCATAGAATCATCCATTCATTCGAAATCATCATCAATACATTGGCTCACAACAAGGTAGTGGGGAAATGGCATCGTTCTTCCATTAAAAATGAGATTTATACATTTCTACTTGGAATTTCGACCTGAAACTTTCTGGAGATGAATAACAGAGTATTTACTTCATATTACAAAAGAAATGGGGCATTAGAAGCTCCCCCAAAGAGTACAATAGCTCACCAAAAACGCCCTCCCTCAAGGATCAAGAATATGCCATCAAAACTGAAAATGGTTGAAGGAGCGAGCTGCAATAGAAGAAACCATGAGATGCCCTGTAGCTTACACCTGCAAATAAAGACTCCATTAAAGCTCCAAATGAAAGGTCTGAATGGCCTTTCCAATTGCCAACTTGGATGGGAATCTTTCACCCTCGAAATTGGCTAAGGCAAGAAACTAGTCATCCACTAGCTCTCCCTCTTCACAAATGCAATTGCAAATTCTACAAATGATCAAAAGCCATTCTCATACTTAATTTCTACATTTTATAACCAACATTAGCCTTCTAAGGGTCGAAATCCTCTCAATAGATTCAATAGATTTCCATTTAGGAAATATTCCACATTTGCCACTTGTCTCCTAGTTCCAACCTTCCATCTTCTCCCAAATTCGATTTTGGGTCTCTTTGGCTTCTCCAACTCCCAAATTCGACTTCCTTGAGCCTATTTTTGGGGCTGACATGTCATAGTGGTCAGATGTCAGAGGTCAGGTCTGCAATTTGTCATAGTTGTCATAGATGCTCCATCATTGGTGTCATAAGGGCTAGGGAATCTAGCCCAAGTGTCCACAAACTTCCACTTTGACTCTTTATCTTCCATGGAGGTTACCAATCCTTCCCAATTCGAACTAAGATGCTCAATGACATGTGTTATGACTTACCAACTCACCCAAGAGTGTTCACATTCCCATTAATTCGAATTTGCAAAAGAGATATACCATGTATTATGAAAAATCAAGCTAGTGTGGGTCCCACATCCTCCATATGTCTCCAAAACCATTTGTCACCTAGGATTTCTCTTGAATTTCTTTATTCACTCTATTTATTAAATACTTGAACCCTTCCAATGTCTAAACATCATTTATTATCCCCCTTATTCCAAATCCCAAAGCTTCCACCCCAAACCTAGGAAACTAGTAATTTTCCTCCTTGGCAATTATTTGACCCTTAACATCAATTTTACAAACTATAATGAATATGGCTAATGTGATTAGGCCATTGTGACCCAATTACAAATTTGGGACATGACAAATCCTCCCTTCCCAATATTGCTTGTCCTCAAGCAATTTCAAACATGGGTGTTGAAGAACCTGCTTTCTGTATAATTCTTTGAAGTTGCCATTGAATTGCCAAACCTTGAGTCTTTGAGTTTCCATGAATATTTTAGAGAGGAACCACCATGCTTGATGCTGCACTACTCTGATTAAAATCACTTTATTAAGTGGGGAATCCATCTCCCATACTGCTTGCTTCCCCCAAAAAAATGAAACCAATGAGACAAAAATTATTCCAGGGTCCCATTGCTTGTATTGCACCCCAACAATTAAGAGTGCTCTCCAACCTACACCATTAGATAAGAGGATTCCTGGATCCCATTTTCTTGTATGCATTCTTCCAAACATCATGAGTACCAAATATATATCATCAAAGTACATAACAACATAATGAAAATGTACATCTAGGATATGCTTCATCAAAGAGTCATGAAAGTGCTTATACCTCCAAGCAAGTAGACCACCATTTTCCAAGTGCATACAAGCTTCAAGTGACCAATCAAATCTGCGCCAATGACATAGGTGAGGATCCCATGTCCTATAATGCTGCTCCAAAAGGATGTGATATGCATCAAAATATTCAGCCATGTATTCTTTCATCCAAGAAGTGAATGAAGAATCTCCACTAGAATCTGAACCAAATAATGAGCAGAAAAAACAAGGAGACTTCAAATGACTCAAAGAAGTCTCACCCATACATCCATGAATGTGAGAATCATAAAGATGTAACAAAGTATGTGGCTGCCAACAAAAATGTTCTCCCATCATAAATCTATTCATCCAAGTGTTGGATGAAGTTCCTCTAACATCAAATGAACCCAGTGTTGAGCAAGAAAAACCATGAGTATTCAAGTGACTCAAATCCATATCATAGGTGCATCCATGTAGATGTGAATCATCATAAAGTGACAAATTATGTTGCTGCAAATGTGAATAAGAATGTGCTCCAACCATGTCATCATAAAGGTTAAATCTAGGAGTTCCATACTCCTCATGTGGCACCATCAAAAAGAACCCTTTCACCCATACTTCATTGAGACTAATACTGCAAAACATGGAATTGTAGGATGTAGGAGAATGTACGAACTCACCCAAATGATCAAAAAGTTCAGGAGTTTCATCATGGGAAGGATCCATGTGGGTAGTATCATGCAGCTCCTTCAAAAGTGTGAACTCTTTGTCATAGTTTGGTTCCAATGTAGAGGAATCATGCTCTTCTTTAAAAATTGCATAACCTTCATCAAGAGGCAATTCAAATTCCTCTTCCACCACATCAAGTGTTTGGATCTCTTCAAGTTCATCTTCAAACACATCAAGAACATTCAAATTTTCACATTTCTCATGATCCACCATGTCATGAGAATCCTCCAAACAATCTACCATTTGACAATCTGAAACATAGGAGGAAAAACAAGTATCTTGCAACTTTTCAAGAAGTTGCTCATTTTGAATTGTGAGCTTATGAATATCCTCATTATTCTTCAAGTATGCATCATGTAACAATTCATTAATCTCAAACAAACGGTTTCTATCAAAAAGCAAAGACATGAAATTACCTTTGATGTGGCACATTGCTCTTTGAATCTTCTCCATGTCTTCAAGGAAGGATGTTTCCTCCAATGAAGTAGCTCTCCAACAAGAATTTGACACCAATGCTTGAGTGTCATGGAGAATGCTGAGGGACTCTTGGATATTATTTTCATTCATCTTTAAGGACCCTTCAAGAAAATGAGGCTCTTGCAAATGAACCTCCTCATCTTCTTCAATTTTGCTTGGACCAACTTCATGAAGCTCAAGTGGTGATGGGGAAATTGATCTTGGTTCTTCTTCAACCGCTACAAGGTCTTCATTATCATGCTTAATGAAACTTGTACTTGTAGAAACACTTTCAAAAGTGATCTCTATGTCACCAACATAGAGGTGTGAGCACCCATCAGTAGGTACTCCTTCATAGTTTAAGCATCCATCAGTAGATGCTCTTTGGTTCATGTCTAAGCTAGAAGGTGTCTCGAAATGATCTTCCATATTTTCAATAGAATCTTCTTCATGCTCTTGTGATGTCTCTTCCTTTTGCTCCTTAAAGCAAGCTGATGCATTTTGCCCCTTGTTTTCCTTAGGATCAATATATTTGGAATCTCTTCTTGAATAAATCTCAAAATCTCTCCTCAAGGAGGACATCATTTCATGCACACATATATGATACTCGCTCCAAGGGTTTTTACAAGAAGGGCATAAACCTTTCTTCACTAACTCCACATCTTCATTTTTGGGCCTATTTTCAAAAACATGTTCAGCATAGTACTCAAAAGACATGGCATTTTGTGTATTTTTGCTAAAAGCAAGATATTCTTGATATTTTTGATATTGTTGGGGCAAGGTTTTATATTTTGCTCTCCATCTTTGGAACTCACTCATAGAATTATCCTTGGTTGGTGTGACACACTCATATTCATCATAATAGTAAGACATGGCTGCCAATTATTCTTGAATGTATGTACCTAATACACAGGTGCAAGGACCATGCTCTGATACCACTGTAATGTCCCTTGTTAGGAATTTTATTAAAATTGCAATTTTTCACTTTTTTCCTTGGTTCGACCTTGGACTAGTTTCGATCTCTAGGTCCCAAATTTGCCCCAAATGATCCCAAATATTCTGAGAAGGTGTATGAATGATATTATAACATAAATATGTGTTTCAGGGATGCCTTTGTACCTTTAAAACACTTCTGCAAATACTCTTTCAATTCTGGTCAATGTAGGTAACTTTACTAGTGATTTCCCTTTGACTAGTATTGGTCTCTAGGTCTTAAATTGACTCCAAATGCCTTCAAATATTCAAGGAAGGTTTATGAATGATATTAGGAATTGAATATGATGTTCAGGGATAACATATGGCCACCAAAAGACCTCTGCAAATTCTCTCAAGATTCTGGACCAAGTATGCAATTTTACTAGTAATCTGGGGTTCAAATCCCCCTGAGGTAAGTACTGAAAATGGCTTCCCAAATGCCTCCAAACCCACTCAAATTTATGAACAGATGTATGTAATGTGTTAAGTATGTTATTAAGGTCTCATATGCACCATTAATGGTTTATTACAACTGTTCTCACCCTCTCCCATTCAACTGCAAAAATCCCCAATTCGACCCTTGGGGAAATGGCACTATTTCACCTCCCAATACAACTAAACGGAGTAAAAATGCTTCAAATGCTCAAGTACAGTACATGAAACTTGTAGAAGAAATCCATGGCAGTATATTGATCACAAATATATCATAGAATCATCCATTCATTCGAAATCATCATCAATACATTGGCTCACAACAAGGTAGTGGGGAAATGGCATCGTTCTTCCATTAAAAATGAGATTTATACATTTCTACTTGGAATTTCGACCTGAAACTTTTTGGAGATGAATAACAGAGTATTTAATTCATATTACAAAAGAAATGGGGCATTAGAAGCTCCCCCAAAGAGTACAATAGCTCACCAAAAACGCCCTCCCTCAAGGATCAAGAATATGCCATCAAAACTGAAAATGGTTGAAGGAGCGAGCTGCAATAGAAGAAACCATGAGATGCCCTGTAGCTTACACCTGCAAATAAAGACTCCATTAAAGCTCCAAATGAAAGGTCTGAATGGCCTTTCCAATTGCCAACTTGGATGGGAATCTTTCACCCTCGAAATTGGCTAAGGCAAGAAACTAGTCATCCACTAGCTCTCCCTCTTCACAAATGCAATTGCAAATTCTACAAATGATCAAAAGCCATTCTCATACTTAATTTCTACATTTTATAACCAACATTAGCCTTCTAAGGGTCGAAATCCTCTCAATAGATTCAATAGATTTCCATTTAGGAAATATTCCACATTTGCCACTTGTCTCCTAGTTCCAACCTTCCATCTTCTCCCAAATTCGATTTTGGGTCTCTTTGGCTTCTCCAACTCCCAAATTCGACTTCCTTGAGCCTATTTTTGGGGCTGACATGTCATAGTGGTCAGATGTCAGAGGTCAGGTCTGCAATTTGTCATAGTTGTCATAGATGCTCCATCATTGGTGTCATAGGGGCTAGGGAATCTAGCCCAAGTGTCCACAAACTTCCACTTTGACTCTTTATCTTCCATGGAGGTTACCAATCCTTCCCAATTCGAACTAAGATGCTCAATGACATGTGTTATGACTTACCAACTCACCCAAGAGTGTTCACATTCCCATTAATTCGAATTTGCAAAAGAGATATACCATGTATTATGAAAAATCAAGCTAGTGTGGGTCCCACATCCTCCATATGTCTCCAAAACCATTTGTCACCTAGGATTTCTCTTGAATTTCTTTATTCACTCTATTTATTAAATACTTGAACCCTTCCAATGTCTAAACATCATTTATTATCCCCCTTATTCCAAATCCCAAAGCTTCCACCCCAAACCTGGGAAACTAGTAATTTTCCTCCTTGGCAATTATTTGACCCTTAACATCAATTTTACAAACTCTAATGAATATGGCTAATGTGATTAGGCCATTGTGACCCAATTACAAATTTGGGACATGACAAATCCTCCCTTCCCAATATTGCTTGTCCTCAAGCAATTTCAAACATGGGTGTTGAAGAACCTGCTTTCTGTATAATTCTTTGAAGTTGCCATTGAATTGCCAAACCTTGAGTCTTTGAGTTTCCATGAATATTTTAGAGAGGAACCACCATGCTTGATGCTGCACTACTCTGATTAAAATCACTTTATTAAGTGGGGAATCCATCTCCCATACTGCTTGCTTCCCCCCAAAAAATGAAACCAATGAGACAAAAATTATTCCAGGGTCCCATTGCTTGTATTGCACCCCAACAATTAAGAGTGCTCTCCAACCTACACCATTAGATAAGAGGATTCCTGGATCCCATTTTCTTGTATGCATTCTTCCAAACATCATGAGTACCAAATATATATCATCAAAGTACATAACAACATAATGAAAATGTACATCTAGGATATGCTTCATCAAAGAGTCATGAAAGTGCTTATACCTCCAAGCAAGTAGACCACCATTTTCCAAGTGCATACAAGCTTCAAGTGACCAATCAAATCTGCGCCAATGACATAGGTGAGGATCCCATGTCCTATAATGCTGCTCCAAAAGGATGTGATATGCATCAAAATATTCAGCCATGTATTCTTTCATCCAAGAAGTGAATGAAGAATCTCCACTAGAATCTGAACCAAATAATGAGCAGAAAAAACAAGGAGACTTCAAATGACTCAAAGAAGTCTCACCCATACATCCATGAATGTGAGAATCATAAAGATGTAACAAAGTATGTGGCTGCCAACAAAAATGTTCTCCCATCATAAATCTATTCATCCAAGTGTTGGATGAAGTTCCTCTAACATCAAATGAACCCAGTGTTGAGCAAGAAAAACCATGAGTATTCAAGTGACTCAAATCCATATCATAGGTGCATCCATGTAGATGTGAATCATCATAAAGTGACAAATTATGTTGCTGCAAATGTGAATAAGAATGTGCTCCAACCATGTCATCATAAAGGTTAAATCTAGGAGTTCCATACTCCTCATGTGGCACCATCAAAAAGAACCCTTTCACCCATACTTCATTGAGACTAATACTGCAAAACATGGAATTGTAGGATGTAGGAGAATGTACTAACTCACCCAAATGATCAAAAAGTTCAGGAGTTTCATCATGGGAAGGATCCATGTGGGTAGTATCATGCAGCTCCTTCAAAAGTGTGAACTCTTTGTCATAGTTTGGTTCCAATGTAGAGGAATCATGCTCTTCTTTAAAAATTGCATAACCTTCATCAAGAGGCAATTCAAATTCCTCTTCCACCACATCAAGTGTTTGGATCTCTTCAAGTTCATCTTCAAACACATCAAGAACATTCAAATTTTCACATTTCTCATGATCCACCATGTCATGAGAATCCTCCAAACAATCTACCATTTGACAATCTGAAACATAGGAGGAAAAACAAGTATCTTGCAACTTTTCAAGAAGTTGCTCATTTTGAATTGTGAGCTTATGAATATCCTCATTATTCTTCAAGTATGCATCATGTAACAATTCATTAATCTCAAACAAACGGTTTCTATCAAAAAGCAAAGACATGAAATTACCTTTGATGTGGCACATTGCTCTTTGAATCTTCTCCATGTCTTCAAGGAAGGATGTTTCCTCCAATGAAGTAGCTCTCCAACAAGAATTTGACACCAATGCTTGAGTGTCATGGAGAATGCTGAGGGACTCTTGGATATTATTTTCATTCATCTTTAAGGACCCTTCAAGAAAATGAGGCTCTTGCAAATGAACCTCCTCATCTTCTTCAATTTTGCTTGGACCAACTTCATGAAGCTCAAGTGGTGATGGGGAAGTTGATCTTGGTTCTTCTTCAACCGCTACAAGGTCTTCATTATCATGCTTAATGAAACTTGTACTTGTAGAAACACTTTCAAAAGTGATCTCTATGTCACCAACATAGAGGTGTGAGCACCCATCAGTCGGTACTCCTTCATAGTTTAAGCATCCATCAGTAGATGCTCTTTGGTTCATGTCTAAGCTAGAAGGTGTCTCGAAATGATCTTCCATATTTTCAATAGAATCTTCTTCATGCTCTTGTGATGTCTCTTCCTTTTGCTCCTTAAAGCAAGCTGATGCATTTTGCCCCTTGTTTTCCTTAGGATCAATATATTTGGAATCTCTTCTTGAATAAATCTCAAAATCTCTCCTCAAGGAGGACATCATTTCATGCACACATATATGATACTCGCTCCAAGGGTTTTTACAAGAAGGGCATAAACCTTTCTTCACTAACTCCACATCTTCATTTTTGGGCCTATTTTCAAAAACATGTTCAGCATAGTACTCAAAAGACATGGCATTTTGTGTATTTTTGCTAAAAGCAAGATATTCTTGATATTTTTGATATTGTTGGGGCAAGGTTTTATATTTTGCTCTCCATCTTTGGAACTCACTCATAGAATTATCCTTGGTTGGTGTGACACACTCATATTCATCATAATAGTAAGACATGGCTGCCAATTATTCTTGAATGTATGTACCTAATACACAGGTGCAAGGACCATGCTCTGATACCACTGTAATGTCCCTTGTTAGGAATTTTATTAAAATTGCAATTTTTCACTTTTTTCCTTGGTTCGACCTTGGACTAGTTTCGATCTCTAGGTCCCAAATTTGCCCCAAATGATCCCAAATATTCTGAGAAGGTGTATGAATGATATTATAACATAAATATGTGTTTCAGGGATGCCTTTGTACCTTTAAAACACTTCTGCAAATACTCTTTCAATTCTGGTCAATGTAGGTAACTTTACTAGTGATTTCCCTTTGACTAGTATTGGTCTCTAGGTCTTAAATTGACTCCAAATGCCTTCAAATATTCAAGGAAGGTTTATGAATGATATTAGGAATTGAATATGATGTTCAGGGATAACATATGGCCACCAAAAGACCTCTGCAAATTCTCTCAAGATTCTGGACCAAGTATGCAATTTTACTAGTAATCTGGGGTTCAAATCCCCCTGAGGTAAGTACTGAAAATGGCTTCCCAAATGCCTCCAAACCCACTCAAATTTATGAACAGATGTATGTAATGTGTTAAGTATGTTATTAAGGTCTCATATGCACCATTAATGGTTTATTACAACTGTTCTCACCCTATCCCATTCAACTGCAAAAATCCCCAATTCGACCCTTGGGGAAATGGCACTATTTCACCTCCCAATACAACTAAACGGAGTAAAAATGCTTCAAATGCTCAAGTACAGTACATGAAACTTGTAGAAGAAATCCATGGCAGTATATTGATCACAAATATATCATAGAATCATCCATTCATTCGAAATCATCATCAATACATTGGCTCACAACAAGGTAGTGGGGAAATGGCATCGTTCTTCCATTAAAAATGAGATTTATACATTTCTACTTGGAATTTCGACCTGAAACTTTCTGGAGATGAATAACAGAGTATTTACTTCATATTACAAAAGAAATGGGGCATTAGAAGCTCCCCCAAAGAGTACAATAGCTCACCAAAAACGCCCTCCCTCAAGGATCAAGAATATGCCATCAAAACTGAAAATGGTTGAAGGAGCGAGCTGCAATAGAAGAAACCATGAGATGCCCTGTAGCTTACACCTGCAAATAAAGACTCCATTAAAGCTCCAAATGAAAGGTCTGAATGGCCTTTCCAATTGCCAACTTGGATGGGAATCTTTCACCCTCGAAATTGGCTAAGGCAAGAAACTAGTCATCCACTAGCTCTCCCTCTTCACAAATGCAATTGCAAATTCTACAAATGATCAAAAGCCATTCTCATACTTAATTTCTACATTTTATAACCAACATTAGCCTTCTAAGGGTCGAAATCCTCTCAATAGATTCAATAGATTTCCATTTAGGAAATATTCCACATTTGCCACTTGTCTCCTAGTTCCAACCTTCCATCTTCTCCCAAATTCGATTTTGGGTCTCTTTGGCTTCTCCAACTCCCAAATTCGACTTCCTTGAGCCTATTTTTGGGGCTGACATGTCATAGTGGTCAGATGTCAGAGGTCAGGTCTGCAATTTGTCATAGTTGTCATAGATGCTCCATCATTGGTGTCATAGGGGCTAGGGAATCTAGCCCAAGTGTCCACAAACTTCCACTTTGACTCTTTATCTTCCATGGAGGTTACCAATCCTTCCCAATTCGAACTAAGATGCTCAATGACATGTGTTATGACTTACCAACTCACCCAAGAGTGTTCACATTCCCATTAATTCGAATTTGCAAAAGAGATATACCATGTATTATGAAAAATCAAGCTAGTGTGGGTCCCACATCCTCCATATGTCTCCAAAACCATTTGTCACCTAGGATTTCTCTTGAATTTCTTTATTCACTCTATTTATTAAATACTTGAACCCTTCCAATGTCTAAACATCATTTATTATCCCCCTTATTCCAAATCCCAAAGCTTCCACCCCAAACCTAGGAAACTAGTAATTTTCCTCCTTGGCAATTATTTGACCCTTAACATCAATTTTACAAACTCTAATGAATATGGCTAATGTGATTAGGCCATTGTGACCCAATTACAAATTTGGGACATGACAAATCCTCCCTTCCCAATATTGCTTGTCCTCAAGCAATTTCAAACATGGGTGTTGAAGAACCTGCTTTCTGTATAATTCTTTGAAGTTGCCATTGAATTGCCAAACCTTGAGTCTTTGAGTTTCCATGAATATTTTAGAGAGGAACCACCATGCTTGATGCTGCACTACTCTGATTAAAATCACTTTATTAAGTGGGGAATCCATCTCCCATACTGCTTGCTTCCCCCAAAAAAATGAAACCAATGAGACAAAAATTATTCCAGGGTCCCATTGCTTGTATTGCACCCCAACAATTAAGAGTGCTCTCCAACCTACACCATTAGATAAGAGGATTCCTGGATCCCATTTTCTTGTATGCATTCTTCCAAACATCATGAGTACCAAATATATATCATCAAAGTACATAACAACATAATGAAAATGTACATCTAGGATATGCTTCATCAAAGAGTCATGAAAGTGCTTATACCTCCAAGCAAGTAGACCACCATTTTCCAAGTGCATACAAGCTTCAAGTGACCAATCAAATCTGCGCCAATGACATAGGTGAGGATCCCATGTCCTATAATGCTGCTCCAAAAGGATGTGATATGCATCAAAATATTCAGCCATGTATTCTTTCATCCAAGAAGTGAATGAAGAATCTCCACTAGAATCTGAACCAAATAATGAGCAGAAAAAACAAGGAGACTTCAAATGACTCAAAGAAGTCTCACCCATACATCCATGAATGTGAGAATCATAAAGATGTAACAAAGTATGTGGCTGCCAACAAAAATGTTCTCCCATCATAAATCTATTCATCCAAGTGTTGGATGAAGTTCCTCTAACATCAAATGAACCCAGTGTTGAGCAAGAAAAACCATGAGTATTCAAGTGACTCAAATCAATATCATAGGTGCATCCATGTAGATGTGAATCATCATAAAGTGACAAATTATGTTGCTGCAAATGTGAATAAGAATGTGCTCCAACCATGTCATCATAAAGGTTAAATCTAGGAGTTCCATACTCCTCATGTGGCACCATCAAAAAGAACCCTTTCACCCATACTTCATTGAGACTAATACTGCAAAACATGGAATTGTAGGATGTAGGAGAATGTACTAACTCACCCAAATGATCAAAAAGTTCAGGAGTTTCATCATGGGAAGGATCCATGTGGGTAGTATCATGCAGCTCCTTCAAAAGTGTGAACTCTTTGTCATAGTTTGGTTCCAATGTAGAGGAATCATGCTCTTCTTTAAAAATTGCATAACCTTCATCAAGAGGCAATTCAAATTCCTCTTCCACCACATCAAGTGTTTGGATCTCTTCAAGTTCATCTTCAAACACATCAAGAACATTCAAATTTTCACATTTCTCATGATCCACCATGTCATGAGAATCCTCCAAACAATCTACCATTTGACAATCTGAAACATAGGAGGAAAAACAAGTATCTTGCAACTTTTCAAGAAGTTGCTCATTTTGAATTGTGAGCTTATGAATATCCTCATTATTCTTCAAGTATGCATCATGTAACAATTCATTAATCTCAAACAAACGGTTTCTATCAAAAAGCAAAGACATGAAATTACCTTTGATGTGGCACATTGCTCTTTGAATCTTCTCCATGTCTTCAAGGAAGGATGTTTCCTCCAATGAAGTAGCTCTCCAACAAGAATTTGACAGCAATGCTTGAGTGTCATGGAGAATGCTGAGGGACTCTTGGATATTATTTTCATTCATCTTTAAGGACCCTTCAAGAAAATGAGGCTCTTGCAAATGAACCTCCTCATCTTCTTCAATTTTGCTTGGACCAACTTCATGAAGCTCAAGTGGTGATGGGGAAGTTGATCTTGGTTCTTCTTCAACCGCTACAAGGTCTTCATTATCATGCTTAATGAAACTTGTACTTGTAGAAACACTTTCAAAAGTGATCTCTATGTCACCAACATAGAGGTGTGAGCACCCATCAGTAGGTACTCCTTCATAGTTTAAGCATCCATCAGTAGATGCTCTTTGGTTCATGTCTAAGCTAGAAGGTGTCTCGAAATGATCTTCCATATTTTCAATAGAATCTTCTTCATGCTCTTGTGATGTCTCTTCCTTTTGCTCCTTAAAGCAAGCTGATGCATTTTGCCCCTTGTTTTCCTTAGGATCAATATATTTGGAATCTCTTCTTGAATAAATCTCAAAATCTCTCCTCAAGGAGGACATCATTTCATGCACACATATATGATACTCGCTCCAAGGGTTTTTACAAGAAGGGCATAAACCTTTCTTCACTAACTCCACATCTTCATTTTTGGGCCTATTTTCAAAAACATGTTCAGCATAGTACTCAAAAGACATGGCATTTTGTGTATTTTTGCTAAAAGCAAGATATTCTTGATATTTTTGATATTGTTGGGGCAAGGTTTTATATTTTGCTCTCCATCTTTGGAACTCACTCATAGAATTATCCTTGGTTGGTGTGACACACTCATATTCATCATAATAGTAAGACATGGCTGCCAATTATTCTTGAATGTATGTACCTAATACACAGGTGCAAAGACCATGCTCTGATACCACTGTAATGTCCCTTGTTAGGAATTTTATTAAAATTGCAATTTTTCACTTTTTTCCTTGGTTCGACCTTGGACTAGTTTCGATCTCTAGGTCCCAAATTTGCCCCAAATGATCCCAAATATTCTGAGAAGGTGTATGAATGATATTATAACATAAATATGTGTTTCAGGGATGCCTTTGTACCTTTAAAACACTTCTGCAAATACTCTTTCAATTCTGGTCAATGTAGGTAACTTTACTAGTGATTTCCCTTTGACTAGTATTGGTCTCTAGGTCTTAAATTGACTCCAAATGCCTTCAAATATTCAAGGAAGGTTTATGAATGATATTAGGAATTGAATATGATGTTCAGGGATAACATATGGCCACCAAAAGACCTCTGCAAATTCTCTCAAGATTCTGGACCAAGTATGCAATTTTACTAGTAATCTGGGGTTCAAATCCCCCTGAGGTAAGTACTGAAAATGGCTTCCCAAATGCCTCCAAACCCACTCAAATTTATGAACAGATGTATGTAATGTGTTAAGTATGTTATTAAGGTCTCATATGCACCATTAATGGTTTATTACAACTGTTCTCACCCTCTCCCATTCAACTGCAAAAATCCCCAATTCGACCCTTGGGGAAATGGCACTATTTCACCTCCCAATACAACTAAACGGAGTAAAAATGCTTCAAATGCTCAAGTACAGTACATGAAACTTGTAGAAGAAATCCATGGCAGTATATTGATCACAAATATATCATAGAATCATCCATTCATTCGAAATCATCATCAATACATTGGCTCACAACAAGGTAGTGGGGAAATGGCATCGTTCTTCCATTAAAAATGAGATTTATACATTTCTACTTGGAATTTCGACCTGAAACTTTCTGGAGATGAATAACAGAGTATTTACTTCATATTACAAAAGAAATGGGGCATTAGAAGCTCCCCCAAAGAGTACAATAGCTCACCAAAAACGCCCTCCCTCAAGGATCAAGAATATGCCATCAAAACTGAAAATGGTTGAAGGAGCGAGCTGCAATAGAAGAAACCATGAGATGCCCTGTAGCTTACACCTGCAAATAAAGACTCCATTAAAGCTCCAAATGAAAGGTCTGAATGGCCTTTCCAATTGCCAACTTGGATGGGAATCTTTCACCCTCGAAATTGGCTAAGGCAAGAAACTAGTCATCCACTAGCTCTCCCTCTTCACAAATGCAATTGCAAATTCTACAAATGATCAAAAGCCATTCTCATACTTAATTTCTACATTTTATAACCAACATTAGCCTTCTAAGGGTCGAAATCCTCTCAATAGATTCAATAGATTTCCATTTAGGAAATATTCCACATTTGCCACTTGTCTCCTAGTTCCAACCTTCCATCTTCTCCCAAATTCGATTTTGGGTCTCTTTGGCTTCTCCAACTCCCAAATTCGACTTCCTTGAGCCTATTTTTGGGGCTGACATGTCATAGTGGTCAGATGTCAGAGGTCAGGTCTGCAATTTGTCATAGTTGTCATAGATGCTCCATCATTGGTGTCATAGGGGCTAGGGAATCTAGCCCAAGTGTCCACAAACTTCCACTTTGACTCTTTATCTTCCATGGAGGTTACCAATCCTTCCCAATTCGAACTAAGATGCTCAATGACATGTGTTATGACTTACCAACTCACCCAAGAGTGTTCACATTCCCATTAATTCGAATTTGCAAAAGAGATATACCATGTATTATGAAAAATCAAGCTAGTGTGGGTCCCACATCCTCCATATGTCTCCAAAACCATTTGTCACCTAGGATTTCTCTTGAATTTCTTTATTCACTCTATTTATTAAATACTTGAACCCTTCCAATGTCTAAACATCATTTATTATCCCCCTTATTCCAAATCCCAAAGCTTCCACCCCAAACCTGGGAAACTAGTAATTTTCCTCCTTGGCAATTATTTGACCCTTAACATCAATTTTACAAACTCTAATGAATATGGCTAATGTGATTAGGCCATTGTGACCCAATTACAAATTTGGGACATGACAAATGTTCCCGTGAAAGATATGCAATATTTGACCATTTTCATTCTGGATGACACCCCCAAAGCCAGCATTACCCGGATTTCCTTTGGAAGCTCCATCAAAATTGAGCTTGAAGGACCCTGCTGGAGGAGGAGAGTAGTGGTTAGGGCTGGACGGTAGAGGGATTTTTCGATTCTTTTGGGCCCATCCCTGATCGGACTGCAGAAGGTCAAGCTGAGTCAGGATTCTCAGTTGTAGGATATCAGCATCCCATCCTGCTCCGACCAGTGGGTAGTCTTGACAGTCTCTTGAATATGCTTCACAACTTTGTCCCAAATGGTTTGGGTAGTGGTTTTGATATCTCTGAATATTCTCTGATTCCTTTCCTTCCAAATTTCCCAAATCAGAAAGCCAGGGAACATGACCCACACAAAATTGACAATATTATTGTTGAAGGCCTTGGTATTCCAAGCTTTGATTGTTTGGTTGGGGTGGCCATGTTGTCTATTCGTTTTCCATAAGAGTTATGCACCATAATCCCAAAGGGGAGAAGAGAATGGGCAGGAGTCTAGGAGATGATTCAAATATTCATCAGCGGTATTGCACAGGGGGCATTGAGAGGGGCCAACTATTCCTTGTTTCTGGAGGTTCTCACCTGTGAGGATTCACCAATAAACAACCATCCGTACAAAGCATGCTACTTTTGGCTAGGGATTTGTTATCCAAATATTCTTCCATATTTTGTCCTCTGGCCTTGCTTCTCTGCCTATCCTTAAATCATAGGCTTCTTTGATGTTAAAGTTGCCTTTGGTAGAATATCCCCATCGGAGTTTGTCTGGGTCCCTTTGAATTTTTATTATTCTTTCTTTAATGATTTCTTCCATATGGAAGCCACCCTTAGGGGTGCACCTTTGTTGCCACCAGTCTAGTTGTTTCCAGTCCCTTAAAGTAGCTCCCTCCTCAATAGGTTTCCATAAATGTGCCACCTTTGTGAGGTTTAGAGACTTGTAATAATCCCGACATTCACGGGTTAGGGTATTTGAGGAAAGTTTAGGATATTGTTGCCATGATTCCTCCCAAAAATCAGCAGTGGATCCATCCCTAACTTCCCAGAAGTTGTGGTCTTGTACGATTTTCATATTTTGAAGAGTCGTTTTCCAGATATGAGAGCCTTGTTTTTCCTCATTGAACCTAATGAGATCCTGCTTAGGTCTTTCTGGGGCATATTTAGCGTTCCAAAGGAGATCAGCATTGTGGGTGACTCATTTCCACCAGATTTTAGCACCCAGGACTTCATTGTTTATTCCTGGGTCCCTGGGACCCAATCCACCTTGGTGATTTGGCTGGCAGACTTTCTCCCATCTCGCTAGGGCCCATTTCTTTTGTTCATAATTTGCTACCCATAAAAACGATCATTGAATGGATCTGATTTCCTTGATCACATATTTTGGAGCCGCAAGGACTGAAAAGAGATAGATAGTCATTGCCTGAAGGACAACCTTGACGAGGGTGAGTATGCTAGGAAAATTAAGGGGTTTGAGAACCTAGTTGCTCAATTGTTTCCTCATACGATCCAGAACATCCTTCCAAGAGATCTGATTGATGACTCCTTCATCCAAAGGGCTCCGAGGTACTTCGACAGAAGGGAGCTTCCTTGGAAGCCAAGAATATGGAGAATGTTCCTTTGAGAAACGGTAGGGGTGTTAAAGAAGAAGACTTGCGATTTTTTTGTATTGATCTCCAAACCAGAAGCTTTGGATAAGATATTGAGGCACTTCTTAATGGAGCGAGCTTCCTAGACCGAAGCATGGCCCATGAGCATCGTGTCATTCATGAATTGTTGGTGAGTCTATTTGTCTGCGTGCGGGTGAATGCTGAGCCCTCTGAGATCCCCATTGTTTACCATTAATTTGATCAGCCTGCTCAAATCTTTTGCCATCAAGATAAAGAGAAAAGGAGAAAGGGGGTCCCCTTGGCGAATACCTTTGGATGGGCAGAAAGTCTTGGAGGGGGAGCTGTTTAGGAGGATGGAGAAGAAAGTGGAAGATGTCATACTCATTATCCACTCGATCCATTCCCGATCGAAACCATAAGCAAAAAGCATCTCCCTCAAGAATTGCCAACTTAGTTTGTCATAGGCTTTAGATATGTTCAGTTTTAGGAGCATCCCTGGGATTTTGGTGATTTTGAGGGAGTGAGGGAGTGAATGACTTCATGAACCAGAATAACCCTGTCCAGAATTTGTCTCCCCTCCACAAAGCCATATTTCTCCTGGGAAATCAGACAAGGGAGAATGGGTTTCAATATGTTGGCCATGACTTTGGTAATGACTTTATAAATAACATTACAGAGAGCAATGGGGTGGAATTTACCTAGAGTATCTGCACCCTCGACCTTGGGGATAAGGGTAAGAAAGGTGGCGTTGAAGGCTCGTAACACCCCTTTGTTTCGACGAGAGTCTTCTACAATTTTCCAAACCTCATGCTTGAGCATATCCTAGAAATGATGGAAAAAGAAGGTCGTGAAGCCATTAGGTCCAGGGGTCGTTCCTTCAGCCATTTTTTGGTGGGCATCCTCTACTTCTGCAAGAGTTACTTGTTTCTTCAGAAGATCATTTTGTTCAGTATATACAGTGTGGGGTATGAGATGAGTGATCTTGGCTATATGGCTAGAGTGATTAACTTGATCTTCCCTCATGATATTCCCAAAGTATTGAGTTAGTTCAGCTTCTAGATCATCCCTTGTTTCCACATATTGGCCTGTTTCCGTCTTTATTCTATTTATCCTGGACTTTTGCCAATTTTGGAAGACCAAGCGGTGGAAGAATTTTGTGTTTCGTTCTCCGTCCTGTAGCCATTGGTTCTAGGATTTCTGTCTCTAGAAAAATCTCCTCCTGTTTTTCTCAAGCGGTCAATTGTTCGAGGATGGCTTCTTCTCGCTTTTTTAGGTCCTCTCTATATCCAATATTCATACCTTCCCTTTGGATGATTTCCATTTTTTCTTGGAGCTGTTTTTTGTCTTGAAAAATGTTCCCAAATTCTTCTATGTTCCACCTCCATATCTTGTCTTTTAAGGCTTTCAACTTCTGTTGGAATTGGTACATTATTTTCCCTTCTGGAGGGGTGAGATCGTCCCACCATTGTTGAACCAATGATTTGAAATCTTTATGTTCCATCCAAAACTGTTCAAAATAAAAAGGTTTCCGACCACATGACCCTGACCTATCCCACAGGAAGCTAATTGGCCAATGGTCAGAGCCTACAGAAGGAAGGACAGAGGTGGACGAGTCTCCTCCAGTAGTAGCAATATCCTCTGAAGTTAGGAATCTATCTAGCCTGCTAGCCACATGGTGTCCTCCTCCTCGTTTGTTGTTACATGTAAACCAACAATTTCCAATTTCGAGGTCAACCAGCTTATTGGATTCGATGAAGTCGTTGAAGGCTTCATTAGTTGGTCCCAAAATTCGTCTACCCCCTTTCTTTTCCTTAAGGGATGTGATCATATTGAAATCCCCTCCGATGATCCAATGTTTATCTTCAACCTAGTTAGCTAACCATGATATAGATTCTAGGAAGGCCATTTTTTGGGGGAAGATACTTGGACCGTAGACATTTGATATCACTCCTTTAACCCTGGTGTCTGTGAGCTCAAAAACTGCAGAAAGAGAAAAGCGGATAGCCTATAAATTGGAGAGTTCAATCTCCTCATATATCCATAGGATCGCAATACCTCCAGTCACGCCTCGAGCTTCAATCGCCATAGTTTTACTATCTTTCCATACCTTTTTTCCTATTTCCTGCATCTTCTCCATTCCACATTTTGTTTCTTGGAGAAAGACTATATATGGCTTTTCCATCCTGATCTTATTCTCCAGAGTTTTTATTTTACACGGATGGTTCAATCCGTGGATGTTCCAAGTGATGATTTTCATTGGAAACCTTTGATAACTTCTGAGAAGGCAGCCTTGATGATGGGGTACTACCCTGACTCAATGGGTTTTGTCTCGATCTCCGCTCTCTGTTGTCTATTTGTTTTGCACCCTCTTTTCTCCCCCTCTTTCGGTTGTTTCATTTTGTTCCCTTTTTGCGGATCTTTGGCTATACCCAGGAGGGGGTTAGCCTTAGATTCGAGGATAGCCTCCTGCAGAAGTTCCAGTTGTTGTCTCGAGACATATCCTTTGCCCTTTTTGTCACATTCCTTTTCGATAGCAACCAGATCCAATTCTCCCAGGTCCATTTCCTCGACTTCTTTAGGGAGGTCTTCTTCCATGGATTTTGGAAAATTCTTTAGGATCTTCAGGGCAACTATTCTCAGCTTCTTGAACTGCTTCTTTTCCTTTTTTTCTGGTTCCCGAGAATTTCCATGGTCTCCCCCATAGAGTTCTAAGTTTCAAATTGGTTCGGGTGGGGAGAGGTCTTGGCTTTGGGTTGATCATGTTGTTTTTGGGTATTCATATGCCTCCCCGATCTTTTATGGGTCACTTGGGTGAAACCCTCCGTCGTCAATTTTCCTTCCTTCTTTGGGATACCGGTGGGGGGGAGGGGATTTTGCTGATCTGCGGGCAGTCCCTGTTGAGATGGCCATATTCATGGCATCTGCGGCATCGAAAGGGTAGGTGTTCACAATCTATTGGCTGATTCCAATCTTCATCTTCCCAGGTCAAATTAATAGCGTCGGGGAGGTCTTGTGTTAAATCCATGTAAACACAGATCCGAGCAAAAGAAGTATATCAGCGTTGCAGGGTTTGCGAGGATACTTTAACAAATTTTCCCAACGTGTTGCCTATATCTTCTAAGATCTCTGGTTTCCAGTATTCACAGGGTAGGGATACAACCTAATCCATACTGGGGCCATGTTCAGATCCTCTTTATCAAGGTTGAATCTTTCCTTCCATGGGCAGAGATAGAGACCTACAGAAAAAAAAAAGGACCTCCTTCTAGCACACAATCTCTGTCTTCTTGATTGAAAAACACTGTAGTGAAGAAACCCTTGGCCCCAAGATGCAGATCATAGTGTCCTTTAGGGTTCCAAGTCGTCTTGATCCATCTGATTAGATCCTTCTCTTTTGGCCAGATGCTAATGAACTTCGCTATTAGGGATTTATCCTTCCATAGCTCTACCTGTTCCCTAAGGATCTCGGATTTGATCCGAAGAGAGGGGATAGATCTTGCTATGGGGAGACATCCCCCTTGGGTTTTCCCCAAACCCGATATGGCGAGATTTGTGGTGTTCTCTCCAAGGCCGCTACTCCGCGAAATTTCTGAACCTTGTGTCGTCGTGTGCGAGGAGGGATGATCCGACCGACGAGAGGAGGAGGGGGATCTGCCCCCTCCAGGATTCTCCATTTTTACCAAACCCGAGGAGATCTGAAAAATCAAGCTGCAGACACGGATTTCACCGTGGATAACTGTCGTAAGTTATTTGCAAGTTCAAAACTAGTGTTATTTATAGTTAATCATTTGATTGTTGCGATAATAGTTCCTCTTTTTTAAATACTCACTATATCAACGAATTTGAAATGGGACTATGTTATGTGGAAGTATGTATTAACTTGAATAAAGGTCGACATTGTTTATAGCATCGATGTTTATCAACCCAATAAATTGGGTAGGGTCACGGGTAGGGTATAGATGGAGGGTTAAAAAGGTTTAGGAAAAGGATGAGTTAATGTGGGATAGATTTAGTCATTTGTTTGTTAAATTTGTTTAAAGGGATTGGGAGGATCATTTAAATGTTGAATATTTAGTTATGAAATGTGGAATAGATCTTGTCAAAATTGTTTGAAAAGTATCATTTATATGTTGGGTATTTAGTTATGTTATGGGAAATTGATTTGGCAAGTAATGTACATCTAAATGAATATTACAATGAAAAAAAATGTTGCACTCCATATATGTATGCAATTCATATGTTTTGCAATTATTTTATGTAAATTGAAGGAATCCCATTTATATATTTTTGTGCATATCGTGGAAAGAATTGCATTCATATAGTTGCATAAAATGTAAATGGATGTGCTCCATAAATGTTATAGCCATGGAGAGTATTGTAGGAGTTCATAAGAATCGCATGAGTAGCATGTCATATAAGTGCATTTAAATATGCTTTTAAGACATTGACCTGTTGGTAGTTGATTAGACAAATAAGCCCATAAATCTAACACAATGTAGTTTTGTATCTTACTTATGATTGTATTAGGGTATCAAACATGGAAAATAATTTTCTTTTGTTGTTGTTGTTGTGATTTTGGGTGCGTTACAAAGGCCATCTTCGTACTTAGACAATTCATATGACACAATGTCCCAAAGTTGGTGAAACACAAGCATTGATGCCATAATATGTTGGTGTCATTAGCATTGGCAACCATCGTAGTAAATCCACTTCATTTTGAAGGAGATGAAGATTTATCCAACTTATATGTATGGTTAAATTAATCAAACTAGCAAAAAACAATGATTTCAAAACCACCATTCATGTCCTCGATATCCCATAAATCTAGTGAAAGCTCCACCTTTTTGCTCATGTGAGTGATACAATATATGGAAAGAAATTTTGGTCCAATTCCTAAAACATGAATAGTTTATCCAAATTTATTGTTTCCAATAAGGACATTGCCACATTAAAAAATAGGTAGGGTTGAATAATCAACAATACAACTTCCTCTCCATCCTATTTTGTTGATAGTTGGAGAGTAAGTGTTGGTGTTTTTTCATATGCCTAGTGGCTTCAAAGTTGGCAACCCACTCTTATGGAGAAGTGGAGATGCATTGTCAAGGACCATTAGGCTCTACTACCTTTATGGACTAAAAAAAAAACATGATACCAGTGCTACCCTGGAAAAAAACAACATTTTTTACTAAAAAGAGAGGATAAGGGGGTGCGATGCACTAGAACAAGGCACACAATTAGCAAACAAAACCTTAAAATTGTCTAAAAGACCTAAACACTACCCACGAAAGGAGGTAATTGGTGAAGAAGAGGGTAAACATCTTAGAAACTTGAATACTGTTCAAAAAGGGAGTGTTGAAACCCTAGTTTCAACCTTGAAATTGCCCTAAAACAACACCATAAACAATTTTTTCAAATTAAAAAAAATTGCTTGATATAGAAAGAAGAGTCCACAGTAGCTCTCATACCATGTTGAAATCATAAGAATATAGTTCATCCATGGTGATATATTCAAGAAACCCTAATCCAATCATCAAACTAATATATTTATACCAATCATTGCTATAGATCATAAGAAATATATTTACATGCCATATCTTCGTTCAATAACAATTGGCTACATAGGTAGAGTGAAATACCACAATTAGAGCAAATTGTTTAAAGGTGCCCTTAGGCAATGAATAAATGAATTCACTCAAATGAGATGATACAAATGAGAAGTATATAATTGTATTTATACACATCCTCATGGTTAGGGTGACAAGGCTAACTTAGTCAAATATAGAAAGTACAATAAATGGGCTAGTTAGGTATCCATGTGGAGGCTCCATAAAGCTATAATCAATACAATGGATTAACACATGGTCTCAAGTGAAGAGTAACCACATTATCTCAACAATCTTCTATTATCGAGTTAGATTCTTCATCCCCGTATTCAAATTGTATTTTCTTTGTTTCTTCCTCTCTTGGTTGGTTTTCCTACTTGTAAGCAACTTTAAATTCTCTTAAGATTACATATTGACTACAACAATCTTCCTTGTTTCCAAGTTCTAGAGCTTGTAGCCTTTTACACTATATTTATTACCAACAAAGATAGATATTTATGCTTTATTGTCCAACTTACATTTTTTCTCCTTTGGAACATGAACACATGCATCGCAACCAA
The DNA here is from genome assembly GCA_027924585.1 of Larix kaempferi. Lineage (NCBI taxonomy): Eukaryota > Viridiplantae > Streptophyta > Pinopsida > Pinales > Pinaceae > Larix > Larix kaempferi. The sequence continues at coordinate 1,051,457 of BSBM01000035.1, forward strand.
AAACTCTAAGATGTGCAAGAGAGGGTTTCTTACAAGTCCATGTTTCATGTGAATTTTTATCCACCAATGCTATTGAAGGTGATCTATTTGTGAGGTAACATGCAATATTGATTGCCTATGTCCATAATTCCTACAGTAATCTTGCACCACCCATAATACTTCTTTCGTTTTCCATCAATGTCATATTCAACTTTTCTACAAATCCAATCTATCGAGGCACATACAAAGTGGTGTTTTGTCTAGATACACCCCACTAGTTACAAAATTGATGAAATTTGTTTCCACACAACTCTCAATTGTTATCTATGCTTAACACCCTTACCTTTTTATTTGTTTGGTTTTCCACCAAAACCTTGAACTCTTTGAACTAGCTAAAGGCATATGACTTCGACCAACATAAAAACATCCAGGTATTCCTCAAGAAATCATCTATGAATGAATCATAATACACTATTTACCCATTGATGGAACATGCACCCATCCAATTAAATCACTATATATTAGCTCTATACTTCCTTTATTCTTTTGTGCCACCAAATGGAAATCTAACCCGATTTTGTTTACCATAAACACAATGTTCATAGAGATCAAAACCTTTATTGTGCAAAGCTTGAAGGCTTTTCTCTCTAGTATGTCCCATTATTTGATGTTAGGGTGTTGTCTTCTCTATATAAAGAGTAGTGTTTCTATTATTTTCATTCTCAGGAAAAACATAATTGTTACACCCATGAGTCATAATGCTTCCCATTGTCTTTTACAATGTTCCAATCCAAACACCTCTTGTCACCATCATTGCTCCTTAAACCATCTTGCATGTATAATTTATTCAAATGTAGTAAGCACATCCAAATCACTCATCTTACTCACAATGAATAGGTTTCTATACAAGCCTAAAATATGCAAAACAAAATGAAGGGTTTTAATTCTTCCATCTTTAAGCAACAACCTAACCCTCCCACATCCTATGATTTTGGCCATTGAATCTTCTCACAAAAAAGCATAATCTCCATTATACTTTTCATATTCACAAAACCACTCTTTATGATAAGTCATATGAAAAAATGAACTTGAGTTTATCAACCATTCATCATGATTTGAATGTGTGCTTGTAGATGTCAAGTACATGTCCCCTCCTTTGTTTGAGAGGGCCTTTGCTTTTTTGGAAGGGGCATTATCAAATCCCTTACTTTTATCAACATTTTTAGATCCTTTCTAGTCCTACTTCATATACACAATTTGACCACATTTCCAACATTTCCTTATATTTTTTCGGGAGATTTAGACCTCCCTCTAGGATTTGATTTGTCCCAGAGAATACTTTTATTTCTATCCCTTGGATGACCTCCCACAAACAAGGCATTCTTAGATAGACCCTCCATGGATTTTTGCCTCATTTCTTTTGATAATACGGATGTAATTACATCCTCAAACTTTAATGTAGATTGAGTAGTATTGCCAACAACTACGATAAGATTACTATGAATTTACAAAGAACATAACACAATGATATATTTATCTTTTTCATCCAATTTAATATCAGCATAAGCTAACTAACTTACCAAAATGTTAAAATCATTAAGATGCTTTGAGTCACAATGCTGCCATAATTCATCCTAAGGTTGTACAAATTATTCCAAAATAGTTTGTTTATTAGGGACTTTCATTGATACAAAGCACCTAACTTCTCCCATAGATCCTTAGTCCTGGCTTATCCTATGTGATTCAACAAAATTGAATTTGGAAGGCACAACCAAATAGTATTCTTCACCTTCCTATCCAACTTTTTCAATCTTCATTCACCACATTTGTGGGTTTTTCTTAAAACAACAACTAGCTGATCTCTACCCATAATAAGGTTTTCAATCTTCAACTTCCATAACATGAAGCTTTATGCATTAAATTTCTCAATCTTTGTTCTTGAAGTGCTCCCCATTATCTCTCACACAAGATTCCCTTGCACAAAGCGACCACTCAAAAATTGGTTTATCACAAACCCAAGATACCCTTGCTCTTCGAGGAAATAGTTAAACCCTATAACCAAAAGTGTCCCCATGAATACAATGACCTTTCTTTGGCACCAAATGAGGAGTTTGATAAACCTATGCAAGAGAATATATCCTAACAAATTATTAAAACAAAAGAAAACAATGGAGCACACACAGTACACAAAATATTTACCCTAGAAACCCTTATAGGAAAACCAACAAACTCAAAGTCACGCCTCTCTTTGTGATTATATAAACTAAGCCATTCACAACACACATTGACAACAAAGGGTGTTGATCCAAAATTTGAAGATTAATAACCATTGAGAGTTAGATAGTGTTGAGTGTCATTATGAACAACGCATTATTTGACAAGGACAACCGCTCAAGCACGTCAAGGTGGTTATATTTGGCTTAGTATCCATGTGCCTCTAATTACCTTTAAGCACGTGCATCACCATTTTGTTGGTTTGACATTTTTGTTTGTGTCTCGGTCAACTTTTAAGATTCTACATGCTTTTGGGTTGTTATGTATTAAATGCATTATTAACTATGCCTCATCCACTATGGGTATAAAAATATGCTCATTTTTTGTATGAGTATGGGTGAAAGGTAATTTATTTGTAAATTGTTGTATGTTATGGTTGATCAACTAAGAATGTAGTTTCTTTACTATTTATTGTGTTTTCACATAATCGCTATTTATTATTTTGTTTATCTAATTGTATTTATTAATTTAGAATTTATTATGATTTGGAATTTGATTAACATTCTTACTATTTTAAAATTTGCTAAAAATCCCATATTCTTACTATTGATTGATTACTTGACACTTGTTCAATTTATTATAATTCATACCCATGTATTTCCAATGGAGACTATTCTCCTCCCATTACTTTTGAATGTGAATACATTCCATAAAATATACATATCTATTTCCACTAAGATTATTCTCTTATGGTCACTCATATGTGTAGGCACTTCTTTCACACACATCTTTTCCACTATAGCATTCTCCTCCCATTACCCTTGTACGTGCACACAATCCTTAGCATTGCCAACAACTTTGTTTTTTCACTCTCACTAAATAATAAGTATTTTTTTTTACTTCTTTTGAATGTGAATACATTCCATAAAATATACATATCTATTTCCACTAAGATTATTCTCTTATGGTTACTCATATGTGTAGGCACTTCTTTCACACATATCTTGTCCACTAGAGCATTCTCCTCCCATTACCCTTTACGTGCACACAATCCTAGCATTGCCAACAACTTTGTTTTTTCACTCTCAATGAATAATAAGTATTTTTTTTTACTTCTACATGTTTTATTTTTCCTTCAAAAGGAGTTATTAGCCTCATATGATATTAATATAATATTTAGATCATGTTTCCTCAATTTCATTATTTGAACATGTCATTTATGAGATTTGAATACGTGTCTCTTCCCATAATTTATGACTTATTAAACCAAATACACGTTAGGAAGAGTGACAACTAATTTCAATAAAAAATCACTTTAAAAAATGATTAATTAATGGTAGTTTAAGTTACGTACACTTAATCAACTAAGCATAATCAATATTTGAGAGGTTGGAGCTTTTACCTAAATATTACAGTCCCGACTTATTGAGCGAAACACTTGTAGTGAAGGCTCACAACTAACTTTGCCAACAAATCACTTCAAAAAGGTGATTTGGTGGCATCAAGTAAGTTAGGACAATTTGTAGCACATGCACTTAGTCGACTAAGCATTGTAACTAGAGCTTGGGAGGTCAAAACTCTTGCCCAAGTATTGAGGTCATGACTTATTAAACAAAACATAGTAGTTAAGGTTCAAAAACCAACTCCACTAATAAATCACTTCAATAAAAGTGACTCAAAAGAGACAAGTTAAGTCACGAGGAATTGTAACACACACACCTAGCCAACTAAGAAAAACTAGCACCCTACATGTTATTAACAAATCACTTCAATACAAGTGACTCAAAAGAGACAAGTTAAGTCACGAGGAATTGTAACACGCACACCTAACCAACTAAGAAAAACTAGCACCCTACATGTTGAAGCTTTGGCCTAGATATTAAACTCATCACTTATTAAATCAAATACTTGTAACAAAGGCTCATAACCAACTTTGCCAACAAATCACTTCGATGGTGACAGGCTAATTTACAACACACCATGACACACACACACTTAATTGACTTAGCACAACCAATTGTTTGGAAAGCTGAAGCTCTTTTCTAAGTATTGAACTCATGACTTATTAAACCAAATACTTGCAGTGAAGGTTCATAACCAACTTTGCTAATGAATCACTTCAATAAAAGTGACTATATGGTAGCTAGCACCAACTAAGCATAACCAATTCCCCCCAAAATTAAAACTCTTACATAAAAATTAAACTCGCAACTTTCAATCATACATGTGTAATAATAATAGAACCATATCCAGGGTATGGAATCCCAAATTCGAGATAGAATTCATAAGCCTAGCCCGGAGCAGCTCATTGTAGAGTTGGTAAAATTGGTTGACGACGCGGGTTCCACTTGCACTAGGGAAACCAAACACACCAAAATTCTTTGTCTGTTTTGGTATACCAAGACACTTATGGGACAAGTTCTTATCGACTACGTAGAAGGACGGTTCCAAGACAATCCTTAGGGCATGGATATGGAAGTACGAATGGAGTGCATGGAGGGTTGGCTCCATCGATTGACTCAGGCTCAAATGGATTTAGATGCTCATCTCAATGCAAAGATCAATGCATTGGCTCGCAAATTGATTGGCAAGGATTTCAACTAGGCTGCATAGAACACTGCTGCTGCTCAGATGATATTTCATTGTCAGCCCCATCTTCATCAGCTTGGTGATCCTTTTGGAGCCACGCAGGAACCTCCTACTCTAGGTGCTGAGCGTTTTAACTCCTTCCCTGTCTTTATCTCAAACAACGAATAGACTCAACAAGGGCCCTATGCTTTCAATTTTTTGTCTCTGCCATGAGATGCTTGAACTTAGTCCTATTTTGGTTTTTGTGGTCATAATCCCCCGCCCGTGGGGGGCCTTTTTAGTCTTTTGGTACAGGCTCTTAGCTCTTTCCTGATTGTTTCTAACTAATTGACTTATTAAATCTTTTGGCTTGAAAGGCACCTCATGCCCCCAATAGACTCTAGGCTTTAGCTTTTTAAAAACTCTTGCCCTCCTTTTATAGTTTTCTTAATTTTAATAGATTATGAATTTATAAATATATATATATATATATATATATATATAAAAGGCTCATAAACAACTCCATTTACTAATCACCTAGACAAAATGTTAATTGATATACAAAAACAACATTACCTTACCTTCTTAATAAAATACATATTATCAACACAATTCCATTTAAATTAAAATAACGAGTAAGACTTCTAAAAATTAAAAAAGAAAAAAAAGAAAAAAAGAAAAGGCAAGAGCGTATGTTTCTTTATGTTCAAGCAAAAGGAAACTTGGGAGATCTGTAACAATTTAAAGGCGAGGTTGGAGTAATCGGAGGCAGTGAGCGAGCGAGCTGAGCTGAACTGAGCAGAGCAGAGAGAAGAGAAGATCATAGACATGGAGTGTGTATTCGGGCTGGTAGGGGATGGTTTCACTATGATAGTAGGCGACACGTCGGCAGTGCAGAGCATTGTGGTGCAAAAGACATCGGAGGACAAAATAATGATTCTCGATTCACACAAGCTCTTGGGTGCAAGCGGCGAGGGTGGTGATAGGTATTATTATTTATTTTTATTCATCACATTTTCTGCACTTATTCATTCACTTTATCATTCAAGGGGTTTCTAGGGTTTTATCCCCCACCCCGATCAAATAATGCGAAGAATGACATTCTGCGTGTGTGTAAGATTTCAGGGTACAATTTACTGAGTACATTCAGAAGAACGTTCATCTGTATCAGTTTCGTAATGGCATTCCGCTGTCTACGGCAGCCACTGCCAACTTTACCAGGGGCGAACTTGCCACAGCTTTGAGAAAGGTAAGTCTATGGGCCCTAACTCGAGAAAATAATTACATAGTAGAGTAGAATTCTCCCCAAATTTACAGCTTTCAGTTATCTGAGCTTGATTAGAGAGCAGAAAGGGCTTTAAATCTCGATTTAATCTTTTTGATAAAGTCTATTGTTTTTTTGTACGGCTAATTAAGAAAATAATTAGTCAACTTATTAAAGATATCTACTAGATAAATTCAATTGGGTTTTTTCTAAATAAGAAATCTTTGTGGTCATTATGGTACAACTTATTTAAAAACTAACCAGTCAAATAATTATTTTCTCAAAAGAGATTTATAATTTTTTACACTATTTTTTATTTATTTATAAGAAAATGCCTTCTCACTATTAATAAAACAATATATAATATATTTCTTTTCCCAAGAAATAAATTTTATAGTTGATATTTCAAAGATGAAATCAAAATATACATTGTCTGGTCTTTTCCGGCAAAAAGGAACTGTCAAGTTCAGACATGTTCTGTACCTACTTATTACAGTCATGCAAGGCCTTTTTAAACCTTCTATTGTTCTTCATATCATCAAAAAATAAAACAGAAAATGCCTTTTCAGGACATTGAATCAAACATTCGAAAATTTTAAGACCACTGGGCCTGTCATAAGCAGGACTTAAACTGCATATTAATATATTAGAGACCAAACAGATTCCGAAAAGAGATCATCTCCTTTGAACTCTTGTTCCGAAAGTGTCTTCCTGCAAGGATATTGTTTCTTTGGAAAGATAAACATCTCGAACATTAACTTTTCTATAGATGTGAGAAAATAATTTCTGAAAACTTTCTCTTTACCTCCAATACCCTGTTCATGATTGGATTAAGAAGCAGACTCTCAATCTGGCATTTGTTGTTTGCACAATCCATTAGCAACTTGAAGTCTCCCATGATCCATGTGAGAAAATAATTTCTGAAAACTTTCTCTCTACCTCCAATACCCTGTTCATGATTGGATTAAGAAGCAGGCTCTCAATCTGGCATTTGTTGTTTGCACAATCCATTAGCAACTTGAAGTCTCCCAGGATCCAGAGCTTGTCAATACGTCTATCTACAGCACACTTCATGAGAAGCCAAAGAGCAAAAATTTGAGCTCTATTTGTTCCCTGCCATTGAAATTTTATTAAAAGATATCAAAATTAAATTTTCTAGATGTGTGTCCGCATTTCAAAGAGTCTCCTAATGGAGGGAGCATATATATATATCTATATCAAATAATACTGCTCTAGAACAGTCCTCAAGAAGAGTATTCTGTATCAAGTACATTGCACAAAAATGTGTTCGATTAAAGAACCCAAAATAGATCAGTCACCCAGTAAGACCCTTACAAGAGAGCATCCCAAAGGATTTTTTATAAGAATATGTAAGAACTCCAAAAATCATATAAAAGGAGCACGTTGAAATCCTATGGACTTGCTTTCCACCCGTTCTTTAATCATCCATGCACCTGATTCCAATTGAACACCTGCTTTTGAGAGTCTATCAGCAGCCACATTCCTCTGTTTGTAAACATGGTGTAAAGGTAAAACATTAAAAGCTGACCAAGTAAGTCTATCAGCAGCCACATTCCTCTGTTTGTAAACATGGTGTAAAGGTAAAACATTAAAAGCTGACCAAGTAAGTTGAATTTCTTCATATATAGGCCCCAAATAAATTTTTTCCAATGAGTGTCCCATTCACTCAGTTTACCACAACAAGAGAGTCACCAAAGATTTAAAGGTTTTGCATACATTTTTCAGCTGCCAGTGTCCCATGGAACAGGCCATAAACCCTATTTTATTCGCATTATCAGAATAATCAAGCTGAGAAACAGAATTGGACATACGAAGCTGCCATAAACCCTATTTTATTCACATTATCAGAATAATCAAGCTGAGAAACAGAATTGGACATACGAAGCTGTTTTCTGATCACCATTTCTTTGATCTTGCCGGATACACTAACATGAACAGGTTGAGTAGCCGAGTCAGCCTTTCCTGACCTCTGAGATGTAGTCTCTTCTGTCTTTTTCGAAGGGACCTCATCATCCTTTTGTGAGAAACCCTAATGTCTGATGATTTGTTACAGTTTTTTTCCACTTCTTTGGCAGTAAGTGTGCTAGATTTTTGCACCGAGAGGTGCTCTACAGCCCAGTATGAGGGAGATCTTGTTAGTCGAGTGTTTGTCGAATTTGTCGAGTAACAAAATAATACAAAGTAAACAAAAAAGAATAATACAAAGTTAAAAGTAATAAATATTATGTCGGCCATAAACAAAAAAGAATAATACAAAGTAAAAAGTAAATATGAGACTTAAATTAGAGACTTTAGAGCTTAGGATTAGGTGGTAAATATTATGTCGGTCATAAACAAAAAATAATAATACAAAGTAAAAAGTAAATATGAGACTTAAACTAGAGACTTTACTTTTTACTTTTAATACAAAGTAAAAAGTAAATATGAGACTTTAGAGTGTTTGTCGAGTAACAAAATAATACAAAGTAAACAAAAAAGAATAATACAAAGTAAACAAAAAAGAATAATACAAAGTAAAAAGTAATAAATATTATGTGGGCCATAAACAAAAAAAAATAATACAAAGTAAAAAGTAAATATGAGACTTAAACTAGAGACTTTAGAGCTTAGGATTAGGTGGATCACGTATTGCACTCAAGGAGCTATTCAAGGAGAGGTTTGCACCTCGGGAGATTTAATCCCTCTCGGCACTTGATAGAGCCTAAGATTTGGATCTAGGCTGGTTTAACCCAGACCTGATGGGTTAGCTTAAGGGAGCAGTCTGCAACCAAATGATCGTGTTTGTGGCATCTGAGGCATGTAAACTGAATTCCTGCGTAGTCCAGAATCTGCAAATTAGTGATAGGACCTTTCTGAATGAACATTTCTTCTTCTAACCTTCATGAAGATCCAGACCTACCAGGGTACTTGCTAAGGTCAGACCTCAAGTCCAAATACCCCTAATCTTCTTCCATTAAAGTGCTTATAGAACAAGGCTGTTGCAAGTGGAACTGGGAGCAGGAAACACAATTTTCAAAAAGCTTTCAGGAATGGAGTATTTTTATATATTACATAATACTTGCTAAGGTCAGACCTTGACTCCAAATACCCCAAATATTCTTCCATTAAAGTGCCTATAGAACAAGGCTGTTGCAAGCAGGACTGGGAGCAGGAAACACAATTTTCAAAAAGATTTCGGGAACAGAGTGTTTTTTATATATTACATAATTTAATATATTTTGATGCATACATATTAAAAAACATGCAGAATGCTGAATTAGCCGCAAAAAATGTGAAAACGTAGATATAACTATTGGATTAATGATGATTATTAAATCATCAATCATTCAGTACACATAACATCAATCATCTGGCAGCTATAACTTATAACATTGTCATCAAAGGATCAATCATCAACCACAACATTAACCTTCAAGTTTCAGCGTAAATTTGATCACCATCATGATCACCCAATAGTTCAGCCTCCAAGCATTCTAAAGCTATGGATCCATCCTCCAAATTAATCTCCTCTGGATTGTTGTCTCAAGTCACATATGTTATATCATTCTTGGCCACACGACAATAATGGGACAACAACCTCAAGTTGTAGTGCACATAAACCAAGCTTTTTGCCCGATTTATTTTCAAGCTATTTCTCTTCACACTATGGATGAAGTTGTAGGTGCTCCAATACCTCTATGATAAGTGTTAACAACTCCTGAAAGCACCCTCATCATCAATTTATGTAGATGAGCCATACATGTTGCACCATTCGATAGGATTCAACCTATCTCAATCTTTAGTTGCATGTAGGTTAACAAAGACTCCATGCTCACCGATGTATTGGCTCAATTGGTTTTGTACTTGAGCACACTCCTCTTCATCGGGGATTGACTTGTCTAATGCAAGCATATACCCATTTTGTACCTCTAGATCTATCTGTGGTTTTCTCCTAACCCTACCCAAAGTTGTTGGTTGGGCCAACCAAGATGGAGAATAAGATTTTGGTCTAAGGATGTATGCTAGGGCATGGAGTGGAACATTTAGATTTTTCCACCTTTTGACCACATATTTATGAATATGATCATACAAGATTGCATCTCTCTCCTCAACCATGTCTTTGATTTGGCCTAGCATGTTATCCATCTTCTCATACACCTCCCCACTTATCGATTGATTGCATTTGCAAACTGAATCATACTATAAACTTAGTGAACTGTAGAGCATATGTAACCGGTGCCCAAAATTGACCATCAAGAATAGTGTCCACCTCTTGAAATTCATGTATATCAAATGTGGATGCAACCTTGTCTTTCAAAGCTTGCCATGAATCACTTGAGACCTTACTAGCCAATGGCTCTCTTACCTTCAAAAAGTGCTTGAAGGTGAAGTATTAGGAAGCAAATCTGGTCTTTGCAATCTTAAGGAGCTCCAACCTAGATTGAATGCGAAAAATGTGGTGGAGCATGTTATGATTGGTAATAACATGACCCACCACATTGCACCAATCCATCTATAATTAGGGTTCTTCATCTTCATAATGTCATGCATCAAAAGGTTCAGTGTGTGAACCAAACACCCTAACCAAAATATGGTACAGTAGATATCCTTAATGATTGCTCCTATTGCCTTACCATTAGTAGCATTTGTTGAAGATTGTAGCTTGGACAAGAACTTCTGCATAGGTTTAGTGTCAAACGCGTCAGAAGTAGTTCGAGTCAAATCTATTTTGTATTTCACTTTAGTAATCAAGTGAAAGGCTTATACTTAGTTGTTGGGTCTAATAAAGTGTATTTTGATACATTAGTGATTTAGACTAATCCTAACTGTACATCTCATTGTGAGATTAGGTTTTAACTCAAGTATAAAGGCAAGTCAAGGTAGAGGGTTCAGACACTTTCATTCACTCAAAGACAAGTTTTGTTGGGAGCTGATATAATTCATTTGTGGAGCAGAGTTAGAGCACCAAAGAGGAGCCTAGGTTTAGTATTAGGTGGAGAGCAGTAGGTTGATATGCACAATGAAGTTTTTACGATTGTATGGATTCTGTATGAACAATCCATATAGTTGTATGGACATGGCGTATAGTAGGCAACATACAACATGTTGTTTTCTTGTTTTTGGTAGGTAGATTTTCTTAGTAAGTGTCCATATTTGTTTTGTTTTGGGTGTATCGTACAATTGTTAGTTTGACAACTTATGGAGGTTTCCTTGTAAGCTTTGAATCGTTAACGAAACATTGATTTGAAGGAGTAATTATATGTGTATTGTGTTTTTACTTCCGCTGTTTACTTTCTAGCTATATGTGTGATTATTGATATGTGAAAAATTTAATTTTTGTAATTAAATAACAATTTTATTTAGTTGAGAACATAAGGACAACAATCTCTTAGAGTTTTGAAAATTAACATGGTATCAGAGCTTCTCTGATTGAGAGGATTTGAAGAGTTTACGATAGCAGATCAATTGTCAGAAACAACTACTAGAACCAACTGTCAAGAACTAGGACCAATAGTTAGACGGTTTCAGAGGTTGTACTTATCAATTTTGGGAATTTGTGTGTAGATCAGAGATGGCATCAACTAACCCCAAGTTCGAGGATAGATTAGAAGGTGCCTCGAAATTCCTATCATGGAAAGTCAGGGTAACTTTTCTATTAGAAGAGAATGATCTTTGGGATATCGTCAAGGATGTAGTAACTGCGTAGACAGATCTACAAGCTTTGGTAGTTCACAACAAGAAAGAAATAAAAAGCCAAGCGAATGATCATGGATGCCAGAAAGGATCATTTGATCCCTCATATATCCAAGAAGAAGACAACGAAGGGGATGTTCCATGCCCTAGTTAGCCTTTACCAAAGCAAGAACATAAATAGGAAGATGATATTGTGTAACACACTTAGATTTGTAGAGATGACCATATTAGACATCATCACCAATTAATTGATGAAGGTTACATAGATTTGTGATCAACTTGCAGCAGTCGGGGAGAAGGTTGAAGATAGAGCTAGTGAATTGAGCATTGAATAGGTTCCCATCTCAATGGGAAACATTTGTCGAGGATGTTTGTGCTCGGGAGAATTTTCCCTCATGGGAAAGATTGAGGGATGATTGTATCTAGGAGGAGACTAAGATGGAGCCAAAATCCAACAAGCAGGGAGGTGACAATGACCATGCCCTATTTGGTCAAACAAAGAAGGGCAGAGGTAAAGGACCCAACAAGGGTAAGGTAAAGAGTGAGGAATCAACCTCACAACCAGGGAAGGACTTGAGTAAAATCAAGTGTTCATATGTCATAAGCATGGCCTTTATGCATCACAATGTATAGAGAAGTAGGGTAAAAGGAAGCAACAACGACATCAGGTAGTAGCCTTAATTGAAACTCAGATGAACGAGTTTGCCTTGAAGTTTGAGAAGGATTTCTTGATGTTATCTTGCCTTTCTTCTAGCATGGTTTCGAAGAATGCTTGGTATGTGGACAATGGAGCATCTATGCATATGACATTATCTCAGGAGCTATTTTTCAAGTCTAAGGGAGCATGTCTCAGGAGTTCAAGTCGAGCTTGGTGATGATGCCAAGTATCTAGTAGCGGGAGTTGGTACCATTCCTTTCCAACTCTAGTCAGGTAACTTTTTAGGCTTTTATTCATGTGTTGTTTGTTCTAGGCCTCAAGAAGAATTTGCTTTCAATTTCTGTCATGGAAGATAAGGGCTTTGTAGTAAAATTCAAGAACCAGTAAGTCCTTATAATTGAAAGAGTCTAGCCCAAGATCAACTCAAGTGATCAAGGCTAGGGAAGGCAATTTATACAGGTTACGGGGTGAGCTTGTTCAAGCCTTAGTGCATAACACAAACAACTTGTGCGAGTTATGGCACAAGAGGATGGGGCACCTGCATCACAATGCACTACCTCTTGTGTGGCAGATAGTTATAGATTGTCTAGAGTTCAACATTGAGCAACAAGGTGTATGTAGAGGGTGTGTGCTTGGCAAGTATGCCAAGGCTGATTTTCTAAGCATTGAGCACAAGTCTAAATGGGTTCTAGACCTAGTGCATTTGGATGTGCGTGGATCGATGTCAATAACATCAATCACAGGAAGCATGTACTATGTTTCCTTCATTGGTAACGTCTCTCTCAAAGCGAATCTACTTTCTAAATACCAAGGATGAGGTCTTTAGCAAGTTTTAGGAGTTCAAAGCTCTAGTGGAGAACTAGAAAGGGAAGGAGATCAAAGTTTTTGAGTTTGAAAAATGGGGTTGAGTATACCTTCAATGATTTTGAGGATTTCTTTAAGGATGCAAGAACCAAGAGGGAGTTCACTCTTTCGTACAACCCATAGCATAACACAAATAAATTGTGCGATTTATGGCACAAGAGGATGGGGAACCTGCATCACAATCCATTGCCTCTTCTATGGGAGATGGTCATTGGTCTTCCGAAGTTCAACATTGAGCATTAGGGTGTATACATAGGGTGTGCGCTTGGCAAGCATGCCAAGGTTGCTTTCCCAAGCAAGATCACAAGTCTAAAGGATTCTACACCTAGTGCATTCGAATGTGTGTGGATCGATGCCAGTAGCATCAATCATAGGAAGCATGTACTATTTTTCCTTCATTGATGATTTCTTTTGCAAAACTTGGATCTACTTTCTAAAGACCAAGGATGGGGTCTTTAGCAAGTTTCAAGAATTCAAAGTTCCAGTGGAGAATGAGACAGGGAAAAAGATCAAAGTTTTGAGATTAGACAATAGGGGTGAGTATACCTCCAATTATTTGAGGATTTCTACAAGGATGCATGAATTAAGAGGGAGTTCATTGTTTTGTACAACCCACAACAAAATAGGGTTGCAGAGCAAAGGATCGATCCATCATTGGGGCTCCTAAGGCCATGATACATGACTAGGATTTGCCAATGTTTCTATGTGTAGAAGCATGCAACACAAGTGTCTACATTCAGAACAGGTGTCCTCACAGGATTTTGGAGGACAAGACACCAAAGGAGGCATTTATTGCTGTGAATCCAGAGGTGAGCCATTTCTACATCTTTGGTTGTCCAGTTTATGTCTATATACTAGTTGAGAAGATGACCAGGTTGGAGCCCTTCGACAAGAAGGGTTTATTTGTTGGTTATGGTGAGACTTCAAAGGCCTACAAGATCTATATTTTAGGGGAGAGAAATACAACTGTAAGTGTTGCCGCGGAAAGCACACCTAGGGGGAATGTGGTAGAAATCTTCAAGCCACTCGGTGTGTCCTTTAGGGCAAGTCTCGAGTCAAGTGTTGTCACCTGATCTTGACTCCTCCTTTTAGGCAAACTCCCAACAAAGCCAAGGGGGGTAGACCATAAGAAAAGTTTACTAAAGCTTTTAGTCTTTAGATGTTAAGGTGGAAGTGAGTTTTTAGGATGACTGATTGAAACAATATATTGCAAATAGATGTAAATTAAATCAACAACATATAAAATATAAAGATATGACTTCAAACAACAATGAATATATATTAAGCAAAAAAACAGTATTGTTGTGAAGTTGATCAGTGCCAATATGGAGTCAAATGTATTGTATGCTGCTGAGAATAACATGTTTTGCAATTGTGTTTTGGTCAGTTTTAGGATTATTATGATGAATAAATTAAGGGGAAGGGGGATTCCCAATACCGTGAGGTACTGGGAATATGTCTAGATTCTGACAAATGTGGCTCATCACGAGAACATATGGGCTAGATGGAGTCTTGAGGGGATGTCCAACACTACACCAAACGAGGGTGCAACCTGACGGGGCCCGAAGGTCACTGTCTAGTAATTCCTGCTTTCTCCGAAGAATTTGCCCACACAAGGCAAGCAAGCTTCGGAACGCCGGATTTTCGTTGGTTTTAAGGGAATTGATTTTAATAAGTATGAATTGCTTAATTAAATGTGGAAATTGTAGAATGCAACACTTCCACTTTTGGATATTCCAAAGCTCAGGCAAGCCTACGATGCATAGAGCATACACGGTGTAGTAAATTGTTAAATGGCAGGAATCTCTTTTCCACGCATTGCTTTGTTGGGCAAACACTTAAACAACGTAGTACTTCGGGAAATCAAATATCAAATTATACGATTGCAAGAAAAGTAAATTGTAAGATTCTAAACAAAAAGAAAAATATGAGACTAATTTCTACAACAAAGAATCTCTTTTCCCTTGCGGTACTTTGGGATTTGGGAAAGCACTGCTGGGTTAGTGTTCTTTTGTTAAAAATGAAATAAAGTAAAAGTAATGATTGATCTTAAGTTGATTGAAAGTTTAACTAATCTAGGAATTATCTTGCGGTAAAAAGCAAAAGAAAATGCGAAAAAAGGACGATACGGGCTTCCCCCAAATGGGGGGAAGAGGGGTGTGCGAGCTTTAAAAGGCCACTTGCTTTTTATTAATTTTTTTACAACATGCTTTGAAAAAAAAATGCCTTTGATCCTTATAAATTTGGATCAAAAGGCTTACAAAAAGGGGAAGAAGGGGAGATAAGAAGAGGGATGAATAAGGCTCCTTTTTTCCGGTTCAACTCTTCAAAACTCTTTCGATTCCGCTTTCCTGTAAGCAAAAAATCAAGAAACCAGCAAACTAATACTTTTGGAAATTAGTAGATTAGCTCAAAAATACATAAAATTTACAGAAGATAAATACTTGCAAAAGATGGGAAAAATTAATAACTTCAAGTACCAAAAACAAAACTAGATCAAGGCTTGAAATTTGAACTTTAAATATTCTAGATCTACTAACTTGCGTAACAATTAGATGTAATATAAAACAATTATAGACGTAATATAAAACTAATTATAGATGTAATATAAAACTATCTTTTATTAAGCAAAAAAGAACCAAGTAACTAGAAAGAAAGAAGTTTAATTTTAAGGCGAGGAAGAAAGGACGCTTGCTCAAGCGTGAATCTCTTTTGAGATTTGCAGATACCAATGGAAGCAAGCAAAGTAATTTTTTCGATACTTGAAGAAGAGGGAGATGGAGCTTAGCTCCACCCCTTACTCCAAAAGAGAACCTTGAAAAGCTTGATCACACTTGCAAACAAAGGTCAAATCTGGTACATTTAACACATTAAAACCAAAAGAACATGCAATATAACTTACTATAACATGCTACTCTCAAATCTTTAGATGCAATAATGTAAGTAAATAACTTGAAGACTGCAAATATTTACTCTATGTGCTTTAGGAAAGCCCTCTAAGCCAAAATGATTACCAAATTTGACAAGCATGCATAAAACTAAAACAATATTACCTCATACACCATTCACAGATCTGACATGCACCATTGGACCTCGAAAGCCTCAATATTATTCTAAAGCAATAGCAAAATTTTTACAAGAGCAGAGGTTCCTTGCATTCGTCCAAATGGAGGAGAAAGGCCCCGCTTAAATAGAGAAAGCCAAGCCCCAGGGGGGGCAGACTCATCTGGAGAAGAAGGGGGGCACATGAGAGAGTTTAGGGAGCTAATTGCTCCTCGATTCAAGCTTGATTGGAGTTTGATCTCAAGAGGTGGGCGCCACCTCACAAGAGGTGCGCCCCCTCATCCTTGTGGTGCCCCCTCATCCTTTGTTGCTTCACCATCCAATCCCATGACGCCAAATAAGCCAACTCGCCCTCCTTTGGAGAGAGGGTGCATTCCATAACTTGAGATGACTAATCCTCTCTCGGATTTGATTGAATTCAATCGATTGTGATTGATTTGGCCTCCGATATTGATTACCAGTTGAATTGGATCTTCACTGGGACAAAATTCCTTTGATTTAGGAATTTGATTTTCTCTCACATCTTTATTTTTTTATTCATTTTTTGACTTTTTTGGAGAGAATTTTATTTAAGTGATAAATAATCACTCAAACACTTAGGAAAGTGGGTTTTGGGGTAGTGTGGGTGCATTGAGTTAGAAAACGAGCACCCCCATTGCAAATTCCCCCTCTAGACCACACTTTTATGACACTTTGAATTTTTATAATTAACTTATTAAAAAATGACCCGTTTTATGAGAAAATTTTATTTTTGCTGAACTTAACAAAAATCCTAGGGTACCTAGTACATGTTCATAATGACTCAAAATAATGCCTAGCATGGTAATATACATTGACACTTAAGCTTTCATAACCTCCTAAGGCCCAACCACCTAGGCGACTATTCCAGCTTTGGAGGAGTGGGTGAAAAGCTCGAAAATTATACAATACTTAAAAGTAAGTATAATTAACAAGGGAAAAACACCATGGAATAGTTGACTCAATGTTTAGAATCAGGAAAGCCAAGTTTGTTACATACTTTCATCATGCTACGACATTTTATTACAATATCCCCGAGGGGTATGAACATGCAAAAAATAAAAAAAGGGGGGCAAAAATTGGCCCTGAGGAGACTTCTGAACTTCTGAGCACTGATAATGAACAATTGAATTGTTCACAACTTTGGTGGCTCACTGGAAATCCACCTAAGTGCAACTTAGTGGATAACAGTAAGAAGGGATGCAAAGTTTGAGGAAGACTTTGTATTTATGAAGTCTCATGAGCCTATTCTAGTGAGTGACAGGACGAGGAGCAGGAAGCTCCAAAGGTTGTGCTAGGTTCATCAACTACTTCTAGTTTAGGGTAGTAGCCTTCAAGTGTAGAGGAGGAACCACCAACTCGCACTAGTTTTGTCAGGAGACCTCGATGGTTCACTCAGACATTGAGGGATGCACAGGAACATGTTGAGGCTCCTAGGAGCACATTCTGGGAGAGTAGACCTTTGAAGAAGTTTCCAAACTACATGGCATTGATGGCCAACATCATAGATTCCGAGCCTTCTAATTTTCATGAGGCAGTCGACCAACAGGTTTGGAGGGATGCCATTGTGGAGTACACTTCCATTGGTGTATGGGACATTGTGCTTAGATTGGAGGGGAAATCAATAGTGACTTCTAGGTGGCTCTACAAGATCAAGCATGTGGTAGATGGCAACATAGAGAAGTACAAAGCGAGGTTTGTGGTGAGAGGGTTCTCCTAGAAAGAGGGAGTGGACAACGAGGAGGCTTTTGCTCTAGTTTCCAGGCACACTTCCATTAGAGTAGTGTTGTCTTTAGTTTTCATTATGGGATGGAGAATACATCAGATTGATGCAAAGACAACTTTCCCCAATGGTATAATTGAGAAAGAAGTATACATAGGGCAACATGAAGGCTTTGAGATTAGTGGGAAGGCATCCCATGTTTGTAGGTTGAAAAAGGCCTTGGATGGACTCAAGCAAGCATCAAGAGCATAGTATTCTAGGATTGATGGATACCTATTGAGTATGGGCTTCACCAAAAGTGAAGCAGATTCCAACTTATATTTCATATTTGTTGAGGCTGATCTACTTATTTTGGTGTTGTATGTAGATTATATGTTCAAATAAGCTCATTGCAAGGTGCAAGGCATAAATGTCAATTGAGTTCGAGATGAAGGATATTGGCGTGACACATTACTTCTTGGGCTTGGAGGTTTGGTAGAGACCAGCGGAGATTTTCCTTGGGTAGGGTAAGTATGTAGTCGAGATCTTGAAGAGATTTCGGATGGATGTCTGCAAACCTATGGCCGTGCTTATGATCACTAATTTTAAGAAGGTTACTGTTGCCACAAAAACTAGCACCCTAAGGCAAAGTCTCCTAAAAGGTTCTAGCCAAGTGCAACTATGGAAATATGGTTGCTATCACCTAACCTACTTCCCTTCTCTTTAAGTGCTTTGAACCAGTAAGGGGGGATTCGCTAAGGCAATTAAGTCAAAAGGTGACAAGGATATTTGATAGGTGAATGGATAAATGGTCACAAAAGCTTGAAATTTAATGAGTTGAAGTGTATTACAAATGAATTAATTCATGTATTATTAAAAAAAACTAATAAGAACTATAAATCATTAAAAGTGAATTACAAGTAAATATGCTAAGAAACAACTAAGTTACCAAAATATTCGATCATAGATGATAAAGCAAGAAATTGGAATAGCTCATGTGAAATAACTAATTCATAACAATGATCCAACGGCAATATTGCTGTAATGGATTTTCAAGTAAAACAAATCAGCAAGGTAATTCTAAATCTCTTAAATCAGAATTGAAGAAATAAACCCATTGAAGTTTTGATTGAAGAGAAATGTTGCATGTAAATGAATATGAAAATTAACCCAATTTAAACTGTGCTTTATCCAATCATTAACTCTTTTTTCTGTTGTTGGTTTTGCCAATAGAAACGAGTGGTAAAATTTAGAATCACACTTAACAGAAATTGCTAATAGATCATGAAAGATGAACAAAGAATTTCAGTGTTTATTAACAATAAAATTTCCAGTAAGATAAAAGTATTGATTCAAGTACAGATTGCTGAAATAATAAGTAGCTAGTTGTAGAAATTTAGAGTGGAAACTTAACAGGTTGTTCTAGTTACTTAGTTGTGCCATAAACATAAAAAAATATTGAGTTTAACATGCCATAACACACTGAAGTTTCAGATCTAAAAATGTGAGTTGCAGAAATAAAAATCAACTAAGATCTCAAACATAAATTTAAAATAATTGTTCAAAAGTGCTTGAAGTGTTCCAATTTTAACCCATCTTCTAAATAATCAATCCTACAGAAATAAATTATTATAAAGTTATAAACACAAGTGAGGCAAGAGCAATTTTATTCTTCACAAGTTCTAGCAAAAGATACAATGAGGTGAGTCTCTCTTATATAGACGAGAGAGATGCTAAATTCTTAGGAGAGTGTCAAAAATATCTACCCTAGACTGAAAAACCCTAACTCAACTTCCTAACCAACTTGATAAGTCAAAATATGAATAAAATAATGTAATGTGAGGCCCAAATAATCTCCAAGAGAGGTGTCCCCTATTAGAGACTGTCAAAATAATAATGAATGGACCAAAACCCTATTAAAATTTAGCTTACCAGATCTTGGTTGCAATTTCGATATTTTATTTTAAGCCCAGTAATTAATTTTACAAATTATTGAAAAGATAAATGGCAACACACTGATAAACAATAATGCACAGAGAAAACCAAACACAAGATGTACCCTGGAAACCCCAACGGGGAAAACCAGCGAACAATTTGTCTCTATTGCAGATTTGTTAAACAACACCTACAACTCTAGGCTTTCGGATATGACACATCGGATCTTACACTCCCGACTCTCCCTTGCTGCGAGTGAGCCCAAACCCTCAACAATATCAACAAACCCTGGCTTGAGTGAATCCCTCACTCCCAAGCCTTTGAGAGACTCCCTCTCTTAGATCTGATCACTCAGTGATCCTTGACCAACACAAGAGATATGACTCACTCTTGAAACTGTGTCCAAACACTCAGTAGTAAAGACAAACCTAGCTTGAGAGAATCACTCTCTCCAAAGCCTCGAAGAGAATTCCTCTCTTGGATCTGATCACTAATAGATCACTCACCATCAATGGTATCACACAGACATTGACAATGATTGTGATGTCTACAACTCTCCATAGACTCTTTTCTAACATTCACTTTATGCAAATACCATGGATAATACCATGGTCCCTCCAGTACCATGGCTAATAACTACTACCCAATACAATTGACCTTTTACATAAAGTATTAAAGAACATTTGTCTAGAGAGTCACTTTTCCGGACGACTTCTACATTCTAGACATCTTAGCCAATGTAGAAGTACCTGCCCGAGCTACAAAATCTAACACTCCCTCTTAGTGTGGAGGGTACTTCTGGAAGAACCTCCTCTAGGATCAATCACCTCCTCTGCTGTTGTTCTGCTCCCTTTGAACTGGAAGATCCTCTTGCTACCTGTGTTGGACTCTAATATGGAAATCTATTCTCCTCATCCATCAGTGCCATCTCATACTAAGTAGACATGCTGAGAGAAACCTCACGCTCTCCCTCCGTCACTGACAACGATCCATGCTCTAAGCTCCCCTTGGACTTTACTACAGGTTGTTCCAACAACTTGTACAATGCACCCTCCCTAATGCCAAGCCTCACCACTACATCCTGGGTACTTGCTCCCTTTGAACATAAGAAGACTTATCCTTCTCGGAACAATACAACATACCCCATGTCCTCCAAGGTTGATATTGAGAGTAGATTGAACCTTGGCCCTGGGACGTGTAACACTCCTACCACCTCCAGAGTACCACTTGATTCCAGCTGGAACACAACCGATCCAACCTCCCTTATTGCAAGTTTGGTATGAGCACCACACCTCACATAGCAGCCTGAGTCTATTTCTGAAGCACCATGGAGCGTTGACCTCACTCTTGTCATGTGGCTAGAAGCACCACTGTCAATGTATCGACCACTATTGGTCATACAATTAGTCAGGTAGGCAATGAGTGAAAACTCATCCTCGAACCTAGCTGCAAACTCATCCATATTTGCTCCATCACATGCTTCTTCCCTTTGCCCTTCTTCTTGTTAGGGCATTGGCTAGCATAATGTCCTAGCTCATGGTATGCAAAGCATTTTACCCTATTGGTGTCCTACTTTTTCTTGCTGCCCTCAGATATATCTTTTGCAGAAGAGGCCTTCTTTCTTTGCTCTTGGATGCTAGAGCAAAATTGTCCTCCTCTTCTTCCTCCTGTTGCTAATCACCACTTTGAGACCCCTCTTGGATCTCCTCTCGAGTAAAGTCATCCCACAACCTCTCCCAAGAGGGAAAGTTCTCTCTTCCCACCATCCATTTCATGAACACTTCCCACTGCTTGGTGAAACCTCTCAAGGCTATACGCACCAACTCTAGCTCTGGAATAGTCTCTCCAACAGCTGCCATCTCGTCCCTCACTTGTGTGATCCTTGTGAGATAGGAGGCCACACTCTCTCCCTTGGCCATATTCGTGCTGTGAAGCTTGTCCCTCA
Source organism: Larix kaempferi (assembly GCA_027924585.1). Classification (NCBI taxonomy): domain Eukaryota; kingdom Viridiplantae; phylum Streptophyta; class Pinopsida; order Pinales; family Pinaceae; genus Larix; species Larix kaempferi. The sequence goes on from BSBM01000035.1 coordinate 1,073,361, forward strand.
ACACCATCTTGTGGTCCTTGTTCTTACTTTGGTATAAATTTAATAGCGCGTCCCACACCTCCTTGACTGTCTTCTTCTCAGCCAAATGTGGTATTAGGTGGTCTTTTACTCCATCCAAAATTATCCTTTGTGCCCTTGCTTCCTTCACCTCATGAAGGTCTAGGGAAATGGTACTGTGGTATTCACAAAATTACACAACTTGTTCTACCCGAGAACAATTGCTATTCGCACCTTCCACTGTAGGTAGTTGGAGATCCCCTACAACCTGTCCTCATACCTGATACTGGTAGCCATCTAGAAGTAAGACTCTTTTCAATTCTCGCAAATTAACTTTCTGTTGTTTTGCCTCCTGTCCGGTTGCTTGGTCAACTGCTTGGCTTCACGCTACATCACCAAACTGCTGTTCTTGGCCTGATTCCTTGTGCTAGTGCTCAACACAGCCTGATTCCTTGTGTCGGTGCTTAGCTTGGCCTCCAGCTCTGGCACCTTGTGACGCAACCCGTTTGAATTCTTATGTTTGTTCCCTCGAACACCGATGTGAAATCCGCTCCACAACCCACGTAATTCGCCAGTTTGCCCGTCTCGTGGGATCCACGTTTGTGCGATTTCCTTGATTCTGATTGTGCCTCCGCTTGTTATCCGTTGCTGATTCCAACTACGTTGATGCCAGATCTCGGTTGCAATTTCAATATTCAATTTTAAGCCCAGTAATTAATTTTACAAATTACTGAAAAGATAAATGGCAACACATTGATAAACAATAATGCACAGAGAAAACCAAACACAAGATGTACTCTAGAAACCCCAATGGTGAAAACCAATAAACAATTTGTCTTTATTACAGATTTGTTAAACAACACTTATAGCACCAGGCTTCCGGATATGACAACCTGGATCTCAAACTCCTAATCTCCCTTGCTGCAACTGAGCCCAAATCCTCAACAATATCAACAAACCCTGGCCTCTGATTGACTCTCTTTCTCAGTTCTGATCACTCACTGATCCCTGACCAACACGAGATATGACTCACTCCTGCAATTGTGTTCAAACCCTTAACAATAAAGACAAACCTAGCTTGAGAGAATCATTCTCTCCAAAGCCTCTAAGAGAATCTCTCCTACATCTGATCGCTCATTGATCACTCACTATCGAATCACACACATACTGACAATGACTGTGGTGTCTGAAACTCTCCATAGACTCTTTTATAACATTCACTTTATGCAAATACCATGGGCAATACCATGGGCCCTCCGGTACCATGGGCTAATAAATATCACCCAATACAATTGACCTTTTACATAAAGTATTATAAAGAACATTTGTCTAAAGAGTCAATTTTTTGGATGACTTCTACATGCTAGACACCCCAATGTAGAGGTATCTGTCCGAACTAAAAAAATCTAACAAACCCAACTAACAAGGCCCAATAACCTTATCCATATCTTTGACAAGTCCAATGTAACAACTTGTCATCATTAATACAATGGTCCAAAGGTCCAAATAGTCATAAGGTGACAAGTGTGCCCTCCTATAATGAAGGAACCTTCAATTAACTTGGCAAATGTGACAATGAAAGGCCCAAAAAGGATGAATGCGCCCTCCTAGAATGGTCCAAGCATGTTGAATAAGCCTCAAGTGGTGGAGCGCCTCTTTAATCAACTCCTTGCCAATAAGGGTATTTTTTAAGGATTCTAATATTATTTTGGATTGAAAAAAACATATATATAGATAGGTAGGCGAATATCAAATATGAAACATACAATTTACTACTGAAATTTGTAAATTTTGGCGAAAATTATGATAGAAAAACATATTTTATGTATATATAGGCGATATTAGAGACTAAACATGACCAAATAGCGAATTTATTGTTTGAAAAAAAGCCCGAAAAATAGCCAAATGGCGAAATTTCGCCCCTGAAAATTATCCAAATGGTCTTTGTGCAATGGTCCAAATTTGAGGATAATGGTCCAAATGTCATCAAGAAGGTGGTCAAAGCTTATGACAACTGATCCAAATGGTCCAAGAGGGTTGGCCCTCTCTAATGATGATGGAATATACCTCTTGAAACCCCACATGTGCATGAAGAACCCACACACCACCTAGGAGAGGACAACATGTCAGTAGTGAAATCAACCAAGTGTTAGACATCATAAAGTATAACTTAAGAAAACACTTAATTAAATGACTATTATGTGCACTTTTCTAATAACTCATTTAATTAATTGCTCAAATAACAGTAGAACTACCATGGTGCGACCATAATTGATCCAAATTTCATGTTACACCCCTAAGTTTATGTAAACTTCCTAAGTTTCTAAGCAAGGTGAAGGTCATTGAGTGAATGCAATGTAGTGAAGGGGAAACTAATTGTAAAGTTAGGAAAGGGGTTTGCGAATTAACTATCATGAGAGAGAGAGAGAGTGTGTCTAAGTTCCAATTCTTCTCCTTAGCTTTCAAGAGCTAGGGGTGAATGATTTTTCATCCATATGTGTGCCATGGAATGGAATTATTTACCCTTGTGCCATTTTTACGATTCTTTTTTATTTTATTTTATTTGAATATGAGTCCCTTTCCTTTGATTTAGCTTTAATAAGTTGGGGCGTTGGATCATGGCGTTTTTGCAAGGGGGTGTAACTCATACTCATCATTTAATTCCATTTCTCTTAGAGTACTTTGACTTTGACTTTAATTTAGGCATTACACATAGGGATAATATGTGGAAACTTTTGAACATGACACATAATTTAATTAGTTAATTGTGAAAGGGGAACATGATGGAAATAGGTGATATGGCTATTGAAATGGTATGATATGAAAAATGGCTAGGTAAAATGTTGTAAATGACATGAAATGAGGGTCACACTTGCTTAAATTCCTAGGGGCACACCTAATCCCACAAGGGCATAGACTTAATCTGATTGAGGAAAGAAGAATTATAACCACACCATGATGCCCCTAAGCTTTTGAAACAATATTGAGGATGCATGAGCCATTATATAGTAACACTCTTGACCTCCTAATATTATGTCCACAAGAAATTATTTTACCATAAGTCATGTAGAGAGGATATGTCATAACATCGGTACCAATTGGATGTCGCCATTTGTCTCTGTCAAGTGGCAAGGTAAGTTTAGGAGATTGGAAGTATCTCTGAGCTAGCTGAAAGTGTCTATGGGCAAACCATATCTGTGGAATTGCTGGATGCGATGGAAGATCACATAAGAGATGATGGTCAAGTCACGCCATACATGTGAGGGGGTAATAATAAGAGTTGCAGATTTAGATTTGGTGGATTCCAAATTTTATAGGCAACTGATAGGTTCCTTGATGTATCTGGTCAACACTAGGCCAAAAATATGTTTCGTAGTGAACACATTGAGTTAGTTCTAGTGTTATGGGAATTGCCATTTGGCTCGATTCATTGTTTTTGATTGGAAATTGCTGGTTCTGTACGGAACTGGCCTTAAATGCCTAAACTAGCCAGCTTTGTAGAAGGCTGTATCCCATGGTTTAGAACATAAAATTTAAAAAGAAAAAAGGTAAACCCTAGACCCTAGTAAATCATTGGTAATATTAAATAGTAGTATTAAGTTCTTAAAAGTAAAAGTGATATTCTCCTTATCTTTTATTTTCCATCCTTCTACTTAAATTTTTAATATTACTATTAATTGTTTTAGGATGTTTGAGAGTGGTTCCAACCCCATCAGAACCAATTGGACTTCATATGCAAAAAGTAGATTTTTAGATCACATTCAGAATTCAACAGACATAGCAGTTTTGAATATTTCAGGATTGCATCATTTCCACTAGATTCTATCATGTATGAGGGCATGGGATTGACATTTAATCAAGCACATCAACCCCTCTATGTATCTTGAAGTTGGTGGTGTTGGTTGTTGAACTCCTCTGTCACGACCTTAATAAAAATGTACCCTTCACTCAAGAAAAATCACTTATTAAGCATGGGAAACTTTTTCTACCTTATTTTAATGCTTAGATTAGGAAGTTTCATCAAACTTGGAGGGTGTTGACTATTGTCCTTGGAGGATCAAGTTCGAGATTCGAGGTAGAGGCAAGGGCTAGAGCCTGGAGAAGGAGAGCACATTGTGCTATTGATGAATAGGATCCCAATATAGGTAATGATTTTGATGATATGTAGTTATTTGTTTTAGCATGAAGTTTTTTGAACTCAAAAGGCCATTTAGAGCCTCTTTGTTTATGTATTCTGCTTTAGATATGGATTGTTCTCGATGCTATTTTAGTTATATGCACTCTTACTGGCTATATACATGAGAAACTTTGCATATTTGTGTATAATGGTTTGGATTCATATGGATGCACATGAATATATATATATTTTTTCAAAATTTGAATATATATGTTTTTCTTTCAAAATTTGAATATTTTATGTATTTTTTGGTATGGTTTTTTTTTTTTTAAAATTTTTAATTTAATTTAATTTTATTTTTGGTTTCGGTCTAGTTTAGATTTTTGGGCTTGATTTCGATGATCGGTCTAGTTTTGATAACATTGGTCAGTTCAAGGTGGAGCAAAGACAAGAGCATTGGGTAGCAACAAAACATGTGCTCAGATACTTGAGGGGCACAATTGATTATGGGTTGAGATATCTTGGAGATGATTAGGTGAAGTTGAAGGGATATACAAGCTTAGATTGGGTAGGCAGTGCATTAGACAATGTAACCACTCAAACTAGTAGCTCTTTGCAAATCAAGGTAAATGTATACTTAGTGCTTGTGAATGTAAGCTTGAGAGAGAGTTAAACCCAATGTCACCACAGTTTAACGTGTCAACACTTAGGGTATCTCCAAAACCCAGTGGGAGACCCTAATCAATGGAAGATACGTACAATCACCAACAAGACACAAATACCTTCCATGAAACCTTTCTAGCTATGATTAGTGCCTTATTGGAGTCAAACAATTTCAAATCTAGACACTATAATCATATATAAATGAAGTTATTCACTTTATCAAATAAAATCATGCCTTTTGAGGCAATTTCATGTTTCCCAAGGCAATGTCACACTTCCAGAGGCAAGCACTCTAAAAAGTGTTCCCTCAAGGGAAATAGGACAATTGGACCAGGGTGAAGTTAGGGGATAAGCCAAAAATACAAAGCACCCTCCAATTCATGATTTACGAGGGTTTCACGGATCCCAATGCACTTCTTGAAATGAAGACACCCTCTAGGGTTTGTAGCTAAAACCCTAGGGCGAAATTTTAGGGTGGACCAGAAATACCAAATCATGTCTAATTCACCAATCACAAGGTTTTCATGTATCCCAATGCACTTCCTCAAAAGAGGATGCCCTCTAGGGTTTGTGGCTAAAACCCTAGGGCAAATTTTTAGGGTGGACCAAAAAAGCAAGTTCACAACTACTTTTGGATTTTTTGAATTTATTTAGATTTTTAGGGCTTTTTCTAGCTATTAAATACTTCTGTGCATAAAATAAAATAAATGACATGTAAAATTCGATAAAAAGAGGATAGTTGAAGGATAAGGTATTAAATTCTTGTCTAAAACATTAGGGATATGAGAAATCGAGGTTAATGCCCCTCCTCTTAAGATGGCTTCCAATACTTGCACTTAGGGGAAAGCTAACAACCATCTAGGCTTAGGTAGCGAAACCCTACTTAGAGCAAATAGAGAATTCCAAGGCCCAATAGAACTATGGAGAGCTCCTTGATAGGAAGGTCTCCACAAGCAAGTAGACAAAATGCTAGCAAACAAATCCTACCTTAGTCCAAAACATTTCAAGAGTGACGTTAAACTAGGGTTAGGAGATAAACTTGCCAACATTAACCAAGGAATGAGCAAGGAGATGCACCTTAGGTCATCCTTGAGCACGAGTTATCATAACTATTCTTAGCATCCACTTAGCATGTGACTATCAAACCATAAAAATTCTTCCATTCACCATTCATGCAATAGAAAAATACATCCCAAGAGAAGTGTGCACTAGCTCAAATGCTCCAATAAACCAAGAGAAAGATAAAATAATATAATATTTGAACCCTTGTTCATGATCTACAAATGAGGTGAGGATGTCTTATTTATATGAGACAACCCTCAACCTTTTACAAAATTGACCGTACAAGTTAATGCCAATATAAAAATTTGGTCTAGTGCACTCATAAACTTGGGGACTTAGCCACACAATGACATACAAGAACAATAAAAATGTGAAATTGGGCTCCACCAAGTGCAAGGTGAGCCAAAAGGAGGGCGTCATGCCCCAACTAACCCCAACAGATGCTTGTCCCTCAATGCCCTCCTTTTTAACCATGTAGGCTTCTTCTTTAAGGAATGATGTCATTGATATGGAGACTAGGAGGAGGGGTTTTCTATCAAAATAATATATCCAAGTGGGTAAAATGAGGTGTGCTAAATCGGGTATGACAACCCTTACATGCGTTATCACCTCTACAAAACAAAATATGAGTATGGTCATGTTTCCTAATGGGCCCACTCCAAGAAGCCCAGACACCAACCTAGGGCCCAAATGCTCCAACAAGATGGGGGACTTCCACCCATCAAGAGGTAGTCAACACTGCTACTAAGTCGACACTTACTGGAATGAAAACCAAGAGAACCTGCCATGACTTGATTAGTGGTATTTAGCCCCAAAATCAACACTCTACATAATGCAGCCCCAAAAACTTGGCCTTTACAATAAAAAAGAAACCCCTCCCACTGGTATGTTTGAAAAGGATGCATCAGGCACTTTGAGGCGTAACATACAGGAAGAGCACCTTAGGGTGTTGCTTTAGCTTGGGATCAACAATGATATCCTGGTTTTGTAGGAAGCAGACTTCCATGGCACTCAATTCAGCAGAGGTGGAATATATGGCAGCCATTACTACTAGTTGTGAAGCCATTTGGCTTCGCAAGTTGATTGCAAGATTATTTGATTAGGAGTTGGATCCCACTGTAGATGGCTTCGCAAGTTGATTACAAGATTATTTGATTAGGGGTTGGATCCCACTATGATTTATTGTAATAATTAAAGTTGTATCAAACTCTTTGAGAATCCAATGTTTCATGATAGGTGTAAGCACATTGAGATTAGATATCACTTCATTTGAGATAGGATTAAGAAGGGAGCAGTAAAGCTCTAATATGTTCCCACAAATCAGCAGGTTGCTGATATTCTGACCAAGCTTTTAGCAAAAGGGAAGTTTGAAGATTCAAAGAAACTTGGATTGGTGCAGATTTCCTTCCTCACTAAGAGGGAGTGTTGAATATTATAGCTTGGATAGGAAATTTTGCATAGGTTTAGTGTGAACGTGTTGGAAATAGTTTGTCAAATCTATTTTGTAATTCAATTAGCAATAAAGTGAGTCTTATAGTTAGCTGTTGAGTCTAATGAAGTGTATTTTTATACATTAGTGATGTAGACTAATCTCAACCGTACATTTCACTGTGAGATTAGGGTTTTGGTAGATTAGGGTTTCAACTCAAGTATAAAAGCAAGTCAAGGTAGAGGGTTAAGACACATTCATTCACTCAAAAACAAGTTTTGTCAAGAGGTGATTTAATTCATTTGTGGAGCAGAGTTAGAGCGTCAGAGAGGAGCCAAGGTCAGGAATTTGGCAGATAGTAGGCAGGTTCGCACAATGAATTATGTATAGTTGTACCAATTCCGTATGAACAGTCTGTACAGTCTTATGGACAAGTTGTACAACATGCAGCATACAACTGATTGTTTTCTCTTTTTGGGCATGCATAATTTCCTCAGTAATTGTGCAGATTTGTTTTGTTTTGGGTGTATCGTACAACTGTTAGTTTGGCAGATTGTGGAGTTTTTCTTGTAAGCTTTGAATTGTTAATGAAATGCTGATTTGAAGGAGTAATTATTTGTGTATTGTGTTTTTCCTTCCGCTGTTTACTTTCCAACTATATGCGTGATTACTGTTATGTGAAGAATTTAATTTTTGCAATTAAATAACATTTTTATTTAGTTGATAACATAAGTACATCATTCTCCTAGGGTTTGAAAAATTAATAACATTATCAGTATGACTTGAATGACATTGTATGATCCAATCTTTTGAATGAATTTAATTAAAGGTTTTGCAATATAAATACTAGTCTTGTAACATTTTGAGTAGTCACGAGCTGAAAGGAAGACCACACCACTAGCAGACACTGAGAATATTTATCAATGGCTTGCCTTTGGCATTTGTCCAATCATCAGATAAATGGGTACCCCATGGTTAGTCCAATCATTTGTATATTGCCCCAGCGCATTATGGATTTTGGCTCTTTCCTTCTCAAGTCCCATGGTTTTAGCTTTGGCATACTTGGGCCTCCTGTACCCTTTAGGGACACCTTAATGTCTTGTACCATTTCATGCAAGTAGGGTGAGCAAAGACATTTAATGGTACACCACATGCATAGAGAAAAACTGGAAATTTTTGCATTCATGTCATCCATGCATCTTTGGTTAAGGAAATTTGATATTGTTCTATGCATAGGCGAGAATCCACTACCATGGAGGGATGGGGATCGACCACCACTTCTCTTCAGGCTTCCTACAACACCATTACTTTCAATCACTGGATTGGAGATTTCAGCTCTTCCATGTAACCCTGATTTCACTTCAAAGAACAGATCTTGACCTAGCCCATCCTTTAAGATCCCTTCATCTCCCAATGGCTCAAGAACCTGTTCACTGATCCTCCTTCTGAGTAGCTTCCTTTGCATATCAACCTTTTCACCTCTATTAACTTGTGGCATTCTTAAAGTGGGTGCATTTCTGTACAAATTTTCCATGGATACTTAACCTTTCTCTTTTTCTTTTTACCCTCTCCAGCATTAATGCTATTATTTTTTTTATTGTTCCCACCTGTCACGGTGATTTCACTGCTGCTTCACAACTGAAGAAAAGCGTACATGAGAGGATACAAAACTAGGAGAATGAAGGCTTGAATGAGAAAAAATAGGGTTAACTTTTGAGCATTCAGAGGATTATAATGTTGATTTGAGATCACTTTTACTGTCCCTCTCCACCTGTCCTTTCCAGCTTGTCTCATTCAAACATCCACCTAGGTCGATCTGACCCCCAGCCACTTGCCAAAGTGCCTCACCTGTCACGCTGGCCCATGTCTCAGGTATGGGGATTTTGCTTGCCTCTTCATACAGATAGGCATATTTTGAAAGATTTGATCTTCTGACAACAAGTCCTCTGATTAATTGACCAAGTCGTTGTAATACATTTTGGCCTATATCCATAAACCCTACAAAATCCGTAGAACCTGCATAGCTCTAGTAATTCACAGGCTCCTTCTCCCTTTGTTTGTATTTTGTAACTCTCCTTGAAAATTCCCTGCCCTGCTGCATATTTCAGAGCAATGATTTTTTTTTCTTCTAAAAATAAGATTCCCCCATCACCACACATACATGGAGTTCCTTGATAGGTCCTGTCGAAAAAACCCCAAGCTATTAAGTAATTGATTTCAGTCAGGCTCTTTAAGGTTTCTTGGATTTTTAATCTTAGCTGGCCTCCATGAGCATTCTCTAATGTGAAGAGTGGGTTGCAAGGGAAACCACTATAGGGATTAGTCACCTGGTCATTAAATGCCTGAAAATCTAAAGGATAAATTCCATAATTACCATATTTATCAAAAGCCAATGTTTGAAAAATCAGACTCGGAATCGGTTGAGGGTCAAATCGGAATCGGAATCGGTAATGAGTCGGTCCTAAATCAACCGATTTGAATTTAATGAATCGGTTTATTAAAAAATACATAAAACATTTAAATTTTAAAGAAAAACAACATTTTTAAGATTTAATGACTGTTGTTATGATCCAGACCTGCTGTTTGAAGGCCAAAGAGCACCTAGACTTGCTGTTTAGGGTTGCTTTCATCCACAGTACTGCCCACCATTTATTTTAAGCCTTTAAGGTGATTTTCATGGCTTTTTACTGTTGCAAAGGGGTCACAAAAGACACAGGTTTGCTTCAAAATTGTTGTACGAGGGTTTGAACAACTTCAACCTAAGGTGCACGAAACAGGGAAACTTTGAAACAGGGGAAACATGACCCCCCAAAATTTTGGAAACGAGGAAATGCAAAAAATATATATATATATATATATATATATATATATATGAGCAAGGACATTTAAGAAAAAATGTGAAATATAAATCATCAATCATACATGTCAACAAATCATTGCCTATATTGGGATCCTATTCATCAAGAGCACCCTATGCCTCCCTCCTCTAGGCTCTAGCCCTTTCCTCTAACTCGAATTTCAAAGTTGATCCTCCAAGGACATTAGTCAACGGCTCAACACCCTACAATTTTGATGAAGCTTTCTAATCCAATCGTTAAAATAAGGTAGAAAAAACTTCCCATGCTTCATAAGTCATTTTGCATGAGTGGAGAGTACATTTTTATTAAGGTCATGACAGAGGAGTTCAACAATCAGCACCACCAACATCAAGGTACATACAGGGGTTGATGTTCTTGATTAAATGCCAATTCCATACCCTGAAATCCTGAAAAATTATTAAGTCTGTTGAATTTCGAATGGGATCTAAAATTCTACTTTTTGCATATGAAGTCCGATGAGGTTGGAACCACTCTCAAACATCTTGAAACAATTAATGGTAATGTTAAAAATTTAAGTAAAAGGATGGAAAATAAAAGATAAGGAGAATGTCACTTTTACTTTAAGAATTTAACATTACCATTAATATCACCAAATACTACTGCACCATGGGGATATTCAATATTGCATTGTTTTTTGAGTCTGTGGGCACCCATGCAAACTGCTAGACAAACCGGCCGATTTTTTACATAACTCGGCCAATCAGACCGATTCGGTACTGAACCGGCTGATTCGGTGTCTAGATCGGCCGGTTCGGTATCGAACTGGTCGACCGAATCGATTTGCAGACCGAGTTGATTCGGTTCCTTATAAAACCGGTAGATCGGCCGATTCCAAAACCGGTTTGGCCGATTTTTAAAACTATGTCAAAAGCGCAATCTGGCTCAAACAAATACGTCCAGACAGGTTACATTCCATAAAATATTAAGTACTGGTTACATTCCTGAAATATTAAGCACCGATATCATAAAAACAAAATATTATGTTGCTGCAGTGGGACAGTGGCTGGAGGATCATTGTCATCATCATTGAGTGCAGATGTTATATCAAAAAATTTAAATTACTAATCTTTTTATATAAGCCAATGCCGTATGTATTATAGTAAAATTTGTTCATTTTCAATTAGAGATTTGTTTATATCACGTACGTTTTATGCTGCAAAATCAACAGATTCACCAGCTATATTGTTTTAATTTAAAATATTCTACTACTTGATTTTTTCATGTAGTTAAAAGAATGTTAGGCTTTTTTCTGCTCTGTAGGTCTGTTTCTCAGATTTTCAATCTTCTAGGTTTGGGGATGCATTTTCTCAATTTATGTCATAAGCAATTATTTTATTTATTTATTCTTATTTTCCATATTTGTAGTCAAAATGAGTTTATTTCTGCATTCAAGCACCCATTAACCAGTCACATTGCAGGCTGATACTAGGCCTGATAGATAGAAGGCTGATACTAGGCCTCTTTTTTGGAAATCAACAAATATTGCAGTTATCATTGTGGTGATTTGCATTTGCTTTTTCTGTCATTGGATCCATCCTAAAATTTGATAACTCTAATACTCCGTGAAATAGAATGAGGATACAGAGTGTACGGGACAAAAGTCTCGAGACAAGTTTGACTTTTAGGTACTGACAACCGGTACTAGTTCACAAGTTTTTTTTTTTTGGCTGAGAAGAAAACCTTTCATTAATAGGTTTTGCCAATGCAGGTGATTATTACATTACAAAACTTAGAATTCCCTGCAAATCTTATATTTGAGAACCTGTCCAAAAGTTAATCAGATGCCTGATATGGCTCTTGAAACCATATTTGAATATTTCCTTACTGCTGTTATATTTAAAATATTGTCTGACTGAGTTTTAAAATGAAATTATATTGAGTGGCTAGTCTAAAATTTATATACAATGATACATAAAACAGCTTAATAGATTCTGATCCAGCCTTTCCAGTTTTAAACTTTTGAGAGCTAAATAGAAAACATGATAATGGGCGTGATCCAGCAGATAATAAATTATAACAATCTTATCTGTAATTTTATGGCTTGTACACAGGGCTAAGTTAAGAGGTGGTGTAATATATCTTTCCACCCCCTAGTCACTGATTTATTCTTTAGCTTCCAACAACCGTTGATGAGCCAGTCTACCACTTTATTGGCAGCTCTTCTTTTGTGTATATAGGCTATGTTCCAGTTTGCTAATCTCGGCCAATCCAGGCAGATTTGTTTTGTAGGAACCACAGCAATTCCTGATATTACCTTGGAGGGTTTCAAAGACTAGCTTGAATTCTCCTTCTACCTTAATATTCTGGTGACCCAAGTTGATGCAGATTTTAATGCCTTTGATTGGAGCCTAAAATTCTGCTTGGTTATTTGTTGCTTCTCTTAGAAACTTATAATAAATTATTGGAAATCTGCGATCCTTATTCTTGAATCTTGATTACACCTCTGCCTTCTATGGGGCACAAGTTGCCTCTGGTTGTCCCATCAAAGTCTAGTTTAACCCATTTTGCTTTCGGTGGTCCCAAACACTTGGAGGGTCTATTGTACCTTATATTTTCCATCCATCAAGAGGATCCGGGGGTGGGTCACTAGGATTTAGATCCCAAATTTTTAAAATTTCCTTCTCATTTGATGAGGCTGGCCGTTGGGGCTTATTCTTCCTCATTTACTTGAGATCTTATGGTTTCCTTAATTGCTCTCTGAAACCCTGCCCAGATTTGTTTGGTATGATAGGCTTTTATTCTATTTTTTGTTCCCAGCCTTTCATAGTGTTAGGATATTCCTATACTCCATCCTAGTCCTTCTAGCATTTCTGTCATTTTCATTTTTAGTCATGCATGCAAAATTAGGGTTTGCATGCATTTTGCATGCATCCTAATCATCAGTACCAGCACCTAGTCCTCAGCAAACTAGCCCCTGGAGCTTCCTTCAGATCAGTTTTAGCTCTCCTAGAGCTTAGTGCGCCCTCCTTTCACCTACTGCATGAGAAGGGCGCCTTTCTTCACCTACCAGTCCAGTTTAGTTCAGTTATCTTCAGTTCTTTCCTTGATTTAAGGATTAACTGACTCCTAACTGACCTTATCACTCCGATGGACCTCCAGTGTGACTAGATAGCCTATTCTGACTCCAGCTAGCTCCATCTGCGCCCTCCATTGAGCCTCCTTCACTACATTAGTGCTTCCATGTGCCAGTTACACCAACCACACTCAGTTAGACTCAGTTTGACTCCCGGTTGACCATTACTTGTGCATTGATGACTTCACTGATGAGAAGGTGGACTCCTAGTTATGATTTGATGACTCTCCACTGATTATGGATCTGTGCATGAAGGCTAATTCGAATTACACCTAGTGAATTCGAATCCTCATCCTCAGCATTGTATATTTACCAGTTTACTATTCAGATTAATGTAATATGTGTAATTATTCTGCCTCTATTAGAGCTCCTTTGGATCTATGTTCTATTGCTTCTCTCTTCTTCTATTATTCCTAAATTCTTTCATTGTGAGGTTTACATCATCTCTTTGGATCTTATGTGGGCATTTTCACATGGTATCAGAGCCATTTGAGAGTATATTCTACCTCCATTCTTGAGAGTTTTTTGCAAGTATTTCGAAGTTCCAGCAGTTGCAGTAGCAGATTCAGTAGTTTCTATTTGCACTTGTTCCAGCAGTTAAGATGAGCAATTCGAATGCTTCTTCTTCTCTTCCTCCTATGATCCTCACTCCCTTCAATTACTTCGAATGGAAGTGTAAGATGAAAATACACTTGAAGTCGAGAGGGTTCTCTAGAATAGTTGAGGAAAAAGATGCCATACCACATCAAGCTGTAGAGAGAATCAAGCATCTAAAGAAAATGGATGAAGCTTCTGGATGCATTTGCCTTCATATGTCTGAAGATCTATTGTTTCATGTTGAAGGAATGAAGTCTCCTAATGAGTTATGGACAAAATTGGAGAGTCTCTTTGGCAAACAAGATGGGCTAAGAGGCCACATTCTCGAAAATGAATTGGTTGCCCTTCAACCTAGCAATTTCGAGAGCATCCAAGAATTCTTCTCAAAATTTCACAATTTGAATTTACAATGCAAGCATTGTGACATCACTAAAAGTGATGAGCAATTGGTACTCTCTGTATTAAGCAAACTTGGTTCTCAATTTTCTATCTTTGTATCTACTTTCCATTCTATTCGAATGTCAATCCCTCGATGGAAGTTTCCCACTTTACAAGACTTTGTTGCAGCCCTCACTCAAGAAGAGGTCAAATTGATTCAAATGGGTGCCATCAAAACCTCCAAAGATCTAGCTCTTCTAGCTGGTGAAGCAAGTGGAGCGAATGCAAAAGGGAGGCAAAGAGACAGACAAGAAGCCATCAAAATCCAAGAATGACAAATAAAAGAGACCAAATTGTTCCTACTGCAAGAGAGGAAACCATCCTGAGAAAGCTTGCATGCACAAGAAAATTGATCTTCTAACCAAGCTTCTTGAACAAAACAAAATTGTTGTTCCAAAAGAAGCAAAGATGTCTGATTTTGGAAGTGGATTTGATGATTGCCATGCATTGATGGCTGGTTTTTCAAAAACAAAAGCCCTCCTCATAGATTCTGGAGCCTCCAACCACATGATTGCCTCTGAAGAATCCTTCCCCTCCTTGGATCTCCAAGATGGGCCTACCATTCACATGGGAGACAACTCTCAGATTTCTGCCAAAGGATTGGGTACAGTTCATATGGAGCATGGTAAGTTCAAAAATGTCTTATTTGTTCCTTCTCTAACAGCTAATTTGTTGTCAGTATATCGAATGACTCATACAGGATCACCAAAGCTAGTAATTTTTGGTCCAAACACAGTAGAGATTACATAAATCTCCACTGGAAAGGTTATAGCGAATGGAATTGCTAATCATGCCTCAAAGGCATATGAGTTCTCACACTTCATGCCTTTCTCTCCGACTATTCCTTCAGATTGTGATGAAGATCACAGTGACTCCTCTTCCAATGAAGAAGAAGATCAAGATTTTGATGTTGAGATCATGGTTCAAGAAGATTCAAATCCAGATTCAACACCTATTCTCAGTCCAAATTCGAGGTCAATATGGGCTCACACAGTCCTTGCTACTACTGAGAACACAGTTGATGACTTATCTGTTCACAGAACTACTAGACTTCAGCATCATGCCAACCTTGCATTATGCCATCCACCTCTCCATGAGAGATGCAGCATGATGATGGGGTTCTCTCTTCCATCTCTTGGAAAGACTCCTCATGTTCCATTTGCTCCAGTTACAGAAAGAGTTCCTGAAAGACTTGCTTCGTCCAACACATTCTCCACACAGTGGGAGGCATATCAAGAGACTAGATCCAGATCTAGCTTCTACTTTGTCTTCCTACAAGGGATCAGCTTGCCAAGTCTTTTGCAAAAGTTTTCACTAATGCAAGCTTCTTTCTTTTCTGCATAGTGTGATGGTTCTTTGAGTTATTTACTGTTATTTTGAGGGGGGGTATTTTTCCCATGAGGTTTTCCCCATTTCCTCGGTTTATGGACAGTTCTTTATTTTTCTATCACTTCTTTGATTGTATGGGTGACCTTTGGTCCTAGTTACTAGGGCCCAGGATGGATTAAGGGGGGGTGTTAGGATATTCCTATACTCCATCCTAGTCCTTCTAGCATTTCTGTCATTTTCATTTTCAGTCATGCATGCAAAATTAGGGTTTGCATGCATTTTGCATGCATCCCAGTCACCAGTACCAACACCTAGTCCTTAGCAAACTAGCCCCCGGAGCTTCCTTCAGAATAGTTTTAGCTCTCCTAGAGCTTAGTGCGCCCTCCTTTCACCTACTGCATGAGAAGGGCGCCTTTCTTCACCTACCAGTCCAGTTTAGTTCAGTTATCTTCAGTTCTTTCCTTGATTTAAGGATTAACTGACTCCTAACTGACCTTATCACTCCGATGGACCTCCAATGTGACTAGATAGCCTATTCTGACTCCAGCTAGCTCCATCTCTGCCCTCCACTGAGCCTCCTTCACTCATTAGTGCTTCCATGTGCTAGTTACACCAACCACACTCAATTAGACTCAGTTTGATTCCCGGTTGACCATTACTTGTGCATTGATGATTTCACTGATGAGAAGGTGGACTCCTAGTTATGATTTGATGACTCTCCACTGATTATGGATTTGTGCATGAAGGCTAATTCGAATTACACCTAGTGAATTTGAATCCTCATCCTCAGCATTGTATATTTACCAGTTTACTATTCAGATTAATGTAACATGTGTAATTATTCTGCCTCTATTAGAGCTCCTTTGGATCTATGTTCTATTGCTTCTCTCTTCTTCTATTATTTCTAAATTCTTTCATTGTGAGGTTTACATCATCACTTTGGATCTTATGTGGGCATTTTCACACATAGACCCTAAAGAATAAATCCTATACCAATGTTCCAGATTTTCTTGATTGTATTAGAAGACCACTCAGGTCTTGGTCATCTTCTCATAGCTTCTAGGACAGATTCAGCCAAAGGGTGTTGCTTGTTGAAGTGGATGACCTAACTTTTAAAGACTTCCTTGGCAATTGGGCATTGGACCAAAGATATGATCTAAGTTTCTTCTGTTTCACAGCATGCATTGCATTTGGTGGGGCCCTGCATTCCTCTTTTGTTGAGATTTATCAGAGATAAATTTTCTTTTTGCAGTTAGCCAAGTAAAGGCTTGCAAATTTTAGCCAAACTGGATTCCTGGTCCTCTTCCATATTGGATCCTTTGCTAAAACCTATTCACCTTTTAGTTCTTGAAGGTACCCTTCCTTGACAACAATATTTTGGATTTTGGATTCTAGCATAGTAAATTACTCTCATCCCCATATGTGATCGGTATGAATTACAAGGCCTGATTAATTATGTAATCTTTCTTTTCCAGGGTTTGAATAAGCCAATAAGAGAGGTTTCCAGTTTATTTATTTGAGATTTGCTAAATCTGCGATTAGGACTAGATCTTTAGAGCTTGAAGTTTTTTAGGGGTTGGTTCCCAAACATTTTCCCACAAAGGAGCTTTAGTTTTGTTTTTAGTAAGCCAGAAAATATGCTTATCAACTTTCTCTATGCTTGGAACAATGTTGTTCCTGAATTAATTTACTGGAGCTTTTAGTAAAGTCATTCTTACAAATAAACATTTGTGGGCTTCTGTTGTAGAGATATATGGCTTGAAGAATTTTATTCAAACTCTTCTAATTGAATAGGAATCTTTAATACATTTCTGCACACAGAGCTTTGTTGACCAAGTCAAGTCTTCCCAAGCTTGATCCTCCTGCCCAATTGGTGATTGCTACTTTTTCCCAGTCCAAATGCCATCTTTTCTCATTTGAGGAACCCTGCCATCAATTTTTTAATAAGTTTCTTCATTCAATGCAATATTGAAGGAGCAAGGAGAATGGGGACTTCTCTGAGAATCAACGGAATCAATATCAATCCACCTGTAAGAAAAATATATTTGTTGGTCCAGGATGCAAGTCTGAGTGTCATTGTTCAAAACCTGTTTCCATTTTTTCCTTTTATGTTGGTTTCCAGCTAGGAGAAATCCCAAATATCTTGTGGGGAATTCGTCTTCATGAAATCGCAAAATATTTTAAATTTTCCTTTTCAACCTTAAGTTTACATTGCAGAAGAAGATCCTGGATTTCTCTCTACTCATATTCTGGCCCAAAGCTTTCTCAAAGATTGAAATAATATTATTGTTTCTTTAAGCTTCTCTAACACTAGCATCTTCTAAGATCAAGGTGTATCATCGACAAATTGAAGGAGTAAAATTTGATCTATATGAGAGGAATGTGCTCTGCTTAATGCTTATTCCAATGATGAAGAGGAATGTGCTCTGCTTAATGCTTATTCCAATGATGAGAGGAATGTGCTCTGCTTAATGCTTATTCCCGCCTTTTGAGAAACCCGTTCCGGAGGTTCCCACGTTCCAGGGAACTTCGTAACTGGAACGAAACATCCTCGATTGACCGGGAACGGTTTCTGGAACTTCGAAACGATTTGGGAACTTTGACGGGAAAAAATGGGAACTCGGGAACTGCAAATTAGACGTTCCAAAACATTTCGGTGAATTCTTAAGCCCGATTTGTGGTTATAAATCTCTTCATTGACACGCAGAAGTGGATTGAGCTCTTCACTTCAGTTGTTGGCATTGTGAAGGCCGTGACTGAGTGTTGAATGGCTGACGGGAGTGTTGAATCCGTTATTTAATTTATTTAATGGCTGACGGGAGCTACCAAAATGATCATTGTCATTTTTATATTTTATAAATTTTAAGCTACTCTTCAATATTCCAACTTGATTGTCCAGGTTGGTGTAATTATGGGCGCAAGTCATTTTTCGATGGGACTATATGCACGGGAGTATATTAGCAAATAATGCACTATCGACGGGAGTATATTTTATTATTTTAATTGTATATTTAATATCGCTTGTTATTTTATTGGTTAATAAATTAAAATTTATGTTATTTAATTTGTTAATAAATTAAAATTTAAAGTCTTGTGAATGGCAGCTCCGGGCTGATTTAAATTTTAAAATTATTTGTTAACACATGCTTTAATATGTTAATAATATTAACTTTGTTAATATTAATGATGTATTGTTATTTATTTTTGGGTTAGTAATTATCACTCGACTCTTAAAATGGATGTGTAAGGATTAATTTAAATTACAAAACAATATTTAAAACATTAAATAGTATATATCATTATATGTAAGATTTAATACTGGTTTTTTTAATATTTTTAATTTTTTAATATATTTTATTGCCATTCCCAATCTGCCGTTTCCTGCAAATTTTGGGGAAACCTTTAGCCGTATCCGACACTTGTTCCCACGTTCCGGAAACTTGTGCAACATAGCTTTAAAACTAAATTCATATATTACATTTAAATAAAAATTATCTTGATTTTTATTTTATAATATAATTTAAATTTCTTTATTTATACACCTTTGCAAATACCCTAGCATAGAATGTCTTGTAAACATATAATATTCTAATACATTTTAATCATAGTTGACACAAAACTGAAAACTTAATCTATACATATAGCCACAAATAGAGGGACTATAACTTCTAAAAGTTTCCACTTTAGAAAAAGTTTATCTTATATAATCGATGATGGTAATCTTGATTTTATTGTCATTTCCATCTGCTAAGAGGTTCTAGTTACAACGATAATACAGGGAATTAGTTAAGTCATCTGGTTTGTGCTAAGTCATCTGGTTCTCATTTTTTTTAATTATTTTATTTTTATATTTTTTAATATATATTATTGCCGTTCTCAACCTACCGTTTCCTGCAAATTTGGGGGAAACTTCTAGAGGCATCCGATACTCGTACCCACGTTCCCACGTTTTGGAAACTTGTGCAACATATATATATATATATATATATATATATATATTTTCCAATAGGAAAATATCCATCACTTTAAATAAAAAGTGATCGTGGACTGTCCTCTAGGGACTTCATTATATATCAAAAAGGATTACAATACTGATCATAAGTTCATGAGTCTGAATGCCTTTTAGGCTACACAGGTAAATTCAAAAACAACTATTCAAACTGACTGTCTTTCCCAATGTTTCTTATTGCCAAAATAAACTGTCTAAAGCTATATATCCATTACCTGGTTGAAATTTGGCTGATTGTTGGAAAAAACTGTTACCTCTAGTCTTCCAGGAGGTAAGGCAAGCGCCAGTTTTGAAAGGTAATCTGCTTCAGAGTTTAATTCCCGATATACATGTGAGAACTAGATATGTTCAAAGTTCGAGATTAGAGCTCTGATTGCATGAAGGAGGTGTTGAAGATGCGGTGCATTTATTTAGATTTTTTCATTTGCCCTGTCAATAGTCATTTTAGAGTCTCCGAAAAGTTGTAACTGCTTCACCTGGTTCTTTGCTGCAACCATCAAAGTAGCCCATAACGCTGCTAATTCTGCTTTGCTATTGGAAGCATGACCTGGAGCAAACTTTATATGCCACTTCTTACTGTTCGAGAAGTGTATGATTCCTGCAGCACCTCCCAGTGAGGGGGAGCCCTGACTGGCTCCATCAAAGAAGGCCCAGGGAATATCTTTGTTGATGGAAGGGTGAACGAGAACTCTTGGCGAATTTTTTGACGGTTGTGTTTTATATTCTCTTGTTTTCTGCATAAGAATCAATACAGACATGTCTGGAGGAATAAGGGTGCCTTGAAAAGTCATCTTGTTTCTGGCTTCCCAAATAGTAAAAATGAAAAGGGCAGGATAGGCTTGGAACAAACATACCCTGCGATCGTTCCACCAGTCCATTACATTCTTTTCCACTGAGCTCAGATGTAGATGAGATGCACAGTTGAGATTTTCGGTTGTAGTCCTCCATACGTAATTTGCATATGAGCAATGGCAGAAAATATGTGAGATAGAGTCCTCATCCAAGTTGCATAGGACACATCTGCCAGGACCTTGAAATCCTCTTTTTTGTAGATTGTCCCAGTTGAGCAGTTTATTGCTCAAAGCCAACCAGAGAGTGATGATGGACTTTAGGGGGGCCGAGATTTTCCAATTTTTTTTCCACCATGGTCGGAGATCCTCCCTTGCCACTGTGTCTATAGCAGCTTCATAACCAATCTTTGCAGAGAATGATCCGTCCTTATTGTTCTTGGTCCATACTAACTTGTTTGGCTCTCCTTCTCTTAGGAGGATGAAGTCCTTTTTTAGGAGGTTAATGTAACGGGTCCATTCTTCTTCCTGATCTCCTCCCAGACCCAATTGAGTGATGGATTTCCACCCTCCTTTGCTATTTCTTCTGTTCACATGGTTGCATGCATTGTTCAATGTGTAAATGCTCTTGGAATGCAGTTCCCTAAGGAGTTCAGCAGACAATCTGTAGTGTTCACTTGCCCCGGCCCAGGGGTCCTCTCCAACTCAAATACATCTCCCATCCCCTATTTTCCAGGCCACCCAATTTCCAATTAGTGGGAAGGCTAGCACCAGTGCCTTCCAACCTATAGAACCGTTCTTGAAACTTTTGTTAGGTTGCTTGAACCATTCTGTGATGGTGAGAGGATGACAATATTTGGAGAGTAGAGTTCTTCCCCACAACGAACTTGGAGATTCTGCTAATCTCCATAGAGTTTTCGCAGCTAAAGCTTTGCAGAAAAGATCAGGGTTTTTGACCCCCCACCCACCCAAAGACTTGGGCTTGGAAATGGTTGTCCAATTGACCAACGGGATTCCTTCCCTTTGTTTGTTGGCTATCCAAAGAAAGGAGAAGCATTTCTTCCTGATTTTGACTAGGATCCCTTTTGGAATGTAAGCTATCGAGCCCTAGTATACTGGAATGCTTTGAAGGATCGATTTCAGTAGGATTAACCTTCCTCCTCTAGAAAGAAAATGATTTGCCCATAAAGAGATTCTATCTTCAATTTTTTTATATAACCAGAGCCAGTCCTGGAAAGCATAGGCATTGGGTTTGAGGGAGAACCCTACGTATTTTAGACCTTCAGAGAGAGGTGATAGGGGAAAGGGCGAGGTAAGAGCCAAAGTAGCCTTTACAGTTTCTGATGAATTGTTGTAAGCCAGTCTGGATTTTCTTGTATTGATTACCATACCCGTGGCTTTTTTGTAGAGGTCCAAGATCTTTGTAATGGTATTGAAATTGCCCAGGGTGCCTTCTCCAAAAAGTAGAACATCATCGACAAATAAGGAGTGAGTCAGAGTGATTGAGGTAGAAAGACTGATTCCTTTTAAGGCCCCCTCTGTATTGGTTTTATGCAACATCCGGCTCAATGCATCGGCTACAAGCAGAAAAAGGAAGGGGGACAGGGGGCAACCTTGTCAAATTCCTTGCGATGGACGAAAGAAGGATGAAGGGGAACCATTTATCAGAACAACGTATGAAGTCGAATGTATGCAACCCATTATCCAATCAACCATAGGCAGTGGCATTCTTATCTGTATTAGAAGAAGTTGGAGGAAGGTACAATTGACTCGATCATAGGCCTTGGAGGGATCTAGCTTTAGAGCCGGGGCTAGTAATTTCTTTTTATTGATGGAGTGGAAGACTTCCTGGGCTATAGACACTGCATCATGTATTTGACGATTAAAGAGGAAGCCAAATTGTTCTTTAGTGATTATCTTGTTGAGGATAGGTTTGAGACACTGCGCTATGACCTTGGAGATTATTTTCTATATCATGTTGCAGCATGCTATGGGTCTGTAATCGTCAAAAGTTTCACCTTTTTGTTTTTTGGGGATCAGGGTTATGAAGGTAGAGTTAAAAGTCCCCAGTATTTTACCTGAGCTCTAGGATTCTTGGACGACCTTGAGTAAGTTTGTAAATCAACATGATCATTAATGCAGTTCTATTTTCCAGTATAGTTAGACTCGCGAGTTTGCCCGAGTGAGAGCCGGACCGGTTATTCGCCACAGACTCGCTGCCCAAACTCGCGACTCGCCCAACTCGCAGACACTCACCGGAACTCGCCCTACTTGCGGATACTCGCCGGAACTCTTTTTTTTCTAATACAGTTTGTTAAAAAATGCATCAAATTTGAACTATTAATTAAATCAGTTAATTCATCGACGCCGGAAATTGTGAATTGAACCATTGATGAAGAACTGTTCAAGCACGAATTGAATTTCATCTTTAATACAGCCAAATCGAACGAATCCACGAATTTTAAAATTCATTTCGCGGATTCAGCCGAATTTGGCAATTATGGCTAAACGTGTGTTATGTTTTGGATGATTTTTTCCTTATTTTTGGGAAATTTTCGAAATCCCGTTGAAATTGTTAAAATTTTGTTTAACATTTTAAATGTTTATTTTATATTTTTTATATTTTATATTTTTATTTTTATGTATCAGCTTTCAGGTGGTGGCCCTATCAGGCCTTTTGGCAGTCTGTGGAGGCTGCCTACACGGCCATCACGGCCTGTAGGCAGCATCCACAGGCTGCCAAAGGCCCGATAGGGCACCGAGATACATAACAATGAAAATATATATATATATATATATTTTTAATTTTAATTTAAAATAATATCTTTAAAGTTTAAACTTTAAAGTTTTAAAGTTTAAACTTTAAAGTTTTAAAGTTTAAAGTTTAAAATTTAAATTTAAATTTTTAATAAGTCATGTTTTAACTTTTAAATTAAGTTTTGTTTTAAATTTTTAATTAAGTTTTTTTTTTTAATTAAGTTTTGTTTTAAATTATTTGTAATTTTGTTTTTATGCAATTTATTTATGTTTTTTTTCATAGCTTTTATGTTTGGGTGCTGGGCCTGTTGGCAGCCTGTGGAGGTTGCCATCGTGGCCTACAGGCCTGTAGGCTGCCACCTTAAAACATAAATAAATTACATAAAAAATTCAAAATACAAATAAAATTTAAAAAAACATTTTTTGTTTTTGTTTTTGTTCTTTAAGTTGCATTAGTTGTTAAGTTTTATGTTATTTATGGTTTTGTTATCTAATGAATTTATGCATAGAATTGTTTTTATAACATATATGGATTAGAAATGTCATTATGTATTTGTTTTTTGCTTAAAAGTTACCACATTTTTAATTTTTTTCATATTTGCCAAGTCTTTGCCGAGTCTTATCCGAGTCTTATCCGAGTCGCCGAGTCTGCCGAGTCCCAAGCCAGCTGAGTATTTGCCGAGTCCGAGTCTGACTACACTGCTATTTTCTCAATGTTCAAAAAGTTACATCTGCCTATATTAAAAAAACTATAGAAATGTAATGTAAACATATAGATGTAACTTTTTTGAACATTGAAAATATTGAACTTCCTGAAAACATGTTGGAACATCAATATTCTCCAAAAACATGTCAAAATAGTCAAAATATGTGTGTACATCTTTTCCGGTTTAACAAAAATGAAGTGATTTTTTTTAAGAATTTTATAAAAAAATTGCAACGCCATTACATCATCATTACATTCAAAATTATTATGAAAAATTAGCCAATGCTTGAGATTTGACAGATTTTGTTTTCTTTGGAAAAAGTTTGCTGAGTTTTGCTGATATATTTTGTTTTGCCGTTAAATTGCCAAAGGAGGCACAATTCCAAGTCAACAATTGCGACCTTTTTGTAAGCAGGACTATTCTGTTTTATCTTTTCATTGCCTCCTGGAAAAACAATATCTCCTTTTGTTTGCCTTGTTGATATATTTGTTTACATGAATTGACAGTTCTGACCTAAGTTTGATGTAGTTTTTTGTAAAATCATTTAACAGTTTTTTTTGAATATTTTTTTATGTTTGATTTTTTAATCTTAGTTATCTGGATGCAGAACCCATATTCTGTGAATTTACTTTTGGCGGGATTTGACAAGGATGTTGGGCCATCACTGTACTATATTGACTACATTGCAACTCTTCACAAGGTTGATAAAGTAGCATTTGGATATGGTAAGCATCTATGGAATTACTACACAGTTTTGGATTCACTATTTTTTTGGTTGGTATCTATGTGTACGTCTCCATGTCTACAAATTCTGTTATTGCTCTAAGCTGCTGTTTACTAATTCATCCTCTTCGCCCTCTGGTTCTTTAGGAGCATATTTTGCTTTATCAATGATGGACAGATATTATCACAAAGGGATGTCTGTGGAGGAGGCGCTAGACTTCGCTGAGAAATGTATTTTAGAAATAAGGTCCCGATTGATCGTTGCACCTCCTAATTTTGTCATCAAGATCGTTGACAAGGATGGGGCAAGATTGCATGGATGGCGTAAAACTATTCATGATGCAAGTGAACCCCCTGCAGCAGAATTATTACCAGCTGTAGAAGTTCAAAGCTAAATGATTGGTTCAGAATTGAAACAGCGTTGTTAGCCTAAACATGTTTTTATGCGAGTTTCCAAAATGTAAGAGTTTCTTTGCAGCCAGATTGGAAATTTTGCATTTGGTACACTTTCAAAACAAGTTAGTAATGTGATATAGCTTTTAACTCTCCAGAAACCAGAATTATCAATCTGGAAGCTTGATAAGTGATTGGTTTATTTCATGTCAATTTCTTCTGTATTTTTTAGTTGTAGATTTTAGAGATTTCTGTTATGAGCAGATTTTCAAGCAGGGATTCATTGTATTTGGAAAGGCCTTCATTTGGTTTGTCTTTTTGAGTTGCTTACATGCTATTGTAGATGCCTGATTATAGTTCTTGAGCTAAGATACCATTTGACTAGGAAACTGAGAAGGTTATCTAGGATTTTGGATGGTGCATTGATTACCTGATTACTTCAGTTATTCCTTTCCTGGATTGGCCTTGTCCACTCTGAATTTTGATATCCTGATGTTTGTTCAGCCTATTTTTATTTATTTGGTGCAACAGTCATGGTTAATCATTGAGCTGTTACTAATGATTTTGCAATAATCCCTACCTCTATATTTATAGTCAGTTTGTCTCTCTGATGAACTGAGAGTAGGATTGGTCCCATGACCTCCATCCAGCAACATCTATGCTTTATCACCTATCTTCTATTGGCAACAAAGGCATTCCCTGGCAATATATATATATATATATATATATATATATATATATATTGGTTCTAGGGGAATTGGCAATATTGGTTCTAGGGGAATTGGCAACTGGGGTGGGACTGGGACTCGGGTGACACAGGGTCCAGGGGTCCAATACCGTCTGCTACCACTATACCCCTAGGTGCACCCACACAGCCCGCAAACATGGGGCACGGGTAAGTCGTGGTTTTTGAACTCATGACCTCTATTACAACATAACATCTCATTTTCAAGTGAATCGCCAGTCGAGCTACACCCCTGTGGGCATTCCCTGGCAATAATTAATCAAATCATCGTATTAATTTTCTTGTTCATCCTTCAATTTTAATTGTTCCCCTTCGTGAGTTTTATGTTCCTCATCTTCTATTTTAGTTTGTCTATTCCTCAGTGGTCTGTGTTATGTTTTTGTCTTCTAGGATACACTGAAGTCTTTTGCTGGTTATTTACTTCACATTAACCGAAAGTGATTATTGAGGGATTTTGAATTTTGCTTTCAAGGGTAGATACCTTTAGGCTTTCCTTTCTGAATCTGCTTAGGCTAGATCTGTGAAGTGAGAAATCTTTGTGCTGTCTAAAAGAACTTAAATCTTCCTGTAACATCAGAATGCGAACCAAAGCCCGAAAATTAAATAGCCAAATATCAGTGAAGCAAACCCCAAAATTAAAATCTGTCAAGGGAAACACTGATTCCTAGTGGTTAATCCCCGGATCTTTCATTTTCTTCAAAATATGATATAAAGCCACGGGAATTGTTGAAAATTTTCCAATTTTTGTTTGATTTCATTGTGAAAATATGATATTAAGCCACGAGAATTTGTATTTTTTTTCAATTTGTTTTGCTGAATATGCATCATATAGTTCACTGTAAGTCAATATACATGTATGCCCGTGGGGGGTAGCTCAAGTGGTTCTGTGGAAGTTGTGAAATTGGTTGTGAATAGCAGGTCATGTGTTCGATTCACCCCAACTTGCATTGTGCGCCATGACTTGGGCCTTGTGGTTGCACCTAGGGTTATAGCGGTAGCGAGATTGGACCCCTGGACCCATGTCACACAAGTACCAGCTCAACCTCCGTTGCCGATTCCCCTAGTAAAAAAAGTCAATATACATGTATGTGATGCTTTTCATATCCCCAACCGAAGAGTTGTTACACAAAATCTCCTTTCCTACATAAGCAAAGAGAGGTAGCATGTCTGCTTTGGCTTCAACTTGAAAAGAATCTGTATCTTTCCTAAAAATGGCATTCCCATCTGAAATCTGGATTGCCAGATCTGATGGAAATGCCGAAACTTCTCCTGGGTTGAACGGATTATCCGTCTTACGAAATGTCATTTTACAATATCATCTTCATTAAAAAGCGATGCCTGTTGATCTGATAACATTCCACATTCCCCAGCCCGCCAAACACAACTCATTTCCAGTGAAGGAGAGAAACAGAGGGAACCCTGTATTCAGTGTTCAGCAGCATACAAGCTCAAAACGATTTGAACTCTTTGCAATTCCCCACAGGACATGCTTAATCATTTCAATGTCATGACAAACCACACATCCAATTATTTATTGCCAGGTTGTTATGAAGGAACAGTTACACAAGTGCTTGAGTCTTAAAAAAAGTGTGGGAGTTCCATATACCTTGACACCTAATCGACCTTTTTTATTTGTCTCCTGTTTTTTCTTACGATGGCCTAACTACTAGACAGCTCCTTGAGTTGGCATTCCATAAAAGGGTTTTCCATAAAACCATCTCCATTTCTTCCAAATAGGTCAATGAGTGACCAGAGTTAACATAAACAAGCATTTATTAGGGATTGCCATAACATTTCCATAAAGGTGTGCCGGTCCATTGCATAAAGTCATCAAGACCGATTAAGAGTTGTGTAGGAAAGCCTTTCTTTGCCACACCTTACAGTCTTTGCAACATGGTTGGTGCAGTTGAAGCTTCTAAGATTTATCCGGTTCATGTGTAAGAATATGGCAAGAATGAGGTTTTGTTTATAAATAGTTGCATTGAGATTATATGTACCGTTGTCTCTCCGGTTGGTTTATAAATAGTTGCTGCATTGAGATTATATGGGCTGTTGTTGTTTCTGGTATTTATTTGCATAGTCAGTTTGGACTCCCCGAATGGTTTCCATTGTAGTAAAATGCTGGTTTTAACAAATGTTTGGTAAATTCATTGCAAAGCTCAATACATAATGCTCTGTTATGAGTCTTAATGATATATTGCGTGGTATCAATGCTGTGTTCTATCTGCTTTAATACTGCAGAGTTATACAACATTTTTATGTTCAGGCTCATGCAAGTTTTAGGGTCGAGTTTGAAGATATAGAAAAGTATATTATTGCGTTGCTTAAATTTGATGACCAAGGATGTTAAGGAACAATATATTCATTTATTTCTACGTATTTTTGTTAAGGCAAAAGGCTTCCATTGACTTTACCGATGTTGATTCATGGGAAAACACTGAATGTGACAATACTAGTTAGAAAGTACCAAAATGAATGTCATATCGATAATTGAATATGATTTTGTTATTTTTCAAAACAAAATTTATAAAAATACATTGCATGAAGTCATCAAGAATGATCAAGACTTGTATGGGAAAGTCTTTCTTTGCCACACCTTACAGCAAAGCTCAATACATAATGCTATGTTATGAGCCTTAATGGTATATTCGTGGTATCAATGGTGTGCTCTATCTGCTTTAATATTGCAGAGATATCCAACATTTTTATGTTCAGGCTCATGCAAAGTTTTAGGGTCAAGTTTGAAGATATAGAAGAGTATATTCTTGCATTGCTTAATTTTGATGACCAAGAATGCCATGGAACAATATATTGATTTGTTTCTAAGAATTTTGTTATGGCAAGGGGCTTCCATTTACTTTACCTGATTCATGGGAAAACATTCGTCTAGAAATGTGACAATACTATTTGTGCATGAATGTTTCCAGTGACAATACTTGTTAGGAAGTTCTTAAATGAATGTCATATCGATAATTGAATATGATTTTGTTATTTTTGGAACTAAAATTTATAAAAATACATTGCATGAAGTCATCAAGACCGATTAGGAGTTGTATAGGAAAGCCTTTCTTTGCCACGCTTTACAGTCCTTTTGACATGGTTGGTGCAGTTGAAGCTTCTAAGATATATCCAGTTCATGTGTTAAAAAGGATATGGCAAGAATGAGGTTTTGTTTAAAAATAGCTGCATTGAGATATATGTGCCATTCTCTCTCCGGTTAGTTTATAAATAGTTTTTGCATTGAGATTTTATGGGCTGTTGTTTTGGCTGGTATTTGTTTGCATGGTCAGTTTGGACTTACTGAATGGTTTCCATTGTAGTAAAATGGTGGTTTTAACAAATGTTTGATTGTCATTGCAAATCTCAATACATAATGCTCTGTTATGAGCCTTAATGGTATATTGCATGGTATCATTGGTGTGATCTATCTGCTTTAATATTGCAGAGATTTCCAACATTTTTATGTTAGGCTCAAGCAAGTTTTAGGGTCAAGTTTGAAGATATAGAAAAGTATATTCTTGCTTTGCCTAAATTTGGTGACCAAGAATGTCATGGAATAATATATTGATTTGTTTCTACGTAATTTGGTTAAGGCAAAAGGCTTCCATTGACTTTATCAATGTTGATTCATGGGAAAACACTTCTGTAGAAATGTGACAATACTAGTTAAGAAGTACTTAAATGAATGTCATATCGAGAATTGGATATGTTTTTGTTATTTTTCGAAACAAAATTTAAAAAATACATTGCATGAAGTCATCAAGACCGATTAAGAGTGGTATAGGAAAGCCTTTCTTTACCACGCCTTGTAGTCTTTGTGACATGGTTGGTGTAGTTGAAGATTTTAAGATATATTCGGTTCATGTGTTAAAACAATATATGGTGTTGATTCTCAAAACCACACGGTTTGGGAAACAACACTGTAACACCTTTGGAGGGTTGTTGAAGGGGAGGATGGAGATGGAAGCCTAGGTTGTGTTTAGAGCCCTCGAATAGATAGGATACAAAGGGTTGATCAATGACATTAAGTACATAAATGAAATGAAGGTGAGATTGAATTAGCTCAACGAAATACAAGGACGCTTTCAAAACAATAATGTTAGTCCATTAACGAATCTAAATGATGCCTATATAACCCTGCATGCATTAATTTCCGAAAGAGAAATTGATTAACTAATGAAAAGATATAAGAAATAAATTGTAAAATAATTACAACAAAAAACTGTTAGTAATAATTTTTTGATACATTGATGGTTAGTCGCAAGCATGTAAGTGCATCAATAATTAAATCTATTTTGACGCTTAACTAATATTAAGTAGTTGCTTTCAATATGCAAAGAGAAATCAACATAATCTTTTGATTTGAAATTTTAAAATGCCCTTAAAAATCAGTTTGATATTAATACAATAACATTAGTTAAATGAAAATGAAACTTTGCATATTCGTCATTAGCATAAAAATGAAGTAATAATTTGTATTTTGCTAACGTCCAAGCAATTTTTACCGCATTTGATGATATGAAAAAATAAATTTGTTTTGCAATTTCCCAAATGCAATCAAATATTTTAGTTCATTAATGCAATGATATTAATGAAAAATAATAAACTTAGCGGATTAGTCGTCGGCTGAAGATAAATTCAATAAAAAACAATTTGCATGAAATAACAAAACATTAAAAAATATGCAGAATGGCTACTTTTATTTGAATTATGTAGTGCTAGAAAAGCTTACGTCTAAAGGTTAAAAATCAATATTTTTATGTACATATACAATCCTTATGTACATGTTTTACAGTTTTGCAGAATGTAAAAGAAACATAAAGTGACAACACAATTGAAATGAAAAATGGAGGAAGATGCAGATGTGCTCAAAATCAAATTTTTATTAAAGAGATGGAATTCGATAGTCATTTGGTACAATAGGCCGCAAACTGTTCAAACTTTGAGGGAGGGAGGTTTCCGAGACCCTACACAATTCTCAACAACTCAAGTTCATCCGGGTGAAATTGTGACAGCGGGAGTACTCGCTTAGATTTTCATGCAGTAACATGTGCATGAAAACATCAATAACAAAATATATAGAAATAAACAACAAACCTGCAGGAAGACAAAACATACCTACGACAAAAGGGCACTCTTCCTTCACCCTAATGGATGTACTTGGAGTGTACCATTATCTACGTTCGCCGCTTTTTAGGCTCATGGACGATTAAGTATGGAGAGAAAAAATTGCAGAACAAAAGCTAGTAGTACCTGCCTCTTACCTCCAGTGTGAGATGTTGTTTGTGGCAGTTTCGTTGAGATTTTAAAGGCTACGACAAGGTATGTGAAGCATGTGTGTGAAGTCAAAGAGTTTTGGCAATGGTCGGGAGTTGAAAGGCTATTGTGTCTTGGTTTTTTGTCTCCTCATGGGCATCTGAATGAGGGTGAGCCGCAAGTAACTAACACTCACCCTCGGACCCAGAATGAAACTTTTGTGCTCTCATGTCCTCCAATTATTCCTCAAGGCCGAGCATGGTTTTTGATGTTGAAGGGTTGCATCGACATAGTTCTTTTGGGATTTCACTTGACACTAATTTTAAAATTCGACGTTTTGCTTTGGTTAGGGACAAAAAGTCTAATATTGGAAAATCAACGATATTGGCTGGCTTATCTTGGTTATTCTTCAATGTATTTCATAGATACCTTGAATGAATAATAGAAGAAAAATTGTGCCAAGATCATCAAGTAGTGTTATCCATTAAATACAACGAGGTCAGGCACATTGTTATTGTAGTCTTTGACCTAAATTTCAAAAGGCACTCATTTCAAATGCTAGTGTCTTTGTCTTTTACATCTATATTAAATAACCAAAACTTTTGGGCTACTGAAAGGCACAATTAATTGTTTGTTTGTATGTTTACCACGGTAGATCGAAACAACTCAACGCGTTGTTCCTGCCCTTATCCGAACCATTTGCAAACAATGCGTTTCACCTTTCTGTAATTTCAAGTGGATTCATCATTTAAAAAAAATAGAAATACATCGCAATGGAGGGATCCGAATGGCTTTGATGATGACCTTCTGGTTTTGAAATGATTGTAGAGCACTTACTCTTGGTGATAGGAGGCATTCGTATTAATGTATATTAACGAGCTTTCAAGAAGCCTTTCATAAGTTCTTTAGCATGGGACGGTGTTGCAACTGAAGAGCAAGATTGAACATCAAAGCTATTAGCAGAAAAAAAGGAAAACAATGCCTCTCTTTCCTCATGTGAGCAACAACTTTTGCGCATGGTTTTTACTTGGTAGCTACTTGCATCTTTGTTGATCCATTGTGTGTCTACCCTTTCTTTAATGTGCGAGAGGTCGAGAGTTGGCTCTAGAGTTTTCCCTTTTATGCATTTTCCTTTTACATGCTAGCTTTTGCATCGTGCCGACTCCATTTCTCCACCGCCAAGTTTGTTTTCCAAGTTGATATCGTAGGTTTTGCCTTGTTGCGTGTTTTCTTTCTCTTGGATGTAGAGCCCCTTGGCAACCCTTGATCGATGTACTTGAGTCCATATAACCCCAACACCTTTAGTTTTGTCATCCAGATACACTACCCCATCATCACTACATCTATGATAAAACATCCATTTGTAGTATGTTCCCCTTCGTTACACCTTTCATTACCACTTGAAGTATACTGTCGTCAACCACTCACCTAGTTTGCATCGATCAAGGGAATTCATGAGCCCCATGCTTATCAACCAGTCTTGTGTTAGTTCTCTCAGTGTCCTAGTTGATTACAAAATGATCTTGGTTTTTGTGATAAGACCATTGTCTTACCACTTGCTTCAACTCTCATCGATATTAGATCACCTCATTATGAGAGTTGAAGTAGTTATGATTGTACCTTGGGGTCCCTCATCAAAATAAGTGATCACCTTGAACTAAGTAAAAATGATTATGTGTTCTCCCTAATTCACTGGTCTCCCCTATGCTCAACGGCAATAATTCTATTACATCAGGGGGAGTCATAAATTTTGATGATAGCTATAGCATTGGTTATCACCCTTGCTCGTGCAAAAGAGCACCTACTAAGGATAATGGAATCCTTAGCAGTAGTTTAATGGAAAATAAAGAAAACTAATTAAATATAAAAACAATAAAATATTAAGCTAGCATGTGCATGTGAAGCAAATTTAAACTATAGTAAAAAGCATGAAGTAACCATGAGAGACGAGGAAATAAAAATATTGATTTCTTTATTAAAATGGGGCAAACAGGGGTTTGCATAAATTGTTCACCTCAAATGTTAAGGCTTGTGGAGTTCTGCAGCTGTAGGAAGCAATGCACCAGGGCTCCACAGGTTCCTTCTCTTTCTCCGAATGCTCAATGGATGGGCCCAAGGTTGGCTCAAAGGGAAGAACTATAACTCAAATGGTTGAGCTAGAGTTCTAAGATGATTTGGGCAGCATAAGGGTAAGATAGTTGATGGATGGTAAAATGAGGGGCCTCCATCCCCTTTTATAAATTTAGGTTAGAGGTTTAGGGTTTTTGCCCTCTTTTTCTTCTTTTTTGATTTTCTTTTGAATTTATTCCCTTTTATTTTGATTTTGGGAATATTGGACTATCTTTTGGGGTTTTGGTATGTTTTTGGAGGAATTTAAATAATTTTGAGGAGGAAAAAGTATTTTTAGGTGCCCATCTAGGTTTTTTGGGGTTTTGGAGGTTAGAATGATAGGGAAATTGGACAACCGTGTTATATGTCTAAGGGGATGAGCTGGTGAGTGATTTTTTGGTGTTAACAGATTGCCCCCTGATGTGTGAGGGAAGGAGCTCATAGTATGGCCGATAGACATCATAAGTTTTGTCATTTCCCAGGGGTATGAGCATTGTGATGGAGGAGAGAAGGATCTGGTTGGAGACCGAAACACAAGCTCCGTACGAACTGCAAAAAATAAAAATACATGGTCTCAAAAAATGAATGAGGAATCATATCAATATATGGACGAGGCGGGCATTCCCATGCTCGTGTTGAGATATATAAATGATAATGAGACCCGAATGGGGACCTGAACAATACATAGAGAACTGCTGTGTACATCATAATGGTCCAGCAGGGGACACAAATCTGGGACATACTCATGGTCAAACCATGGCTGATCTGAAGAACTGATACATGTCAACAATGGAAGTCGTACTGGATGTGGTACCATAGCAACTGATGCTTTGCTGGATTTGAGGGTGTCCAGCAACTGGATAGGCTCAATGAATGAGAGTCGGGAATCTCAAGGGTACACTGAACTGCATCTGAACTCGGTACTCGAGGAAGCATATAAGTAGGGTGCTTCCGAATATTGTCTCCAAACGTAGCTCGGATATCCGCGGGAACATACAATGGGGGGTTCCAAAGAGGCTCATCAATGTGCTAGAGTCAGGGGATATCTGGGGTCTTCGACCAAAAACTGAAAGGACCAATACCCTGCACGAATCTCAACGATGCGATCAAGGTGTTGACGTCGAGCATGTGAGAAACAACCATTTAGAGAGGCACTAAGGACTCCTCTCGAAATGGTCCGTAGGCACTCACCACTGATGGTGATGAGTCCAAGGCGCAAGGACCTCTGGGTCTATCCTCTAGGATAGATGGGTTGGCGTCGATAGAGGGAGACCGTGCCACTACCAAGGCAATGATGTTTCTTTGATAGGAGTGCGAGGTGTACAACCAAAAGGTGATAGTACTGACGGTTGGACTGACATACTTTGGGGGTGGGGAACAACTGGGGTTGTAGAGTGGGGGGGGGGACTCAAACTTCCTTTGTTTAGAGTAAGATGGCATGGATGACCTGGCAGCATATGAAACTGACTTTAGAGGAAGGGATCATAGCTTAAGGGATCACGGGCTGTGACTGCAATGGGAGAGACTCAGGGGGACAAACTGATGAATGATATAAGGAAACTCTAAGGGTGGTGTTATCACACCATAGTAGCGGGGCTACTATTCTTGTACAGCAGATATCTGCACATTCCAGAGCCTACATTTTTCCAGAGCATGGCTATACATGTTGGATCACTCATGATCAGAGCAGTACATTATTCAGATTTTATGACCTTGTGTCAAGGCTGAGCCTTGAGAGTTCAGATTTGATGACTGATGTGACCACTTATCCCATTACAGTTTCAGTTCAATGCCTAGAGATATATTGCAGCAGTGTTTCAGATGATGCATGATGATGATTATTATGATGATGTTGTATGATCTATGGATATGTTCTCACTGACTGTGGATTATTATCTTGTTGATTTAGTCATGATCATGGCATGTGCTTGGTATATTATTCCTGATGTGGCAAACTATTTAAAATGAACTGTAAATCATAAATTGGACAATTGCTTGCACTTTTAGGTCATTTAACAAAACTTACTGGTATTTCACCTTACATAGACATGGTCTTTCCCTGACACCAATTGTCTGCTAGTGTAGGCTCCATATTCACTTGTCTCCATCCATACATGACCTCCCTGTTTGACTTTAAACCCTGACTTGTCTCATTTGACTTTCTGATACTGAGGACTTCCCCATTTTTCTACCTCTGTGTTTGGACCGCATCCCTGTTATTCAGTGTCTCGGCTCTGAGTTGGTGACAGAACTTGCCTTTGGTGAGTTGGATTGTAGGCCTAAATCATTCTGGTCGGTTGTCCCGATGTTTGGCATTGGCTCGAACTCCCCCTAGTCACTTGAGATGTTGTTGGCTAAAACTGAAAGCTCATGTTCTACCTGTGGAAACTTAATAAATTCGCCCATGGAAACAAAAAAAAGGGGCAAGAGCAATGAAAAGCTAAAAATACTCCTCGAAGAGTATAAGAAAGGTCCAAAAAGCAATGGTTCTTAAAAGCTATATCTAAACAATTGCTGACCTTGTATAAATATCTGAAAACATGCCCTGGATGCAAGCTGCAACTAGTTGTGCTTCTCAGCACATCTGAAATCCGAAGGGTTATGTAGGCCAAAAAGGCCATGGAAATGAAATTGAATGATCCTAATGAACCTGGATCAACTTGATGTAGACATGATGCCTAAGTTGAATAAGCACTCTCTAAACAACTTATCCATTTGTGAGGCACAGCCATCCCCCGTGTTCTTTTGTCCAGCACAGAGTTTGTAGCTTCCCCCTTCTCCCAGTCCAAAGTATTTTTGAGTTAAGTTAGACAAGTCAAACCCTTGGCCCAACCTTGCTCCTAGCCTTCATCCTTCACTAGCAGTTTGACCATGTCCAATGGGTGAGTTTGTCATTTGAACTATTGTGCAAGTAATTTTATATAATCACGGAATATGTTAACTTGATAAATGCCACTGAATGGAACTTATACTTTGAGCTTAGCTGTGGGAATGATTAGAGAAACATTGTCTTAGTCTACTGATGTGATTTATCCTTGATTATATATTCTTGGGATCCGTGATGATGTGGGCCATGTATGGATGATTATTGATGATGATTTATGGTCCCACATGTTTGATGATGATATCATATGATGGACATATGATGCAGATGATGTTTGATCCAGTTCAGTAGGTTTATTATTATTTCAGATCAGTAGATTATACATTGTCCATATATGGTGGACCCTACAGCTGGCCCATTAGGGCAACCCATGATGTATGAGTACTCATTCCTAGTGGATTTGGGTCTTCTGGATCCATTGAGACACTTATCTTTAAGTTCCGGGCACTTCTGACAGTGATTGATGCAGTTTTACACTTGTTGACTAGATTTGGGGCTGATTTCCCAGCCTGAGCAGCAGGGGCCCCGAGAGGCCAGTTCACCTAGGGCGCTGATGAGGGAAGGGGTGGTCTAGCCACTTGTTATTACCATTTATCCCCCCTTCCGGAGAGCCTGGTGGGCTCAGATTGACAGCGCTAGCACCCTAGGAGGCAGTTTTGGCACTTTCACAGTTCCCGAGGCAGTTAAAAAAATGGGAAAAGGTGGTCACTGAGGAAATCGATTTGGGCAATTGAGGCAAGTTTTTGGCATTTGGTTTTCACAGAGGTCTTCCAGGGCGGCATCACTACCTTCCAGTCAGTTTTCACCATGTGGGTATGCCCAGATTGATCACAGGAGGACATTTACTGCTTGACTGTCATGGATTCTGAGGACAGTTTTGGTCATTTTTATTATATTGGACATATTTTATTATTTTTATTGTGCCTTGGGGATGAGCTAGTAAGGATTAAAACCTCCTAGCCCCACCATGAGCTTATATTGTTATGTCCTAGTCACCATGAGGTGGATTTTGATGCTTATAGTTTCTCTTGTGGATGACGTCACCCCTCATTGTACCTTTTTAGTGGGGGCGCTATCATTATGTGGGTGATCCATGTGATATATGGTTATGATTTATTATTAGCCATTGATTATGTTGTGAGATCTTTTAATCTCAACCACTCATTTCAAAAAGTGGTTTTGAGATCTAGGGTTTTGGTCTTTATTATCCTATATAAGGAGGAGACCCCCTCATTGTAAAATTCATCTAGAGATTTTTGGCTCTTGGCTCTTGGAATAAAATTTCTATCTTTTGGCTCTTGGCTCTTGGAATGCTTGTTGGAATGTTGGTTGTTTCGATTGTAAATGCTATTGTCCATTGCACTGGAGGATCTATTGTAGCTATCTTGCATATTTGCCATACTTTATTTGCAGGTTGAGAGGGCGACTTTGACAAGTGCGAATTGGTGGGGAGGCTTGCTCTTCAAGCTTGGAAGAAGTCGTTTTGGGTTTGACAGGGAGTAGTTTTGCCTTTGTGTCAACTATTCTATGTTTTTCTCTCTCTTGCTTGTATCTACCTTCAATTTGTTAAACTGATTGATGCTTTGCTCCTTGGCTTGACAGGTTAGAAGGAATTACATGTGGCTTGGAAAAATCGATTTGGCAAGAGGGCTTCAACATTTTCCATTTGATCTTTGGCAAAGTAATCCTCGTCTCAACTAGCATTCATCTCTTCATCCAGGTATGTTCCAAGAGGTATGATCTTCTCTTCCTTGAATCTTCCATAATTTCTAGATCACAAAAACCCTAATCA
Organism: Larix kaempferi; assembly: GCA_027924585.1. NCBI lineage: Eukaryota > Viridiplantae > Streptophyta > Pinopsida > Pinales > Pinaceae > Larix > Larix kaempferi. The sequence continues at coordinate 1,111,108 of BSBM01000035.1, forward strand.
AATTAAAACCCTTGTTTTGGTATTTTTTTTAGATCTACTTAGATCTAGCCTTGCAATTGAAAAGATATTAAAAACCCACCTCTATAGGATCCACCCCTAGTTGGATCTATAGTTTGGTGGTGATTGGCTAAAAATTGACACACTTTTCAATGCAAAAAAGCCTTCTTGAACCTAAATCGATTTTCCTAAGAGAAGCTTGTTGGGTTAGATCTAGCACATGGGTAGGTGAGATCCCACTTGATTTGACATCTAGACACTTGATAACCTATACCCATATCTTTACTTTGGTGAAAACTACCTTGTGGACATCTCTCCATGTTTTAAGGGGTTGAAACCCCCTTTTGACCTTCTTGGCATCTTAAAACTTAGATCTACTAAGATCTCGCCATTGGATTCACTTGAAACTTTGAAGGAACATAGATCGGGGTACTAACATCCCGGATCTACATTTTGGTGGCCATTGGATTTGATTTGGTCCACCAAAACCCACTTTTGGACCTTCCTTGAGCAAATCGCACCCCCTTAAATTTTTGAGTTGGTCCACTTCTAGGAAGTGGGTGTTGGAGATTTTCGTGGATTTGGAATGCCCACGCTTTGAAACCTAGGTCTATACTGTCCTTTCGTCAAGATCCGCTTTGGGGATTGCATTCCTTGTTTTAAGGGATTGTGGTCCACTTTTGGTCATCATTTAAAAACCTCGATCTAGTAAGATCCAACCATTGGATCTCATCCAATCCACTTGACTTGGCTTCTAGGTGTCCCGATCTACACTTTGACATCCTTCTTGACTCAATTAGCCCATCCAACAAGGCACTAGTCCTTCTCCAAGCAAGGCGCACTCCTTGGGATTAGTGTCAAACCCTAGATCTAGTACATGGGTAATCCTAGAACCAACTCCAACTTATAGATCTAACATAGATCTAACCTATAGTACCATCCTCACACCTAACTTCACCTTGTGGGTCCACCTAGAACCATTTCACAATTCCCAAGACAACAAGACCCACTTGTGTAAACACATGGTACTATACCTAGTAATCATACCCCATCATGTGGCCTAAACCATACATAGGTTGAAACACCAACTATCCATTATACCACCTTCAACCATTCCTTAACCATTAGGTCCACTTAGCCTTGCATTGGTTTCCGTAACTCATCATTTATCCACCCTTAGAAACCTTTGTTTGGGTCCAATCAACTGTGATTGGGGTATAGGGTCTCCCCCTTGGTCTAGTTACACCTTGACCTAAAGCGAAGAGTGCCTCGGTTGACGTGACTCCCGCATTGCATTGGGAACCGTGGCATCTCTTGGGTCACCTCTTTAGTTGCCTGTCTCCTCTACCGTCCCGGACGGGATACCTCTAGGGGCAACTACAAGTTGTGTGATAACAGGTGGCATATCGTAGAATACTCTAAACAAAGGCGACCGTGCTGGGGGTGCTGCCATAATGTGGGGACTAGATATGATTTGACATGGTGCCAAGAGGCACCGTTGGGTTCTTCTTTGTGGTTTAAGGAGCTCAAAGAAGGGATATAATGGTGCTCGAAATGGTATCGTCGTGTGGATTTGTACAAGCCCAGGACAGTTCATGCTTGTGAGTGCTTTCAATTTTAAGGAGTCTGAAAGCGATAAAAAGAATCTGGAATAGTGGAATGGTACCGTCGTGTGGATTTGTACGAGCCCAGGACAGTGCATGCTCGTGGTTGCTTTCATTTTTAGAGAGTCTGAAAGTAGTAAGAAGACTCCAAGAGGGTTCTTTTTCGTGTGTTAGTCTCCAAGGCCCGAAAAAGTATAAAATGATGCAATGAAGAACTCATCTAGCCGATGTGACTAGAGTATTCCTTTTTCGTAATTAGTCTACCAGGTCCAGAAAATGGTTAAACTTATACCAGATAGACGCTCTTTGAGGGACTTTAACGAGCATGAAAAGAAGCAAGATTGCTCGATGATCTTTTCATTGTTTTCGGAGTCAGAAAAGAGCTTAACAAAAACTCCCTAAGTGCCTTTTTCGTAAAGGAATTGTTCAGCCCGAAAAATGGATAAAATTATATCGAACAAAATGTAGCTAAGCAAGGAGGAAGTGTTCGATTAAGAAACAAGAACGAGGGCTGGGGGAAAACATTGATGGGGCCTCCTTGTAGGTTGATGAATGGTGGAAAAATAACGAAACAATTGTAGTATGGATGGAGCGGAGAGCTCATGGATGGGCCTTGATGCCAAAATTGGTAAAAAACGACGATGGCTGATGTGGCACGCAAATCAAGGTGGCAAGGTGTATGGACAAAATGTTGAAATTTTTTTGTTGGTGAAAGCGAGAAATGATCTCAAGCATCATCACTGGTTCGGAAAATTGAATCCGATGGTATAAAAATCGCCAAAAATTGATAACGGTCGATGTGGCATGCAAATCAAGGCAATGAGGGGTGTGTGAAAAAGACCCAAAAAATATGGGGGTGAGAGCGATAAATAAACTCAAACATCATCATGAGCGTGGAAAACTGAATCCAACGATATAAAAAACGTTAAAAACTGATAACGGTCGATGTGGCATGCAAATCGAGGCAACGAGGGGCGCTAAAAAAATGTGCAAAAAAGGGGCCGGTGAAATCGAGAAATGGTCTCAACCACCGCGAAGGTATCGTCGTGCTGAATCCATTGGTATCAAGGGTTTGTAAAATGGACCTCGTATGATTTCGGAATGGCCAAAACAAGAATTGGTCAAATCTTTATAAATAATAAGTGGACCCATAGTGACATGTGTCATTTGTTCGGTTGAGTTTGACAGAAGAATTCAGTGAACCAGAGGTGGTTTGGCATTTGTGGGAGAACCGACCAGTGGATTTTCGTTCCGCGAGTTGCAGGTAACCCTCTTAGCCCTTATCTTTGATGTTATTTTGTTTTTTGGGGGAAATTGGTTCTCGGGGGAGGTGCACCGGCCACACTGGGTGACCATCGTGGTAAAGCACGCGTTCCTAGGCGATTTGCGCACTCCGAAGCGTGGCGTTGGGCGAGGTAGTTGTGCTTGCCGAGCACGGTTGTGGCTTTCACATTTGCGCTTTCCTAACGCGACTGTGGCTCCCACAGCCGCGCTTGTCGAGCGCAGCTATGTCTCCCACAGGCGCACGACTGTGGGCCCCATAGGTTCGCTCGAGAAGCACGCTTTTTGAGGGAAAAAGCGTGCTCCAAAGCACACATGTGGGGTCCATAAGCCCCCGAAATGCATGCCATGGTGCCATTTTTCCGGTGCACCGATTCGAAGGGGGAGTATTTTATGTGGTTTTGATAAGATTTCATTGTGTGGTTGACAGGATGCCGAGGGTGATATGGAGAGAGCGCGATATGCCAGAGGACCTTTTGGATGTGATCCGACGGGATCATCGTGTGCAGGGGACTTTATCACTCTACGGACTGCTGAAGTTTTCACAGGTGCCCCTAATGCGTACACTATCTCTGTTGGTGAATAGGCTGGTTGGGTTTTGGGACCCGGACATTGAGGCATTCATGATCCAGGGCGAGAGACTGGATCTCACCCTATCGGATGCATATTTTTTGACTGGACTACCCTGTTTGGGTAGGATGGACTGCCCTATTTGGGTAGGATGGCGGACACTCGACCTAGGATATCGAGGGGCGTGGATATGGAGGAGATGTTGGAGAGGCATTGTTTTTTGGGGTCTTATGTGCATCAGAATGCACTATTGGCATGTGACTTGCAGGCCCCTGGAGACCCGAGCGATCGCGGCATGTGTGGTGCGTGTATTGGGATCACATGTGCCCCACCGAGTGTCGGGAGGGAAGATGATGTTGATTGAGCGGGTGTTAGTAGGGACCTACTATGCACGGGGTCAGATGTACCTCGCCATTGTTCAGTGGGAGCTGAGCAAGGTGAGGCAGCTCGGAGGGGAGTTATGCTATTGTTATTTTTTGTGCTGTTTCTTTTTTGAGCGGGTTCCATGCTGTGGCCTCACGTGGCGATCCAAGATGGAGGACCAAGGGAGCCGCAGATGGTGCGGTGGGGGAAAATGATGGTTCATGGTGGTGGTGGGGCAGTTGGCTGATATTTTACTGCATAGTTGTTTAGGCAGTGGAGGAAGATACCTGTTCTTATTGAGGACTACCCGTATCGAGCTATGGACTACTGGGGGGATCCTCAGCTGCTGTGGCCTCCTGGAAAGGTCTGGGGGCCAGATGGTACGTATGTATTTAGGTTTCTTCTTAGCATATCATGTTACATTTTTACTTGATAGGTTATGATGACAGCTAGAGATATTTGATGATGCTGACCTTTCTGGTGTTGGTTCTTGCAGATGTGGGACCACAGCCGCGACAGGGGCATCAGGACCGCAGGGGTCGCGTGGTGGCGGAAACCCCACCTGATCGAGGGGAGGTACGATGATGTGGTGACGATGTTACATTAGAGGCCTTATGGGGCAGCTTTGATCGACTACTGGTCGGGGTAGAGGATGAGGGTTGGCGGGATTTAGGCCAGGAGCTGCTGGATACTTGTTATCGTTGCTGTATTGGCGAAGCAGAGGAGGGCTCGAGACTAGTTGGATGCTCCTGAGTTTGATGACGAGTATCCAGAGGAGCCGGAGGAGGAGCGGGGAGAGGATGAGTTAGCAGCAGAGGCAGTAGCTGCAGGTGGCGACGAGGACACAGATCTGGGGGAGGACTTTGATTAGACAGTTCATGGGACTACCCCCAATGCTAATGAGCATGTGGGGATGTTTTTTGTATATGTGGCTGATATCATATGGAGAGGATGCCGTTGGGGCTCCTTGATGTATTTTTTGTATAGTTGGGTGCTGAGGGCACTCATGAATTTTTATAACGATATGGTATATATACATGTACATGGATGCATTTTTTGATGATAGAGTCTTGTATGCACGTGGATGCACGTTTAGTGTTGTTTGTTTTTGTTGCACGTGGATGCAATTTTTATGTTGTTTATATGCACGTGGATGCATTATTATGATGGATTCTTTTTGTTGTTTCTATGGTTTTTAGACGCCTATATGATGTTATGATGATGTATGGTTAATGTCCTACATGGTTTGGTTGATGTGCCAGTCTAGAATGTTGTTAGCCATTTGATTTGCGACACTGTTTTGATTTCTTGGGACATGAGTGAATGTAATGGATTCAAATTGTCTGACCATTTGTGTGGTGCGCAGGAACTTTCTAAAGAGGCAAGGATCGCGTACCTGGTAACAATTGTTGAGCTGGGCGACGAGAAGCTAGGAGTCTAGGAACACACGAAGGTGACTTATACCCATCTGAGGGCAGCAGTCAAGAGACCGATCACGACATCGTACTCGGCTTGGTTATTAGTAGCAACACCTATGCACACTCCGTTGAGGTGAATCAACTCATGTGAGGGGGAATAGAGTACCCAAGCTGCGGAGGCGAGATTCGGAGACCAGGGACTTGCACCATCGAAAAAACCGACATATGGTGGTGGAAAGGTATCCATCTTTTGATCATGCAGGGGAAACAAAATGTGAGGGCTTGTAAAAAATGTAAAAAACAAAAAGGAATAAAACTATACAACATGGACTAGTGGGTCCCAAAAAGTGTTATGGGTAGAATTGTTTGAGGTACAACCCATTCCGAGGGTTGCGCAGGGGGTTTTCTTCAAAATCGGTGAGGATGTATGCCCCATGTCCTAGGCAAGTGTGGACAATATATGGACCTTGCCACATGGATTCAAACTTTCCTTTCCCAGTCTTATCGTGTGCTTGGTCATAGACGAGGACAAGGTCGCCTTCTCGAAAATTGCGTGGGTGAACATGTTTATCGTAGCCCGCTTTGGAGCGGTTCTTATCAACCTCAATGGTCTGGAGGGCCGTTCAGCGATCCTCATTGGCCTGTTCCAAAAGGATTAGGTGTTGTTCAAGTGGGGAAGTATCGGGGAGGAGTTTGACAACGATATGGAGGGCGGGAATCTGACACTCAATGGGAAGGACAGATTCGACGCCGTGGACTAAATGAAAAGGGGTGAAACCCGTAGCGGTCTTAGTGGATGTGCGATAAGCCCAGAGTGCGGGAAATAACATGTGATGCTAGTTGGACTTATGACGATCTACGATACATTGAAGAATGGTCTTCAATATTTTGTTGATAGCCTCTACTTGGCCATTCCCTTGAGGGTAATAGGCGGAGGCGTATTGATGTTTGAATTTCAGAATGATAGACAACTCCTTCCAGACGGAGTCTTCAAAATGTTTTCCGTGGCCGGAAACAAGTTGTTGTGGGACCCTGAAACGGGTAATGACGTGATTGAAAAAGAAACGATCTACAGTGTCGGCTTTGCAGTTGAATGTGGGCATGGCCTTAGCCCACTTAGTAAAATAATCTACAGCTACAATGATATATTTGTGGCCACCTGCCGAGGGAGGATTAGACTCCATGAAATCAATGGCCCATTTGCAAAAAGGGCCAACAGTGATGACTGGATGGAGGGGGGATGGGGGGGTCCTCGCCTTAGGGGTGAATAGTTGGCAGTTACGACAATGCTTAACTACAATGATCTAATCAGTGAAGAGGGAGGGCCAAAAATATTCGGTGCGGACAAATTTTTGGGCGGTGGCCATTCTTGAGAAGTGGCCGCCACAGGCTCCGCTGTGACAATCATTAAGAACTTGCTCGACCTCATCTCGGGTGAGGCAGCGGTGTAGAATGGTGTCGAGACCACGACGGTATAACACATCTCCAAGGAGAAGATATCGTGAGGTGTGATGGCGAATGCGTCGTTTCCTGTCGCGATCAAGGCGGGTCGAAACTTCTGAGTGCGAAGGTATACTAGGATATCGTTGTACCAAGGGTCATCCGAGGAGATGATAAATAAATGGTCGCTGGGAAGACTAGTATGGATGGGGGTTGAACTGGACGATGATGATAAATTCGTCATGAGTTGCGTCAATGCGAGGGCTTTGATGCTCTTAGGTGTTGTAAATGTGAGATCATGCTCTTGGAGTATGATGACCCACTTAGCCACGCGGCCCTGTAGGAGGCGGCGACTCAAAAGGTAAACCATAGGATTAGAGTCGACCACAATAGTGGTCTGGCTGAGTAATATATAGTGGCGGACCTTTTGCACGGAGAATACGACAACGAGGGACAACTTATCCTCTTGGGGATAACGCAACTGTGGGCCAGATAGGGTCCGACTCTCATAGTAGATTACATGTTCTTTCCGCGCACTATCTTCTTGAACTAGTCTAGAACTAGTACCCTTGAGACGGTGTATTCGGACGCCAAAACATACAGGATAAAATCCTTTGAGAAATCCGGGGGGAGATCAGTGGGGCATTAGTTAAGGCTGTTTTAAGGGCTAAAAAGGCTACTTGTGCTTGTTCATCCCAAACAAATGGGATGCAGGCACGAAGTAAGCGGAGAAAACCATGAATCGTTGTGGCATATTCAGGGACAAAGTGACGGAGAAAGTTGGCTCTCCCTTGCAAAATTTGTAAATGACGTATGGTATGGGGGGTAGGGAGGTCCAAGATGGCTTGAACCTTTAAAGGGTCAATATTTATCCCTTTCTGTGAAACGATGAATCCTAACAACCGGCTAGCAGGGACGCAAAAAACACACTTGAGTGGGTTCAAGCGGATCCTATACTTGCAACAACGTAGGAAGACTTGTTGGAGGTCATTTAGGTGGTTAGACTGTTTCTTTGAGCGTGCTGTAAGGTCATCTAGGTACACCAGGATGATGTGAGCCAGGTCGTGGAAGCAATATGCCATGGCTCGTTGGAAAGTGGCGCCTGCGTTTTTAAGACCAAATGACATGACTCGATAGGAAAAGGTGCCCCATGGGGTAGTGAAAACAGTTTTGTATTGGTCTTCTTTCAGGATGTGTATTTGGTTGTATTCGGAGAAGCCGTCCATGAAGGAGAGGACTTCATGTCCTGCAAAAGCATCAACGATTTGGTCGATGAAGAGTGTGGGGAAATTGTCTTTGGGACAAGCACGATTAAGGTCGTGAAAATCCGTACAGACTCAGAGAGTGCACTTCTTTCTATTGACGGGTACATGGTTGGAAACCCAAGTGGTATAAGTGATAGGATAGATAAACCTGGCTTTTCGCAGCTTCTCAATCTCGATTTTGACCGCGGGGAGTTTGGACGAGTGAATTGGTCTTTGCTTCTGGCGGATGGGTGTGAACTTGGGCCATGTATCAATGTGGTGTTCGACGATGGTGGGGTCTAAACCAGGCATCTCGGTATAAGACCAAGCAAAGATATCCCAAAACTCTTGGAAAAGCTTCTTGTATTCCCCGATTTCGTGTCTCTACAGGAGGCACCTAATGTGATGAGTTCGGGTGTACCAGGTGTGACAGAAATATCAACCTATATGATAGGTAATATATTGGCCATGTTGCTGTTGGTGTTTTTATTCACTGTCTTAAAGAACCACCTACTATTTAATTTATCGACCGAGGTTGGTAATCTTAGAGTTGTGGCAAAATATATGCTGAGGTAGAATGGTATCTAGATTTTGGCTTGTCATACCTTAGAAGTATTTAATAAAGAAGAGATCAAAAGATATTTCAAAATGAAAAACCGAGTCAAACTACAGAAAGACAACCTAATTCAACTAATGAATTGAGATAGTATCAAACTGAACTATTCTATGATAAAATGAATCAATATTTCATAATTAGAAACAACTGTAAACAACTCGACTTTTAAATAGAAAACTAAGTTGAAACAACTATAATCAATTCAACAACAATTAAGCATCTAATTCCATTCTCCCTGGTGATCCTGAGGGAGTGTGTCAAATGTAATGGGAATAGGGGTGAATGAATCAAAGTGACTTTCAAATGTGATAAGAAAACAAAATGGAATTAAATCTAGTTTAACCTCTATAAATAAGTGCAAACTAAAGATTAACCAACAACAATTAATTTTAAACATAACGACCTATCTATTTGTAAACTTGAAATTAATGGAATTTAGAAATAAGTAGGAAACTTTTAATAAAGATATTACATTCAGAAGCAAATAAAAGACTTTAAGGAAGATGTCTGATTTTTGGATCTAATCCTATTTTATGAACATGTTCATTATTGGTATGAGAAGAATAATTCAAAACTGAAATAATTTTGGAGAACGAAATTACTAAACTTATCCTAATATGAATCTTAAGAACATACAATGAAAAAATGGAACCGATGAATTCTGTAATTGTAAAGCATTAACGAATTAAACAGAAGAAAGATATAACTCATAAAGCAATCAAAGTAAATTCAAAAGGGAAGATAAAATGGAAATTTGATTAAAACTCTATGCATAAATAAACAAAGACTTTTTGAAAAATACTAATTAAGGATAAGAAGGATTACAATTTGAAACAGCTAAGAAACTAAATTCTAATAAAGCAAAATGATGAAAGAAGGATCTAGGTTCGAATGCCGGTCCGAATGAAAGTCCGAATGGTAGTCCGAACGGAAGAAAGTGATCTAAACTGAAGGGAGAGAAGATGGGATGATCTTTAATTACCAGTTGGCTGATGCATATGATCCTATAGTGCATAGAAAACAGTGAATGAGCTATTTAGGAGTTAGAACAAGAAGAAGTCATCTATGCTAATCAGAGTTAGGGAAGCTAGCTATTCCTATTTTATCCTAAAGCAAGACTAGATTATGGTTGAAGTTGTTCTATCACTACAGAGAGAAACTACAGGACTTTTAGGTTTAACTATGATAAGGCTCAGTGAATTCAGTTAGCTAAATCCTAAATGAATTTAAGCAACTAAATCTTTTAAGCAAGATTATACGAGGAGACTAGAAGAACTAAATGTAACCTAAGCTATTAAGGAAATGAAGTGAACTAGATGTAACCTAACTTGTAAGCTAAATAAACCTGAGTGTGGATTAACCTTTAAAGCGAAGTAGATGAACCTGTTGGTCACCCTATATGTTAGTTAATTAAAGCTAACACACAGAATGGTCAATATAAATTGTCAAAACCAGGAAGGTCTTTTATTTCAAAGGTAATAAGCACAGTCTATGCATAAACAGATCAAGCAGTTGATTTGCTAAGTGCAGATAATAACCCTACCTATGTGCCCAGCCAACTCATTCCATAAGAACACTAATCTAATTCATACATCTAAGAATCCAAAGTGAAACAACTTCCCTACAGAAATCAACCCAGCAAGTTAATGATCTAATAATGAAATGGAACTAGATTGCTTTTGCAAGAAGTTAAATCCGATAATTATCAAACTACAACATTCAATCTTTACCAAAATGATCTATCTAGTAGCTACTGTAATTCTACCATTAATTGTCTAATCTATGAATGCAATTGAAGATACAACAACAACCAGAATTAAAACACAAGCTTGAAATCTAACTGATAATTACTAGAAATCCTAGAAAGCATAAACAACTAGAAGATAATTGGAATTGAGCTTGGCTGTCACAGCTGATTAAAACACACATGCAATTAAATAAATTATCCTACACAGTCGACTGTCACACCACTCTGTTACAGCTATTCAAGATGAGATTATAAACTATCAGAAAGGAAAGCTAATCTCTGTTACAGTTATCAATAATATCTGCAATCATTCCACACCACACAACAGAAATAAAACTAAACTACTCTACCTACTTAACGACTATCTCTGTGAGAAGGCGGGCCCTGGCCTTCTAACAGAGACGCCGAGAGTCACAGCAAATTAAGACACAAAAATGAAGAACTCTGCTCTCATATTAATGATGGAAGATCGTGAGTCTCAATGCTCTGTTACAGCTTACATAAAGTGGTTATTGTCCAACCCCAGGCTATGAGAGCCTTCTGGAATTTATACAAGGAAAATACAGTTTCAGATCCACTATATTCGTGCAGCAATGAAGATCTATGATCTTCATGCTGCGGAGTTACAACTAACTAATACAGCCGTATTAAACAGGGCTGTTAATTGTGAAAGATGCTATTGTTCTGATAGTTAATGGATCAACAGACTCAGCAGCTGGAATACCACCTGTTTATCGCAGCTAGGCTCTGCTTCAATGGAATCCGTTAAAATGAGGATCTGTTACAGCTTGCGTGGAGGATGCACTGTCCCTTGGAGTATGAGGAGCTGGTGCTTTGAAGAGTAACAGCTGGCACTACTGGGCTGATACACCCACGCTTTAGATTTTAACTAAGTGAACTCACAAATGTTAGCATAAACCAAAGGTCAGGATTCGCAACCATAACAATCTTAGGCATAGTTAAATGAAACAATAATGACTTATACCTTGTCAGGATTGCTAATTGATTTGGAAAAAGGCCATGTATATGGTTTACAAAAGTAAAGTAAAATTTGGCAAAATGATGAAATAGGTATGATTAAAAAGGGACATTTCCAGGGCCCAACAGAACCTAAGTGTGACCAGTCACCAATTAACTTCTGGAAACATTAATACAGACAACAATAGAGTGTACATAACATAAACAGAAACACAACACATCATCATTTTATGTCACAAAATAGAAACACTATCTACAGAGCAGATACATAAGTGAAATGTTAACATCATGATTTATTTACAAAAGACAAAGACGATATATATACACTGGTGAAGAACCACTGACTGTTGCGGGGCCCGTCTTAGCAAACAGAGGCTGAGCCTTAATCAGCTAATCACCATGCATGCTGACAGATTTCCACAAAACTGGAACAGTAGTATATTAAAAAAAACAGAGTTACAGTGCTTTGGCATCCATTCGCAGCTAGAGAGATAAGAAAACCTAAAAGTAAAGAGACCGACTGACTAATGGATAACTCATTGCTACTATGAGAATGCTTATTTATACAGCATTACAATGGAAGAAGCAAGTCGACCCTTTAGTGGTCGACTGCTTAATAACAGACGATCTTAAATGCCCCAAAACGGTTCTGTTAAATGGCTTGTGACACACATAAGCTAAGGGATGGCTCTACTTAATCATTTCATGACAGTTCGAAGCCAAAGAATGACCTCATAAAGTTCACGACAACACACAGGGCTCTGTTCTGGACTCCACGGCATTGATTCCTCACGTAGTCGTTTAAATGCCAATCTACTTTTACGTGGGTAAAGATGAATGTGGTGTTGGATTGAGCATGCAGGAGAAGGGATCTTCCAGAAAACTGACTCACGAATCATCAGGGCCACGTCCCAAACAGAATCGATGTGCCGGTTTACTCCCTAATGCCCCGGGCATACCTCAACCAACGATCTAGTGGGTCGAATGCAGGGTTGAATGGCAGGCTGATCATCCATAACTTCAACACGCGTCTAATTGAAGATCTGTTTGAGAACCCAAAACCTCTAAAAAAAAATGTAGTTACAAAACAAACCAAGAAATACTAATTAAACATCAATAAATCATGAAAATAACGATTTAATCCCAAAATACATAAGATGTGTAAATGTATGCATACCTGCTCCATTTGATGGTCTGTATGGAAAAGAGAACAAATTATGATATAAAAATGATGATAGAGATGCCATTCAGAGTGTATTTATCGATAAAAAACGGTGACAAAATGGACACCAACAGTTTCCCTCTTCGAAGGCATCAGGGGCAGGAATAGGGTTCTTGAACCAGTCGACCTTCTCGGGGAGAAAGTCCTTTGTTTCAATTGAGAATTGGCTGTAGAAATGGAGCCCTCCTCAGTAATAAAATAAGACCGATGATGCATGTCATCCAAGGGGTAATCGGGTGAGGTAAGTGCATCGAGTATCTCCTCGTCGCCCCGAAAGTAGTGTGTGGACAAATCAGGCGAGGAGGGGCCATATGATGGGGATGATATGTGTTCATCTACTGTGGAAATCATGTAGATGGTATTAATATCTTCCGAGGAGGAAGATGTTGGGGGATGAATTTCCTCAATGGTAGTAACAGACGTTTCTAGATCGGAATGAGTTGGTTCGTAGAGAACCAATCTGTATTCCAGGAGATCCGGGAAATGGTGCGAGTAATGGTTGTATATTCCACATATGGCACATGCATGGTTGATGCGTAGTGCCTTGTTGTACTGGTGGGCTGGTGGATTTAGCTCGACTACATGAATGTTGGGGTCGTCATCCAGAGTCTTCATATGTTCTTGAAGATTGGGTAGATGTGGGAAGTTATGGGTAGCGTCATCGCATAGCGAGCATTTTGGTGGTGTGTGTAGTGGTGGTTGGGGTACCACGGGTTTTCTTGTTGGTGGGGCTGTATAGGTTTGTGGGCCTCTACCTCAGCGTTTCTAGGTGGTAGAGGGGCAGGGTTCGTTGTAGAGGTGGACGCCATACCGGGAGGTGGGCGGTTAGGTAAGTTCGCAACACCGGGGGGTGGGCGGTTAGAGGTGTTGATAGGTTGGATAGGTTGGAGAACAACTTGTGGTGTTGGGGAGGGGTGGGGGGTGGGTAAATACCACACGGGTAGACCTAGGGTTAACCCGGGAAGGTTTAGAGTGGCCATAACTGGGGTACTGATTACTCCAGAAGGTGGGAATAAGAAAGGAATCGTATGGATAGGCGTTGCTCCAATGTAGCTAGGGATAGTTGGAGGTTGCGACATCAAAGGTGGCTGTGGGTTGGGCATGGTTTGGTTGGACGAAATGGTGCATAGATCAGATACCTCTATTGCCGGTGGCAGAACAGACCGAAAAGTATATGTCATGGGAGTTTCATAGTATATTCCAGGTCCAACCGAAGATAGTGGTGGGGAGGGTACACTTGAAACAGCTTGTTCCACCATAGGGAGAACATTTTCCAGTGCGGCAGGGGTATTCGGGTCATAGTACGTAAGTTGATCAACCTTAACAATCCGTCCCTCATGGGGGAGCATCATAATGCGGAAAACCGACGAAGCAACAACTTTCATGGCATACATATAACTACGTCCGAGCAGGAGGTTGTAGTCAAGTTGTGCATTGATCACTTCAATATCTATGAGTATGGTTTTCCCAGCTAACTGAACTGGGACATTCGCAAAGAGACCCTGAGGTTGAGCGGAGTGGCCGTCGTAGGCTCGTAGGGCGGTTGTGGATGGTTGTAACCTAGGAGATCCGAGCTTTTTCCATATGAATGTAGAAATGATGTAGGTGGAGGCACCTTCATCGACGATGCATCAATGAATAACAAGATTTCGGATGGAGACCGAAACTTGAAACGCTAATGTGGATGGCATGCGAGGCTCGGATTGGTCCAAATCAAAAGCCATCATTCGTGAGTTAGAGGGGTCCAAGGCCTGTTGTTGCAGCAACATCCCCCCAAAATTTTGTACATATTGGGGCCGCTCCTTTAATTTTTTTAGAAAGGCTGCCTTAAGAGGCCATTCCCAGCTTTTAACTTTTCTTTTCAACAGAAAATCTTGCCATAAACCTTTCGAAAAGGAACTTAGAAACTTTTTTGAAAAGTTGCAGAACGTAAGAAGGAGACTCCGCAGAAACATTCAGCCTTTGCTCCCGAAACGATGGGAACCGTTCGCATAAGTACCCCGAAAACTTAGATTTTCCTCTCGCGGTTGCGGGAATTATTTGGGAAAGTCTCCCGACATTTCGGAGTCTTTTCGGCTATCTTCCTGCAGTTGCGGAAGCCAAACGCATAAGTCACTCGAAAAGTCTTAGAAATTGTTGTGGGAAAGTTGCGGAAGTGTTTGAGTTTTCGTCCCGAAACGACGGGCGCCATTCGCCAAATCCTCCTGAAACACAAAAAGAACTTAGAATTTTTCTGTGAAAAATTGCGGAACCACTTTGACTTTTCCTCTCGCAGTTGCGGAAGCCTTCACGCTAAGCTTTCCAAAGCGCCGAAACACTTAAACATTTCCGGAAACAATTTGCAAAAGCTTTCCGCAACCGTGGAAGCTTTCAGGTTGTCCTTCCGAAACGACGGGCGCCATTCACCATTTCTTTCCGAAAACCCGCGAAGACTTAGAAACTTTTATTTTATGGGAACCATTCACAAAAAACTCCTGAAACAGCAGAAGCCGCCACGATATCTTTCCGAAGAGACTCGAACTATTGCGGGATGTTTTTTCGGTTTTCCTTCCGCGACTGCGGCAATCTTTTGCGGAAACCTTTGGAGAAACCCGCCCGAAACCCCGCGGAAGCATTGGGGGTATTCTTCCCGAAACCCCACGGAGCGCTTTTCGAAAAGCTTGCGGGAGCCATTCTCCATTTCCCTTCGAAACAGCGGAAACTTTCGTTCTATCCTTCCGAAAACGGTGGGTGAAATTCATGAGCCGGTCCCGCGGATGGCGGTCACGCACGCAAACCGAGACGGCTTGATATGACCCAACGTACCAATAATAAAGCTGCGCTTTTAATGCGCCACCCACCGTATTAAGACCTCGCACGTGCCCCGTTCATTTAAATAGACGGTGGGGCTCGAGCCAAAACACGTTGTTATTTTTCGATTGGCAAATTTGTTGGACGCCGCGCAACCGCTCCAGCTCAGCTCACTGGTCCACGTTCACGGCCACCTCATTCAGCTGTCTTCACGATGCCAGGTAGGAGTTTTAACCATTAAATTTGCCTCTTCTACGCGTCAGATTACTACTGGGTTGTCCTTTTTTGAAGACGATTGGTCTAGGTTGGATTTAGACAGGCAAAATGCCCGTCATGGGTTACTTTGCCCGTCAAATACAGTTTAAATTTCATTTTTCCGTCATATAAAGCAAAGAAACTGTAAAACGTTTGTAGACTATGTAAAGACTGTCAGTTTGAACGGGTAGAGTTTTCCAAGCTCTGAACCTGGCTGCATACGGCGTTATTCTTTGCGTTTAAAGCCGCCAAGCCCCGTGAATGTCCCGATTACACCAGTCGAAACCCGAAACTATAACCACCCGAGTTTTTCATCACCCGCATTCCCGGCGTCGTCAACCCCTATGCAAGTTTCAAAACCCACCATACAACGCCTCGCCAAGGTGCCTTCAGATAACCATAGCGGCCGAAGCTTCCGTTGGCTCATAAATATGAAAACGCCCCATATTTCGTCGTAGAGTCATTTCAACCCGAACTTCCCCGCCACTAACCATTTAAAAACATCATGGCGAAGGACACCATCCCTCCTAGAGTTGGATCGAGAGCAGGTTGCTTCAGCAACATGCTTATCCTGTCAGGAGCATTTCAAACCCGCCCCTTTAAAAGAATTAGGATGATTAAATCTAGATTGCTTGTTTGGAATGGTGTATTTTGCTTCCCAACATGCAGCTTCACATTGTATTTATCTCATTGACATGTTAAAATGGTGATGCTCTCTGTTAAAATATCACAGTATGTTGCTCAATTTTATAATGGCTTATATTTGGTCGCTATTAGGGATAAGTCAAAATGCCAAAAGGTAGTAGGAAGAAGGCTAAAATGACAGAAAAACAGCCTGCGCCACTTAAAACCGAGACTACACTCCAGGATACTAGGTGCACTACCGGTGTTCCTCCTGAAATCCGATGGGGTGACATTTATAGGATGATCCGAGACCAGGATGTCCCGGACATGTTGCTAGAAGAGGGGCAGATTTATCTAAATATCAAAGCCTCCGGCATAGCCAGAGCTGCTACCCGCCCTGAACTGTTCCGATGTTCTGAGGTAATCGGGTGGATACTCCAACATGCCGATGCGGAAGGAAGAGTAATTCATGACAGCGAGAAGACAGCCATTGCCTAATTTCACCCCGCATATCTTGCCGCGGCCTACAAATTTCCCCGAGCCCAGCAGTCTCTGACTGATGAATGGCTGGGCCAGATGAACAACGTTGAGATGGCCAAAAAGTTACTAGTAGCAGGCAAGCATTTGAGAAAGAAGGGTAATGATGAATACGATGTCCAGAATCTGAGACCTCCTTTCAGGTTGATCGCCTTGATGTTGTGCAGAATCTTCGGCATGCCCGATGGCACCGTGTACAAGATTCAGTGGGTCCCTATCATCCACTTCGTGGCATTTAAAGGAACTGTGTTTGACTGGGCCACTCTCCTGTCAGATAGTTTGGCCTCAATGATAGTTGCTGAAAGAGAAGGACTAGCCTTGAAGAAGGCATAATTTTTCATGTCCTCATATCTAATCGATTGTGTTTTGGCCAAGGTGGATTTCCCCAAATTGGGCTGCACATGGGATAAGGCCACCACCCCGGTTTATACCGCTTTCAGGATGTTGTGGGCTCAGAATTACAAGCCCAGCTATAAGCTCATCTGTGAGGGGTTCATCATGCCCCTATATGAGCAGCTATTCAAGGAAGAGCCCAACTGCTTGTCGGAAAATGTCATGGAAGTCCTTGAAAATTATGGAGATTTTTATTTCTCGGATCAAGGCACCTATCTCAGAATGTTTGGAGGAACTAAAGCTCCCTATCTTTTTCCAAGATATGCTACAGATTATGTAGTCCTTAAATAGGCCGTGAGGCAAATTTTCCTAGATGGAATTGGAGCCGTACTCAACAAGCAGCACAAGGCCTACTTTCCCCCTCTACCTTTCTGCATAGGAGCTTACAAGTTCTCGGGGGTCACCTCAGCCGAAGAATTTGTTCAGGAGCTGAAAGCCTTCCATTTCGGTGAGGTAATCTTCCACAGGAATGACAGGAAGGGAAAAGTTGCTGAGCACTGTAGGGAGATTTATGTTCATTTCGAGTACTCTCATTATCATGATGCCGAGGAGGAGGTATTCAGGGGCATCAGCAACATGGCTGAGCTGCGAACCTTTCACCAAGGTAGTGGAGCAAGTTCTAGCTCCACCTAGACCCAGGAGACTAGCCAGCAGAAGGAGAAAAAAGTTGATGAGGCCCGAGCCCAAGAAGAACAAAGGTTGAGGGAGGAAGCAAGGGCACAGCAGGAAGCTGAGGTTGCCAGATTGCAGCAAGAAGCAGAAGAACAAAGGCTGCAGAAAGAGGCTGAGGAAGCCCAGCAGCAGAAAGAGGCTGAAGACGAAAGGCAACGGAAAGAGAATGAAGATCAGCTGCAAGCTGAACAAGCTGATATAAGAAGGAGAGCGGAAGAAGAGCTGAAAGCAGGAAAAGATTCCCAAGCATGTGGATCTGGTATCCAAGACATGGAAATAGACACACCTCAAGCAGGTGGCTCTGGTACCCAAAATGTGGGAACAGATCCAGCGCAGGAAGTCCGGACCCCACCAGCTGAAGAAGAAATAGACATTATGGACCTCCCAATTGTCCCGTACACTCCATCAGGAAAACATACGGTGTCCAGGTGGAATGAATTTGTCTATGATAAGAAAAGGAAAGCAATGGTCCTTAAATCGGAAGAGAGGATCAAAAGACTCTTGCAGGAGGATATCGTTACGCACCGAGAGATCACTGTAATGTGGAATACAGATAAGGATCCCTTAGCTATGGCATCCGCGGTTGTAGAAACAACAAAAGCATCACTGGACAATGTAGGTGATATATTTAGAGAAAATGAATTGACAAAGAGGAGAGCTCGTACACTACAACAGACTGTGGCTAATGAGCAAGCCTACATGGATCTTGTGGTGAACAAGTATAATTGCTTGTATGTCGAGCATAAAGAGCTATCAGGCAAGTATAGCCAACTGGAGGAGGAAAAGGACCAACTAACACTCCAGATGATGATTGTGGAAGCAGAGAAGAATGAAGCAGAAGATAAAGTATCCCAGCTAGAAACAGACAAGCTGGCATTAGCTGAGCAATTAGAGCAAGCTGAGAGCAGAACGGTGGACATGTCTCCCTTCCAGGAGCTGTCCTGCAACATCCTGAAGCAAATGCATGAGACTCAGGGGCTAATCACTAATGAAGTTTGCAAGCTCAAGGCCATGGTGGTCAGGTTAAAAGAAATTAATGCGGAGGCCCACAGGCTCAAAGCTAAGCACACTCGGGTTAAGGCAAATATCCTGAGCTAGATAGAATGGCGAGAAGGAAAGGTGGATTTCCCCGCACACCTCCCATTCAAGTCTGTAGAGGGTTTTAGTGAAGATATAGCCCTTTTGGACTTCTGCAGAAACTGTGGCAGTAAGCTAATAGCCAGTGTGCAAGGGACAAGGGATAGGATCAACGGTTTGTATCAAAGGATCCAGGGAGTGCATGACAGGTG
Organism: Larix kaempferi; assembly: GCA_027924585.1. Taxonomy (NCBI): domain Eukaryota; kingdom Viridiplantae; phylum Streptophyta; class Pinopsida; order Pinales; family Pinaceae; genus Larix; species Larix kaempferi. The sequence continues at coordinate 1,130,148 of BSBM01000035.1, forward strand.
CAAATTGAATTTCTTGCAATCTCTCGATGACTTCTCGGATGAAGAACAACACTTGGCTGAACTAAAGGAAGAACTGGGCATCCAAACCGAATATGTGAAGAAAATCGATGTCCTAGCAATTGACGACCTCCAACATTATATTGGAATGTCATCAGTCCACAACCACTTGCTTAAAGAAGTACATCAAGCTGCAGTGACGGAAGTTCAAGGTATTGGAGCAGAGCTTAGAAAAAATGTGACTTCTTAGAAAATCCTGCTCCCTGCTTCCGCAAACATAGTCATAAGGGACACTGGCATCTGGTATAGTTATATTGCAGAGGTGGAGAAAAAGGCAGAAACAACAGCTGCATCAGCTAGCTCGTTTTCCTCTCTCCCTGCAGCAACAGAAACAGCAGTGGGCTCAACTTCCTCTTCCCAAGCCATTCCAGCAGCAACAGTGAGCTCAATTCCCTCTTCCCCAGCAGTGGCAGAAAGTCCAGCCAGCTCAATTCCTTCTTCCCAAGTAGAAGCAGCAGCAACTGTTAGTTTGAGCGACCCTCTTCAAGCTGAAGCACACATGCAGGAGTGAAAACGATGAGTTAGAGCATTAATTCTGATTTTTTGTATTTTTGGGGGCTTTTCAGATGTGTAAAACGTGGAAGCTATGGGACAGCTGTCCCTATTTTCTTTTAAATAATTTCTGTAAAAGAAAGGGAATCACATTTTTGTCTGTTATAGAAGAAAATTGCTGTAGATGACAAGTGGAAAAGGCCAGGTGGTAGCCCAAAGGGAAATTTTGTAACTATAAATAGAAGTTAGCAAGGAATAGAAAGGACTTTTGGCAGGGATTTAATTTTCAGACTTGTACGAGCTATCTTGTGTCTGTTCCATGAAAGTAAAATCTTCTAATAAAATCCAGGGAGAGGATGTTTTGCGTGGGAATAAAGAATGGATGTGTATTGGATTACTCTGGTGGCTTCCATACTTTAATGTGAGATCTTTCTTGTTATCCGAATTATTTCTTTTGCAACAAATGATTTTACTCCTTCTGTGCAAACGAATTCTTTGTTTCATGAGTAATGAATATGTTACATTAAATCAGAAGCTATCTTCTGCTATCTCTCATCTTTGCTGTAGCATTCTCTTTCAGATTGAATGGCTAGCTGTTCTTTCTTTAAGATAACTGTTCCATCTCATTGCTCATGCTTTAATTTGGCTCCTTGCAGGGACAATTAGATTTATTTCATGTGTTTTTTTTTTAGACTTAGATCTGTTCTTTCAATTTTGCATCTAGATTAAATAATCTTGCTTCTATCTTTGATGAGTAATGAAAATGTGTTATTTGTAATTAGAAGCTATCTTTTGAGATCTTTTATCTTGCTGTAGCTTTCTCTTTAAGATTTAATGGCTGCCTGTTCATTCTTTAAAAGATAACGCTTACAGCTCATTGCTCCTGCTTTAAATGCGGTCCTTGCAAGGATGGTTAGGTGTATTTCAGTTTTTATACTTAGATCTGTTTTCTCAGTCTTGCATCTAGATTAATTATAGACTAGGCACTTGCATATCATTATAAAACATAAAATCCAAAAGAAAGGTGGATCGGGCCATAACCGGTATAATTGGAATTAAACTCCAAACCCACGGTTGCCGGAACCGCTAACCGGACGGATTCCCTATACCAAACGGTAGATAATCTAATTGGGATCATCTATCGGGGAGAATCCCTTTCTGATTGATGCTACGATATCCGAGGCATCGACAGTTTTTGGCGCTATAAGGAGGGCCTGAAAGTGCATGGCTGATAGAGGAAAATCTTCCACTGTCATAGATGACAATGAAAACCCGCTTAAAGAAAGCATTTCAAACAGCCCAGATCTTGAACTATTAAATCAAGAACGCCTCATTTCTGATCCTGAGCCTCAAGAAGCTTTATACGCTGTCCCTTTTACAGAAATAGAGGATTTGAGAAGGCATACGCGATCCTACGTTAGGAAGATAGGTGGTTTAAACGCTGTGAATTTTCTCCCTAAGAAAACTACCCCTAGAAAAGAGCCACAATATACCCGAGATTCGATTCTTGTTCAAAGTTTTGAAGAACTTGTGAATTTGACTTTGGAAGAAATTTCAGACACTCTTAACAAGGCAAATCTTGAAAACTCAGAAAAAATTTCAGATCAAGAAAACTTTGACGAACTTATCACTCCAAAGAACACCCCACAGAATTCACCTTACAATTCTCCACCAGGTTCTCCACATCCAAACATGGCTGTACCTGCTTGGAGAGCAAGGGGAGTGCTGAACCTAGCTGGACCATTCCATAATCTTTCGAAAAACCTAGAAAAGGTCTTGCCTAAGTTCGATCCAGGGAAAGCCATTTCGGCAGAAGACCATCTCAAGAGTTTTTACTTAGCTCTGAACCTTTTGAACGTACAACATGAAGACGTAGTTTGCAGGCTGTTTCCATATACATTCGAGCCAAAAGTATCATCCTGGTACTTTAGCCTACAACCCAGCTCAATCTCTAGTTGGGATGAATTCGAAAATTGTTTCTTAAAGAAATACGGAAACCAAAAGACTGTGGCAACACTTATGAAAGAACTCTTATCCATGAGAATGGAAAAGAAAGAAAAGGTTCAAGATTTCAATCAAAGATTCACAACGCTGTTGAATAATTTCAGTGAAGCTAATAAACTAGCGAAGGAATCTCTGATTGAATACTACACTACAGCTCTTGAAGGACCCATAGCAATGTTCATGAAAAGGTCCAAGAAAACTACCCTGATAGAGAACTTTGAGGAAGCTAGAAAGGTAGAAGAAGAAGCTGATAGCATTGCTAAACATGCCTTAGATGTAGAACCAAAACCAACAGCTAGAAAAAAACCTTTGCTGCTCACTAGAGGTAAAGAAGAGCCATCTACAGACATGGAAAATGTAGTCAAGATGATGCAGAAATTATCTAATAAAATTGTAGATCTCGAGAAAGACAAGGCTGCTAGCACATCTAGGAAACCTTTCAAGCCATTTTATAAAAGAAGGGAAGACGGTGATCAAACTCATCCACCAATGAATACTTCTCCGGTCTTAAACTTGAATGAAATCGGCATGGAAAATTTCTGCACTTTTCATCAAGAACCACATTCGGAAAAGAGCTGCCCGCAATGGATTAATTCCATGAGCTTGGTCATGAACCAAATGCTAGATTCACAGATCCCAGACCAAGATGATCCTCCAGAGGAATCGAGCCCTGAGTTACAGGAACCAACCCCGGACACTACCATGGTGTTATGGGATTGGGTACCTGTGACTGAATTAGCGGAAGAGGATCCCGTAGAAAGCTCTCTCTCTACCGTAAATGTTGCTACTCGCAGCAAAGGCCCTATTGCGGATCCTGTGCCAAGCGCATCTCCTCATAAGCCTAAAGCTTTAAAAGAAACGCCTAGGAGGCACATAACAATTATCCCACCACAGCCAAAAGTCAGCCAAACAGTGACCAAGCAGCCAAGCGCTGACACCATAGTTCAGCCACCTAAGGTCACAACAAGTAAAAAGATCAATCAGTTCGAGTTGGGAACGAATCTGACATAGGATATGATATTATCGAAGATATCAAGAAGGTCAAATCAAATGTGTCAATATTTGACATGTGCAGCTTGCCCCATCAACGAAACAAACTGCTGCATGTTCTACAACCCCAGACCAGCACTCCATTAACGGATTCTCAAGACAATCCCGAAATTAATGAGGCTAGCATCGGTGGGAAATCTAAATCTCAAACATTGCCATTCCTATTGACCTTTGAAATTTTTAATCACAATGTTCACAACTGTTTGGTAGATTCTGGAGCATCATCAAATGTTATGCCACTGTCAATTTGTAAAAGGATTAACGGGTAGCCCGTGCCATCTCCAGCCCAAATTATCCAATTAGATAGGACTGCTGTCAAAGTAATTGGGGAGATGAAAGACGTTCTCATTAGATTATCAGCTGACCCTAGAGTCTGTCAATTCATTGACATAATGGTGGTCGATATTCCTGAAGCCTATGGGCTGATTTTAAGTAGGGATTGGTCTACCAAGCTGAGTGGATACTTTGCTACTGATTGGTCTCATCTGTGGTTGCCTTATCAGAACAGGTAGAATCAGATTAAGGTCCTGAGAGAACCTCATATGAAGCAAAACGTAACTCAGTTAGAAGAAAAAAATGAGGCTGTAGCTTTCTCATCCTCGGTTCTGGGAAATTACTTCTTAGAAATGGATCCGGGTAATTATCAGTCTGAAGCCATTAGCCATGAATCAGATAAACAGTCCGATCTCCTTCATTTCTCTCGGACTGATGATGTTGATTGTAACATAGTCAAGTTAGTTACTGACGTAGATCACAGAGATACTAACTTAGTTGAATCTGAATATATTTTTTGGACATTATACTTTGATGGTTCTAAAACTCTGGAAGGATCCAGATCCGGTTGTGTTCTAATGGATCCAAAAAGAAACAAGTATTTTTTGTCTTGTAGACTAGAATTCGATTGTACTAACAACACCGCTGAATATGAAGCTTTGGTACATGGATTAAAGAAGGCCATTGGATTAAATGTTAAGTACCTCAAGGTCTTTGGTGACTCCGAGATAGTTGTAAGACAGGTAAGAGACACCATTCATTGTCTCTCACCTCATTTGAAGGGTTATCAGGCTGAGGTATGGGATTTAATTATGCATTTTGACGCTTTTAATATAAAATCGATTCCTAGATTGCAAAATTCTGCGGCTGATTTGTTAGCAACATCTGCTTCTAGATTGGTGCCGTCAAATAATAAATGGTCAATTGAATTGTTTTTTAGGCCTTCCGTTCCCAATAACATCACAAACTTCAGAGTCTTCGATGATGATGAACAAATTATCAGCTTTCTCACGAACGAAGATAGCTTCCAAGGAGCTGCAATAGATGAAGAAGAACATGATGCTGATTTGATGAAGAAAGATGAGGAGAAAGGAAATTTCATCCCCAAAGGGGTAAGGTCCCTCGAAATGCTGTTCGATCTTCAAAATAAATTCAAAAGGCCAGCTAATACCAAAACTAACAGCTCATCAATGCAACATGAGTTAGTTAATTTGGGTACCGAGGCAGAACCAAAATTTGTTAACCTTGGAAAATGTTGTTCACCAGGAGAAATAGGCAGGTCCATCAAATTGTTTAAACAATACAAGGATGTTTTTGCATGGACCTATGAAGATCTGAAGACGTATGACGTCCGCATTATTCAGCATGTGATACCAATGAAAGCGGGCGTCAAGCCATTTCAGCATCAGTTAAGAAGGATGCATCCTACTCTAGAACCGCTGATCCAAAAGGAATTAAAGAAGCTCCTGGACGCTAAGATAATCTTCAAGGTCCGGCATTCTGAATGGGTTGCAAACTTGGTTCCCGTAAGAAAGAAGTCAGGAGAGATAAGGCTATGTGTAGATTTCAGAAATTTAAACAAAGCTTCGGATAAAGACAACTACCCCGTCCCTTCAATGGAACAAATCCTTCAAATGGTTTCAGGGTCTAAGCCGTTTTCTCTCCTCGATGGTTTCTTTGGCTACAATCAAGTATTAATAGCCGAAGAGGATCGCCTCAAGACTACTTTCCGAACTAAATGGGGAACTTTCGCATACAGAAGGATGCCATTTGGTCTGATAAACGCAGGAGCTACATTCCAAAGAGCAATGGACATCGCCTTCCGAGGATTGGGTGGGAAATGTGTTGTTGTTTACTTAGATGATGTGACAGTCTTTTCAAAGAAAAGAGAAGATCATGTTGTTCATCTGAGGCATATCTTTGATCGTTGTCGGAAATACGGTATTTCTTTGAATCCCAAGAAGAGCGCATTTGCTGTTCCCGAAGGTAAACTCTTGGGTCATATCATCTCTAAAGGGGGAGTGTCAATAGATCAAGAAAGAGTCCAAGCTATTAATAAGATTCCAATGCCTTACAACAAGAAATCTATGTAGTCTTTTATGGGCACCATCAATTTTGTCCGCAGATTTGTTCCGGATTTCGCACAAATTGTTAAGCCATTGCAACAGATGGTTAAACAAAGCATACAATTCAAGTGGACAGATCTGGAGAAGGACGCATTTAGAGATATCAAGGCAGCTATAGCTAAGGCTCCTTCCTTAAGGAGCCCAGATTTTGATAAGGATTTCATCTTGTATACCTTCGCTTCGGATGACTCCCTCACAGCGGTACTCACACAAAAGGTGGAGTTGGGGGACGAATACCCAATTTCGTTTATGAGCACTGGTCTGCAGGGGGCTGAGCTGAACTATCCCATGGTTGACAAGCATGCATATGCGGTCTTCAAAGCAGTCAAGCAGTTTAGGCCATACATTATGAAGAACAGAACTAAAGTCATAGTTCCCACCCAGCTGTTAGATCCCTTTTCGTTCAAAACGAATTGGGAGAAAGGAGAGGGAACTGGGTCACAGCTCTGCAGGAATATGATTTAGAATTTAAACCAGCCACGATCATCAAAGGACAAGGCCTGTGCAAGTTACTTGCGGGAAACTCGACTGGTGAAGAACAACATTGGAAGAATGAAGCTAAGTTAAATTCGGTTGAAGTGTGTCATATCTTCACAACTCCCCAGTCATGGTATAGGGATCTGGTGCACTATTTGTAGCAGGGATATCTACCTGAGCACTGGAACTCTAAGCAAAGATGGGCACTCCGCTTGAAATCAACACCTTATCAAATCATTGATGGGATACTTTTCAGGAAGAATTATGATGGAGTTTTCCTTAGATGTTTGGAAAAGGAAGATGCAAACAAAGTTGTCAAAGAATTGCATGATGGCCCCGCAGGCAGACATTATTCAGGTGAGACAACAGCACACAAGATACTGAGAGCTGGTTATTATTAGCCCACTCTGTTCCGAGATGCCCATACGTATGCATGAAACTGTGATGTATGTCAAAGAAGTGCTGGGAAGTTACCTAAGGCAGCAGGACCATTGCAGCTGGTTATCATCTCTGAGCCTTTTGAGCAGTGGGGTATAGATGTTATCAGAGAGATAAATCCAAATTCTTCATTGCAACATCGATACATCCTGACGGCTACCGACTACTTCACTAAGTGGACGGAGGCTATTCCTTTGCGCAAGATCAATGAAGACGCGGTCATCAGCTTCTTGAAAGAGAACATCATAACCAGGTTTGGGGTTCCAATTTCCCTTGTTTTTGATAATGCTACTTATTTTTCATCTTGCAAGATAAATGAATTTGTTTATGAATGGGGAATTAAGTTGCATTATTCAGCCAATTATTATCCTCAGGGAAACAGATTAGCTGAATCCTCAAACAAGAATCTGATTCGAATTCTTAAGAAGACTGTGATAGAAAACCAGAGAAGTTGGCATATAGCTCTCCCAAACGCCTTGTGGGCAGATAGGGTGACCCCAAAGAACGCTTTAGGTGTTTCCCCTTTCACTATTGTCTATGGCAAGGAAGCCATCCTTCCTCCAAACATCCTACTCCCATCCTTATAGTTATCCCAAGCCTCTCGGGGTTCCGGTAGCCAAGCCTTACAATCCAGGATCAATACCCTGCTTCAACTTGAAGAAGCCCGACAGAAAGCGAAAGATCGATTCCATCAACACCAAGACATAGTTAAGAGGTGGTTCGACAAGAGGAAGTCCGGTAAAAGAAGTTTTGAAGTTGGGGACTTAGTCTTGAAATGGGACCACAATCATGAAGGCAAAGGAATGCATATGAGATTCCAACATCTATGGGTAGGTCCGTACCAAATTTCGGCAAAATTAGGCCCATCCACTTATAAATTGACAAATCTCGAGGGAGAAGAAGTAACCCTTCCTCTCAATGGCCTCGCCCTGAAACAATACTTTGCATAGTCTCTTTGAGACTTCCTGTACATAAATAAAGTTTCCCTTTATTGTTGCTTTAGCCTTTACTTGCTTTATTTTTCGGCCATTTTGTCTCTTTTATTGTCATTTGAACCTTTGCAACGAGTTTTGTTTTCTGAAAGCCCTTATGGTGGAGTTTCTCATCAATGATAGGCCTCTCAAAGAAATCTTGCACCCATGAGTCCGGAACTATACTCGAATAAAGTCTGTCTGTTGTGCTCTCGATGAAATGTTCAGAAGAAAGAAGCCTGTTCTGCTAGTCACACTAATCCTGTTTAAAATAGCTGAGACCCATGACCATCTTCACTACTATCGTTGGGCTCCACCCACTCTCACACTTTAAAGTCATCTCAAGAAGGTTATTAAAGTTGGACCCATGGAAAGTAGCACACCTCGAGGGCATAGGGTATTGAAGTGACTCCATGCTGCAAATCCAAATAGCCAAAATGGCTTATACTCAAGAGTATGTTTTCCAGAGATTCTTGCCTCAATTAAAGCATGGCTGAGACAAAAGCAAAAGACATGTAAAATCAAGAAGGTTGTCCAAAAGGCTCAGCCCAAAATGGGATCCTCTCCGTCCGTGAGGCTTGATCAAATCAATAAAATTTCTAACTCACACAAAAGGACATTATGGATTGAGGAGCCTAAATCAAAGATCGTGTCCAAAGAAAATATCTCTGGAAGGCTCAAACAGCTAAGCTGTCCAAAGTACAAACATCCAAAAGGATGCAAGCAGCATGGGAATGAGGAACAAGAGCAATAATGTCCATGAGAAAGTGTTGCAAATCTTGTGGAGTCCGGAAGTAGTAACCATCTGAAAGATGACCCTCCTAAAATGAATCTCATATGTTGGCCCTTTGAGAGTGGTGAAGATGTCTCGGTCAAAGCTCCCCTTTCCCCAATGGCTAGCAGGTAAAGTGCCTTCTTCCCCTCACATGAAGTTAAATGCTCAGCTGAGTTTTGCACCTAAGATGGATGTCTTTGATGCGGTTTCGGACCATGAAGAGGAATTTTTTCAGAGATCTGTGTTCGCCAGCGACTCGCCATTATTGTTGCAGCAACATCCCCCCAAAATTTTGTACATATTGGGGCCCCTCCTTTAATTTTTTTAGAAAGGCTGCCTTAAGAGGCCATTCCCAGCTTTTAACTTTGCTTTTCAATAGAAAATCTTGCCATAAACCTTTCGAAAAGGAACTTAGAAACTTTTTTGAAAAGTTGCGGAATGTAAGAAGGAGACTCTGCGGAAACATTAAGCTTTTACTCCCGAAACGGCGGGAACCGTTCGCATAAGTATCCCGAAAACTTAGATTTTCCTCTCGCGGTTGCGGGAATTATTTGGGAAAGTCTCCCGACATTTCGGAGTCTTTTCGGCTATCTTCCCGCAGTTGCGGAAGCCAAACGCATAAGCCGCTAAAAAATTCTTAGAAATTGTTGTGGGAAAGTTGCAGAAGTGTTTGAGTTTTCGTCCCGAAACGACGGGCGCCATTCACCAAATCCTCCCGAAACTCCAAAAGAACTTAGAATTTTTCTGTGAAAAGTTGCGGAACCACTTTGACTTTTCCTCTCGCAGTTGCGGAAGCCTTCACACTAAGCTTTCCGAAGCGCCGAAACACTTAAACATTTCCGAAAACAATTTGCAAAAGCCGTCCGCAACCGCGGAAGCTTTCAGGTTATCCTTCCGAAACGACGGGCGCCATTCACCATTTCTTTCCGAAAGCCCGCGAAGACTTAGAAACTTTTCTCTTACGGGAACCATTCGCGAAAAACTCCCGAAACAGTGGAAGCCGCCACGATATCTTTCCGAAGAGACTCGAACTATTGCGGGATGTTTTTTCAGTTTTCCTTCCGCGACTGCGGCAATCTTTTGCGGAAACCTTTGGCTAAACCCGCCCGAAACCCCGCGAAAGCGTTGGCGGTATTCTTCCCGAAACCCCACGGAGCGCTTTTCAAAAAGCTTACGGGAGCCATTCGCCATTTCCCTTCGAAACAGCAGAAAATTTCGTTCTATCCTTCCGCAAACGGTGGGTGAAATTCATGAGCCGGTCCCGCGGATGGCGGTCATGCACGCAAACCGAGACGGCTTGATATGACCCGACGTACCAATAATAAAGCCGCGCTTTTAATGCGCCACCCACCGTATTAAGACCTCGCACGTGCCATGTTCATTTAAATAGACGATGGGGCTCGAGCCAAAACACGTTGTTATTTTTCGATTGGCAAATTTGTTGGACGCTGTGCAACCTCTCCAGCTCAGCTCACTCGTCCACGTTCACGGCCACCTCATTTAGCTGTCTTCACGGTGCTAGGTAGGAGTTTTAACCATTAAATTTGCCTCTTCTACGCGTCAGATTACTACTAGGTTGTCCTTTTTTGAAGACGATTGGTCTAGGTTGGATTTTGACAGGCAAAATGCCCGTCATGGGTTACTTTGCCCGTCAAATACAGTTTAAATTTCATTTTTCCGTCATATAAAGCAAAGAAATTGTAAAAACGTTTGTAGACTATGTAAAGACTGTCAGTTTGAATGGGTGGAGTTTTCCAAGCTCCTACCCTGGCTGCATACGGCGTTATTCTTTGCGTTTAAAGCCACCAAGCCCCGTGAATGTCCCGATTACACCAGCCGAAACCCGAAACTATAACCACCCGAGTTTTTCATCACCCACATTCCCGGCGTCGTCAACCCCTGTCCAAGTTTCAAAACCTACCATAGAATGCCTCGCCAAGGTGCCTTCAGATAACCATAGCGGCCGAAGCTTCCATCGGCTCATAAATATGAAAACGCCCCGTATTTCGTCGTAGAGTCATTTCAATCCGAACTTCCCCGCCACTAACCATTTAAAAACATCATGGCGAAGGACACCATCCCTCCTAGAGTTGGACCGAGAGCAGGTTGCTTCTGCAACATGCTTATCTTGTCTGGAGTATTTCAAACCCGTCCCTTTAAAAGAATTAGGATGATTAAATCTAGATTGCTTGTTTGGAATGGTGTATTTTGCTTCCCAACATGCAGCTTCACATTGTATTTATCTCATTGACATGTTAAAATGGTGATGCTCTCTGTTAAAATCTCACAGTATGTTGCTCAATTTTATAATGGCTTATATTTGGTCGCTATCAGGGATAAGTCAAAATGCCAAAAGGTAGTAGGAAGAAGGCTAAAATGACAGAAAAACAGCCTGCGCCACTTAAAACCGAGACTACACTCCAGGATACTAGGTGCACTACCGGTGTTCCTCCTGAAATCCGATGGGGTGACATTTATAGGATGATTCGAGACCAGGATGTCCTGGACATGTTGCTAGAAGAGGGGCAGATTTATCTAAATATCAAAGCCTCAGGCATAGCCAGAGCTGCTACCCGCCCTGAACTGTTCCGATGTTTTGAGGTAATCGGGTGGATACTCCAACATGCCGATGCGGAAGGAAGAGTAATTCATGACAGCGGGAAGACAGCCATTGCCTCATTTCACCCCGCATATCTTGCCGCGGCCTACAAATTTCCCCGAGCCCAGCAGTCTCTGACTGATGAATGGCTGGGCCAGATGAACAACGTTGAGATGGCCAAAAAGTTACTAGTAGCAGGCAAGCATTTGAGAAAGAAGGGTAATGATGAATACGATGTCCAGAATCTGAGATCTCCTTTCAGGTTGATCGCCTTGATGTTGTGCAAAATCTTCGGCATGCCCGATGGCACCGTGTACAAGATTCAGTGGGTCCCTATCATCCACTTCGTGGCATTTAAAGGAACTGTGTTTGACTGGGCCACTCTCCTGTCAGATAGTTTGGCCTCAATGATAGTTGCTGCAAGAGAAGGACTAGCCTTGAAGAAGGCAGAATTTTTCATGTCCTCATATCTGATCGATTGTGTTTTGGCCAAGGTGGATTTCCCCAAATTGGGCTGCACATGGGATAAGGCCACCACCCCGGTTTATACCGCTTTCAGGATGTTGTGGGCTCAGAATTACAAACCCAGCTATAAGCTCATCTGTGAGGGGTTCATCATGCCCCTATATGAGCAGCTATTCAAGGAAGAGCCCAACTGCTTGTCGGAAAATGCCATGGAAGTCCTTGAAAATTATGGAGATTTTTATTTCTCGGATCAAGGCACCTATCTCAGAATGTTTGGAGGAACTAAAGCTCGCTATATTTTGCCAAGATATGCTACAGATTATGTAGTCCTTAAAGAGGCCGTGAGGCAGATTTTCCTAGATGGAATTGGAGCCGTACTCAACAAGCAGCATAAGGCCTCCTTTCCCCCTCTACCTTTCTGCATAGGAGCTTACAAGTTCTCGGGGGTCGCCTCAGCCGAAGAATTTGTTCAGGAGCTGAAAGCCTTCCATTTCGGTGAGGTAATCTTCCACAGGAATGAGAGGAAGGGAAAAGTTGCTGAGCACTGTAGGGAGATTTATGCTCATTTCGAGTACTCTCATTATCATGATGTCGAGGAGGAGGTATTTAGGGGCATCAACAACATGGCTGAGCTGCGAACCTTTCGCCAAGGCAGTGGAGCAAGTTCTAGCTCCACCAAGACCGAGGAGACTAGCCAGCAGAAGGAGAAAGAAGCTGATGAGGCCCGAGCCCAAGAAGAACAAAGGTTGAGGGAGGAAGCAAGGGCACAGCAGGAAGCTGAGGTTGCCAGATTGCAGCAAGAAGCAGAAGAACAAAGGCTACAGAAAGAGGCTGAGGAATCCCAGCAGCAGAAAGAGGCTGAAGATGAAAGGCAACTGAAAGAGAATGAAGATCAACTGCAAGCTAAACAAGCTGATATAAGAAGGAGAGCGGAAGAAGAGCTGAAAGCAGGAAAAGATGCCCAAGCAAGTGGATCCGGTATCCAAGACATGGAAATAGACACACCTCAAGCAGGTGGCTTTGGTACCCAAAATGTGGGAACAGATCCAGCGCAGGAAGTCTGGACCCCACCAGCTGAAGAAGAAATAGACATTATGGACCTCCCAATTGTCCCGTACACTCCATCAGGAAAACATATGGTGTCCAGGTGGAATGAATTTGTCTATGATAAGAAAAGGAAAGCAATGGTCCTTAAATCGGAAGAGAGGATCAAAAGACTCTTCCAGGAGGATATCATTACCCACCGAGAGATCACTGTAATGCGGAATACAGATAAGGATCCCTTAGCTATGGCATCCGCGGTTGTAGAAAAAGCAAAAGCATCACTGGACAATGCAGGTGATATAGTTAGAGAAAATGAATTGACAAAGAGGAGATCTCGTACACTACAACAGACTGTGGATAATGAGCAAGCCTACAGGGATCTTGTGGTGAACAAGTATAATTGCTTGTATGTCGAGCATAAAGAGCTATCAGGCAAGTATAGCCAACTGGAGGAGGAAAAGGACCAACTAACACTCCAGATGATGATTGTGGAAGCAGAGAAGAATGAAGTGGAAGATAAAGTATCCCAGCTAGAAACAGACAAGCTGGCATTAGCTGAGCAATTAGAGCAAGCTGAGAGCAGAACGATGGACATGTCTCCCTTCCAGGAGCTGTCCTGCAGCATCCTAAAGCAAATGCATGAGACTTAGGGGCTAATCACTAATGAAGTTTGCAAGCTCAAGGCCATGGTGGTCAGGTTAAAAGAAATTAATGTGGAGGCCCACAGGCTCAAAGCTAAGCACACTCGGGTTAAGGCGAATATCTTGAGCCAGATAGAATGGCGAGAAGGAAAGGTGGATTTCCCCGCACACCTCCCATTCAAGTCTGTAGAGGGTTTTAGTGAAGATATATCCCTTTTGGACTTCTGTAGAAACTGTGGCATTAAGCTAATAGCTAGTGTGCAAGGGACAAGGGATAGGATCAACGGTTTGTATCAAAGGATCTAGGGAGTGCATGACAGGTGCAAATTGAATTTCCCGCAATCTCTCGATGACTTCCTGGATGAAGAACAACGCTTGGATGAACTAAAGGAAGAACTGGGAATCCAAACCGAATATGTGAAGAAAATCGATGTCCTAGCAATTGACGACCTCCAACATTATATTGGAATGTCATCAGTCCTAAGCCACTTTCTTAAAGAAGTACATCAAGCTGTAGTGACGGAAGTTCAAGGCATTGGAGCAGAGCTTAGAAAAAATGTGACTTCTTAGAAAATCCTGCTCCCTGCTTCCACAAACATAGTCATAAGGGACACTGGCATCTGGTATAGTTATATTGCAGAGGTGGAGAAAAAGGCAGAAACAACAGCTGCATCAGCTAGCTCGTTTTCCTCTCTCCCTGCAGCAACAGAAACGACAGTGGGCTCAACTCCCTCTTCCCAAGCCATTCCACCAGCAACAATGAGCTCAATTCCCTCTTCCCCAGCAGTGGCAGAAAGTCCAGCCAGCTCAATTCCTTCTTCCCAAGTAGAAGCAGCAGCAACTGTTGGTTTGAGCGACCCTCTTCAAGCTGAAGCACACGTGCAGGAGTGAAAATGCTGAGTTAGAGCATTAATTCTGATTTTTTGTATTTTTGGGGGCTTTTCAAATGTGTAAAACATGGAAGCTATGGGACAATTGTCCCTATTTTCTTTTAAATAATTTCTGTAAAAGAAAGGGAATCACATTTTTGTCTGTTATAGAAGAAAATTGCTGTAGATGACAAGTGGAAAAGGCCAGGTGGCAGCCCAAAGGGCAATTTTGTAACTATAAATAGAAGTTAGCAAGGAATAGAAAGGACTTTTGGCAGGGATTTAATTTTTAGACTTGTACGAGCTATCTTGTGTCTGTTCCATGAAAGTAAAATCTTCTAATAAAAGCCAGGGAGAGGACGTTTTGCATGGGAATAAAGAATGGATGTGTATTGGATTACTCTGGTGGCTTCCATACTTTAATGTGAGATCTTTCTTGTTATCCGAATTATTTCTTTTGCAACAAATGATTTTACTCCTTCTGTGCAAACGAATTCTTTGTTTCATGAGTAATGAATATGTTACATTAAATCAGAAGCTATCTTCTGCTATCTCTCATCTCTGCTGTAGCATTCTCTTTCAGATTTAATGGCTAGCTGTTCTTTCTTTAAGATAACTGTTCTAGCTCATTGCTCATGCTTTAATTTGGCTCCTTGCAGGGACAATTAGATTTATTTCATGTGTTTTTTTTTTAGACTTAGATCTGTTCTTTCAATTTTGCATCTAGATTAAATAATCTTGCTTCTATCTTTGATGAGTAATGAAAATGTGTTATTTGTAATTAGAAGCTATCTTCTGAGATCTTTTATCTTGCTGTAGCTTTCTCTTTAAGATTTAATGGCTGCCTGTTCATTCTTTAAAAGATAACGCTTACAACTCATTGCTCATGCTTTAAATGCGGTCCTTGCAAGGATAGTTAGGTGTATTTCAGTTTTTATACTTAGATCTATTTTCTCAGTCTTGCATCTAGATTAATTATAGACTAGGCACTTGCATATCATTATAAAACATAAAATCCAAAAGAAAGGTGGATCGGGCCATAATCGGTATAATTGGAATTAAACTCCAAACCCACGGTTGTCGGAACTGCTAACCGGACGGATTCCCTATACCAAACAGTAGATAATCTAATTGGGATCATCTATCGGGGAGAATCCCTTTCTGATTGATGCTACGATATCCGAGGCATCAACAAGGCCCTAATAGCGGATAATAATGTCTTGCGTTGTGCAGGACAATTCTTTAATACCTCAAGAGTTGACATAGCAGGGGGGGATTGGGAAAGCTCATCCAGGATATTATAGTTGGGAGCGGCGCGTGCGTTGGGATTATTGTTGATGCACCGTAGGGGGAAACAAGGAGCTTTAGGGGCCCCATTGCCCTGTGCCGGGGGTATGCGTAATGACTGATCTGTGGGAAGAGCATTAATAGCTGTATCGGCGGGGATGGTTTCGGGGGTGGGACCATATTAGTTTCGGCGCGTTTGGAGATTGACGTTGATCGATGACATCATAAGGAGATGATGGGTGCCCGAATCCATCGGTTGATTGCTATGCACAACGTATGAGATCTGCTGCTGTGGGGGTGCGGTTCCTTGAGGGGGAACCAATGGTTGGGTATTTACCACTCCTTGTGTGGGAAAGGGGTTTTGCAACACCATGGGAGGTGGCTGGGGATTGGGTTGTGCAGGGGGAGCAACCTGTCCTTGGCGTTGGGCGTCATCTGTCCAAAGTTGACGGGCGCGCTCCAAATGTAGGAAAGTGTGTGTGTAGTGGTCATAGACCCCACAAATAGAACAAGGATGATTTGTTCGGAGATTGGGATTCTTCCCCTAATGAGGTGGTTGGATGGGGCGACGTTGTTGTTATTTGGGGGGTTTGGTTGTTGACCGCATTACTCTTGGGGTTGGTTGTTCCCACAGTTATGTCCTCTCCCCCTGTTTTGTTGGCCTTGATGGTTTCGTTGAGCAGGCCGATTTTGTTGGGCATAAACTTGACATTGGGGGATGGGAGGATTTTTTTGTTGAGCAGGTGGTGGGGCTGCTTGCTGAGGGTAGTAAGCAGGAGGTGCTTGAGGTTGAGTCGGTGCTGGTGGGTTTTGCGATGGATGATAAACTGAAGGAGCTTTTGGTTGAGCATGTGGTGCTTGTGGAGGATAATAAGCCGACTGGACTTGAGGTTGTGTGTTGGTGGGCAGAACCTGTTGATGATAATAAGTGGTAGGCACCGTAGGAGGGTTGTATGTTGAAGGTGCATGGCCATAACACTATGGTGGGTAGGATGGTCCATGGGTATGAGGGGGTCGAGTAATGGGGGTGTATGATGTTGTCGCTCCCGAGTGGGACGTGGCACGCGAAAGGTCGGGGCCACTAGTAGTAGGCATAGCTATGTAAGGTTAAGTATGTGATGCCACGTGCCCGATAATGTCGTCGACAGCATGGGATTCCCCCAGTGCATCGCTCCAGGAGGAGTTGGCGATGGAATCATCGGGTAAAATGGAGTATAATTAGCCGAACTGGGCATAGATAAGATCAAACTATTGGGATTTAAGGATAGCCTCTTCCTCAGATTGAGGTCATTCGGATGCCACATCCTTAGATATGGTTGGTATGAGGGATTTCAGGAACCAATCTAAAAAGATACGGTCATCTAACTTAATATTACACAAACTATGACGTTTGTGCCATTCATGGATGTGGTCCGTGATATGGGTGGCCGTATTTTGTCTGCAAGATAAGAGGATCTCAACACCAGCATCATAACGAATGGGTAATTGGAAGAATTGCAGGAAAGTGGAGGTAAGGGACGTAAATGTGAAATGAGTCCCATGAGGTTGGTCAATATACCACTTAGCTACAGTGCTAGTGAGGGTTCGTTGTAATAATCACAGGTAGATGGAATCATCCACGATGGAGTTAGAGGAACACCATGAGTGGAAGGACATGATATGGTTCTGGGGGTCTTCTCCTCTCTTCCCCTCAAATTTGGGTATGTTCAATGGGAGTTTGGTGGGCATAGGAGCCACGCAGGATCATGTCGTATGGGGTCATTGGTCAATCTGGCCAAGTCTGGGAGGTTGAGACTGGCCATGAATGGAAAACTAGTAGAAAGATGTGGCATGGGTGTCTGGGAAAGTGTGTTAGCCGTGGAGGCAATGGTGGGGCCACTGCCCCCAATGTTTGGAGAAATGGTATGAGCCATAGCGGCAATGGTGGGGCCGCTGCCCCCAATGTGTGGGGAAACGGTGTGAGCCATAGTGTCAATGATGGGGCCACTTCCCCCAATGTGTGGGGCAATGGTGTGAGCCATAGCGTCAATGGTGGGTCCGCTGCCCCCAATGTGTGGGGAAACGGTGTGAGCCATAGCGGCAATGGTGGGGCCACTGCCCCAAATGTGTGGGGAAATGGTGTGAGCCATGATAGGGATTGTAGGAGTTCCAGTTGCTGGTGGGGGGATTGTGTAGGAAAGGCCTGTGCCCCCAAGTGTGTTACTAGTTGCTAATGGGACTGTATTGGTGACCAATCCACTAACCATAGGGATGGATGTAGTGGCGGGAATAGTAGGCGTAGGGCCTATAGATGGTATGACAAGGATGGATGTTGACATGGTAGTTGGGTTGGTGGTGGGCCCACCACCAACCATTCCGCCAAAAAAGGGGTTTGAAGTCATTCCATGTGTGGGGCTAGATGGGGCTGTGAACGTAGTGTACTCCAGTTCGGAATCAAATGTGGTATAAGGGGCGTCGGGATCAGGTGACGAGGCTCTACATATGTGGAAAAGAGAGCCAAGTAGACCGTGTTGCGGGGGCTAGCCATGTAGGTGCCGAGACTGTCTCGAAGACTCAATGGTGACAATGAGAATAAAAGGGGTGAGAAGCTCAAAAATCCAGGTGCAGCCATGTGTGCACAAGGAGAGCATAAAAAATATGGCACTCAGGCCAACAACAAGCTCAAAATGCTTGCTGTAATAGTTGTGCTACAACAAATGAAGCGACAATAAAGGTGGTCAGAATACCAACAAAAAAGTATCCTAAAAAGTAAAAAAGGTATACTCACTAGACTCAGGGGAGGTGTAGGAGCATGCAAACATCTATCTAAAAAGACATGGTGGTTCAAACGAATCGTATCCTCTGCAAGGTGATGAAATCCAAGTCAGACAATACGAGAAGTAGAACCAAATGGATGAGGATATCCCCCTACTGGGAGGGACTCCGGGTAACAAAACCTAGAAGAATGGCCACTAAGATACGCCGTTCATGATACGTCCAGAAAGGTAAATCTGCATCTCCAGTTGTATCGCCACCGTACTCCCAACAGGGTAGTACAATGAGAACAATGAGTAGGTAGCCTTCGGTTACTGAATGGATTGCGGTATTCCACTCAGACCTCTGGAACCAGTCTTGCTACTTGCCTTCCTAGGGGAGAGGCCCTCCAATAAATTGGTCATAATCGTACAAAAACAAATAGGGTATTTTGGATCCCTAGATGACAACAACTATGTCTCAAGTGTAAATGATAGAGGGGTGTTGTTTGGATGCCTATCCCCAATGTCCTACCTAATTAAAATATTCTTTTGTGTTCCCCAAATGGGGTTAAATGTTGATTGAGTTAAGTAAATTTTTATGGCTCACTTGAGTTAATTTTGACTGAGTGTGTGCACATGTGGCATTGGCAGCTAACTAGGAATATAAAAGCTGAACAATAAAGGTGTTGAAATTAAAAACTTTTTTTTTAAGAAAAAAACAACTAAAAGATAATAACAGCTCAACAGCTATAGATGCTGTTGGAGCTAGATGACTGTGGGAAGGTTTTTTGCAAGAAAAATGGGAAAAAATATGAGCTGGAATGCGGCTGTCGGGCTGGTCTATGCGGTGCAAAGTGTGGGGCTTGGGTCGACAGAAGCAGCTTGGGGCGCGGCTGGCCCACCAGAATCTGCGGCATGGAGCGCAGGGTGTAGGTGGGAATGCACGACCGGGGGTGCAGGATGCAGGTTGGAAGCTGCGTGGTGCAGCGCGATAGGCGAGGCGCAAGCTGCGCTGTGCGGGGCAACGCGCAAAGAGGGGAGGTCGCTGCGTTGTACAACGTGCAAGTTGTGAGGGTAGCTGCGTTTTGCAGCACGGTAGGTGGATCGATCGCCGCGTTGTGCAGTGCGCAGGTCGGGAGGGGCCACGGTGGTGAGTGGCGACATAGCGACGTCGCTCGTGTGCAGAGACGGGGCCATGGGATGGATGGTGTAGCGTGCGATCGGGGCCGTGTGCAGTGGACAGGGGGTCGCAGCTGGGGCCGTGGTAATCCCAAGAAGGTTGCACTGCAACCCGTATCTACAGGCTACAGAGCTGAGCTGTAGGCCGCGTAAAATAGCCAAACAGCCGCACTTAGGGCCGCGGCTAAGGGCCAAAAAGATGCATTTTGCAACGCAAAAAATAGGTATAAAAAGAATGTAGCCGAATCAGATAAAATCACAGGCCTGTAACTAGGTAAATAAAACAAAAATGAAGATAAACAAAGATAAAAAACTTAGAAATAAGAGGTTCAAATAGTGGAGTCGCCAATCTGTAGCATGGGTTATCACCCTTGCTCGTGCAAAAGAACACCTGCTAGGGATCATGGAACCCTTGGCAGCAGTTTAATGGAAAATAAGGAAAAGTAATTAAATATAAAAACAATAAAATATTAAGCTAGCATGTGCATGTGAAGCAAATTTAAACTATAGTAAAAAGCATGAAGTAACCATGAGAGACAAGGAAATAAAAAAGATTGATTTCTTTATTAAAATGGGGAAAACATGGGTTTACATCAATTGTTCACCTCAAATGTTGAGGCTTGTGGAGTTCTATAGCTGTAGGAAGCAATGCACCAGGGCTCCATAGGTTCCTTCTCTTTCTCCAAATGCTCAATGGATGGCTCCAAGGTTGGCTCAAAGGGAAGAACTGTAGCTCAAATTGTTGAGCTAGAGTTCTAGGATGATTTGGGCAGCATAAGGGTAGGATAGTTGATCGATGGTAAAATGAGGGGCCTCCATCTCCTTTTATATATTTAGGTTAGAGGTTTAGGGTTTTTTCCCTCTTTTTACTCTTTTTTGATTTTCTTTTGAATTTATTCCCTTTTATTTTGATTTTGGGAATATTGGACCCTCTTTTGGGGTTTTGGTATGTTTTTGGAGGAATTTAAATAATTTTGAGGAGGAAAAAGTATTTTTAGGTACCCATTTGGGTTTTTTGGGGTTTTGGAGTCCAGAATGACAGGGAAATTGGACAACCGTGTTATATGTCTAA
This sequence comes from Larix kaempferi, assembly GCA_027924585.1. Taxonomy (NCBI): domain Eukaryota; kingdom Viridiplantae; phylum Streptophyta; class Pinopsida; order Pinales; family Pinaceae; genus Larix; species Larix kaempferi. Next base: position 1,150,702 of record BSBM01000035.1, read on the forward strand.
GGGGATGAGCTGGTGAGTGATTTTTTGGTGTTAACAATAGCGGTGTTCATGTTTATGTCTAACAACAATTAATCCTCTGGAATAAGGAAGTTTCCCACCCAACAACTTCTTCATTATTCATCCCCCCCATCCCCGTAGGTTGTTTGCAATCATCATCAGTTCCACTTCTTCGACATCAACATCATCATCAACAATCCAAGACCCATTTACTTAGATAATGATCGAAGCTACCTTCATTCCTATATCAATAGTTTTGAGATCTAACCCCTCGGTCTCCTCTTATTGTAATCTAGTTTTATATCTTTTCATGATCATAGGGATTCTTGTCTCATTTGTATAAACAACCATTCATTTTTTTATCATCCATAGTCATAGGATTCAACGATCACCACCAACATACTACTTATGGGTAGGCCCTTTTACACACAACACTTGATAACTTACAATTCAGAACATGTGAAAAAGAAACAATGATACAGTACCTTCCAATACAGTACCTTCCAAACCTCATGCATCAAGGGGCATATGTTAACACCTAATCTCACACACATGTGACATTTTGTCTAATATTGTAGGAGGACATCATCAACATGCAACATGTGTTGGGTTCTAATACATATAATAGTGAGCATGCATATTGATTCATATAGTTAAAAAAAATTAAACATTAAGCAATGCCACACAACACGGCAACACAATACACAAAGATTACCTTAGAAACCTATCTACCGGGGAAAACCATCAAACCAATGACCTTTACCACTCATCTATTAATCAACACTCTTAACCAACATTTACAACCATGAATTACTAGATAAAATCACACGTCATTACATTACACCACACTATTTGCATAGCCATTACATCTTATTTATAGATGAAATACATACACTCGATCATATTACCTGAGTTAGTTACAAATAACTGCTCATTAATGGAAATCCATAACTTCCTAACCACTTTTAGTTATTTTGTTGCTGTCAACTTGACTAAGTCAATCTTTAGTCAATCACTAGTCATTCTAATATTCATCGACCAGTCGTTGCTTTTGACCAAACAACTATTATGGTTGGCCAGTCAACCCGACTTCTACTGTTTTCCAATCTATGACTCCATTCGACCTGGAGATCAATCGACTATAGAATTCGACCATTGATTTCATGCAAAGAATATAAAATTCCCAACATTCTCCCACTTGTTGTTTTCTTTGCATAAACAAGAGATTCAAAACTTCAGTTCACTTAAGCAGGGATGACATGCACATCGATTCCTTACAACATGAAAACTTCGTGATACTCACCTACTTGGTCAATGAGTTTGTAACATTATTCACAGTGTTTATTTTTTCCAGCAACACCTTCTGGTTCTCCACCATTTCTCTCACAAAATGGTACTATACATCAATATGCTTTGTCTTTGAATGATATGCTGGGTTTTTTGCCAGGAATATTGCACTTTGACTGTCCCAATCCAACCTAACAACATGGTCACCAAACCCAACCTTTGAACACAATCTATGCAACCAAACAATCTCCTTAGGTGCCATGTATTCAGTCTCAGTAGTTGACGTGCAATGATCGGCTGTCTCTTACTCATCCAATTGACTGCTTCATCGAATAACTTGAAAACATATCCACTGGTCGACCATCTACGGTCGAGATATCCAACCCAGTTGGAGTCGAAAAAACCATGTACATTTATTTCCTTGTTGTTCTTAGGTTCCCCTTGATAGTATATTGCATAATCCGTCATGCCATTGTAATGTCCCCAATTTGGATTTTTTCCCAATTTAGTCAATTTTCGAAACTTGGACTAGTAAAGCCCCAAACTATCCCAAATTATCCCAAATATTTTTGAATGGTGTATGGAGTGGATTGAGATGTATTTGGACACATTAAAACAACTATTATATGCTTGGACACTTTCCAAATACTTCAACAATTTGCATTTACAATTAGAGAATGAAAGGCATAATTACTAGGAAAATCGATGTTGAAATCTCCAAGGGTAGATGGCTCCAAAATACTCCTAAGGATTTCGAATTGGGACTGAGAGTGTTGGAAAGGTATTGAGACATAAAAATGAGGCTTATAGGTTTCTTTACACTCTCAAAATACTTCTGCAACATTCATTTAACTTCAGGAGAAAATAGGGAAATTTACTAGTAAATTCGAGGTTCAAACCCCCAAGGGTAGAGGTCACTAATGGCTTCCCAAATGCAGTACGACCCTCTCAAATTTCAGAACAGAGACATGGATTAGTTAAAGGACTTCAATGGGCACCCAAATGAATCATTAATAAGTTTATAAAGGCTGATTCAACTCCCATAAATCAGAGGTTTGTGGACATGTCTTCACATAGGGGGAAATGATAGGAAACTTCACCACTTGCTATGAAATTCGAGATTTATGTTCCAAAGTATTATGTAATTTATATGAAAATTATTTAGGACATTAATGAATCTCCATAGATCATAAAAATCACATAGATGAGCTGATACAAATCGAAATAAAGCAACTTCAAGCTCTCACAACAAGATGTAGGGAAAATGACACCATTTATGCATTGTTTGGTATTTTTACATAATTTCACTTGGTATTTCGACCTGAGAGTCTTCTGAGCATTAAATACAGAGTATATATATCATAATACAAATAAATGGTGTATCTTGAACTCTCACAAAGATATCATCATCTCACCAAAGGTACCCTTCCTCCAAGAGCCAAAATATGCATAGAAATGTGAGATAGAGATGGGAACAAGTTGAAGAAGAAAGAATAATGAGCTGCCCTATAGCTTCAACATGCAACAAATAAATCCATTTTATCTCCAAATGAAAGGTCCTAATGGCCTCTCCAATTTCCAATTAGGATGGGAATCTTTCACCCTCAAAATTGGTACTAAGGCAAGTAGAGTAAGCACTCCACTAGCATGGACAAGCTAGAAGCTCTCCAAATTGCAAAGATGCAAATAAAAAATGATCAAAATCCCCTTTCCTTATTTGTTCTTCTCTTTTATTAAATTCTCAAGTCCTCTATGGGTCGAATTCCTTCCAAAATCCTCATGCCAACTCAAGTTGGGAAGATATTCCAATGTGTGCCAGTTGTCCAACAATTCCTAGTCTCCATCTTCCCTCACTTCGAATGGGGAAGATTCTTGGCTTCCATAAATCCCTTGTGAGCCCTCTTGGAGGCTATTTTTAGCCCTGACATGTCATATATGTCATATGTCACCAATCAGGTCTGAACTTTGTCATAGGTGTCATAGAATCTTCATCATTGTTGTCATAGGAGTTAGGGAATCTAGCTCCAAGTGTCACAATTCTTCTAAGATGCCTCTTCCTCTTCCATGGGAGTTATTATTCCACTCCAATTGGACCTTACATGACTCATGCCATGAATAATACCTCTTAAACTCCCCTAAGTATGTTACCCTTCATCTTGAACTCGAACTGGTGAGAGAATCATGCCAAGTGTAGTGAGGAATCTTGCCACATGTGGGTCCCACAACCTCTTATGTGACCTCATGATCCAATTCCACCTTATTTTCCTTGTATTATTATTTAATTGACCCATTTAATGTGAATTTGTAATTCTAAGGTCATTTTGGGTCTTGAGGCTCCTTTACTCCAAATTTTAATGCTTCCACCCCCAACCTAGGGAGCTAGTAATTTTCCTCCATGATAGTTCATTTGGATGGGAAATATTAGAAACCAATACTTGGGACTTTTCTCTTGATGTGACCCACCTTGTCTATTTGGATCTAATTTTTCTTATTACCAACTTGGACATCATGCTTGTCAATATTTGACCCTTAGCATCAATTTGACAGACTATCATGACTATGGCCAAGGGGCTTAGTGTAAGTTTTAAACTTGTGTAGAGAAGCAAAGTATACAGATTTCTTTTAAGAAAAACAGAGATTACACCACAACATTCACACATAGTACACAGAGATTTACCCTGGAAACCATTAACCGGGAAAATCAACAAACCTTGGAGCCACCACTCCTATATTTCTCATAATCTCATTATGAATCACTCATAATACAATATAGGTATTCTACAACATCCAAAACCCTAATCCGTTAACCTGGATTAGTCAATAGACCCCAATCCCTTAACCGAGATTAAATTACATATTTTTAGAAAATCCCCAAAAATTGCATGCGATCCCCAAAATTTTTGTGTCAGCCATTTATGAATAGAAACAACCTAACGACCTATTTCCGTGAAGGTACCAGAGGGATCGTCACCTGTGCTGCTGATAAGCGCACTCTCCCCTTCACATACATGCAGAAAATATAACACATTCCCAACACTTAGGCCATTGTGACCTAATTCAAATTTTTGGGACATGAAAAATCCTCCCTTCCCAATATTGCTTGTCCTCAAGCAATTTCAAACATGGATGTTGAAGAACCTACTTTCTTTCCAAAACTTTGCTTCTAAAACTCTGAGTAGTGGCACTCATGCAGTACAATTGTGTGTTTCCAAAAGAAAGGAGATGTGTATTTTCTTTTTCATATGGATATCCCCTGTGACATCACCACTAAACACCAAAATATTAATTAAATCCATCAAATCAAAGTTTGCACAATTACTCTTTTACCTCTTTCATATTTTGGAAACCCCTTTCTGTATAATTCTTTGAAGTGGCCATTGAGTTTCCCAACTTTGAGTCTTCAATATTCTATGAAAATTTTAGAGAGGAACCATGCGAAGCACCTGCAACAATTAATTAATAAGAATATGCGAAATATCAGAAATGACAGAACTCATAATCACTTTTATATTGATCACAGGCCACTTCAAGGGGGAAACCTCCTATGAGCAAGCTCAATACAAATAGATTCACAGTGCCTTCATAGGTCTTGTTATCACACCATAGTAGCAGGGCTACTATTCTTGTTCAGTAGATATTTGCACATTCCAGAGCTTCCATTATTCCAGAGCATGGCTATATATTTGGATCACTCATGATCAGAGCAGTATATTATTTAGACCTTGTGTCAAGGCTGAGCCTTGAGAGTTCAGATTTGATGACTGATGTGACCCTTTATCCCATACAGTTTCAGTTCAGTGCTTAGAGATGTATTGCAGCAGTGTTTCAAATGGTACATGATGATTATTATTATGATGATGTTGTATGATCTATGGATATGTTATCACTGACTGTGGGTTATTATCTTGTTGATTTAGTCATGTTCACAGCATTTGCTTGGTATATTATTCCTGATGTGGCAAACTATTTAAAATGAACTATAAATCATAAAATGGACAATTGCTTGCACATTTAGGTCATTTAACAAAACCCACTGGTTTTCCACCTTACACAGATATGGTCTTTCCTGACACCAGTTGTCTGCTAGTGTAGGTTCCATATTCACTTGACTCCATCCATACATGACCTTCCTATTTGACTTTAAACCTTGACCTGTCTCATTTGACTTTCTGATACCGAGGACTTCCCCATTTTTCTACCTTTGTGTTTGGACCGCATCCCTGTATATTTGGTGTCTCGGCTCTAAGTTGGTGACAAAACTTGCCTTTGGTGAGTTGGATTGTAGGCCTAAATCATTCTGGTCGGTTGTCCCGATGTTTGGCATTGGCTCGAACTCCCCCCTAGTCACTTGAGATGTTGTTGGCTAAAACTGAAAGCTCATGTTCTACCTATGGAAACTTATAAATTCGCCCACGGAAACAAAAAAAGGGGCAAGAGCGATGAACAACTAAAAAATACTCCTCGAAGAGTATAAGAAAGGTCCAAAAAGCAATGGTTCTTAAAAGCTATACCTAAACAATTGCTGACCTCATTTGTATTGGAAAAACATGCCCTGGATGAAAGATGCAACTAGTTGTGCTTATCAGCATACCTGAGATCCTGTAATGTCCCCTCCTACCATACCAGCAGGGTAGAGAGGACGTGGTGCTCAATCCGGGCAATTAGCCCCATAACAATTTAACCAAGCATTCACACAGTATAAAAATTCATATGGGGATGTAAATTTATAAGGAAACACAGCGGAATTAAATTCATTGATACAAAGAACTGTATATGTGCATGCTATAGAAACACAACAGAGATTAAATAAATCCTGCTGAATATCTAACATACATTCAGAATTCTGTGACAGTCATTAAATGAAGACCTTTGCAGAATTATAAAAGATCATATGGAAACGCATAATCATTTGAACACACACAGCGGAAGTAAATTCATTGGCACATCCATAATACATCCCAACTAATTAGCAAAGGAACCATTGCAAAGTTTAAAACACAAGAGAATACTTATCTTATGCGAAAGTAGTCCCACGCAACTGGCTATGAAATTGCAACGTTCCACCCAACCGTAGGCCAGTGTGCTCCTCAATCCCTCAGCACCACTGCCACCCCCGAGCTGGGCATGATCTCTACAAGGAACCAGGGAACAACAGACTCACACATAGCCAACCATACACCAAAATGAGCCAAGCCAATCTACAATTGGGTTTATCAGGCTGCTAGGAGATGGAAAGGAAGAGTTACTAAGCTAGTGAGCTCCAGCACAGAGCCAGGGATAACCTTGCAAGATCTATCTAGCTTGGCACCCACAATACCTACACACCCAGCACAAGGAAGTATTCTTTTCTCCGCTATACAGTCCCTCAAGCCATACCTTCCCTATCTAGTGCTCTCAGGGTATGCATAGAAGAGTAACCAAAGCCCTCTTGATCTTCTTGAGAGGTTGTCTCCCCCACTAGGTTTATCAAGCTACTTCTGTCCCCTACCACTCCAAAACTTCAATTCACAGGTTCAAACCAAAATGAGGATGCACACAACAGCAGAACACAATTATGGGGCAGGATAAAACGTTTTTACAGTGAGATGCATGAGATGGGGTTTTAGCTAACTCAGAAAAACGTGGGAACCCACAAAAACGAAATGGGAAGTTGGTGAACAACCCAGGAAGCCAAATCCATTTTTGGAAAAACGTCCTTGGACATTCAGGGGCAAAAACGACCTCCCTACAGTCCCCAAAACGTGGCCCTTCTCTCCCAGGCTACTGCATATGCAAAAACGAACTCCCAGGCATGGAAAAATGCAGGATTTGGATGAAAAACGTGTAGGGGAAGACCCAGCTAGCTCCCACTGCGTGAATGAGTGAATACTGCCTGTTCCTAATGGCTTTGGGCACCATTTCGTGGGTGATTTCTTGCCCAAGGAGAAAAAACACGAATTTCCAGGTTGATGGCTTGTCCATGCACGAAATTGGCTGTCATACTTCTTCATTTCCAAGGCATTAACTGCCTTAACCAATTTCTTGGAAGAATTAAATGATTGGGTGCATGAGACAAAATGGGTAGTTGGTGGTTTATGGGTTTCCTCATTGACACATGGATTAATACCATTGTCTCAAGGGTTTGAATAATTTCCCCCCCTTTCCTTGTAGAGTCATGCCCCATCTCTTTTGTTGCATTGCATAGCCGGTTGTGGGGTTTTTTTCCATTAAAATTCGTATTTACATGGTGTCTTATTTACATTGTGCCCATCTCGCACAAGAACCATAGGCATCTATTTTTAATTGCCGATACAAAATGCTAAATCAACGGTGGGGCCTTGGCTTTGAGCTCCTCACCATGATTAAATTACAATATTCACATCATTTACGATTTTATACAAAGGGGGTCAAAATGGGGACATTACATTCCCCTCCCCTTACATTAGCACTGTCCTCAGTGCTCATCAAAATTGAACAAAAATGGATATGCCACCCTCATGGCATCCTCCAGCTCCCATGTAGCCTCATCAGGACCGTAGTGCTTCCATTGCACCTTTACCTGTCCGATGGCTCGGTTCCGGAGCAATGTTACTTTCTTGTCTAGGATGCACAATGGATCGGTTTGGAATTCTCCCTCGGGTTCCACCTGGATCACATCCCAATTAATCACATGGTTAGGATCATGTACATATTTCTTAAGCAAAGAGACGTGAAAAACATTATGAGCTTTAGTTCTAGCAGGCAATGCAAGTCTATATGCAACTGGTCCTATTCTTTCAAGCACTTCAAATGGCCCACAATATCTAGGTGATAACTTGGCACAACTCCCAAGCTTCAAGGAACTCTTCCTTGATCTCACTCTAAGATATACATGATCCCCAACATTGAATTCCCTATGCACTCTATGCTTATCTGCATAGCTTTTCTGTCTATCCTGGGCTGCTTTTAAATTTTGCCGGATCTTCGCAACTTCTTGTTCCATTTCCTTAAGCAATTCTGGCCCAAGTACAATTCTGTTCACTGGATTGTCCCAAGTCACTGGTGTCCTACACCTTCTGCCATACAAAGCCTCATAAGGACTCATACCCAATGATGCTTGTTGCCCGTTGTTATATGCAAATTCTACCAAGTGTAGATAATCCTCCCACTTGGATGGTTTGTCTATTAAATACATGCGGAGCATGTCTTCAAGCACCTGATTTACTCTTTCGGTTTGACCATCTGTTTGAGGATGGTATGCGGTACTAAAGCTCAACTGTGTACCCAAATCTGCAAAGAGAGCTTTCCAAAAATTGGAAGTGAACTTGGTATCCCTGTCAGAAATTATTGCCTTAGGCAACCCATGTAATCTGAAAATTTCCCTCATGAAAATATTCGCAATGGCATCGGATTTATGTGTGGACTTAACCGGTATAAAATGTGCTGCCTTTGTTAACTTTTCCACCACAACCATGATGGAATCATGTTGTCTCTTAGTCATTGGAAATCCTGTAATAAAATCCATGGAGATTACTTCCCATTTCCATTCTGGAATTGGTACCGGAAGCAATAAACCTATTGGATGTTGGTGTTCACTCTTCACCTGTTGACATTCCATGCATTTAGAAATGTATTCAGCAACATCCTTCTTCATGCCTGGCCAGAAATAATATTTCCTTGCGGTAGCAATTGTTTTCTGATATCCTGGGTGACCAGAGTATGGAGCTTTATGGATCTCATCCATAACCATTCTCCTTAAATCTGCCGCATTTGGAATATAGACTCTATTCTTATAAGTAAGAAGTCCGCCTTCTTCCAAATGATAGCCCTCGTACTTCTTTTCAAGGTTTTGCTGCTTCAATTTGCCCTTTATCTGCTCATACACTTCATCCTCAACCATATGGTTAACAATCTGCTGCCTCAAATCTGGTTGGCAAGTACTAAGCGCTGCCACATGCATTTCACGTACCTTCTTGCTGAGTGCATCAGCCACCTTGTTTTCTTTTCCTTTTATGTGTTTGATCTCAAAATCAAATTCACACAAAAATTCCAACCATCTAGCTTGCCTAGCATTTAACATTGGCTGATCAAACAAATACTTCAGACCACAATGGTCTGTCCTTAACTCGAATTTTCTTCCCATTAAGTAATGCCTCCACATCTTCAAGGCATGTACTATGGATGCAAGTTCTATATCATGAGTAGCATAGTTCTTCTCATGCTCCTTCAAATTTCTTGACTCATAGCATATCACATGGTTGTCTTGCATAAGAACTCCTCCAAGTCCTTGATTGCATGCGTCGGTACACACCACAAAGTCTTTTTCCGGGTCTGCAATCTTCAAAATAGGTGCACTTGTAAGAAGATTCTTCAACCGTTGAAAACTTTCTTCACATCTTGGTGACCATTCAAACTTTACCCCCTTCTTTTGCAAAGAAGTGATCGGGTTTGCAACCTTGGAGAATCCTTCGATAAACCTCCTGTAGTAACCAGCAAGGCCCATAAAAGATCTCACATTAGTCACATTCCTTGGAGTTGGCCAATTCATAACGGCTTCAATCTTCTCAGGGTCTACAGATATTCCTTCGTCGGAGATGATGTGACCCAAATAATGAATTCTATCTTTATAAAAGTCACATTTGCTCAACTTTGCATACAGCTTATGCTCCCTTAGTAATTGCATTGTCATTCTCAAATGTTCTTCATGCTCTTCTTCATTCTTAGAATAGATGAGAATGTCGTCTAGGAATACAAGAACAAACTTGTCCAAATATTTGCTAAAAACATTATTCATGAGACACATGAATGTAGCTGGTGCATTTGTGAGACCGAATGGTACCACTACAAATTCATAGTGTCCATACCTCGTTCTAAAGGCTGTCTTATGAATATCTTCTTCTTTGATTCCTACCTGATGGTAACCAGACCTCAAGTCAATCTTTGAAAATACCTTTGCTCCTCTCATTTGGTCAAAAAGGTCATCAATTCGGGGCAATGGGTATTTGTTCTTCACAGTGACTTTGTTCAACTGCCTGTAGTCAATACATAACCTGAGTGTTTCATCTTTATTTTTCACAAATAGAACAGGTGTTCCCCACGGGGACACACTTGGCCTAATATATTTCTTTTCCAACAACTCTTGTAATTGCATTTTCAGTTCTAGCAATTCTGGTGTACTCATCCTGTAGGGTGTCTTAGACACTGGTGCCGCTCCTGGCACAAGCTCAATTGTAAAGTCAATGTCTCTCTTTGGAAGGAGTCCTGGAATCTCATCAGGAAAAACATCCCTGAATTCTTGCAATACACGATAGTCCTCCAATCTAAGAGTTTCATTCTCTGCTGCCTCTACAACGTGAGCTGCATACAGTTGACATCCCTTCCTACAGAATTTCTTCAGCTGCATGGCTGAAACCTGTCTAACAGAAGTCATCTTTGGAATGCCTTTTACAAACCTCGGGTTTCCTTCTTCGTCCATGCATTCAAATGTCTTGTTGTAGCAGTCAAGTTTAACCCTGTGTGCTTCTAACCAATCCATTCCAATGAGAATATCATAGGAACCAAGTGGCAAAATATTTAGATTTGCATAAGTGAATAGCCCATCCATCTCTAATGGACATTTCTCTACTATTTCACTAAATTTTCTCTTGGTTCCAGTGGCTAGTTGAACTAACCATGATTTACTATGCTTTAATTTCGTGAAGGCACAAATCTCAACAATCCTAGGAGTGACATAACTGTGAGTAGATCCAGGATCAATCAAAATAGAAACATATTGCTTAGCAATCTTACCTTCAATTTCAACCACAGTTGACTGATGATCCGCTTGGCGGTCTTCTAGTGCTGCATAGATTCTAGGGATTGTCCTCGCCACTTGACCCATAGTTCCAGCTCCCTGGATGTTGTGAACCTGATTTGCATTCCCATTCCGATGTGGACAGTTCCTAAGCATGTGGTCTCCTCCACAACCCCAACATTGAAGTGGTTCTCTTGGCTCCTTTGGATCTCTTGGCTTGTCTCCCATCATCCTAGTTGGCTTAGTCACCACCTGTGATGGTTGCCTTTGCTGGTTCCGGAATTGAGGAGGCTTGAACCCCTTCTTCCTTTGATCAAACTTCTCATTTTTCTTATCCTTCCATGCCTTATGGAATTCTGGTTTGCTTCTGTTTTGATCAAAGCAATACTTGGCCTTTCTTATGGCCTCCTCTAGAGTTCGAGGTTCATCAAACTCAATTCTATCTTTATATGACTGGGGCAGTCCACTTAGGAAACGCTGAATTTTCACCTTATCATCTCGAATATACTTGACATACCTCAGCAGCTCCAAGAACTTGTTTGCATATTCTTCCATGGTCAATTGTCCCAATCTCAGCTCATGGAACTCTTTGATCTTATCATCATAGTACCTATCAGAGAGGTACTTCTGCTTGAAGTATTTCTTGAACTGCTTCCACACGATCTTCCTTTCGTTGATCTTCTTCACTTGCCTGGTGTGTTCCCACCATATAGATGCTCTTCCATTCAAGTTGAAGATGGCTACCCTTGCCTTCATATTTCCCGAGTAGTCTTGGACTTGGAAGTACTTTCTCATCCCAAGAAGCCAAGCCTCAGCTTCTTGACCGGAATTTACTTCTCCATCAAATGTAGGAGGTTTTGCCTTCTTAAATTCCCCATGTGAATTGTTCTTGTGGTGCTTCTTCCTCTTGCTCCCGTGGGATGAAGAACTTGAACGCTCAATGGATTCTTCCGAGTCAAATGATTCATTAGAAGATATTTCTGGAGTATAAGTCCTGTCTGTAGAAACTCTTCTTGGACTACTGGCCCTCTTACGAGAATTTATTCTAGAGCTACTCCCACCCCTTTCTAGACTTGATATCTGATGCCCAGAGTTTATTTGCCTTTGGATGTTTGTTAAACTCTGCAGCATGGCTGCATTCAGCTGATTTTGTTCTTCCTGAGCTTTAATCATCCTTTCATTATCTTCCCTACAGCTTTGCAATTCCACCCTCAGGCTTCTCATGGTGGCTGCAACATCTGGAGGGGTCTCTTGATTTCTTCTCCCATTAGATTCTGTTTCAACATTCTCAACCTGTATGTTTTCCCCCATGGCATCTGTCTCAGGTTCATAGGGATCCTGCACATCATTCATGATGTTCATTTTCTTGGCCCAACCAAGATCCAAAACTCTCTGACTGTATTATCTAGAGTGTTAACCTACTGTAACTGTGACTCTCTGAAATGTGTTCATCAACACCATTGTTAGCTGCATTACATTCTCAGGATTCACAAATTACATCATGCACGTGGGAAAACATTACGTTGACAATCATAGAATTCTCTTACAATGACATATGAGGAGAAAAAAAAAAAGGGGGTCAAGGGGGCTTGCCCCCTTGTGGCCAGGGCGGGTTGAGGGCAGCGCCCTCGTTTTTTTTTTTTTTTTTTAGAAATCATGCCGCAACGACAGTTCACGGAACGCACCCGAAATTGCGGGGCAGTTGACTATAGGCTTCCGCAATTGCGAGCCTGTTGACGGTAGGCTTCCGCAATTGCGGGCCGGTTGGCTGTAAGCTTCCGCAGTTGCGGGCCGGTTGGCTGAACCCTTCCGCAATTGCGGGGCGGTTCAGCAACGGCTTCCGCAATTGCGGAGCAGTTCGCCGAACGCTTCCGCAATTGCGAAGCTGTTCGCCGAACGCTTCCGCAATGGCGGGGCGAATTGCTGAACGCTAGCACAATTGCGGAGGCTTCCGCAGTTGCGGAGCCATTCGGCGAATGCTCCCGAAATTGTGGAGCCATTCGGCGAAGGCTTCCGCAGCTTCGGAGCCGTTCGCGGAATGCTTCCACTGTTGTGCGGAATGCTTCTGGGGTTTTCGGGTGGTTTTTGCGAAAAGCTTTTGCGGAACGACTTGAGGAATGCTTCCGCAATTGCGGAACGATTCGCCGAAGTCTTCCACAATTGCGGAATGATTCAGCGAAGTCTTCCGCAGTTGCGGAATGATTCACAGAATCCTCCCGAAATTTCGGAAGGGAATTCCTTCCGCAATTTCGGAAGAGAATTCCTTCCGAAAAAGTTTCCGTTCGACGCCAACACTTAGAAAATTTTTCACTTAAAAAAATTTTCTCCACTGTTTCGGAGCAGTTGGCTGAATTCTTCCGCAATTGCGGGAAGGTTCGCTGAACTCTTCCGCAATTGCGGGAAGGTCCACGGAACCTTTCCGCAGTTTCTGGAGGACTCCCCGAAACAGACTCAAAATCAAAATTTCCAGAAACAGGCTTAAACCAAAATTTTTCAAAACTCTTAAGGAAAAATTTAAAATCTTCCCTCCTAATTGCTATCAGATTTCCCCCATAGAGGCCCACTGCTGCAACGCAGCTCTGATACCATAATGTAATGTCCCCTCCTACCATACCGGCAGGGTAGAGAGGACGTGGTGCTCAATCCGGGCAATTAGCCCCATAACAATTTAACCAAGCATTCACACAGTATAAAAATTCATATGGGGATGTAAATTTATAAGGAAACACAGCGGAATTAAATTCATTGATACAAAGAACTGTATATGTGCATGCTATAGAAACACAACGGAGATTAAATAAATCCTGCTGAATATCTAACATACATTCAGAATTCTGTGACAGTCATTAAATGAAGACCTCTGCAAAATTATAAAAGATCATATGGAAACGCATAATCATTTGAACACACACAGTGGAAGTAAATTCATTGGCACATCCATAATACATCCCAACTAATCAACAAAGGAACCATTGCAAAGTTTAAAACACAAGAGAATACTTATCTTATGCGAAAGTAGTCCCACGCAACTGGCTATGCAACTGCAACGTTCCACCCAACCATAGGCCAGTGTGCTCCTCAATCCCTCAACACCACTGCCACCCCCGAGCTGGGCATGATCTCTACAAGGAACCAGGGAACAACAGACTCACACATAGCCAAGCATACACCAAAATGAGCCAAGCCAATCTACAATTGGGTTTATCAGGATGCTAGGAGATGGAAAGGAAGAGTTGCTAAGCTAGTGAGCTCCAGCACAGAGCCAGGGATAACCTTGCAAGATCTATCTAGCTTGGCACCCACAATACCTACACACCCAACACAAGGAAGTATTCTTTTCTCTGCTATACAGTCCCTCAAGCCATACCTTCCCTATCTAGTGCTCTCAGGGTATGCATAGAATAGTAACCAAAGCCCTCTTGATCTTCTTGAGAGGTTGTCTCCCCCACTAGGTTTATCAAGCTACTTCTGTCCCCTACCACTCCAAAACTTCAATTCACAGGTTCAAACCAAAATGAGGATGCACACAACAGCAGAACACAATTATGGGGCATGATAAAATGTTTTTACAGTGAGATGCATGAGATGGGGTTTTAGCTAACTCAGAAAAACATGGGAACCCACAAAAATGAAATGGGAAGTTGGTGAACAACCCAGGAAGCCAAATCCGTTTTTGGAAAAACGTCCTTGGACATTCAGGGGCAAAAACGACCTCCCTACAGTCCCCAAAACGTGGCCCTTCTCTCCCAGGCTACTGCATATGCAAAAACGAACTCCCAGGCATGGAAAAATGCAGGATTTGGATGAAAAACGTGTAGGGGAAGACCCAGCTAGCTCCCACTGCGTGAATGAGTGAAGACTGCCTGTTCCTAATGGCTTTGGGCACCATTTCGTGGGTGATTTCTTGCCCAAGGAGACAAAACACGAATTTCCAGGTTGATGGCTTGCCCATGCACGTAATTGGCTACCATACTTCTTCATTTCCAATGCATTAACTGCCTTAACCAATTTCTTGGAAGAATTAAATGATTGGGTGCATGAGACAAAATGGGTAGTTGGTGGTTTATGGGTTTCCTCATTGACACATGGATTAATACCATTGGCTCAAGGGTTTGAATAATTCCCCCCCATTTCCTTGTAGAGTCATGCCCCATCTCTTTTGTTGCATTGCATAGCCGGTTGTGGGGTTTTTTTCCATTAAAATTCGTATTTACATGGTGTCTTATTTACATTGTGCCCATCTCGCACAAGAACCATAGGCATCTATTTTTAATTGCCGATACAAAATGCTAAATCAACGGTGGGGCCTTGGCCTTGAGCTCCTCACCATGATTAAATTACAATATTCACATCATTTACGATTTTATACAAAGGGGGTCAAAATGGGAACATTACAGATCCGAAGGGTTATGTAGGCCAAAAAGGCCATAAAATTGAATGATCCTAATGAACCTGGATCAACTTGATGTAGACATGATGCCTAAGTTGAATAAGCACTCTCTGAACAACTTATCCATTTGTGAGGCACAGCCATACCCCGTGTTGTTTTGTCCAGCACAGAGTTTGTAGCTTCCCCCTTCTCCTAGTCCAAAGTATTTTTGAGTTAAGTTAGACAAGTCAACCCCTTTGCCCAACCTTGTTCCTAGCCTTCATCCTTCACTAGCAGTTTGACCATGTCCAATGGGTGAGTTTGTCATTTGAACTATTGTGCAAGTAATTTTATATAACAAAGGAATATGCTAACTTGATTAATGCCACTGAATGGATCATATGCTTTGAGCTAGGCTGTGAAAATGATTAGAGAAGCATGTCTAAGTCTACTGATGTGATTTATCCTTGGTTGTATATTATTGGGATCTGTGATGATGTGGGCCATGCATAGATGCCTATTGATGATGATTGATGGTCCCACATGCTTGATGATGATATCATATGATGGACATATGATGCAGATGATGATTGATCCATTTCAGCAGTTTTATTTATTACTTCAGATCAACAGATTACGCATTGTCCATATATGGTGGACCCTACAGCTAGCCCATTAGGGAAACCCATGGTGTATGAGTACACATTTCTAGTGGATTTGGGTCTTCTGGATCCAATGAGACACTTATTTTTCAGTTTCGGGCACTTCTGATAGTGATTGATGCAGTTTTACACTTGTTGACCAGATTTGGGGCTGATTTCCCAGCCTGGGCAGCAGGGGCCATGAGAGGCCAGTTCACCTAGGGCGCTGATGATGGAGGGGGTGGTCCAGCCACTTGTTTTTACCATTTACCCCCCCTTCTGGAGAGCCTGGTGGGCTCAGATGGACAGCGCAGATGCCCTAGGAGGCAGTTTTGGCACTTTCACAGTTACCGAGGCAGTTAAAAAATGGGATAAAGTGGTCACTAAGGAAATCGATTTGGGCAATTGAGGCAAGGTTTTGGCATTTGGTTTTCACAGAGGTCTTCCAGGGTGATCTCACTATCTTCCAGCTAGTTTTCACAATGTGGGCCAATGTGGGTATGCCCACATTGATCACAGGAGGTCTTTTACTGCTAGTCTGTCACAGATTTTGAGGACAGATTTGATCATTTATATTATCTTGGACATATTTTATTATTTTACTGTGCCTTGGGGATGAGCTAGTAAGGATTGATGCCTCCTAGCCCCACCATGTGCTTATTTTGTCATGTCCTAGTCACTATGAGGTGGATTTTTGTACTTTTACCCCTCTAGTGGATGACATCATCCTCTTATTGTACCATTTAGTTAGGACGTCATCATTATATTGGGTGATCCATGTGATGTATTGTTATGATTTATTATTAGCCGTTGATTAGATCTTTTGATCTTTTAATCTTAGCCACTCATGTAAAAAGTGGTTAGGATTGTACTCTCTCCCCATCCTATTTAAGGAGGGAGCCTCTCATTGTAAAATCATCTAGAGATTTTTGGCTCTTGGCTCTTGGAATAAAATTTCTATCTTTTGGAGTACATGCTTGGATTGGAGTGGATGTTGGTTGTTTTGATTGTAAATGCTTTTGTCCATTGCACTGGAGGATCTTTTGTAGCTATCTTGCATATTTGCCATATCTTATTTACAGGTTAAGAGGACGTTTTTGGACAAGTGCGAATTGGTGGGGAGGCTTGCCCTTCAAGCTTGGAGGAAGACGTTTTGGTTTGACAGGGAGTGGTTTTGCCTTTGTGTCAACTATTCTTTGTTTATCTCTCTCTTGCTTGTATCTACCTTCAACATGTTAAACTGATTGATGCTTTGCTCCTTGGTTTGACAGGTTAGAGGGAATCACGTGTGGCTTGGAAAAATCGATTTGGCAAAAGGGCTTCAAGAATTCTCCATTTGATCTTTGGCAAAGTAATCCTTGTCTCAACTAGCATTCATCTCTTCATCCAGGTATGCTCCAAGAGGTATGATCTTCTTCTTCCTTGAATCATCCATAATTTCTAGATCATAAAAACCCTAATTGATTAAAACCCTTGTTTTTGGTTTTTTTTAGATCTACTTAGATCTAGCCTTGCTTTTGAAGAGATATTGAAAACCCACCTCTATAGCATCCACCCCTAGCTGGATCTATAGTTTGGTGGTGATTGGCTTAGAATTGACTCACTTTTCAAGGCAAAAAGCCCTCTTGAACCCAAATCGCACTTCCTAGAGAGAGGCTTGTTTGGTTAGATCTAGCACATGGGTAGGTGAGATCCCACTTGATTGACAATCTACACACTTGATAACCTACCCCCAGATTCTTACTTTGGTGATTTCTACCTTGTGGGCATCATTCCACGTTTTAAGGGATTAAAACCCCCTTTTGAATTATTTGGCATCTTAAACTCAGATCTAGTAAGATCTAACCCTTGGATTGACTTGATTTTTTGGATCTACATAGATCGGGGCATAAACCACTTGGATCTACAGTTTGGTGGCCATTGGACTTGATTTGGCCCACCTTATCCATATTTTAGCCCTCCTTGAGCAAGGTCGCACAACCTTGGGTGAGTGAGTTTGCTCACTTTGGGGACGTGGGTGGTTGAGATTTTTGGGGATTTGGAACGGCCATACCTTGAAACCTAGGTCTAGAGTATCATTTTGTGACGATCTGCTTTGGGGGTAGCATTCCTTGTTTCAAGGGATTGTGGTCCACTTAGGGTCATTTCATGAAAACCTAGATCTAGCAAGATCCAACCATTCTATCTCAACTAGCCCACTTGACTTGGCTCCTAGGTGTCCCGATCTACACTTTGACTTACCTTTTGAATCCATTAGCCCATCCAACAAGGCACTAGTCCTCCTCAAAGCAAATCGCACTCCTTGGGAATTGTGTCAAACCATAGATCCGATACATGGGTACTCCTAAATTTAACTTAGATCCATAGATCTACTCATTACGTGTCATTTAGTGCCAATTTCATCCATTAACTTCACCTTGTGGGTCTACTTTAAACCATTTCACATATCCCAAGAAAGGTAGGACCCACTTGTGTAGCATATGGTACTATACCTTGTCATCATACCCAATTATGTGGCCTAAATCATACATTGGTTGAAACACTAGCAATCTATCAAACCACCTTCAACCATACTTTAACCTCTAGGTCCACTCAACCTTGCATTGGTTTCCGTAACTCTTCATTGACTTATCCTTAGGAACCTTTGATTGGGTCCAATCAATTGTGATTGGTTATAGGGTCTCCCCCTAGGTCTTGTTTCACCCTGACCTAAAGCGAAGAGTGCCTCGGTTGACATGACTCCCACCTTGCCCTGGGAACCGTGGCATCTCTTGGGTCACCTCTTTAGTTGCCTGTCTCCTCTACCGTCCCGGATGGGATACCACTAGGGGAAACTACAAGTTGTGTGATAACAGGTCTCAACACACACTTATATACTAAGTCTAGGTGCCACTACTATGGGTCAAAACCATGGGCCACTACAAACTATGGATCAACAATACTACGGGCGACTTACAAAGCATATGCGCCAACAACAATAACACAAACTATTGATGAACAAATACTACGGGACGATTTACAAAGCATATGTGTCCAACAACAATATACTAACAAAGTAAAGACATGGGTTCCTAACATCCCCTCCCCCTTAAAAAAATCTTTGTCCTCAAAGCTTTAGATGTGGAAATTGTTGTTGAATCTGAAGGAGTGGTTCCCATGTAGCATCCTATGGTTGCATGCTGTGCCACTGAATTAAGACCTCTGTGATAGAGCGGGAGCGAAGCTGACGAGTGCGCCGATTGAGGATGGCCTCCAGCTCCAAAAGGATGGATCCTTCATTATCCAGTTCGGGTAAAATCGTTTTTCCACTGATGTTGGTGCCAAGAACTTTCTTCAGACAAGAGACATGAAAGACTAGATGAATGCGGGAAGAAAGAGGAAGTTCCAATTTATAAGCAACGGACCCAATCTTTTGAAGAATCCGATATGGCCCATAGAAATTTGGAGAGAGCTTATGACGCCCTTTGAGTTTCAGGGAGGATTACTTGTATGGCTGGAGACGAAGAAAAACCATATCGCCTACTTGAAAAGTGCGCTCAGAATGGTGCTGATCAGCTTGTTGCTTCATGTGATTTCTTGCCATGTGAAGATTGTCCCGCAAAATGCGAAGAATCTGATCGCGGTTTCGAAGGACCATGTCAACTTCCTGAATTGGTGAACTGTTGGGGGTGTATGGAAGAAGAACTGGAGGTGCCTGACCATAGACTGCTTGATATGGGGTCATTTTAGAGGCAGTGTGGTAAGAGTATTGTACCACCATTCAGCGACAGGGGGCCACTTTGCCCACTGATGTTGTTGTTCAAAGGTGAAGCAACGAAGATAAGTTTCCAAGCATTTATTGATAATTTCAGTCTAACCATCTGTTTGTGGGTGATACCCTGAGCTCATCTTCAGTTTGTTGCCAGTGTGGCGAAATAGTTCTATCCAAAAATGACTGGTGAAAGTCGCATCATGATCCGAGACAATGGAAGAAGGGATGCCATGAAGACGAAAGATCTGGTCTAGGAAAATTTGAGCGACTGAGGAGGCTGTATAGGGATGGCTGAGAGCACAAAAATGACTATATTTGGAGAGGCGATCAACCACAACGAGAATCACTGTCTTCCTGCTAAATTTAGGGAGCCCTTCAATGAAATCCATAGAAATATCTGTCCAACTCCGTGTAGGTATGGGAAAGGGTTCGAGCAATCCTGGAAGGAGTGTTGTTTCACCCTTATTGCACTGGCAGGTATCACATTCGGCCACCATCTGTTGAATTGTCCTTTTCATTCCCCGCCAAAAGAAGTTACGTCGTGCTTGTTCATACGTTTTGAGGAACCCAGAGTGCCCTGCCGATGGAGAAGCATGGAGTTCATAGAAGACAGCCTGTTGAAGATCTGTGCTCTGGGGAAGCACCAGATGACCCTTGTATCTTAGAGAAGCACCATCCGAAGAGTAATGTGGTACAACAGAAGGGTTGTTGGTCAAGCGTTGGATGATTTGAGATAAGGAAGAGTCATTGACATAACCCTGTTGAACAGATTGCAACCAATTTGGAACAGGCATAGAAATAGATGAAAGAGAACCTTGGGCATCAAATGTGCGAGAAAGAGCATCTGCCACAATATTGTCTTTACCCTTCTTGTAAGTGATCTCATAGTCATAACCCATGATTTTGCTAACCCATTTCTATTATGCTGGGGAGGAGACACGGTGTTCCAAGAAATATTTCAGACTCTGGTGATCCGTCTTGATGCAGAAATGATTCCCTAATAGGTATGGTCGCCACTTCTGTACTGCATGCAAAATAGCCATCATTTCCTTCTCATAGGTAGAGGCAGCTAAATTCTTACCTGAAAGGGCTTTGCTGGTGAACGCAATGGGATGCTCATCTTGAAGGAGAACAACACCAAGTCCATTGCCGCAAGCATCACTCTCAATAGTGAAGGGCTTGAAAAAATCGGGCATAGCTAGAACATGTTTAGTACACATAGCTTGTTTTAGTTTGTCAAATGCACACTGAGCAGCATGTGTCCATGTAAAAGCATCCTTTTTCAATAGAGCAGTTAATGGAGCTGCAATCTTCCCATAATCCTTGACAAACTTGCGGTAGTAGCCAGTCAACCCCAAAAAACCACGAAGGCTCTTGAGTGTCTGAGGATAAGGCCAATTGTTCATGGCATCGATTTTGGCAGGATCCACGTGAACCCCTTGTGCTGAGATAATGTGCCCGAGATACTCAACTTCCTTCTGTCCAAAAACACATTTAGACTGCTTGGCGTGGAGATGATGGTTAGAGAAAAGTTGCATGACAAGATCCAGATGCTGGAGATGTTCATCCCACGTTTTACTGTAGATGAGGATATCATCAAAGAATACCAGAATGAATTTCCGCAAGCAGGGTCGAAATATTTTATTCATTAAGGCCTGGAATGTGGAAGGAGCATTAGTGAAGCCAAAGGGCATGACCAAAAACTCATAATGGCCATCATGTGTGCGGAAAGTTGTCTTAGGGATATCATCCTCATGAACCCGAATTTGATGATACCTAGAACGAAGATCCAACTTGGAGAAAAAGTGAGCCCCATGAAGCTCATCAACAATAGGAATCAAAAACTTATCCTTGATGGTGAGATGATTAAGTGCTCAGAAGTCAATGCAGAGGCGCCATGACC
The DNA here is from genome assembly GCA_027924585.1 of Larix kaempferi. Taxonomy (NCBI): domain Eukaryota; kingdom Viridiplantae; phylum Streptophyta; class Pinopsida; order Pinales; family Pinaceae; genus Larix; species Larix kaempferi. Next base: position 1,172,401 of record BSBM01000035.1, read on the forward strand.
CATCTTTTTTGCGGACAAGAATAATTGGAGAAGAAAAGGAACTAGTGCTTGGGCGAATAATACCTTGCTTCAATAAGTCCCGAACGAGCATTTCAATCTCCATTTTTTGGTGAAATGGGTAGCAATAGGGCCTGATGTTGGGAGGAAAACTGCCAGGAAGGAGCTGAATACGATGGTCTTCTGGCCTGGAAGGTGGCAATCCCACTGGTTCAGCAAAGACACCTGTATATCGATCCATAATTTCTTGTAGATCTAAAGGAGTAGTGGAGACCGCTGATGGTTGCATCTGAATGGAATGGATCTGAGCAATGACACCATGTGAATTCTTCTTGAGGAGTTTTTCCATGCGATGTGAACTGATGATGCTGAGAGAACCTGGTTGTAATCCTGTCAATGTGTGTTTTTGTCCATTGAGGGAAAACTGCATCCAAAGTTCAGCAAAATCCCATAAGATAGGGCCAAGTGTGCGTAGCCATTGAGCTCCCAAAACCACATCACATCCGCCTAAGGTCAAGGAAAACATGTAAGAGTGCAAGGTATAATCTCCCATAGAGATACACACATTTTGACACTTCCCTTTGCAAGGTAAGGTGCCCCCATTGGCAACCATGACTTCAAAGTTGGAGCAAGGATGGATAAAACAATCAGCTTGTTTGGCGATCCGAGGGTCAATGAAATTATGAGTGCTACCAGAATCAATGAGTATTGTAAGAGGAAGCTTCTTGAAGTAACCCCTGACCCGCATTGTTTGGGGGGTGGCGATTCCAGCTAAATCATGGAGAGATATCTCTGGCTGGTCATCCTGAGACGGAGGGTCAATAGGCGGTTCCTGAATGTCGACCGGAGCATCCATTGTTTCTGGATCTTCGTCACCAATTTCAGAGGCAGGCGGAGAATCCACATCCAAGAGATAAAGCTTTTGCTGAACACATCTATGTCCCCGAGTGAATTTCTCATCACAATTATAGCAAAGCCCCTTTTCTCTGCGTGCTTGCATCTCTGTTTCAGACAAACGCTTGATAGGAGTTGGTCGAGGAGCCTGCGGTATAGGTGGTCGTGGAGAACCCATATTTCGGAAGGGAACAAAAGTGGGCTTGGAGCGTTGTTGGGTACAATCTTGTCTTCTGCCAACTTAGCCAACCCTAGGGCTTCCATCATTGTGTTGGGGACAGAACATTTTGACCTCAGAGCGGATGGCATCCTTTAGACCACTGATAAAACAACTCCGGTAAAAGTCATCAGACAATCCTTCAGTGTGGTTGGCTAGTTTCTCAAATTCGGTTTGATACTCTCTCACAGTGCCAATTTGGCGAAGTTTAGTGAGGGCTCCTGTGAAGTCATCAAAAGCACTAGGACCAAATCGTTGCAAAAGGAGCTGGAAAAAGTCTGGCCATTTTGGCTCTTCATGAGCCTTGATGTACCAACGGTACCATTGAAGAGCTTCCTGTTCCAAATGAAAGGATGCAAGCGGAACTTTGCTGACATCAAAAGTATTATGCAAACTGAAATACTGTTCTGCACGATAGATCCATCCAGTTGGATCAATACCATTGAAGCGAGGAAAATCAAGCTTCGGACCATGGAAATTGCTGGAAGAAGAGAACCCATTATCTGATGAAGACTCGGACTACTGTTTTTTGTTCATAGTTGAATGTTCAAGATGGAGGCCGAGAAATTTTTCATGCAGAACCTGGAGTTTGGCTTGGATGGTTGCAAGTGCGTCTTCCATGGTTTTTTCTCCTGCACGGGTGACAACCATAACCAGGAGTTTTTTTTGTTTTTGTTTTGTTGACTGGGTAGGAAAAAAAATAGAAACTGTTTCAGTCAAGGAAAATCTGGACTTGGGAAAAAATCTGAAGGGTAATTGGGGTTTGACTAGGTTTTGGACACTATCGAATAGACAGGGAAGCAAAAATGAGGATTTCAGAAGCAGGGTGAAAGAATGGGAAAATTTGGCAGAGGGGGACAAAGAAGCAGAATTCAGAAAGGAACTCTATGGTAAAATTTGAAGGTGATTGGGTGAAATCTGAGGAAGTTATGGCAAACCCTAAAAATAGACAAATGTGGGATTTCGGGCTTTGGGAAGGGGAATTGGGGATAGGGTCCTCAGGAATGAAATATGCAGAATGGGATGACAGGGGTTCCCCGAAATTTCAAGGGAAACAGAGTGAAAACAAGGGAGATATGGAGAAAAAACAAAATTTTATACCCCTTTATTTATTTATTATTTTTTATTTGTATTTTTTTCAGACTGGAGCGGCTATGGCTCGGAAGGGATCTGGAACAGATAAATCTGCAACGGCTGGATCTGAAATGGCGCAGCAGTGATCGACAACAGTTCAGCTGAAAATAGATATGGACCCCAGGTATGTGCGGCTTCCTAACAGTTTAGGGGTTTCACTCGGCCACCAATGCTGTCTGACGGCTTGCGTATTGGGGCAGTACCCCTCACTCCACGGCTCAGGTAAAACTGATAACCGCTTTGCCATAGACAACAGCTCTTGGTTTACCTCACGGGTGAGAACTAGTCAATCAGGTAGGGGTCGTTGCCCTTTTCGCTGGCAGGTCCTCTGAATGGGCCAGCTACTTCGGGGTTCCTGTGGTACTCCTCACAATGAGTTTTAGGGCTTATGCCCAAGTACTTCCCACAGTTAAGCGGATAGGGATTATTCCCAAATCCGAACCTGCAATAGATGCGAAAAAAATTTGGTAGAAATTTCACCCAGCGAGCCCAAGAAAGTGCTCTGATACCAGATGTGAAGCACCTGCAACAATTAATTAATAAGAATATGCGAAATAGCAGAAATGACAGAACTCAGAATCACTTTTATATTGATCACAGGCCACTTCGAGGGGGCAACCTCCTATGAGAAAGCTCAATACAAATAACTTCACGGTGCCTTCATAGGTCTCAACACACACTTATATACTAAGTCTAGGCGCTAATACTATGGGTCAAAACCATGGGCCACTACAAACTATGGATCAACAATACTACGGGCGACTTACAAAGCATATGCGCCAACAACAATAACACAAACTATTGATCAACAAATACTATGGGACGACTTACAAAGCATATGTGCCCAACAACAATATACTAACAAAGTAAAGACATGGGTTCCTAACAAACCACCATGCTTGCTGCTGCACTACTCTGATTAAAATCACTTTATTAAGTGGGGCTCAATATCCCATACTACTTGTGTCCCCAAAAAATTGAAACCAATGAGACTAAAATTTATCCCAAGGTCCCATTGCTTGTATTGCACTCCAACAATTAGGAGTGCTCTCTAACCCATACCATCAGGCAAGAGAATTCCTGAATCCCATTTTCTTCTATGCATTCTTCCAAACATCATGAGTAGCAAATATATATCATCAAAGTACATAACAAGATAATAAAAATGTACATCAAGGAGGTGCCTGATCAAAGAATCATGAAAGTGATTATACCTCCAAGTAAGTAGACCACCATTTGCCAAATGCATACAAGCTTCAAGTGACCAATCAAATCTGCTCCAATGACATAGGTGAGGATCCCATGTCTTATAATGCTGCTCCAAAAGGATGTAAGATGCATCAAAATAGTCAGTCGTGTTCTTTCATCCAAGAAGTGAACGAATAATCTCCATTAAAATCCAAATGATCAGAATATGCAAAAGTTTCATCATTTGTAGGCTCCACAAGGGTAGGATCATGCACATGTGATGTCTCTTCATATTTTTTAGAGTCACTTGGGAGTGACTTTCGATCCTCTTCATGTACTGCTTCTTCTATTTCACCTATTTAGGAACTAGGTGGCTCATGGGTCTCCTCCTTTCGCTCCTTCAAGCAAGCTGATTCATTTTTCCCCTTGGTTTCCTTAGGATCAATATATTTGGAACCTCTTTTCGAAGAAAACCCAAAAACTCTCTTCAAGTAGGAAACACATGCATTCCCTGAAGCTTCAGATATTTCATTGCTCTTTTCACTCACACACATATGCTTTTCTCTCCAAGGTCTTTTGCAAGAAGGGCATAGAGATTTCTTCACTAACTCCACATATTCTATATTGGGCCTATTTTCAAACACCCAATCAGAAAATTATTCAAAAGGAATGGCCTTTTGTGTACCTCCCTTATACAGATCAAGATATCCCTGATATTGTTGGGGCAAGGTTTTACATGTTGCTATCAATCTTTGTAGTTCATTCATGGGAATGTACTCATAGGAGTCATCATAATAGTAAGACATGGCTTCAATTTATTCTTCAATGGATGACCCTAATTCATAGGTGCAAGGACCATACTTTGATACCACTGTAATGTCCCCAATTTGGAAATTTTTCCAATTTAGTTAATTTTCGAAACTTGGACTAGTAAAGCCCCAAACTGTCCCAAATGATCCCAAATATTTTTGAATGGTGTATGGAGTGCATTGAGATGTATTTGGACACATTAAATAAGCTATTATATGCTTGGAAAATTTCCAAATACTTCAGCAACTTGCATTTACAATTAGAGAATGAAAGGCAGAATTACTAAGAAAATCGATGTTGAAACCCCCAAGGGTAGATGGCTCCAAAAGAATCCTAAGGATTTCGAATGGGGACTGAGAGTGTTGGAAATGTATTGACACATAAAAATGAGGCTTATAGGAGTCTGGAAACTCTCAAAACACTTCTGCAACATTCATTTAACTTCAGGAGAAAATAGGGAAATTTACTAGTAAATTCGAGGTTCAAACCCCCAAGGGTAGAGGTCACTAATGACTTCCCAAATGCAGTACAAACCTATGAAATTTAAGAACAGAGACATGGATTAGTTAAAGGAGTTCAATGGTAACCAAAATTCATCATTAATCAGTTTCTAAAGGCTGATTCAACTACCATAAATCAGATGTTTGTGGACATGTCTTCACATAGGGGGAAATGATAGGAAACTTCACCACTTTCTATGAAATTCGTGATTTATGTTCCAAAGGCTTGTGTAATGTATATGAAACTTATTCAGGACATTAATGGATCTCCGTATTTCATAAAAATCACATAGATTAAAAGATACAAATTGAAATAAATCAACTTCAAGCTCTCACAACAAGATGTAGGGAAAATGGCACCATTTATGCATTGTTTGGTATTTTTACATAGTTTCACTTGGTATTTAGACCTGAGAGTCTTCTGAGCATTAAATATAGAGTATATATATAGGAATACAAATAAATTCTGTAAATTGGACTCTCAAAAAGAGATCATCATCTCACCAAAGTTGCCCTTCCTCCAAGAGCCAAAATATGCAGAGAAATGTTAGATAGAAATGGGAACACATTGAAGATGAAAGAATCACGAGATTCCCTGTGGATTCAACATGCAACAAGTAAATCCATTTTAGCTCCAAATGTAAGGTCTGAATGTCCTCTCCAATTTCCAATTAGGATGGGAATCTTTCACCCTTGAAATTGGTACTAAGGCAAGTAGAGTAAACACTCCACTAGCATGAACAAGCTAGAATCTCTCCAAATTGCAAAGATGCAAATAAAAAATGATCAAAATCCCCTTTCCTTCTTTGTTCTTCTCTTTTATAAACTTCTCAAGTCCTCCATGGGTCAAATTCTTTCCAAAATCCTCATTCCAACTCAAGTTGGGAAAAGATTCCAATGTGTGCCACTTGTCCAACAATTCCTAGGCTCCATCTTCCCTCAATTTGAATGGGGAATATTTTTGGCTTCCATAACTCCCTTGTGCACCCTCTTGGAGGCTATTTTTAGACCTGACATGTCATATATGTCATATTCCATCAATCAGGTTTAACTTTGTCATAGGTGTCATAGAATCTTCATCATTGTTGTCATAGGAGTTAGGGAATCTAGCTCCAACTGTCACAATTCTTCTAAGATGCCTCTTCCTATTCCATGGGAGTTATTCTTCCACTCCAATTCAACCTTACATGACTCATTCAATGAATAATACCTCTTAAACTCCCCCAATTATGTTACCCTTCATATTGAACTCGAATTGGTGAGAGAATCATGCCAAGTGTAGTGAGGAATCTTGCCACATGTGGGTCCCACAACCTCTTATGTGACCTCATGATCCAATTCCACCTTATTTTATTTGTATTATTATTTAATTGACCCATTTAATGTGAATTTTTAAGTCTAAGTTCATTTTTGGTCTTGTATCTCCTTTACTCCAACTTTTAATGCTTCCACCCCTAACCTAGGGAACTAGTAATTTTCCTCCATGATAGTTCATTTGGATGGGAAATATTACAAACCAATACTTGAGAATTTTCTCTTGATGTGACCCACCTTGTCTATTTGTATCTAATTTTTCATTATTACCAACTTGGACATCATGCTTGGCAATTATTTGACCCTTAGCATCAATTTGACAAAATATCATGACTATGGCCAAGGGGCTTAGGCCATTGTGACCTAATGCAAATTTTTGGGACATGACATCCACATAGGGACTTGAATACTCTCTTGACTACAGTCCAGTTATATTTTATAGGATTCAACATGTACCTACTGAATACCTTCACTGCATGGGAAATATACGGTTGAGTAAATACCATAGCATACATTAGACTACCTACAACAGTAGCATAGGGAACATAAGACATGTACTCTATTTCTCCCTGTGTATTAGGACACTATTCAACAGATAATTGAACTCCTATAGGAATAGGGACCTTGACCAGTTTGTACTACTGCATGTTGAAGCATTTCAAAACTGTCTCAACATATTTGTTTTGATTTAAATAGAGACTTCTACTTGCTCGATCTCTCTTTATTTCCATTCCAAGAATGAAATTTGTTGCACCAAGATCCTTCATGTCGAAATTGGAGTACAACTACAATTTTACCTTCTTGATTAGATCCATGTTATTTTCGACCAACAATATGTCACCGACATACAAAACTACATATATAAAGTGATCACCGATTTACTTTCCATACACATGGTGATCAACCCGACTTCTTACAAACCTCAGCTGCTGGATATACATATCAAACTTCTGATACCACATCCTGGACGATTGTTTTAGACCGTAGAGAGACTTATTGAGATTGCAAATCAACTTCTTTTCTCCTTCCACTATAAAACCTTAAGTTTACTTCATATAGTTTTTTTCTTCAAGGTCACCATGGAAAAATGTTGTCTTTACATCTATCTATTCTATCTCAAGATCAAATGTCGTGGCTAAATAAATTAGTACCATAATGGAAGCAAACTTAGCAATAGGAGATAAAATCTCACCAAAGTTGACTCCCTTGACTTGGGAATACCCCTTTGCTACCAGTCAAGCCTTGTACTTCTCGACTTGTCCTATTGCATTTATCTTTTTATTGAACAACCAATTATTGCCATCAAATTTCATTCCATTTGGTAATGTGACCAGATCCCATGTTTCATTCTTTCTCAAGGATTCCATTTCCTCTTCCATGTCCCTTTTATATAGTTTACCCTCTGTCAAGGTGATCACTTCCTTTACTGATATGGGATTATCTTCTATGGCAAGTAATGCAAAAGCATAGTGAAATTTGGGTGGACTATACCTTTCTGGTTATTTTCTTGCTCAACTAGACCTCCAGATGACTAGAGTCTACTATTCCACCTCTTCGTTAGATTTAGCTGACTCACCTAAATCCAATTTTTCATTGTTCATTTCAAACTCTTTCTTTTCTGGTTCCTTTCCTCTTCTAACCTTTTCATCCCTAGAAGTACCTCCAACTTCTCTAAGTATTACATATCTACTATAAACTTACTTCCTCGTGATCAGATTCAACTACTTATAACTTTTCACTCCATCCTTTTACTCGACAAATATGCATTTCTCTAACTTGATGTCAAGTTTGCTTCTTTTCTCCTTTGGGATATGCACAAAGGAATCACACCCAAAAACTCTGAGATGTGTAAGAGAGGGATTTTTACTGGTCCATGCCTCACATGGAGTCTTGTCAACTAGAGATGTCAACAGGGATCTATTTACCAGGTAACATGCCGTGTCGAATGCCTTTGCCCAATTTTTTTTTGTGATTTCTGCACCATTGAGCATGGTCCTATCTTTTTCCACCAACGTTCTATTCATTCTTTCAACTCCATTCCGTTTAGGTGTATATGAAGTTGTGTTTTGTCGAGCTATATACGGTGATGTCTACAGAACTAGTCAAATTACTTTCTACAAAATTCTCCTCCATGATTAGTTATCAGCACCTTGATCCTTTTACAAGTCTCTTTTCCTGCAAAAGCCTTGAACTCTTGGAAATTCTCAAAGACCTCATATTTCTTCCTTAGAAAATAAAACCATGTCATTTTGGAAAAATCATCTATGAAAGAGACATAATATTATGATATTCCTAGTGATGAGACCAACATTGGTCCAAACACATCACTATGTATTAAATCCAGTATTTCCCTAGCCCTAGTAGCCCCAGATAAGAAACTAACATGAATTTGTTTTCCATAAATACAATGTTCACATAATTCTAATTCTTTAGAATAGTCAGGGATACCTTTCACCACAACTTCACTATGCATAGCACGAAGACCTTTCTCACCAATATGTCCCATCCACTAATGACACAACATGGTCGAGTCAACTAGACAAGAATATATGATGTCGGATTCAGAACAAACTATATTAGCACATCCATTAGTGTCTGTTCTCCCCAATAGATTATATAGGGTTCCATTCCAAACCCCTGTCATCAATACCATCATTCCTTGCACCATCTTGCATTTATCTTTCTCAAATATAGATTGCTTGCTTGCATTTCACATCTAACTAAACAAGATCATATTTTGATCCAGAACTGGGATATGCAACACTCCTAGAAGAGTTCCTATTCTTCCATATTTTAGTATCAATCGAGCTTTACCTCATCCAATTATCTTGGTCAGTGAATCATATCTTAGAAGAACATCGCCACCATTGAACTTCTCGTATTCATGATACCATCCTTTGCATGGTGTCATAAGATATGATGCATCAAAATTGATTAACCGGGAGTGATGATTTGAATGTGTACTTGTGTAGGCCAAATACACATCACTTTTCTCTTCTTGTGAAGGATTACCATCAGTTGTCTGAACTTCCTCATGCTGGGGAAACTCTTCACCTTGAACCATATAAAAATAAAATAAAACAATAGAAGAGAACATTATTCCAAGAAGAGAGGTGGTGTCTAAAGACATCGTTACAACACTTAAGCAAAACACATTATGATCAGAACATCACAATTCATTATCACAAAGGATACAATACAATATCAAGCATATGAACACAACTCATAGGGTTGTTATTTTATAGTCTCTAGATCTAACGAATTCCCTTGAAGTGAGGAATATCTATTCCACAAATAGGGGTCATTGATTCTAACCGCTTCCACAAATCCACCATTGAGTCGATCCTTTGACTCTCAAAGTTGATTCACTAGTCGACTGTTGTCTATCAACTCATTGTCTTCAGAATATCTGGGAGTGTGATGAACCTTCAAAAAATTAGGTTCCAATCCCCCCCATCATCACAATGCTCTCGATATTCAGGAGATGTAACTACGTGCTCTAGACATCCCCCCATAATTGCATCTTCCTAAAGCTCGATCATAGCTTGAAGTTTCACAAACTTAGCTTCTAGTAAAGGCTTCACAAATATATCAACGGTATGATCATTTGTCCTGCATTAAACAAGTGAGACAACATTGTCATATACCAATTGTTTGAAATAATGAACATGAAGTTCAATGTGCTTCATCTTTCTATTAGCAACATGATTATGAACACGATTATCAACAACCTGTATCATACTCTTATTATCATAGTGAATAACGGTCGAGGCCTGAACAAGAAACCCGAGCTCTTCTAGAAGCTAACGAATCCAAATTGCCTCTGTACCTGCATTGACAACTCCACAATACTTTGCTTCTATAGTCTAAAGAGAAACTACATTCTATTTCTTACACGACCATTCTAGGGGTCTAAAACTTAGTCGAAACACATAGCCAGAAGTGGACTTATAGTCAACAATGTCACTCCCTAGTCAGAATCAGTAAATTTGACCAGTGTTTCTGTACTGCGACAATACTTAATACCATACTAATAAGTTCTTTTCATATAGTGAACAATCCTCTTTGCATATTTCCAATGGATTTCTCAAGGATCCTTCATGAACTAGGATACCACACTAATAGTAAAGGAGAGATCTTGTCGACCATGAGTTAAGTAAATTAGGATACCGACCAACTGCCAATAAAGAGTGGTGTCGACTCGTGGAGAGTCACCATATTTTGACAACTTCAATCCAGACTGAGAAGGTGTAGCACAAGACTTACAATCATTTATCTTGAATTGTTTCAAAAGATCCAAATCATAGTTAGGTTGAGAAAGAAATATACTATCATTCATTTGCAAAATTTGAATGCCCATCAAGAAATGCAACAAACCAAGATCATTCATTTTAAAGGTATTTGCAAGTTGTTCCTTCAAACCCAAGATTATATTGACATTGTTTCTAATTATGACTAAATCATCATCATACAATGCCACAATCAAGGTATTGTTGGAATATTCTCACCATCATCATTTGTATTTGCATGCATTGCATGCATTCTACATGCATCCAATAATTAGTATGGTATCCTCCCAGCACCTAGTCCTTAGTTTTTCCCCCCCTGGAGCCTGTTTCTGCTCAGTATTATCCCTCCTAGCCACTGATGCGCCCTTGTTTCCATCATTGGAGTACAACTGCGCCCTCTTCCACTGATTTAGGAGATCTATCAGTCAGTTCCATGATCTGGGGATTAGTTCCTTGATTTGAGGATTGATTACTCAGTTAACTGAATGTATCTCTTATATTGACTGCTACAGAGACTAGAGTAGCTCTATTTGACCACTGACAACTATTCTGCGCCCTCCTTGGAGTCTCCTTCCCTAGATTTATGCTGACATGCATCATGTTAGGAATTACACGAGCATACATATTTTTACTTTCGAGAGAAATAAACAGAAACAAGCAATCACATAATAGACACATAATTTACCCTGGAAACCCCATGCGGGGAAAACAAGCACCCAATGAAGATCTTCATTTACATGGACAAACCAACCATTCGGTCCAAGTGAGATAGCCACCGCTCACCTCCAAGGCTATTTACAATGGAGCCTCCTCAAGCCTTTTATAGGCTTTTTTACATGCAATACCTTGGGCCAATACCATGGGATACAAAAAACCATGTGCCCAAAACATGTGTTGGAGTAATCACCAACCCCCCTCAAAGTTTTAACCGAGGAATCTCACATACACCCCCCCTTCACCTAGGTATTTCTCCCGACTTTATTGGTGAGTTACCAGGGGTATGCATGCCTTACCAGGTCTTACATTCATATTCCCTTTTACATGCAAACTGCTCCATTAATTTTTATTTTATTTTTTCATGTGTCTTCATGGTGACTACACGATCACCATCTATTGCTTCATTCTCTCATTTTTCCATGCTCGTTTTCTTGCTCATTTTCTGCCATGCTCCTTTTGTACCTGCATCTAATCATGTCATTGATGTCCATATAAAGAAGAATCCATCTACCGGATTACATGGGTCCTAAGTCTCTGTAACCGCCAATTCTCTAGGAATCCTCTTTGCATACATGGTTCATCAATCTTGGTCCCAACACTAAGATCAAACCATCTCTTATTTCCCCCTTTACAATCGAAGATTCACCTTCTTCGATTCCACATCAAGTTAGTGTACGAGCACACCTACCACCATCGTACATACCCAGTGGTTCATTCCACACTTGATGCAACATCCCTTCTCTATGCATAAGAAGGATACCTTGTGCTTCTAGCACCCGAGGAAAACAAACTTGCCTATGGCTAAGTTTCATAAGGACCAAAAACTACTATGGTGTCGGGTACCACCGAACATGCACCCCACACACTTTTAACTTAGGTACACAATTTTTTTTTACATCTCTTACGATTCTCAAATTTAACTTCAATTCACCATGATGTCCCATAACCATTCCAAACACCTTTGAAATATTTGCTACAACCCTCCATAGACTTGTCAACCAAAAGACTCTTTTTAGTTGGAACATTATGACCTTTTCTAAATGTATAAATGAAGCCACCTTTTTTTCTTAAAAGGAATTTTATAAAAAATACTCCCCTTTTAATATGACGTCCACCTTTTTCATAATTTATTTTTAAAATATTTCATAAAGAATGCCATTTTTAAAGAACTTTGATTACACCAAAGTGAATATACGTGGATTCAAGGCCATTAACCAAGCTTATATACCAAAGCTCATCTCACACTTCAAAGTGATATCGTGAACTTAAAAAACAATTGATTTCCAAGTGCTCCGCATAACATTCCCGTGCCAATATTTTGGTGGGATTTTCTTCATGCGATGGCCTCTACTATGCCATCGTCCTGCAAATGGACCAAATATCGAGCAAGTTCAGAGTTTGAAAAAAAAAACATCCACCATTCCAAAATAGCAACAAAGTACACCGGGGCACCTTGCCTAACACTTTCGACATACAACAGACATGCAGCTCCTTCCTCTTCAGTCTTCACGGATCTCTTCCTACGCACAGGTAATCATTGGATCATGTCTTCCTCACCCAACAACATGGAAAACAACGCAACTCATAGGCTCTTTCTCTGACATACAACATCAACTTCTTCAACAAATCTGGGCAGTGCTACTTTGGTATTGGCGGCTCCATTTTTTTTTTCAACATGCATATCTAGCCAAAACAGATCTACATATTCAACATTCAAACTTCATGCATGCATCGCTTATGTATTCAGATCCACTAGTTCATGCCTTTCACCAAATGCAAATTGTTCAAGCTGCAACTGTGGCACCAACAGATCTACATATCCAACCAGATCTGCACCAGATCTATGATGATCTTTTTCTGCATACTTACACTCAGAGCATTCTCAATGAGCACAACTAGGCTCTGATACCACTTGTTATGAATTACACGAGCATACATATTTTTACTTTCGAGAGAAATAAATAGAAACAAGCAATCACATAATAGACACATAATTTACCCTAGAAACCCCATGCGGGGAAAACCAACACCTAATGAAGATCTTCATTTACATGGACAAACCGGCCATTCGGGCCAAGTGAGCTAGCCACCGCTCACCTCCAGGCCTATTTACAATGGAGCCTCCTCAAGCCTTTTATAGGCTTTATTACATGCAATACCTTGGGCCAATACCATGGGCTACAACAAACCATGTGACCAAAACATGTGTTGGACCTAACCAACTTTGACTCATTCTCGAGTCAAGGTTAACCCTAACACATCAGTTAGACTCAGTTAGACTCACATTAACTGATCTTTGACTATCGGTGGCGTCTACAACTGATTGGGAGATGGTTCCAATGCAAACCAAGCCATGCCATGAGGAGAATTCGAATCACCTTGGATGATATTGAATTCTATTATAAGACAATCTACCAAAAGCGGACTTAAGGCGTGATCTCTCTAGCTCAACGTAAGTCTAGAACAAATGAAACAGAATATGAAACTACTCTCCTAGACCTAGTAAGAGATCGACTAATTAAGCATCTTACCTCATATTCGTAGATCTTTCTCCTCGTTGTTGTTCCAAGTCCCGCGGTTGTTAGATCTATGGCTATAAGACCTGTCTAAACACATAGGAACAATACAAGCAGTAAAACATGCCTAAACATAACTAGTCTAAGTAAACAGTTGAGGAGGTAAGCTATAAATATCATTAACACAATAACATTTATGGAAAGTGTTTATATTACTGTATAAAAAGTGGGAGATACAATAGAAGAGATGATTACAACTGATGCCTCAACGTCACAATCTCCTTCCGACAAGCCAAACCAAAGCTCCTAGAGAGAGGTAGGTGCCTCCAAGACTAGGGTGTTGAAATACTGAGCTAATTTCACTAGCATAAGAGTATCATAGACTTCCTCCCCTTCCCATGGAGAGAGGGGGTGTTTATATAGGGATAAAGCGATAGGGTAGGTTGAGGATTAGGGGGAGATGGTTAAGGGATCCTCCCATTAGGTTAGTGTTGTTCAGGATTTCTACCTTATAGTGAGGAGATGGACACTACCAACTGGGCGGGGTTGACAAGTAAATACATTAATTGCATTACAACTAGTTCTTACAAATGACAAAGATTGGGATATCAAAAGACATACCTTTAACCGACGGCTGGTCCTAGCTTTCACTTGATCTCCCGCTTGATGAACCTGCAACACAAATCATACCTTTTTCAGTGTATCTTGTCTATAAATAAATATGATGAAATTAGAAAGTAATTTAACATCAAATATAATCATATATTAAGCCAAATAGACATACAATCCAATAGACATATGATTTGGGACGGGAAGGGTATTTCGACCTTTTTATTGTCAAAGAAACATGAATCAATACAATATACCTGACGTGTAGAGATGTTTCTGCAACTGAGTCCTGGGATCCTACTCTTCACAATGACTTGGGACTTTCGTCCAGTGTAGCAACCCTTAATGCATTCTTTCTAGGTCTTCTTCTCTAGTTTGAGTCTAGTCTCTCTCATGCATCCTCCTTGTATTTATGGGACAAGGTAGGCAGTTTGGATCAAGAGGTGGTTGGATTGGGAGGTTGGGAAAGTTGCAAACCAATTTCAACTAATCCGAATTTGTCAACTTAATATATTTTTTGATTTCATCTTAAGATGTGTGCGAGTTTCCTCAAGGCATAATAGCGCACATTACGTAACTTTAGTGTTTTACAACAAGAGCCTACAGCTTTTCCAAGGTGTGCGCTAGTTTCACTTGAGCAAAGTAGGGCATACTAGCAGATGTGTGCTAGTCTTCTGCCCACATAGTAGTGCACATGTCAAAAGATTAGGTAAATTAGGGAAATTCCTAGCTAAAGAGGGTAGGTTCAGTCCATACATCATCCAGGGAAATCTAGCTCTTCAATCCATGTTGTCCTTTTGTGTGATCGACAACATAATGTGATCACGAATGGAGAAGTGCAGATTTGAACTTTAATAGATGCCCCCTAATGGGTGAGGTCAGAGGGAAACGATGGCCGAAATACATTATAATTCCAAATCAGAGGAGGAGCAAGAAACCGTAGAACCAAGTCACAAAAAACACCTGAAACAATGATCAAGGTCAGCGAGCAATTACAATCTTGACATCACATAGATGTGTAGCATGATCTCCGATACATAACTATGAGATGTATATATAGAGCATGGCCACTGAAATACAAGCGTGGATCCATGTCAAAATGAGAGATCATATCCATAACAACAAGCTGGATCTATGTCTCATGCAGAGCCAAAATGAGTGAGGCTTAGTCTTGCGCAGCTTGGGGGATAACATAAATATGGTGATGCTATCATAATCCCAAGGTCTTCATCCAAACAACCCAAGGTACAAACCCTAACCATGCGAATAAATGAGCTGAAGTTGAACATGGGGGGTATCATTTGATTACCGGTCATTGATGTATACCGTTAACAAACGCGAGGACTTCCATCGATAATGATAATGGGGTCCAAGGTACCTGGTACAATCCAACAAGTGTGAATAAGAGGACTTGAAGTCGAACACTTGAGGAACTTGTCGAATAAGAGAAATTGATGTATTCTCATTATTCAACAGTGAGGGAAACTACCATTGATGACTGCAATCCCCAAGGTACTAACTGAAACTCTAAACTTCATTCCCAGAGCATAGTGAGCTGAAGTCGATGGGAAGAAGTCCGTTGGAAGGGAGGCCTTAATGCATCCTCCATCATCCAATATGAGGAACACTCAAAAGGTATGAGCTGATGTGGAGTAGGATAAGTAACAAGATGAAACAAACTAACACCAGGATGGATGACACATGAAGTCAAGGTAAATTGCAGAATGGCCGACACAGGCTGTATCCTTGAACAATGAGCACGACACAAAGTGACTTAGGCAGTTTTCAACATGAAGAGGAAGATGATATAAGCCTGCAATGTAGGAGACATTGATAGACCCTCCATATGGTTGGAAGAATAACCAACCGGGGGAGTAAAAACTCGGAGATGAAAAACTAAAACCCAACTAACATGAAAGACTCAAGTAGGTGCTGTGTTCAAGGACATGACTATCATAACTGCCTTTGAAACTGAAAAAGATGTGATATACCCTTCTTATCCCTTATTCTTTTTGGTAAAAGAATGTTCTTGTTGTTGTTTTAATGAGTCCAAGAAAAATAGAAAACTCAATAGGTCCAAGAATGTAAAGAGTTTAATGAGCCCATGGGAGGAAGACTCAGGTGCCTTCTTCATTGTTTACAGAGTTCGAAGAAGAGATAGAAGAATACTCTATAATACTAATCTCTGGATTTTAGTATCAAGCCGAGATCTATTCTTGCTCGCTGGTGTTTTCAATTTTAAGGAGTTTGAAAAACTTAAAAAATAACTCCATACACCTACTCGTGGATTTTAATATCGAGCCCAAGTAGGTTAATGCTCGTTGGTGTTTTCCTGTTTATAGAGTCTGAAAAACTTAAACAATCCTCTATTATACCCTCTCGTGGATTTCACATCGAGCCCGAGTAGGTGAGTGCTCGCTTGGTGTTTTCATATTTCGAGAGCCTGAAAACCCTAAAGAAGGCTCCAAAAGGTCCTTTTTCGTATAATTAGTCTCCTCCCCTGAAAAAGTTTAAAACAATGAGAGAAGAAATCTTCTAGCCACGTATGACTAGAGTATTGCTTTTTCGTAAGTAATCCACAAAGGTCCGGAAAAAGGGTTAAACTTATACCTAAGCGGATGGACCTTCAATTCCTTTAACGAGCTTGAAGAGACCAAGTTTGCTCGGCAATCTTGTCATATTTAAAGAGTCTAACAAGAGCGTGAAAGAACTCTATAAAAATCTTTTTCGTAAATTTTTAACGAGCATGAAAAAGTAAACTTGTGACCTCCTTACTGTTTTTAACGAGCTCAAAGGAGATACAGAAAAATGCTCATAACTTCCTTACTGTTTTTAATGAGCTCGAAGTGAAGATGGAAGAAATGCTCATAACTTCCTTACTATTTTTAACGAGCTTGAAGTGAAGGTGGAAGAAATGATCGTAGCCCCCTTACTATTTTTAACGAGTTCGAAGTGAAGGTAGAAGAATTCTCGTAGCTTCCTTATTGTTTTTAACAAGCTCGAAGTGAAGGTAGAAGAATGCTCATAGCCTCCTTACTGTTTTTAATGAGCTCGAAGAAAAGGTGGAAGGATGCTCATTGCCCCCTTACTGTTTTTAACGAGCTCGAAGTGAAGGTGGAAGAATGCTCATAACCTCCTTACTATTTTTAATGAGCTCGAAGTGAAGGTGGAAGAATGCTCGTAGGTGGATAAATGTCCAAATGAATGGCATACTGCATTAGAGAATTTAGGAAAACTTCATAAGATGGAAGTATATTGCAGCAACCGTATCCGGTTGGATGCTTAATAGTCGAATCTGACTCTCATATTGAATAATAAGTAAGAATAATATATTAGATGATAGGATAAAAGATGATATGTTACAATGATGGCCCTGCCTTAAATATGGCTCGGGCATTTGATGTTGAGGAGATGCCTCATTTCATAACCTAACTTTAGTTAACCTAATTATTATCTTATTTTATGTTCGTAGCATTGCCACTCTCTTAGAAAGGATTTGTTCTCAAAGCCTTATAATTTTTCCGCATTGTTCTTTGCGATGTCATGGCTGACAAAACATGTCGATACGAACTGCTAAGTGTAGAGCATGACTTCCGATATGTGGATGGGTCAATCCATCCCAAATTGATTTGCTGCTAACTATTGGGATTCCCTACTGATCTATCGTCAGGAGCTTTGATCACATTAGTACCATTATCTTTCGACATTTCCCACTTTTTAGAATATTGGTTTTTATGGTTGGGGTGTCGATAGGGAATTTTCACAATGCCATTTTCTTTTACAAGTGTCGTCTTTTGAGCATTGATCTGAGTTGGAAGTTTTATTTTCGTCTCTTGAGGTTTCAAGGTTTCGTTCTGTATCTTTCCCAACTTGTTTTCTAACTGCTTGTTATCATTTTGAAACTTCTTAATCAATTCGACTTGCGATTTTCTGTCATCTTCAGACTTCTTAATTTGTTCCTTAAGATCTTCATTATGACTTCTGATACAACTATTTTCTTCCTTCTTGTCTAGAAGTTTCCCTTCAATGTCGTCCATAGATTGTTCTATCTTCCGGCTATTTTTCAACTTCTTAATTTTTGTGACGAGTATCTTGTTATGATTTTCTTAGTCTGAAAATTTCTTCAGCATTGTTGGATAATGCTTTATTACTCTTTGAGATCTCTGACTTATGTGTCTTTTTAGAGTTGTCATTTTGTTGTTGAAGAACTTTTATCTGTTGTCGACATTGGCTGACCTCTGATTCTTGACTTTCTAATTTATGTCGTATTTGCGTTAGTTCTTCATCTTTGTCGCTAACGATTTTGTTCAAGCGTATTATTTCTGATTCGTAATTATTTATTTCCTAACCTTTGATTGAATTCATTTTCGGATTTTAATTCATCAATTTGCGCATACAATTTTTCTATACACCTTTCCTGGTCAGAGATTTTTATTTCATTGCACCTTTCTTGTAATTCAATTCTTATTTCTGAATTGTTATTTATGTCGCGCAATTTTTCATTGTCTTTTCGATAATGTTTTAACGTGGCTTCTAATTCTTCTATTTGTAGTCGCAAACCGGCTTCCATGGTCTTCAACTTCTTTGGTGATGGATGCTCGTTCTGGACTATAGATGGCCTTCGACTTCTTTGATGAGTCTCCATTTGAATTTTGACGTTTTTGATGATAGATAGCCTCGAATGATTTTGACAGAGTCTTCCTTTGTCTTTGACTTTGACGATAGATGGCCTTAGTTTTTTTTTTAATGATACCTGGTCTTCTTCAATTTTTGTCTTTTTTCTTTTCTTTTCTTTTGACTTGATTTTGCTCCTTTTTTTTGTAATTAATAATTGTAATAATTTATACAATTATTAAATAGCTATAATAATTATTATTAAAGTATAATAATAATTTTGATATTATTATTAATAATTATTATATATAATTACAATAATAATATATTATGGTTTATTTGGATAGTGAAACCCAAAAATAACAATATTATTATTGTATTAATAATAATACTATTAAAAAGAAATGAACTTGATATAATTAGGTTTTATAAACCCTAGGTGATATTCGCCTGAGTTTGAAATGGGTGTAATCACGTGGATGGGAGGCGATGGATGAGTGAAAATGGAGTGAATCCTGTAAAGAATTTTTAGGGTTCTTAGCTCTAACGGTTAATTGGATAAAGACGGATTGGAGGTATAGAGCATAGAATGGAATGGTGGAGGCGTTGGGAAACCGTTTGAGTGAAGGGCAGCATGGAGCTTGGGTATGGACTGATGAGAATGGCGAAGGCGTGGGTAGGGAGATGTGAAGTTGTGTGCGTGGGAAGAGAGCCGAGATGGGAGCGATAGGTAGAGGGAGGACAACCGAGAGGGGAGCGCAACAGGCAGGAGTGAAGGCGATGGAGTGGAGGGAAGGGCGTTGGCTGGCAGAGAGGTGGAGGAAGGAATAGAGGATGAGGACGACGGGATATGGAAGACTAGGGGTGAGGATAGATGGTATACGAGGATATTGAGGTGGTGAGGAGCAGGCGATGCGGGAAACAACGATGGCGAGTGGTGGTGGAGCTGCGTGGGGGAGTTGCGCGGGGCTGCGTGGGAGAGTGATAGGCACGCACAGAGGAGGATGGAGGAGGCACGAGCAGGAGGCGTGGGGAGTGGAGGAAGAGCGGGAGGGAGGATCTGATGTGAGAGGGCAGGGTTGCTACAAAAGTGGAGGTGGTGAGATAAATATGGACGCATGCGGAAGAAGGGGGGTGTGAGAAGAGGGATGCGGGGATAAGGGAGATGTGAGGTGCGCGGGAGGGGAATCTGTGAAAGGGAGATGGATGGACGAGAGGTGGCAGCGAAGGAGGGAGTGTGGGCGTGATTGCAAAGGCGTGGTTGAAGTGTTGAGTGCAGCACGAGGGTGTGATCAATGGAGCGAGGGAGGGTATCGTAGGAGGTGGTCAGGGAGATAGGCGGATGCAGGGAGAGGTGAAGGTAAGGCAGTGTGCTGGTTTTGGGAGTAGCAACGGAAGGAATGAAGTGAAGCGATGGAGGTGTATGTGGAAGGAGCCAATAGAGAGAAGAATGTGCATGGTCCTACGTGGAAATGGGCAGTGGGAAAATGAGGTAAGTGTGGGTCGTAGATGAGTGCTAGTGAGAACGAGCGCAGCGAGTGAATGGACAAGGGCCCAAATTTTGGTAAATTACCAAGCTTCGAGAGAAACTATGAATACATCAGATAATATCTGAATTTATATTTATGGCCAGAGGCCTGAACCATATATGCCCAAGAAGGGCTCTGATACCAAATGCAGCAACCATATCCGGTTGGATGCTTAATAGTCGAATCCGACTCTCATATTGAATAATAAGTAAGAATAATATATTAGATGATAGGATAAAAGATGATATGTTACAATGATGGCCCTGCCTTAAATATGGCTTGGGCATTTGATGTTGAGGAGATGCCTCATTTCATAACCTAACTTTAGTTAACCTGATTATTAATTATTTAATTATTATCTTATTTTATGTTCGTAGCATATATTATCCCAAATAGAACGCATGTCTAAATGGATTCATCACCTGGTCAATTGCCGAGACCCAGTCCTGAGAAGGTAAGCACAAATTCATAGGCTTCTTCTCAGTAGAAATTGGACTCAAGGAACAATATGCCACAATATTTGATTGTGACATGGTAGTGCCTACTGGCGAGGGATACTCTTGGTCTATAGTTCAGTAATAAGAGGGATCAACAAATGTAAGCTGATCGATAGTGACAATGCTTTTGTTTTGAGGAAAATGCATCACATGAAAGAGCATAGACACCATAGCCTACATAGCATATATGTAATCACACCCTAGGATCATATCAAAGTCCATAGGGTCCTTTAAAACCATAAAATCAACTAAGACTATTTTTCCACTCAAAGTAATAAGTACCCGAGGGAGGAATCCCAATGGTTCACTGGGTCTTTTATCAAAATTCAACGGCCAATTAACAGCTGGAACAAGGTTAGGAAAACCTAAATCTCTCCAAGCATAAGGGGATAAGATACTAATAGAGGCTCCTTCATCTACAATACATAGATGAACCGCATGGTTGCCGATATCAACCTTTATCTGAAAAGGTGTAGCAGAAGGAAGGCGAGTCCCAGTTAGACTATTCCAATAAAAGGAAATGATCCCAGAGCTTGGTAGGGGTTCACTCGGAATAGATGTAGTGCCCCCAATTTCAAAAACATCAGAACTGGTAATGCATAAGAATTCAGGGACAGGTGCACCAGTCTCCGAAGGACTGATGGGATCGGTTGAAGATTGCATCGGTTCGATCACTTCACTCTCCGAACAAAGAGTGGGGTTGACCAAAGATTGCATTGGTTCAACCACTTCATCAACCAAAGGTTGATCTGGTTGTTGGGAATCTATAGATAATTCAGGAGCAGAGGATCCTTCAGACATGGACCACACTCTCCACACCTCTGGAATGGCAGGGCACAGGTGAGTAAGGTGATCTCCCTTACAAATTTTACAAGGGAACTTTGGCTTGCGTCCTATAAGCTTAGACTCCTTTACAACAACAGTACTCTCAGCATGACTAGCATTGGTTGATAGCTTGCCCCCAACATGACTTGCAGTGGTTGGTTGCTCAGAAGCAGAAGAATTTTGAACTATGGACCACACTCTTTGCACTTCTGGAAGTACAGGGCACAAATAGGTCAGGTGGTCTCCCTCGCAAAAATTACAAGGGAACTTAAGCTTCTGTTTATTAGGTTTGTCGACAATGTCAACTTTTTCAGCATGACTTGTAGTGGTTGATTTAGTGTCTCTAGTATGACTCACAGGAACTGGTGACTTGTCATTAATATGACCAGTAGTGATCAATGACATGTCCTCAACATGAGAAACAGTGGTTGAAGACATACTTTCGGTATGATTTGCAGTGACTGAAAGTTTACTCCCAGCATGACCTCCAGAGGCTGGGTAGGTGCCCCCAACATGACTTCCAGAGGCTGGGTGGGTGCCCCCAGCATGACATTCAGAGGCTGGGTGGGTGAGTTCAGTATGATTTACAGTGACTGAGCGAGTTCTCCCAACATGACCACCAGAGGTTGGGTAGGTGTCCCTAGTATGACTTCCAGAGGTTGGGTGGGTGCCCCCAGCATGAATTCTAGAGGCTAGGTAGATGCCCCCTTGGTTTGGCATCTTCTTCCTATTCTTCCTCCGTATATTCCTTTTAGACTGCTGGTTACTAGTATTAATACTTTCACCACATGAGGTAGAAGGAGGAGGAGAATATGTTACTAGCGAAGCAGGAATAGGGTTCTGATGCTCTTGATGTGAGGTGCTTACTTGAGAAGCATCAGGAGCATGCAAGGCATTTAGAGTGGAAAACAACTAAACCGGTAGCCCTATAGTGAATCCCGGAAGATTCAAGGTAGCCATTAAGGGAGTACCAATGTTCCCAATAAGTGGAAAAGCACAAGGAGCCCCTTGAACAAGGGTCCCTTGATTGGTGCTCATTGGGATGCTATCCATAGTTTCCGATTCAACGAGCCAGAAATATCTAAGGCCAACTAAAAACAAATGGCACAAAGAGCACACCACTAAAATTTTCCTAAGTGATCAAACCAGGCAAACAATGGCAAATACTCTCGGAAGCAAGTCTAGGATGATTAGGGCCCAGAACAGACTAACAGAGTATTGATGGTCAGTTACGTGGTGTTCACTGGAGGTCCACTGGATGCAAGTGTTTGAATCACCAAACCACCCTCCCGGGATTACTGTTGTTGACACTCTGTTTTCACAATTGGGTGAAATCCAAAGAGAGCCAGAAAACACCAAAAGAAACCAGACCTAGAAAATTTTCTAAAGGGGAAAAATGTGAAAGATGAGTAAACAAAACCCAAAAAGCAATAGTTTGAAAGAAATATTTCGAAAGGTTTAAAGTCCAATAGAATCTAATGGTGAAGAAAGTGGGAAAAGAAATCAACGGTGATCATCGATTATCGCATTACCAAAATGCGCGTTTGGAAGTGGTCTTGAGCGGTTGCGATGGGGAAACAACCTTGCTACGTGGTGGATATATATTACATCCCATTGGAATAGTGGTGGTATCACAAACCACTTATGTGCCATGCGAAAACAATTGGGAAAGTTATCATGGAGGACATGTGGTGAACGGAGAAATACACTGGAAGTGGGTCCACTCATCAGCAATAAGCAACGGTCGGTATTTAATATGAATGATTAAGGGTATGAAATTGTTTACGCATCGAGGAAAGAGCACGCCCGATAACATGGAAGGTGGTCGCGGAAACAAAATCGCCCAACAGATGTTAGCGGGTGGTTGAACCGCATGGAAAGAAACCGAAAAGGGAAAACCACTACATGGGATTGCGATACCACCTTGAAGATAAAAGGCAGGAGATTAGACCGCCTTGATCTTGACATGCACGATCAACGACTAAGAACAATGAACACCCGGAGACTAGAAAGGGAGATAAGGGAAGATGTTTATATATAATAAAAAGGCGGTTAAGGTTGACATATTATCTATGTGTCGTTGTTGTTGGAAGCTTCGAAGACGTGTGGAAGTTGCCAGGAGTTCCAAAGGAACAAGGGACATGTCTACAACAGGTAGGGCCTAGTGAACCCAGTTTGTATATTCTGAAAGGTCTGTTTATAAATAATTCAAAATGGAAACTGTACATGATATAGACCTTGTTAAAGCTAGAGAAGCCTTAGAAGACAGAGATGAGGATGTTTATGATACTTTAATTAGGTTTTCAGTCATTGAAATTAAGTTTAAATTGAAGAAATTGCAAGATGAAGGCGCAGAAGTTCATAGAGTCCAACAGTCTTCTCTGCTGTCTTTTTGCCCAGACCAAACCGCATCTTTTCCAGAATTTGTGTCATTGTGTGTATGTAATTATTCCAAAGATGAAAGAACCATTGTAAATGCCCAAAAGACCAGAGTTGTTTGCAATATAGAGCCGTCAATTGTAATTGATGCCCTAGAAATCTGTTTACCCCAAACCCTCGAGCTAGAAAGTTTCTCCGAGACCACAATTATATATTTTTACCGTCAATCTCCTCCAAAAAGAAAAGAAATGTTTTTATCTACCCGCCTTAAGCCAGAATTGACAATAGCCGACGTTCCTTATCCCATAGATGCCTCTTTGTTCAATGAAAATACCCAACTGGTTCTGTCATTATTGGCATTAGTTTTAGGGTTTGATACAGATATATATATGTGACCGAGTTTTCATTGAGTTTGTTGTATAAAATGAGTATAAGTCCATCGGGAATTGATGAGAGTCAAATTCCCCGCCTCAATTTTGAAGAGTTCTTAGCTAAAAGAATTCACTGGCGAATGGCGAATTTTCCTGCCCTCAGACAATTCAGATTTCAATCATACTTAATGAAAATGGTTATGATGGCCAGTCAGAAGGAGTTACATTTTCCAGAAATAATTTTCACAAGTCCGTTGGAGAAAAATATGTTCAATTATTTAAATTATATGCTCTCAGAAATATACAGGATGATTTTCGGAGAAAAAATTCCCAGAGTACTACCAGAGATGAAGACGTTTATGCAGTTGAGTACAGATTTGGTAGTAGGAGATTGGTTTTTATCAAAGGATAATACCATGATCAGGTTATATGGTTTCAAACATCAACCTTATATTTTACCGACATTTCTTACCTTGAGGGTTTTCGCCCTCGAATTTCTCAGACATAAATTGATTATGGAAGACAATAATTTCTTGTTGTTTAAGAAAGCTACATACATTAAATATCCATTTACAGTTGGCCCATTCACTGTGAAAAACAAAAATGATTTCGCTTATATAGAAGAATTACTGAAAGAAATGGAATTAAAAAAAGACGTGGCTATTGAATATGATCCTTTACACATCATATCGAAGTGGAGAGTAAGCCATCACATCAAAGCATTTGATCATCAATAAATTGAAGGAATTTCTGACAAAGTAAACTGGTTAGAGTACGAAGAAGATAAAGAAATAACTTCCATCTCTCAAGGGAAGGAAATAGTATTAACAGATGTGACTGAAGGAACAAAAGCCATGGTGGACACTTTGGTAATTGGATCTAAAAGAAATTTCCAGGATATAGTTGATCTTGAAAATGAAGAACAAGAAAAAATGAAGAAGTTAAAGATAGATGAGCAACATGACTTGATGATATTTACGGAGATTGAAAAGAAAGATGAGTTCATAATACCTGAAGTTAGTGTTAATGAGTATACTTTTCAGGAAGCCCAAGCGATGGAGGATGTAAATAGACCCAAAAGCAAAATGGACATTTTTAATGAACATAGTCAAAATAAGCAAGAATCATCTTGGTATACAAGTCAATTGTTTCCGAAATTTAGAAGTTTATCCAGTACAGAGGTTAGTTTGTTCACAAGTAGAAATGTCAAGGAAAACTCTCTAAAATTGGCAGTTATTACCAAGGATAAAGTTGCAGAAATGAAATTTGATCTGAAAAATATTATTGCTCCTGATAAGATTTTGTTGCATAGACAAACTGGAGAAGTCATATATTCATAATTTTCGAAGTAGTCCTTCAGGTTGAAAAGTTGAAGAATGTAGTAGATAAGTTGTACAATCAACTAAAGAAAGAAAAAGTGGAGAATAAATCACGGCAGCAACAGATCAAGAAATTATAGTTAGATTTGGTGAATAATGATGGAACTGCAGGAACAAATTTGCTTAAGGAAAAAGTTAGCATAATCTAGACATTGAAGAAGAAATAAAAGATTCCAGAAACTCAACTTATTTAAGGATTCGAGTTGACTGTACTGGAAAAAGAAAAAGAAGAGTTATCGGATGAAGTAAGGGATGTCACAACAAAGATGTTAAAACTCGCTGAAGAAGAAACTCACTAGGAAAAAGAAAGAATAAGTTTGAGAGATCAAGTGGAAGATCTGAAAAAAAAGTTATCAGATTTGGGTCAACGACATACACATACAGGTCAAGTTGAAGAAGGAGATGGAGCAGATAGTCTTTTGCAAGCTATGTCACAAATAAGTCTGAAATATGTTGAAATCAAAGAATTGAAGGAAGAAGCACAGAGGCTGAAAGGAGAAAATGAAAAAAAGGATGGAGAAACCATATCTTTACAAGATAAATACCAAGAATTGATTGACACTAATAAAAGATTAGCAATTCAGGTGATAGGGCAGGCCACAATGCAGGGATGTAAAAACTTGGTATGGGACCAAATTATTAAGGAAGCTAAAAAATTGAGACCATATCTTGATTATATGAGAGTTAAAGAAAAGGTGGTGGAAGATGCTTTTGAAAGTTGTACAGCAATAAGGGAAAATCTGAATAGAAAACCAAAGGAAACTGCACAGAATGCAATCACATTTTTAAACAATTTAACAGAATCAGATTTGGCAATGTTGGGCATAAAGAACTGGATTGCAGTCATCACATGGGCTAGAAGGATCCTTGGAAAGCATACACATGTTGAAAATGTCGAAGCCAAAGCTGGAGAAATAAGAGAATAAGTGGTTAAATTTAAAAAGCAATTTGAAAAATTGATTATTAAAGGATTACCTGCTTTTTGGAATACAAATCAGGAATTGATTTCTCAGAATGATTATAAAAATTTATTGTTTGACATACGGATGAATCATGAAAAATTCCAACATCTGGATCACTTGCTTACAGGAAAGATTTTAATGGATAAAATTGCCGAAGACTTTGAAATTTTAAATCAGATAGCTTCAATTGGCGAAAGATTCCCTCCTATTTCTTATGTAGATCATGTCGAGATGCAAGTCCTGGTGAAGGAAATGACTAGCTATGATCTACCCATGACTGACCAATGGAGTTATGTAGACAAGTATGGAAAAGTGAAATACACAGTTTGTTCCTAAATATGCACGTGGGATTTTTTCGAAGTGGCAAAGATGTTTTTATTTTTGAAAAATTGTAATATTATTTAAAGACATTTAAACTTGAAAGTATTTAAGTATCTTTAGTTAAGATATTTCTAGTTATTTGTTAGAAGAAGCAATTAGGTTACGCTTCTTCCAATTTTGTATAAAAGACAATGTGAATCATTTTTGAAGGGGTTGGAAACCTTTTGAGAGACAATAAGTTTTGTGATTGAGTTGATTATATTAATGAAAAAGGCCGTACAGTGAAAAGACCAAAGATTCATGTGTTAATCATTATTATAGTCTATTTTTCCCTTTCCTTTACATGTGCATGTCTATCTTCTTAGTTATACCTTCCATTATGTTTTTCTTCTATGCTTAGATGAACATCTAAAATAAATTGAGATTCTTATTGGTATGCCTCGATTTATCACATCTAAGTATCCATTTGTTTCTCTAAAGTTGACAGTAGATTCATCTTTATTTGGTGCCTATTGTTGATGGATTGTCATCACTTCTTTCCCTACCATTTGCAAAGTTAATTGACTCTGACATGATAACTATCTTGCCTCTGTGGAAACTTATTTGGTATTAATCACTTACTGGTATATGAGTATCCCAATATTGACTCCATGCCCAATGTTCCTTTTTCATTTTCAACCAAGCAAATTACTTTGAAAATTTGAGTTTGTTCCATATATATTTAGCCTTTTATATATTTTGTGAGAGAGCCCTCTCTGGTGGGAAAAATGGCTAATTTTTCTACCTAAAGACTGGTTTGGAATAGGTTACCTTAGGGATTATTTCTTTTACACCGGGGATAAAATATAAGTGCTAACATTTTGGCGCCATTGCCGGGGACGAGAGTGAAAGTTTCCCTGGGAGAACGACAGAGAAAGTCAAATTTCTTGGGCAAGGAAGTTTGAAATTTAAAAGTTGGTTGTAATTTTTTGCCTTGGCGACTTCACATATAGAAAATTTCAGTTTTGAAAAGTGCTCAAAAAGCGACAGTGTGGCTACAAGAAGAAATCCAGGTTCACAGTTTTTCTCAGGCCTGGATAATCCAAAGAAACTCCTCAAAGCAGGCAAAAGCAAGAAAGAAGAAGGTATTTCTCAGACATCAAACTTATTTTCTTCTTTTCAAGAAACACTGTTTGATAAAGAAGATATTGGTTTAAGTGAAAAAGTTTTGTCTAGAACTAAGTCAGAGTCTGATTTGAAAGAAACAAAGGTTGATCAAAATAGTTTATGGGAATATTCTTTACAATCTGTTTGGGAGAGTTTGCAAAAATCTGAGAAAGCTGATTCAAAAAGACCCAAAGCCCGAAGAGTTCCCATACAAGGTCCTAAGTTTGTAACACAGAATTCATCTGTTGTTCCACCTCATATCCCAACACCAATGGCTGCTTGGTTTGATCCATTAGTTTTACCTGCTGTTTTACATGATTTACCTCAGAACTATGGACAAAGGATCATCCTTTTTGATGGGGAGTGTGACAATACAACACAACAACATGTTGATAAGTTCAGTGATTTCATTGATTTGGAAGAAGTGGATTATGATGATGCAAAAATGAGGCTATTTGCTCAAAGCTTGTCAGGGGAAGTTAAAAAATGGTTTAGAGCTTTGGCTGTAGGGTCAATTGCTAATTATAATGATTTCACAACTCTTTTTATTGAGAGATGGGAAGATAAAAAGAATCCCTCACAGCTTTTAACACAATATAACAATTTGAAAAAGGGGGGTTTTGAGTCAGTTTAGGAATTTTTTGCTAGGTTTTCGAAGGTTTATAATTCCATTCCTGCAGACATAAAACCTTTGGTAGGGGCAGCTAAATTGCATTATGCAGATGCCTTCGAGGGCGATTTCTCGTGCACATTGCGAGAAAGAAGATCAACAACTTTAGCGGTGATGATGAAAGATGCAGTAGAAGTTGAGGCAAATATGGCGACCTCTGGCAAAATGCGGCATAGAGATACAGACATAAGGAAAGTTAAAGAAGATAATCAAAATGAAGCTTCTTCTTATTCTACAAATGTAAAATTTGAGGTAATGATGAAAACTATGGAGAAGTTATTGGATAGATTAGTGGTGGATAAAAAACCTCAGAATAGAGAACAAACCGAGCCTCCCATCATAAACCCTAATTTCAGAAGACCTTTGGTTCCACCTATGAGACCAAGAGATCAAAGGAATCCAAGAAATGCAGAGGAAAATCCTGTAAGACCTCCTTTTCCCGAGAACTATGTTGGTGATGAAGCTGAAGCTGAGTTGGGTGAGGGTGACATCCACCATTGTGGTAGTTTAGATTCAGAAGTTTACTTGACTAAGAATGAACATGACATGTTCCTTGCAGAGAGAGAATGTTATACTTTGGAATAAAAAACTGAGCAATACCAAATCAGTTACCAAAGTGCAATAAATGATCTTCAGAAGAAGATAAATCTGAGGAATAGAGATGTTATAATAGACAAAGGAAAAAAGTCAATGGATAAACCAAAGGGATCTACAGACAAACCCTCTACTAGTTAGAATTGCCAAAAAGCAGGAAATAAAGAAAATGAAGATGTACCAAAAAAGATTTCAGATAACAAGAAAGATCCAGTGAAAGAAATTGATTCCTTTTAATATACAAAGTGAAATGTCAAAAGTCAAGATTTCTGTACCTTTTAATGAGATTTTGAAAAACAAAGAGTACAAGGATTTTTTTTTTAAGATGATGCAAGCAAAAAATCCAGTGGAATTGGATACTTTGGAATTGAATAATGATGCTCCTAATATTTACTTGGGTTCGAGAATAGAGGATAATAGTTTTGGGGAGATTCCACCCTTTTATGTGGATTTGAATGTTCATGATAAAGTTGTACATAATTGTATGTTGGAGTCGGGAGCTTCTCATAATTTGATGCCGAAAATTGTAGTAGAATCTTTGGGTTTGGAAATTACAAGACCATATGATGATTTATTTTCTTTTGATTCAAAGAAAGTTAAATGCATAGGGTTGATTAAAGATTTAACAGTTAATCTCAGTAAAATGCCAGTCAAGGGTGTTCTCATGGATGTGGTGGTTGCTGATATTCCAACAAAATTTGGTATGCTATTATCTAGATCATGGGCTTCAAAGTTGAAAGGAACTTTATAGATGTACATGTCTTTTGCTACTATTCCAGTGTTAGGGGTACACAGAAGATTATATGCTGAAAAAAGGGTTGGTTATTTGGTAAGTGACTTAAATGAACTTGAAAAGCATGCCATATATGCAGTAGACACATATTTGGGATCATGTATTTTGTATAATGATGTTGAATCTAAAGAAAAGATGGATTTGATTGAACCCAAAGAAAATGAAAAGGAGAGGCTATTAAGAGAAAAGGTTAGAAAAGAAGGAACTTAGATAATGCATTTTCATGGAGCCAGGAGTAAGGAAGGTGCTGGTGCAGGGGTATGGATAGTCACACCTGATCGAGAATTCTTAATGTTTTCTTACCAATTAAATTTTGAATGTACAAACAATGTTGCAGAATATGAAGCTTTGATTCTAGGTTTGAATGTATTGAGAGATTTAAAAGAAAAAAGGATTGAAGTGTTTGGGGATTCTGAGTTAGTGATAAATCAAGTGAAGGAAATTTATCAGACAAAACATCCTAAAATGAGGTCATACAGGAATGAGGTGTGGGATTTACTAGAAACCTTTTTTGATGAGCATGATGTTGTTGCAATTCCTAGAGTTAATAACGCTATAGTAGATTCTTTGGCCACTGCAGGAGCTGCATTCAAGACTCCTATCTTTTCTAAAAAGAAGTATGATATTGAAGTTATACATAGATCTTCTATTCTAGATAATATCAGACACTGGCAAGTTTTTGAAGATGATAAGCAGATTAAGCGTTTCTTGGAAACGACTGATGAATTCAATCATAGGATGATTGATGTAGAAGATACAGAAGCATGTTCGGTTGAAGAAGATTCTCCTAAAAAAATAGAGAAGTTTAAACAAAGAATTGGAGGTAAGGATATAATTCAGTTGAAGAATAATGTTATTCCCAGAGGTTTAATTCCTTTAGAGAAATTGTTTGATAAAAATGATGTGGTAAAAAACCCAAAGGTAGAACCTAAACCAGAAGATGTTAAAGATTGCAATTTGGGTTCTGAAAAAGATCCTAAACTGGTAAAAATTTCAAATAAACTCCTAGAAAAGGAAGAAAGTAAGGGTGTGGAATTAATGAAAAGATTCTCAGATGTTTTTTCCTGGAGTTATGAAGATTTGAAGGAATATGATACCTCCATAATACAATATATAATTCTTGTCAAGCCAAATGAGAAGCCTTTTAAGCAGAAGTTGAGAAGAATAAATCCTAAGTTACTTCTAGTAATAGAAAAAGAGGTAAAAAAGATTTTTGATGCCAAGATAATTGTATCTGTAATATTTTCTAGGTGGTTGGCTAATCTGGTGCTAGTAAGAAATAAAAATGGTGAAATAAGGCTATATGTAGATTTTAGAAATTTGAATAAGGTCTCGTTGAAAGATAATTACCCACTTTCGAAGATGGATCATATTTTACAGAAAGTTGTGGGAGCCGAAAGAATTTCTATGTTAGATGGATTTTCAGGGTACAGTTAGATTAAAGTTCATCTAGAAGATCGGGAGAAAACTGCTTTCACTACCCCATGGGGAACATTTATGTATGCCAAGATGCCATTTGGTTTGATGAATGCAGGAGCAACTTTTCAGAGGGCCATGGATATTGCATTTGCAGATGAAAAAGATAAATTCATAGTAGTATACATGGATGATATCACTGTGTATTAAAAAAATGTTGCTGATCACTGGAAACATTTGGAAAGGGTTTTCTTGAAATGTAGAAAGTTTGGTATCTCTTTAAATCCAAAAAAGTCTCATTTTTCTATGGAGGAAGGAAGATTGTTGGGACATATTATATCAAAAGAAGGCATTAAGATTGATCCAAAGAGTGTATCTACTATTCAGAAAGTTGGAATCCCTAGAAGTAAAAAATAAATTCAACCTTTTGTTGAAAGAGTAAATTGGCTAAGAAGGTTCATCCCTAGTTTCGCAGAAATTTTGAGAAATATTTCTAAAATGTTGAGGAAAGACAAGGAGATTAAATGGACTGATGAAGAAAAACAATCTTTTAATGACATTAAAAAAGCATTAACTGAAGCTCCAGTTTTGATTAGTCCAGATTATTCAAAAGATTTTATTATGTTTACTTATGCATCAGAGCACACAGTGGCTGGAGTTTTGTTAAAAAAGAACCAAGAAGGTACAAAACAACCAATTGCATTTTTCAGTAAGATTTTGAGAGATGGAGAATTAAAGTATAACATAATGGAGAAACAAGCTTATGCTTTAGTGAAAGCATTAAAGGATTTCAGGGTATACATATTACATTCTCATATAATAGCATATATTCCATCAGCAGCAGTGAAAGATATTCTTACTCAGTCAGATCCTGAAGGAAAAAGGGCAAAGTGGATAGCAGTGTTGCTGGAGTATGACCTTGACATCAAGCCTACAAAATTGATAAATGGACAAGGCTTGGCCAAAATGATGACGAAAACGAATTGTGACTCTTTAGGTATGAATTTTCTTTTTGAAGTTTCAAAAGAAGTGATTCCTAATTGCCAAATAGTCGAAGATTTTTCTTTATCTCCTTGGTACACATATATTGTATATGTTCTGCAAAACCTACAAGCACCTGCAGGGATGGAAAAAACAAGAGCAAGATCAACGAAGTTGAAAGCAACAAAGTTTTGTATATTAAATGGGTATTTATTTTGGAAAGATCTAGGAGGTATTCTGTTGAATTGTTTGCTAGAGAACGAAGCACAGCATATCACGGTGGAATTTCATAAAGGAATGTGTGGAGGACATCATTCATGGAAGGCCACGTTAAACAAAATTCTCATAGCAGGTTTTTATTGGCCTCGTATGTATTCAGATGTGTATAAAGAAGTATCCAAATGTCACGAGTGCCAAATTTTTGATGGAAAGAGAGAGCTTTTTCCATTACCTCTAAAGCCAATTTCAGTCGAAGCACCTTTCCAACAGTGGGGATTAGATTTCATTGGCGAAATTAATTCGAATTCTTCAGGGAAACATAGATGGATTTTGACTGCCACAGATTATTTTACAAAATGGATTGAGGCTATTCCAACAAGAAATGCTACAGAAACAGTGATAATGAATTTTCTAGAAGAAAATATACTATCAAGGTTTGGCTGTCCTAAGAGAATAGTGACTGATAATGCTCCAGCATTCAAATCCAAGAAGATGATAAATATTTGCCACAAGTATCACATACATTTAAATCATTCCATTGCATATTACTTGTAAGGAAATGGATTGGAAGAATCTTTGAATAAAAGTTTGGTGAGCATTATAAAGAAATTGTTGGAAGTTAATAAAAGAGTAGGGAACACCAAACTGAAATATGCTTTGTGGGCAGATCGGATTAGTACAAAAAGAGCAATTGGCACTTCACCTTTCCACTTGGTATATGGTGCAGAGGTGATTTTTCCTGTTTCTTTATGTTTTCCAGTTATGAAGTTATTACAAGAAGTTGAAGAAGAACCTAATCATATGCAGAGAAGGATTAATCAGATGATAGAACTACATGAGGTAAGAGAAAGAGCATACAACAAAACTCAAATGCATCAAGAAAAGATGAAGAAAACTTTTGACAGGAAAGTTAAAGAAAGGGATTTTCAAATGGATGATTTGGTTTTGAAATGGGACGCCAGAAGAGAAGATCACCACGGGAAGTTTGAACATTTGTGGAAAGGTCCATACATTATTGCAGGTTATCAAGGAGAAAATTCATTTACCCTTAAATATTGCAATGGAGAATTTCTTCCAGGAGGACCAGTAAATGGTAGACATCTTAAACACTATCTCTCTTAAAGAAGCGAAAGAAAAATTCTTGTACAGTGTATATATTTTTTCTTTTACAAAACTTTAATAGATGTTTGTACATAAATAAAGTGATGAAGAAAAATTTCAGAAAATAACAAAGATTGAAGATACAGTTTTGAAGTTTGAAAAAGCAAAAGAGAAAGGGTTATGGATTACCAGAAGTTGTTATGAGGGTATAAAGAAGGTTTAGTACAGCCCAATGGACTAGGCATCTGGTCTACGGTGTTCTTTGCTACCTCACGGGGAGGATAGCATCCCCAGTTGGAGCCAGTTGTTGACACTCTGTTTTCACAGTTGGGTGAAATCCAAAGAGAGCC
This sequence comes from Larix kaempferi, assembly GCA_027924585.1. Classification (NCBI taxonomy): domain Eukaryota; kingdom Viridiplantae; phylum Streptophyta; class Pinopsida; order Pinales; family Pinaceae; genus Larix; species Larix kaempferi. Next base: position 1,206,733 of record BSBM01000035.1, read on the forward strand.
AGAAAACACCAAAAGAAACCAGACCTAGAAAATTTTCTAAAAGGAAAAATGTGAAAGATGAGTAAACAAAACCCAAAAAAGCAATAGTTTGAAAGAAATATTTCGAAAGGTTTAAAGTCCGACAGAATCTAATGGTGAAGAAAGCGGGAAAAGAAATCAACGGTGATCTGATTATCGCATTACCAAAATGTGCGTTTGGAAGTGGTATTGAGCATTTGCGATGGGGAAACAACCTTGCTATGTGGCAGATATATTGCATCGCATTGGAATAGTGGTGGTATCCCAAACTACTTATGTGCCATGCGAAAACAACTGGGAAGGTTATCATGGAGAACACGTGGGTCAAGACACGTGGAAAATGGAGAAATACACTGGAAGTGGGTCCACTCGTCAGCAATAAGCAATGGTTGGGATTTAATATGAATGATCAAGGGTCTAAAATTGTTTACGCATAGAGGAAAGAGCACGCCCGATAACATGGAAGGCAGTCGCGAAAACAAAATCGCCCAATAGATGTCAGCGGGTGGTTGAACCACATGGAAATAATCTAGAAAGGGAAAACCACTATAGGGGATTGCGATACCAATGTGAAGATAAAAGGAAGGAGATTAGACCACCTTGATCTTGACACGTGCAATCAACGACTAAGAACAATGAACACCCGGAGACTAGCAAGGGAGATAAGGGAAGATGTTTATATATAATAAAAAGGAGGTTAAGGTTGACATATTATCTATGTGTCGTTGTTGTTGGAAGCTTCGAAGACGTGTGGAAGCTTCCAGGAGTGCCAAAGGAACAAGGGATGTGTCTACAACAGGTAGGGCCTGGTGAACCCAGTTTGTATATTCTGAAAGGTCCGTTTATAAAGAATTCAAAATGGAAACTGTACATGATATAGACCCTGTTAAAGCTAGAGAAGCCTTAGAAGACAGAGATAAGGATGTTTATGATACTTTAATTAGGTTTTTAGTAGCCAAAATTAAGCTTAAATCGAAGAAATTGCAAGATGAAGGCATAGATGTTCATAGAGTCCACCAGTCTTCCCTGCTGTCTTTTTGCCCAAACCAAACCGCATCTTTTCTAGAATTTGTGTCATGGTGTGTCTGTAATTACTCCATAGATGAAAGAACCATTGTAAATTCCCAAAAGACCAGAGTTGTTTGCAAGATAGAGCCGTCAATTGTAATTGATGCCCTAGAAATCTGTTTACCCCAAACCCTCGAGCTAGAAAGTTTCTCTGAGACCACAATTATAGATTTTTACCATCAATATCCTCCAGAAAGCAATGAAATTTTTTTATCTACCTACCTTAATCCATAATTGACAATAGCTGACGTTCCTTATCCCATAGATGCCTCTTTGTTCAATGAAAATACCCAACTGGTTCTGTCATTATTGGCATTAGTTTTAGGGTTTGATACAGATATATATGTGACCGAGTTTTCATTGAGTTTGTTGTATAAAATGAATATAAGTCCGTCAGGAATTGATGAGAGTCAAATTCCCCACCTCAATTTTGAAGAGTTCTTAGCTGAAAGAATTCACTGGCAAATGGCGAATTTTCCTGCCCTTAGACAATTCAGATTTCAGTCATACTTAATGAAAATGGTTATGATGGCCAGTCAGAAGGAGTTACATTTTCTAGAAATAATTTTCACAAGTTTGTTGGAGAACAATATGTTCAATTATTTAAATTATATGCTCTCAGAAATATACAGGATGATTTTCAGAGAAAAAATGCCCAGAGTACTACCAGAGATGAAGACGTTTATGCAGTTGAGTACAGATTTGGCAGTAGGAGATTGTTTTTTATCAAAGGATAATACCGTGATCAGGTTATATGGTTTCAAACATCAACCTTATATTTTACCGGCATTTCTTACCTTGAGGGTTTTCGCCCTTGAATTTCTCAGACAGAAATTGATTGTGGAAGACAAGAATTTCTTGTTGTTTAAGAAAGCTATAGACATTAAATATCCATTTACAGTTGGCCCATTCACAGTGAAAAACAAAAATGCTTTCGTGTATATAGAAGAATTACTGAAATAAATGGAATTCAAAAAAGATGTGGCTATTGAATATGATCCTTTACACATCATATTGAAGCGAAGAGTAAGCCATCACATCAAAGCATTTGATCATCAAGAAATTGAAGGAATTTCTGACAAAGTAAACTAGTTAGAGTACGAAGAAGATAAAGAAATAACTTCCATTTCTCAAGGGAAGGAAACAATATTAACAGATGTGACTGAAGGAACAGAAGCCATGGTGGGCACTTTGGTAATTGGATCTAAAAGAAATTTCCAGGATATAGTTGATCTTGAAAATGAAGAACAAGAAAAAATGAAGAAGTTAAAGACATATGAGCAACAGTACTTGATGATATTTATGGAGGATGAAAAGAAAGCTGAGTTCATAATACCTGAAGTTAGTGTGAATGAGTATACTTTTTAGGAAGCCCAAGTGATGGAGGATGTAAATAGACCCAAAAGCAAAATGGATGTTTTTAATGAACATAGTCAAAATAAGCAAGAATCATCTCGGTATACAAGTCAATTGTTTCCGAAAGTTAGAAGTTTATCCAGTACAAAGGTTAGTTTGTTCACAAGTAGAAATGTCAAGGAAAACTCTCTGAAATTGGCGGTTATACCAAGGATAAAGTTGCAGAAATGAAATTTGATCTGAAAAATATTAATGCTCCTGATAAGATTTTGTTGCATAGACAAACTGGAGAAGTCATATATTTAGAATTTTTGGAAGCAGTCCTTCAGGTTGAAAAGTTGAAGAATGTAGTAGATAAGTTGTATAATCAACTAAAGCAAGAAAAAGTGGAGAATAAATCACGACAACAACAGATCAAGAAATTACAGTTAAATTTGGTGAATAATGATGGAACTGCAGGAACAAATTTGCTTAAGGAAAAAGATAGCATAATCTAGACATTGAAGAAGAAATTAAAGATTCCAGAAACTCAACTTATTCAAGGATCCGAGTTGACTGTACTAGAAAAAGAAAAAGAAGAGTTATCGGATGAAGTAAGGGATGTCACAGCAAAGATGTTAAAACTCGCTGAAGAAGAAACTCACTGGGAAAAAGAAAGAATAAGTTTGAGAGATCAAGTGGAAGATCTGAAAAAAAAGTTATCAGATTTGGGTCAACAGCATACACATACAGTTCAAGTTGAAGAAGGAGATGGAGCAGATAGTCTTTTGCAAGCTATGTCACAAATAAGTCTGAAAGATGTTGAAATCAAAGAATTGAAGGAAGAAGCATAGAGGCTGAAAGGAGAAAATGAAAAAAAGGATGGAGAAACCAAAGCTTTACAAGATAAATACCAAGAATTGATTGACACTAATAAAAGATTAGCAATTCAGGTGACAGGGCAGGCCACAATGCAGGGATGTAAACACTTGGTATGGGACCAAATTATTAAGGAAGCTGAAAAATTGAGACCATATCTTGATTATATGAGAGTTAAAGAAAAGGTGGTGGAAGATGCTTTTGAAAGTTGCACAGCAGTAAGGGAAAATCTGAATAGAAAACCAAAGGAAACTGCACAGAATGCAATCACATTTCCAAACAGTTTAACAGAAGCAGATTTGGCAATGTTGGGCATAAAGAACAGGATTGCAGTCATCACATGGGCTAGAAGGATCCTTGGAAAGCATACACATGTTGAAAATGTCGAAGCCAAAGATGGAGAAATAAGAGAACAAGTGGTTAAATTTAAAAAGCAATTTGAAAAATTGATTATTAAAGGATTACCTGCTTTCTGGAATGCAAATCAGGAATTGATTTCTCAGAATGATTATAAAAAGTTATTGTTTGACATACGGATGAATCATGAAAAATTCCAACATCTGGATCACTTGCTTACAGGAAAGATTTTAATGGATAAAATTGCCGAAGACTTTGAAATTTTAAATCAGATAGCTTCAATTGGCGAAAGATTCCCTCCTATTTCTTACGCAGATCATGTCGAGATGCAAGTCCTGGTGAAGGAAATGACCAGCTATGATCTACCCATGATTGACCAATGGAGTTATGTAGACAAGTATGGAAAAGTGAAATACACAATTCGTTCCTAAATATGCACGTGGGATTTTTTCGAAGTGGCAATGATGTTTTTATTTTTGAAAAATTGTAATATTATTTAAAGACATTTAAACTTGAAAGTATTTAAGTATCTTTAGTTAAGATATTTCCAGTTATTAGTTAGAAGAAGCAGTTAGGTTACGCTTCTTCCAATTTTGTATAAAAGACATTGTGAATCATTTTTGAAGAGGTTGGAAACCTTTTGAGAGACAATAAGTTTCGTGATTGAGTTGATTATATTAATGAAAAAGGCTGTCCAGTGAAAAGACCTATCTTTTGAGACCAGAGATTCATGTGTTAATCATTATATTACAGTTTGTTTTTCCCTTTCCTTTACATGTGCATGTCTATCTTCTTAGTTATACCTTCCATTATGTTTTTCTTCTATGCTTAGATGAACTTCTAAAATAAATTGAGATTCTTATTGGTATTCCTCGATTTATCGCATCAAAGTATCCATTTGTTTCTCTAAAGTTGACAGTAGATTCATCTTTATTTGGTTCCTATTGTTGATGGATTGTCATCACTTCTTTCCCTACCATCTGCAAAGTTAATTGACTCTGACATGATAACTATCTTGCCTCTGTGGAAATTTTTTCGGTATTAATCACTTACTGGTATATGAGTATCTTAATATTGACTCCATGCCCAATGTTCTTGTTTCATTTTCAACCAAGCAAATTACTTTGAAAATTTGAGTTTGTTCCATATATCTTTAGCCTTTTATATATTTTGTGAGAGAGACCTCTCTGGTGGGAAAAATGGCTAATTTTTCTACCTAAAGACTGGTTTGAAATAGGTTACCTTAGGCATTATTTCTTTTACAACTAGGGATAAAATCTAAGTGCTAACAACTGCCAAGGGGTTACCTTCCACGTATGTCCGAGGTGAAGTGGGAATAACTTCCCACTCTACCTGTGTAGAGACCTAAAAGTATGATACTAAGGATACCATCAATACGAAATAACCTGGGGGGACAGTCGTTAGCCTAGTCGAAATGCATGGGTAGGGTAGCAAAGCCTGAAGTCCGAAAGGACCCCCGTACGTGAGTCAACTTTGGTTTATGGTTGAGAGGAAAGTGAGGGGATATCCTCAACAATTCCAATCTCTCACGGCCTCGTGCTTAACTCTGGTTTGAGTAGAGCATCCCAGGACTATTCTATAGAGATGGATTTACCTAAGTGAAAGTTGTACTATGATTGTTGAGTAATGAATCCAGTTTCAGATCATTTAAGGTGATTTAAGTCCGAAACTCTAGTCTAAGCTAGTTGATGTCGTGTATACCTAAAAAGAAAGATGTTGCTAATAAATTTTATTAATAATTATTTTTAAGGGCTACTTATTACTCAAGGGTTGTAGTGCGGTGTGTGGAATGATTTGTTATGAAAGTAAAGTGCAAATGTTTTCAAATTGACAGAAAAGTTTCTCTTTTCCATTTGTATTCTTTCAAAAATCGAAAACTAGGCAATCCTAAAATCATACATCTTTTTGTATTTTTCTTTTAAATATTTCAAAGCAAACTATGCTACCTCAAAATAATGCAAGACCTTACTACTAAGCTATTTGAACAATTTTTTGTCTTTTCTGATAAATTTAAAAGAAAGAGAACTTGTACAAAAGCTAGCAAGATCTAAATATAAAGCGTGCGTAAGACAAACATCTAAATGGCTCAAAGAAAATGAATCAAGAGACTCTATGAAGACTTGACTTACCAAATTTTTGGAAAAGAAAAACTTGAGGGTTGGAAACAAAATGTAAAAGAAGCAGGGAAAAGAGACACTTGTAATGGAAAGGAAGACCTAAACAGGTTGCTCCTAAGCATCAAAACCCTAAGAAAACACTAAGCCAAGCAAAAAGTAAACAAGCGAACCAAGAATGACTTTAACAACACACGGACTCAACAGAAAGAAAACTAGAAAGATTTGACTTACTTGGACTGAACTGATAAGGCAATCATAAAGTATCTAAACCAAGCAACCTTTTGAAAGCAATCCTAAGGACTCAAAATTGAAGCCAAACCCTAATGGAAAGGATAAGACAAAGTGAAAGCATGCTAAATGTTGAAACAAACAACAAACACTAAGAATGCAGGTCTGTATGACTGCAACAACAACTAGGATGAAAGTATGCAGCTATGTCCAAAGGAGAATAGTGCACAAACTTCAAAAAGGGCTAGTAAGAAGCAAAGACACTTAAACAAGTACTTAAGCAAGCAAACCAACTAAAAAGACTCAAGAGAGATCAACAAGACTCAAAAGAGACATGGGAGTCTCAGGGGCCAGTCGAGAAGGCAAATCAACAAGATGGAAGTGGAATCAAACCATTGGAGATCAAACCCTAACCAAAAACTGGACACTACAGGAAAATTCACTACTGTGCAGTGCAGAAACTAGCGCACATTAGGATATATGCGCTACTGTGTAGTGTAAAGAGAAGCGCTCATCAGGTGGTATGCGCTACTGTTACTAGGGAATACCATCGCACATGTGTCAAAGGGACAGAAACAGGATTTTCAATAGCCAACTGAGATGAATCAAGCAACAAGGAACAGTAAACACAGACCTAAAAGACCTCTCAAAGAATCAAAAACTAAAAAAAAAAGCTGGAAGAAAACCAAAATTAAGTCTCGTAGAGCAGAATAACTACCGGTTACTCCCCAACGGAGTTGCCAGTCTGTTGTTAAGGATTTATACCTTATAGTGAGGAGATGGACACTACCAACTGGGCGGGGTTGACAGGTAAATACATTAATTGCATTACAACTAGTTCTTACAAATGACAATGATCGGGATATCGAAAGACATACCTTTAACCGACGGCTGGTCCTAGATTTCACTTGATCTCCCGCTTGATGAACCTGCAACACAAATGATACCTTCGTCAGCGTATCTTGACTATATATAAATATGATGAAATCAGAAAGTAATTTAACATCAAATATAATCATATATTAATCCAAATAGACATACAATCCAATAGACATCTGATTTGGGATGGGAAGGGTATTTCGACCTTTTTATTGTCAAAGAAACATGAACCAGTACAATATACCTGAAGTGTAGAGATGTTTCTGCAACCGAGTCCTGGGCTCCTACTCTTCACAATGACTTGGGACTTTCCTCCAGCGTAACAACCCTTGATGCATTCTTTCTAGGTCTTCTTTTCTAGTTTGAGTCTAGTCTCTCTCATGCATCCTCCTTGTATTTATGGGACAAGGTAGGCAGTTTGGATCGAGAGGTGGTTGGATTGGGAGGTTGGGGAAGTTGCAAACCAAATTCAACTAATCCCAATTCGTCAACTTAATATATTTTTTGATTTCATCTTAAGATGTGCGCGAGTTTCCTCAAGGCATAGTAGCACACAGTACACAACTTCAATGTTTTACAACAAGCGCCTACAGCTTTTCCAAGGTGTGCGTTAGTTTCACTTGATCAAAGTAGGGCATACTAGCAGATGTGCACTAGTATTCTTCCCACATAGTAGAGCACATGTCAAAAGATCAGGTAAATTAGGGAAATTCTCAGCTGAAGAGGGTAGGTTCAATCCATACATCATCCAGGGAAATCTAGCTCTTCAATCCATGTTGTCCTTTTGTGTGATCGACAACATAATGTGATCACGGACGAAGAAGTGCATATTTGACCTATAAAAATTAGGAACCGAAATGCCACCTCACCTAGAGTCTAGGGATAGGTCTCCACCTAAAAAAACATCTATAAATACCTCGAGACTCCCCAAAATAGCCTTTAAATAACCCTGGCGCACCTTGGTAGAGGAGACAGAGTGCCAGAGAGGGTCAGGCGCACCCTGTAGGAGGACAAAGTGCATCAGTGGCTCACCCTAGCTGACCAGGAATTGCACCGGCACACCCTAGCTGAAGGAGAAGTGCGCCAGCCTACTCAGAGAGGGTCAATTGGGCATGGATAACTTTCAATTGAATGTGTTTTATCCCAGTATGAGTTTAGGGGCCAGAGGAAAGAGTTTACACAATGGTTATGATGATGACACTAGGTCTTGATAGCGACATTTGCACAATGGTCATGGCGATGACACTAGCTCATGATAACGACACTTGAAACACTTGCACAAGGGTGACGACATTTTGGTGTAACAGAATGCCCCCCAAAGCATGAAGCTGACGAAAATAAGACAGGTGAAATGATTAGTAAGAAAATAATAATGTCAAGGACTTGCTGGTTGGAAGGAGCTGCTGCAAAAATGACCCTGAGATCCACTAGTCTCAATGCGACACAAAACATGGCTGCCGACCAATACACTGCAAATCCATGATAGTAAAGACCAACTGAACACAATCATGGTTACTAGCCACAATCATAGATCCATGATGAGATGATAACACAGCCACGAACAATACAAAAGTGGATCCGTGTAATATGACTCAAACAATCTCCATCGCAACTTGCGTAAAACATGACTCCCTAGGGTCTTCAAGCCGAACCCGCAATGATATGAATCTATCAATGTGATTACAATGTTTTGGAGTCGAACATGGTAGAAACCACTTGATTACCGGTCATTGATGTATACCGTTAACAAGTATGAGGGAAATCACCATTGATGTCAATGATCCCCAAGGTATCATAGTACAAATCATCGAATTTGAATAAAGGGATTGAAGTCGAACACTCGATGGGATCTTTTAATCAAGAGTCAATGATGTAAAATCATGTTGAAAGCGAGGTAACTTGCCATTAAGGCATGCAGGCCCAAGGTACTTGATTGGTTTCTAGATTCAATCCTCGGATGACGTGGTGAGGTCGACAAGGATGAACCCATCGAAGGAGGGACATGATGAATTGCCCATCATTGACATGAAACATGACTACAGATGTTTGGAGTAGATTGGATGGTACAGTGATGTGCAAGATTGACTCAAGATGAACCGACATGATCGAAGGTGTACTGATTGCAGATAATGAGTAACAAATGTCTCTTGAACATGGGCATGACATGAATTGACAGTATTGACATGACGAGAAAGATACCAACCCCCAATGCAACTAATGATGGAAGCATTCTTTGGTTGACCCAAAGGAGCGACGTGACTCATGGAATTGACAGGACTTGAAGACAAACTGATTACCCAAGTACAGAATGAAAATGCAAACTAGTGCCTTGTTCAAGAGTGACAATGTACTGCCGTAATTAAAGTTTAATACAAAATCTTCCCTTTTTTCCCATCATGACTGATGAGTGCCTCACTTATTTTTTAACGAACTTGAAGAGGGTAAACAGATGCTCGGTAAAGCTCATCCCATGGATGAGTCCAAACCCAAATGTTTTATGAACCTAGGAAAGGAGGGGTTCGTCCCATGACGGGCCCTTCAATGTCAAATTTTAACGAGTCCATAGAAGGTAAACTCGGTGTCATTTCATGTTTAGAGAGTCTGAAAAGAACTAAAGAAGACTCCAAAGGTCCTTTTTCGTAGGGTTAGCCTCTTCACCCGGAAAAGGGTAAAACAACGCGAGAGAGGACTCTTCCAGTCATGATTGGCTAGAGTATTCCTTTTTCGTAAGTAGTGCCCCATGGTCTAAAAAAGGGGTAAACTATCACCGGGGAGACGATCATTCAAATCCTTTTACAAGCGTGAACGAATCAATTTCGCTTGTCCATCTTTTCTTATTTTAGGAGTTTGAAAAGAGCTTAAAAAGGACTCCATGAACAACTTTGTCATGGTTGATAACTGAGTACAACAAAAGAAAAAGTAAACTCGGCACAATTCCTTTTCCGTAAATAGTCTAGCAAGGTCAGATAAAGTGATAAACCTATACTTGTTAGACACACCTTTTTACTCAATTTTTTAACGAGGACAATAATGGTATCAAAAGCACTCAGAATCTTTTTCATATTTGAACCAGAGCACGAAAAAGTAAAACTAAGCTCAAACCACTTTTCATGTTTTAACCAGAGCACGAAAAAAGTGAAAAGTAAGCTCAAATACCGTCTTACTATTTTTAATGAGCTCGAAGATAGGTTAAAAGAATGCTCATGATGTCTGCTTCATCTTTTAACGAGCTTGTAACAGAAAATGAACTATGCTCGGGATAATGCCCATTGGCAGGTTGCTTCCCAACATGATGGCTAGAGGTTGGGAAGTTTGCCCCCAGCACAAGAGACTGACAACTTAATTCTAGAATGATTTCTAGAGGTACTGTTTCATTTTTTAGCGAGCTTGATACAGGAAATGCTCAGGATTATTTTCATGGTTTAATGAGCTCAAAAACCAAAAATGAAAGTATGCTAAAAAATGTTCCCATTGGTGGACTCTTCCCCAACATGGTATCCAGAGGTTGGTACATATCCCCAGCATGATTGCTAGAAGTAAGTGACTTAGCTCCAACATGACATGGAGAGGCGATCGAGTTGACTTCAACGGAATGTCCAGAGGTTGAAGACATGCCCCCCAAGCTTCATTTCATTTGCCTAAGGAATAAGCGGATGAAAAGAAGGTTCAGGTACTAAGTCTTCGAGAAGACTCGACTCAAAGGGAAAGGATTTGTTTCATTTTTTAACGAGCTTTACACAGGAAAAGAACCTTTCTCATGGGAACCTATTTCATTTTTTAACGAGCTTGACATAGAAAGGGAACTATGCTCATGGGGTATTGTTTCATTTTTAATGAGCTTAAAATAGAAAGAAACTATGCTCAAGGGATACTGTTTCATTTTTTAACGAGCTTGAAACATGAATAGAACCATGCTCGCGATTAAAGGCACTTATCCAACATGATGTCCAGAGGTTGGTAGTGTGCCCCCCAACATGATGTATAGAGGCTGGAGATATGCCCCTCATGCTTAAGGGGAAGAAACCACTAATACGTGTGGAACGTTCAGGGAAGTTTGTTGAATGGAAGTCATGCGATGATTGGGTGTCACGAAGGAAAGATGATCAATGGGCACAATCCTCCCATCATAGGGAAAATACATCAGTCGAAAGAGTGTGGACACTACGGATTTCATAGCATAGACATAATCACGTCCAAGGAGTAGATTGAAATCTAAAGGACCTTGGACAACCATGACATCAACATGAATAGTTTTACCTCCCAAGGTGACAGGTAATTGTGGAAGAATCCCTAAAGGTCCAGTAGGCCTTCTATTAAAAGCCAAAATCTGGCCGGTCACTGGCACAAGCTGAGGAGACCCTATAGCTTGCCAAGCAGTTGAGGATAAAATACTAACAAAAGCTCCCTCGTCAACTATAGTGCGAAAGATTTCCTTATCGACAACACCTATAGATATCTGGAAAGGAACATTTGAGGGGAGATGAGATTCTATTAGACTATTCAAATCAAATGAAATAACCTCAGTACTTGGGGGAGGTCCCGTGGGTGAGACTTATCCTTCCCTAGAACTGTCTGAACCAAGCAGAAAGATATTAGCGGTTTCTAATTCACTTTCAGTTGGAAAATTAGGATATGACAAAGATTTTGTGATGGTGGCTTGTAAGAACCATAAAACTCATAAAACCTACTAAATAACAAAATAATATTAAATATGCATGCAGATCTATGAACCAATACAAGAATCTGATAACATGTAAAATATTATAAAATCCAGAAACAAACAAGAACAACATGCATAGAAGATCTGATAAAGAAAGTAGATCTAATCAATATTAACAGAAAATATGCTATGAAAATTAAGGAGCCATACCTGGTTAGATGACCTAGCAGCTACCATTACCTTGACAACTCCAATAGTGAAACTGAAGGTGGGGGGACGACTCTCCTACCAACCAACCCCTAGCCAATGGCTGAGGCCCTCGAGCCCCCAACAATTAACCCTATTCCAGTGCTATCTTGCTTTCCTCTCCTCCAGAGCTCCTCTTCCAAGATGCCCAAAGACAAAAATCCCCCCTCTCTTCAATTCTTCTCCTCCTTTTATCTCCTCCTTCTCCAAATTTCTTAATTTCTTATTTAATTTCTATCTTTATGCAAAATTTGTTTTTTGTTACTTCATTTTCATGTTTATTTTGATTATTTACATTATACTATATTAAATTATATCATATTATATCAAATATTCTCTATATTCATATATGAGGGTTGTTACATACTTCCCCCCTTCAAGAAACTTCGTCCCGAAGTTATAATCTTCAAGCAATGAATACAATACTTATTCAACCAATCAATCAAGTAAATACTATAGTATATAGGTATCTAGTACTATTGTGAAGTTTAGATATTTATATGTGTGGCCACCACATAGAAGTCTCCAAACCACACTAATACAATCAAACGCCCTAAGTTACAACATGCTCTTAAGTAATTCCCTATGAGTCTAGTATGCAACCATATCAACAATCATGCATCATACATACATAAGCATTAGATAATTAATTAATAATTAATAAATGTGCGTTTGTTTACTTCCTCTTTCCTTACTCACCCTCTCTCTGAGAATCATACCATTCGATCAACCTCCATAAACCTCCCCTCCAACTTCGGATGGTCCCGCTCGCCATGGCACGAGCCCTCTACTGTAACCTGTCCACGGATCATACAGTAGGCATCAGAAGTTCCCCGGGAAGTTACCGCGACATTGCCACCTTCCCAAATTCTGGTAATAATACAACCTCATCGGATTCTAACAGAATCTGGGCCTCATCGGTACTAGCCGATGTCTGGTTCCCGGTACCCCGATCCTGATATCAGGATCATATACCCTAGGCATCTCGGAAGGCTAGCCTAAACATCCTCCACATCACCCTCAAGGCACTAGCCCCAGGCATCAGAAGTCTTTCTCCATAAACCTCCCTCCCTGAGAGAATGTCTTTGGTTTCTTGCTCACCCTAGTGGAGCCTTCAGGAGCTCCATATTTTTCAGCTCCTAGTATAATGTCTCTTGCCCATGCTGGCTTTCTCTTCCTTGAAATTTCTATGGCAGGGGGTTCTTGTGGTTCCATCATGTCATGGTCTTCAGGAGTTGTCTCTTCAGGGGTGGGTGTAGCTTATGTGATTCTGGAAGGTGCCTCTTCCTCATATACTTCTTCATGTTGGCACTTCCTATATCTCTTGAGAGCTGCCTCTTCATCAAATGTCACATCCCTACTTATTTCCATATGATGAAATACAGGGATGTATATTCTGAATGCTTTGGATGCTTCACAATATCCAACAAATATTCCTTTCTTCCCAGAATGATCTAGCTTGGTCCTCTTTTCTTTTGGAATGTGAATGTATACTGGGCATCCAAATATCTTGAGCTAACTTACCTCAGGCTTCTTCCTTGTGAATACTTCTTCTGGGGTCTTGAAATCAAGAGCACTATGAGATAGTCTATTTTGCACATAGACTGCTGTCCTGGCTGCTTCATCCCATAAATATATGGGTAGGTCTTGATCATGTATCATTGTCTTTACTTCCTCCATAATGGTTCTATTCTTTCTTTCCACAACACCATTTTGTTGGGGATTGTAGGGAGTGGTTAGTTCCCTCTTGATTCCAACTTCCTTACAAAAGACTTCAAAATATTTTGAAGTATATTCTCCACCATTATCTGTCCTGAGTATCTTAATCTTATTTTCTGAGTGGTTTTCTATCAAGGCTTTGAATTCCTTGAACTTTCCAAAAACTTCATCTTTTCCCTTCAGGAAATAGATCCAAGTCTTCCTTGAGTAGTCATCAATGAATGTGAGGTAGTATTCATATCCACTCAAGGATGTGGATGGCATTGGCCCACATACATCTAAGTGAATCAATTCCAATGTACTCTTAGTCTTTGTATCACTCTTTGGAAATGGGTTCTTGACATTCTTCCCTTTTGCACATCCTTTGCAAGTGCCATCATGGCCAATCTTTAAGTCTGGTAGTCCTATGACTACCTTGCTCACATGAGATAGTGCTTTATAGTTAATGTGAGCAAGCCTTCTATGACATATCTCACTTGGGCTAGTGGCTTCATGAACAAGGGCAGCTTTTGGATGGCCCTTGAGTTTGTATAGACCTCCTTCTTCACCAATAACAATTGCATTCTCAATTGCTTTTTCTTTGGACCACATGAGTACTTGTCCATCTATGAATGCAACCCTATAGCCTTTCTTATCTAATGCTGAGATAGAAAGTAAATTCTTCTTTAAACCTGGTACATGTCGAGCACCCTATATGCTGATAAATTATTCCATCATACAGAGCAGACGAGATTTATTTTCAACCCGAGAAAGTCTTTTATTTCAAAGGATAAATGCACAGTATATGCTTAAACACCAAATCACTATAATTGAACACTGTTATCTTCTAACAATTATGTTCATCCCAAAGAGCTATGTAATCCCAGTTGCTTTCTAAATGCTACAAATTCAATTCCTTCCTACCATGCATCAACAAGAAGTAAAATAAGATTCAAAGACAATTGCAGATAAAAAGAAATCCTATTCACATCCTAGAACAAGTAACTCACTTCTTCAATCTGATCACTCTTAAAAATCATAAGCATAAACTGAATATTGATCTAGAATTTCAATTGCAAAGGATTGAGTTCAGCTGATCTAAGAAATTGAATTACAGGAATGAAATTCAACAATCATAACAGAGAAATAAATTGCAAAGGCTCATGGGATCATAACTTAACTGTGAGATGAACAAGGCTATGTATAGTTGTCACACAAATTGCATAAAGTTTCTACTCAGTCGACTGTCACTCTGTATTACTTGCCAATATCAAAGAAACACAATCTTTATTATACTGGAAATCCACACCAAAATTACCACTGCTGTGTACAAAAGAAATATCATGAACAAACATCACATAACAATAAATTAAAGAGTCCTAATTTAACTCAGCAATCTCTGTGGAAGACGGGCCTAGCCTTCACACAGAGACGCTGGTTGAACAACGCAAATTCCTTTAACTCAGAAGTAACTCCTTATATTAACAGAAGAATGATTACACAGTTGCTTTTGCTGCTAATACATTGAATTGATTATCTATTGTTCAACCCCCTGGGTCGAGGCAACTCCCCATATTTATCATACAGATTGTAACATCCGATCCTATTAATGGGCAGCCTTGAAGATCTCTGATCTTCAGGCGCCCTAAATAACACTAGCTGTTACAATACGTGGCAAAGTAGAGACATAAAAATGTGAGAAAGCTATTCATTGGCCTAGGAGTAGCGATCTTTCAAGATCACAGCTAAGCTCGAGCAACGACATACTAAAGATCTCCAATTATAGCGCATTCTGTTACAGCTGCCCTGTCACAGCTCCACCTAGGATGTTACATTGGAATCATGTGCCTTAATCGATGATACGAGCCCCAAGGATCCTTTTTAAGCAGTGAACACCCTTCCTTTCAAGACTTTGTTCAGCCCCACCTTCCTGCAGTCCACTTATCTCAAACTACCTTCATAAATCAAAACATATTAGCACAATTGAGAGATACATAGCTTTAATTATCACAATCATAAGCATTAATAAGATAAAGCAATGATCAGTCATACCTTGGCAGTTTGGGGGAATAAAGTGAGGATAACAGGTCTGATTATCATAATAAATGGTGTAGGACAGGGGAAGGAAAGGTGATCAAGGATGTTTAGAAAGGGCCAATTCTGAACTCAACATCTCCCCCCAACTACCCTGTTGCATGTCCTCATGCAACAACCTGCATCATTTGGAATCTGGATCCTGTAATGAACTCTATCCATGGAGAGAGGAAAAATTGTAGGGAGAAATCAGGCACCCCATCTGTCCTTCCAATGCTACCTGCTGGTGTCTGAAAATGTAATTGGTACAAGTGGAAATCACTTCTTCCTGCAGTCTCTTGTATGCTGTGCCTGGGGAGGACTTGAAAAGAAATCTTTAATCTGAATCCAAATCAATGACATTTCTAGGAGGTGGAAGCACTGGTTCTTGTGGGGCAGTGTCTTCCAGCACATCTAAGTTTAATAAGAGAGTTGCTGGTTCTTGTGTAACAACAACATCCTTTAAACCTTCTTCAGCAGCTACCTTCATTGCTTTTAGAGACACTGGTTCTTGTGTAACAGTGTCTTCTTTGTCCTTCTGCTGCTGGGATTGAATATCCTTCTCATTGTGCAGCTCCTCCTCCAAGATTTCGGTGTCACCCGAGCATGGTGTCTATACCTGTTCATCTTCACTCCACTGTGTATCAGGAATGATATCCATTCCAGGGTTATCTTTCAAATGAAATTCAGGAATTCCTGCTGCAGCCTCCAAGGATGTTGGTTCTTGTGTAGCAACATCCTGGCTTGCCTCTTCATCCTCCTGTTGTTGCAACTCTTCTCCTATGAGCTCTGTGTCATGGGAACCTTATGGGGTTACAACCCAGAGTTCATCATTGAATTCCAGAGTGTCCTCTATTCCAGGTTCTTCCTCCATATGCTTGGCCGGTTGGACAGGTACTGTTTTCACCTAGGCTGTAGTTACCCCTATGGATGTATCCAGTCATGGATGGCAATAGGGAAGGGCAACTCAAAAAGGTGCAACCACGATCACCTCGACCTCCAATGTATATGGTTGTCACGCCAGTCGAGGAAACCTTCGCTTTATGTTATCTAGCCCAGACAACAAAGGGGGAGACCCGATCTACTCCCGACAGGAGAGATCAAAACCAAGACACCAAATCAGGGTATTTCTAAGTGAAGTTAGGTGTATGGTTTATACTAGACCTAAGGATGAAGTCACAAGCCAAGTGAGGGGTTCAATAGGTATAGCTTTGAGTCATAGTTGATGTGAGAGTGACTTACAATGTTTGAAGTGAGATCTAGGATTAGTGTACTAGTTCAATGTTGGAAGATCCACTGCCTTGGGAATCGTGTCCAATGCAGGGTAGTTTAGGGGTGAATTGGGGCTAACTAGTACATGTGACAAGTCTGAGCATGATACATGATGGCATCAAGGGTTCGGTTCACTAGACTAAGGTCAAACCACAAGTTAATCCAACAATATAGGAAAGTCGAATTGACTTGGAGAGTAATCAGTGCCTTGGGAATTGGGATAATGGAGTCAAAGTAGGGTTGACTTGTGGTTGAGGACTCCTATAGCATGAGACAAGTGGGCAATAAAGGTCTTGATGGATAAGTAGGTCTAGATCTAGGTTTAACCCAAGTGGACCACAATCCCTTAAAACAAGGAATGCTATCCCCAAGGAAAGATCTGACAAAGTGACACACTAGACCTAGGTTTTGAATTATTCCCGTTCCAAATCCGCAATAATCTCAAGTACCCACGTCCTAGAAGTGAGTTAACTCACTTCTCCAAGGTGGTGCGACTTTACCCAAGGAGGCCTAAAAGTGGGGTTAGGTAGGTCAAAACAAGTCCAATGGCATCCAAACTTTAGATCCGGGTAGGTTAGTCAAGTAGGAGTGTGGATCTATAATTTTACGGCAATCCGACGGCTAGATCTTACTAGATCTGAGTTTAAGTGTTCCAAGTGGTCCAAAATGGGGATTAAATCCCTTAAAATGTGGAAAAGGGCCCACAAGGTGAATTTCAGAAAAGTAACAATCTGGGTGTATGTTATTTGATGTGTAGATTATGGATCAAGCGGGATCTCAAACACCCACCACCTAAATCTAGGTCAACTTGCTCAAACTAGAAAGTGCGCCTTGCTTGGGAGAAGCTAAGTTGGCTTGGGAGGGGGGTCAAACGGAAGCCAATCCTCACCAAACTATAGATCCGGGATGCCGTGGATGCTATAGAGGTGGGTTTTCAATATTATGCCCAACAACCCACTAGAACTAAGTAGATCTGAGAAAATGTAAAATGGGGTTTTGAAATATTTAGGGTTTTGAAATATTTTAGACAATTGGATAGATCATGGAGATAGAACTTACCTTGAGATCATACCTGAGTGATGTGAATGAGATGCCTTGATGTTGAGGAAGATTCCCGCAGAGATCAAATGAGAAATTGTTGATTTTGCTTGCCGAAATGATGCCCTAGTCCACACGTGCAACCTCCTCTACTTGTCAAACCAAGGAATAGCGATTCAATCAGTAAGATCAAGCATGGAGGAAATACAAGAGAAATGCAACAGTAACACGAAATAGAAGGTCCTGGGACAGTAATACTCCCTGTTACCAACGAAGAGATCCAAAGAAGAAGTAGGGAGAGTCTTCCCCTACCAATACTTCCTCCTCAAAGCAAATCGGCCTCCACCTGTAGATGCAAAAATCGTGGTACAAAATATATGGCAAACAAGATCTCCAATAACTCAGTGCAAAGGAAGAACCAACGAACGAACACCAAAAACATTCACCACAACACTGGAGATAGATGCAATAATAATTTTCTATTCCAATAATCCAGAGCCAAAAGTCCCCTTTACAATGAGAGGCTCTCTCCTTTAAATAGGAAGGAGAGGCACCAAAACCCTAACCACTTTTTGAATGAGTGGCTAAGATTAAAAGATACAAATGTCTAATCAATGGTTGAGATGAGCTCAACAATAAAATACATGGATCACTAATAAAATATTATGTGAGTGGACAAAATCGCCCTAGAAGAGGGGAATCCCACCAAATAATGATGACAAAATATAATAAGAGGCTTATGGTGGGTCCAAGGGGTAATTTTATCCCTCCTTGGTCAATCCCCATAGCACAATAATCATAAAATAATCATGAATGTACCAAATCGTGCCACCATAGTCAAATCGTAGGCCTCAAAAAGACCTCAGAAATCCACAGAAAGTGCCATAAGTGATGGATGCGGGCCCCGATGAAGCTGAAACTGCTGGAGAAGGTGTGGAAGACCCCGATCTATCATCACTGATCATCCCATGCCATAAATTTGCCTCAGTAGCCCAAATCGATTTCCTAAATAGCCATTTCTACCAATCCTGAAATGCCTCGGGAAGCGTGAAACAGCCCAAAACAGCCTCCTGGAGTGCCTGCGCTGTCAAGGTGAGGGCACCAGTGTGTCCGGGAGGGGGGTAATATGGTAAAAACAAGTGGCTGGACCACCCCTTCCATCATCAGCGCCCTAGGTCAACCGGATAAAAATCACATCTGCTCTGACAAGGCCTCCGACAGACCAAAACTGCACTGGGACAGCCTACTGAGGCTCAATCATCACTGTGAATGCCCGAAAATGAAAACAAACTGTCCCATTGGACTCAGAAGGTCCAAATCCATCCAAGATGTGTACTCATACACCATATGAGTCTCTGCATGATCAAAATAAATATCCAATATATCGGAACAAGGCCAATAATAATGATCTGTAAATGACCAAACACTGCTGTAACCCAAGCATCATCATCATAACCCTGTAGCTGCTGCATAGAATCATCATGTATGTATACATAGACCATATATCATCTATCCATATGATCATAAGGTCTAACATCTCATGTCCCATGGTCCTCCATGGTCAAACTGGGTCTAACCAAGACCAAACATAACTCAGACCATCATCCAAAGCTGCTGCAAAGTGTCAAGGTTAATACATGCTCTACAACTTATTCAAATAACAATTATAACACAGAGTAATCATAATTGGCGATCTAAATCCAAATATATAGTGTCGTTAATTATTATTATTACTCAGACTAGACTTTCAGGATCATACTCACTTCATAGCTGTGATCAATTTGCTATGAAGGGTGAAGGCTGAAATAATTGGCTAGGCTAAGGGATGACTTGACTGACTTAACTTTGTGACACTTTGGCAAGGGAAAGGGAATACACACCATAGTATATACTGAATGAGCAACAACACAGGGAATGGCGGTGTCTCACAAATGGATGAGTTGTTCAAAGAGGGTTTATTCACCTTCACAGATGCGCACAATCCATAATACAAATAAGGCCAGCAATTGTTTTGATATAGCATTTAAGTTCCATTGCTTTTAGGGCTTGAAGTTTCCATAGCCTTGATATATGTGTGTTTATAAACACATTGCATAGATTTACATTTATTTTAGGCTTCCTGCTGCAGGTGTGTTTTTAAGGCACTTGTTTACCTGAGCACTTCTAGGTGTGTCATGGACAGCTTGTTTACCTAGGTATTTATTTTTCCAAAAGATATAACATTTTATTTTCATATCCATTTTCATTTGGCATGCCTTTCATTCATGTGTGTTTAGAAACACATTGCATGAATGGGCTTTTCATACAAGATATAGCATTTCATTTTTCTAGATTTTGTATTCATGGCAGCACCAAAAGTTTCAGGTTTAGCCAACACAACTTTAGTGACTAGGGGGAATTCACAAGGAACTCCAACTCACCATAGGTAAGTTTTGTCACCAACTCAGAGCCGAGACACAATAAACAGGGAAGCTCATTCAATACAGAGGCTACAGTGGGGGAAAGATCCTCCATGTCACTAGTCAAGTAGTAAGTCAGGGTGATAAACTAAAAGGTAGGCCATGGATGGATGAGGACAATGAATAATGGAGCCGACACTAGCAAGCCAAAGTATGGTTGAATGATCACCTCTATTCTCCCTAAGGAGGGTGCATACCAATGAGTATGAATAGTGAACTTCTAAGTCTGAGTAGGGAAAATATAATATATATAATAGATCAACCAGGTCCAAATATCTATATGATCGCCAGATCATGACACTAAGTGCTAAGACATGCTATAAGAATAAGTATAAAAGCAATCTAACCATAACACCATGATATACCTGCTGAGTCATATACCTGAAAGCTCATCAACCTGTACCATCATCTGCCCTCTGAAACTGCTGCTGCAACTCTGGTCACTACTGACTGCTCTGTACCAATGGTATAATGGCTATATCGGTCATCTCTCTGAGTGTCCCAAGACTCAGTCATGGCATGGAGAATACAACTGCTGTCCACAATCTGATAGTGATCCAATATAGATGCTCATCTCAGCATCTCAAATGTAAGGGAACTGGCTGAATAGTGTACTGGAATCAGAAAAATAATGTATGGTAGCCCGGCTACTATATATGTGATAACAGGTACACTCAGGGTTGCTGGTTCTTGTGTTACAACACCCTGTTCAAGTTTATCAATGTCCTGCCCTTGTGGCTCATCTTCTAAAATTTCTGTGTCATGGGAACATGCTGGGGTTACAGTATAGAATTCTTCATTAGACTACCGAGTGTCCCCCATTCCCGGTTCTTCTCCCATCTGCTCTATAATCTCTGTGTTGTGGGAGCATTCTGGGGTTACAGTCAATTATTTATCCCCATCATCATACATGATTTCATCCCTTAGCTCCTCTGTTACAGGATTGATGGCATCTTCAGCAAGGATGTGTAAAGATGCTGGTTCTTGTGTGGCAGCATCTTCTTTTTCTGCAGCTTCCTCTATTGTGGCTGCAGGCTGTTGTGCTGAGCAGGTACGAAGTATAATCTTGTGGCCTGCCTCCTTGAAGATTTCTCCACAGGTGGGATAGAGTATTCGTTCATCCTCCTGTCCAGCTTCAGCAGAATCTGATCCCTCCAGTTGGTCTGCAGCCTCTACCAATGTATACATTTTTCTTTCTCCTTGTTTCCTGCAGGTTTCCTTCCACGTTTCCAACTCCCTTCGAAGTACTTGGAGGTCTTCTTTTAATAGTGCATTCTCAGCCAGAAGTCCTTCAATTCTGGGTTCTTCCTCCACTGACCTTTGTGGAGCATCCATTGGTCTTGGTACAAGGATCGGGGGTTCAACCTGTGCCTCTAAGGTTACCCATGTTTTTCTGGCTGCCTCTGCTGCTGTAGCTGATCTAGTTCTTTTCTTTCTGATAGGTGAAGTTATGTTAAACTCATTGATTGCTCTCTTTCTTTTCTTTTGTGGTGTTTTCTTTTGTGGAGATGGGACATAGGGAATCACAGCTGAGGTCGAAGGAATGTTTTCTTGCCTCTCATGCTGTTCTTCTTCAATTAAAGCTCCTCCTTCCCACTAAGGTGAGGATTCAATAGTTACTAGCTCAATGTTTTCTTCTATTGCCCTGGCTCTATCACCTTCAGGTTCACTTGTCGCAGCATTTAGTGCTGCTCCAATTTCACCTTCTGGTGTCAGAGCTACCCTATTGTTTGGATTTTCCACAGGGTTTTTATCTACATCCTCCCCCAATGGCTCTGCCTGTGATGGAGTTTCATCCCCCAATTGTTCTTCTTCTAATGGAGTTTCATCCCCCCCAAATGGCTCTGCCTGTGCCCCCGGTTGCTCTTCTTCTAATATAGTTTCATCCACCCCGGATGGTCCTGCTTGTGCCCCCGGTTGTTGTTCTTCTACTGTAGTTTCATCCACCCCAGATGGTCCTACTTGTGCCCCTGGTTGCCGTTCTTCTACTGTAGTTTCATCCACCCCGGATGGTCCTGCTTGTGCCCCCAGTTGCTGTTCTTCTACTGTAGTTTCATCCACCCCGGATGGTCCTGCTTGTGCCCCCGATTGCTGTTCTTCTTCCATTTCATCCCCCCTCCCAATTTCAATGGAGGGACTCCGGTCCTCTTGTTGTGGTGGAACCCGTATCTGTTGTAATGGGATGACCCGCAAGGGAACGGGTTGCTGAGCTCGGGCTGTGAATTGTTCCCAGGTTATATGATGTTGGGAAAGGGTTCTTACAATTATTAGTTTGATAAGGCCATGGTGGGTGAGGGAGGAAAGTGGATGCTTAGCAGACTGGACAAATGCCGCCATATGACGCAAGTCATGTAGTAGATAATATGGAATGTTTAATAAAATGCCATGGCGGAGATGAGAAAGTAAAGGGAGTTCAGAATTATACACAGTTTGATATCTACCTTCACAAGTGATGTACTTCTTGAGGAAGACAGCAACCTGGTCCCATGGCCGCGGAAATGAATGCAATGCAATCCCTCTTCTTGACGCTTCTACTTGCTCCCCCTCCATTAAAAATGCTTCACGTGCAGTCGTTGCAGGGACTCGTCGGTTAAAACATGGCTTTCCCACCAGCGGAATGGCCATAACCTCGGATATAATGGCCTCAGAGACCTCTATGCGCAGCCCCCACACCGTAGAGTGAGTTTTGGTGAGGTTTAGAGCAAACTGCAAAGATGCTTCCTGATTGAATCCATCTAGTCGCTCAAAGACCTCGAGCCAGCCGACGGCTTGAAAAATGGCTAGAACTTGAAGATTTTTTCTGAGTTCCTGTGTATTCACAGGTTCATGATGAACTGGAATCCCCATGGTCTTGGCTGCAGGCTGAGGTTGCTATCCCACAGATGGCAGAATCCAAGAATGGAAGTTGCAGCACAGAGGATGCACGAATTGCTGAGCGAAGACGTTGAGAGAATAGGCAAATTTGGAAAGTTGAGCACAGAAAAACGTTCGAAATTTCCATGCCAAATTGGGGAAGGTGGCAGTTATTAGTGTTTACGTCGTACGAGGGAAAGGTTCAATCAGGTATAATGGTAATACGAGTAAAGGTACGACTGATATTGTTTAAATGATATCAACACTTAATCACGTGATAAATAAAAGCCATACCTCATGAGACTGTGCGTCGGATAACCTGTGGAGAATGGTGGAGCGTGCAGTTGGTGACGTTGCGGAACCAGACTCGTGCATAGTCATAAATAATGTAATAATTCCTTCCGCCAATGAAAGACGAACCATCGCGTCCTCGGGGTCGGAATGATGAATTTGCCGGCAGGACTGGGATGAACCAGAGCCATAGTTTTAGCAGGTTTGGAGCAATTCTTCCGTTAACACAGGAGTTACCACTGCAAGTTGCCAGAAATGCTATCATAGCCGACGAAAAAGATGTTGCAGCCGCCAGGAAAGATTCACAGCCACCGGGAAAAAGATTTACGGGATCGGGAGAAATTACGGCTGTCAGGGAAAAAGTTTTACGGCGGCGAGAAATATGTTGCAGTTGCCAGGAAATATGTTGCAGCCGCTGGGAAAGATGTTGCAGCTACCGGAAAATGGTTCACGGCAACCGGGAAAGAGGTTTTAGGACTGTCGAAAAATTGATATTGTAGCCGTTGAAAAATGATGTTGCAGCCGCTGTGACATGATGTTGCAGCCGCTGTGACATGATGTTGTAGCTGCCGGGAAAAAGGGTTTACGGCTGCCGGGAAAAAGGTTTTAGGGTCGACGGGAAATGATATGGCAGCCGCTGGAAAATGATGTTGCAGCCGCTGTGACATGATGTTGCAGTTGCTGGGAAATGTTGTTGCAGCTGCCGGAAAAAAAAAAAAGGTTTACGGTTGTAGGGAAAGCGATTTTAGGGTCGATGGGAAATGATATGGCAGCCGCTGGGAAATGATGTTGCAGCCGCTGTGACATGATATTGTAGCTGCCGGGAAAAAGGGTTTACGGCTGCCGGAAAAAGGGTTTATGGCTGCCGGGAAAGCGATTTTAGGGTCGACAGGAAATGATGTGGCAGCCGCTGGGAAATGATGTTGCATCCGCTGTGACATGATGTTGCAGCTGCCGGGAAATGTTGTTGCAGCTGTCGGAAAAAAAAGGTTTAAGGATGCCAGGAATGCGGATTTTTACGTCTGCCGGGAAATCTATCGCGGTTGCCGGAAAAGAGATTGCAGCTGCCGGAAAATATGTTGCAGCTGCCGGATTTTTTTTTTTTTTTAGAGGGAAAAAGGGAAATACAGCACAGGGCGACTCTATTTTGACAGGCCCAATCTGGTCGTTCTCCTGGGTCTTCCCTGGAAATTTTTGAAAAAAAACAACAGCAAACCAAAAGATCAAATGCAAAGGGAAAACAATTAAACATTACAGCAGAAAAGAAATAAAATTATTTATGTACAGTAATTCAAAGTGCGATTTTCAGTTTAAAGATTGGCAAAAGCAGAGAGAAATTCCTGCTCTGGTGCCAGCTGATAATACGGATCGGCGGCAATTTGCGAAATGAATGCATCTTTCGAAATAGGCTTACGATACAGTCGCAGTCTGTGGCCATTAGCAAGTAATGGTATGCGGTTTTCATCGATGGTCACTAGACAGACAGTGCCATTGTCAAATACCCTGTCGACCAAATATGGACCCAGCCATCTTGTACGTAATTTACCTTTAAAATCCCTTTTGAACCTGGAGTCATATAATAGCGCCCAGTCTCCCTCACAGAATATTTTCTTTTTAATGAATCGGTCATGCCAGTTAGATCTCTGTTGCTGAAGCATCACAGTCTAGTCTACTGCAGCCAACCGTTCCTCATCCAATTCATTTAGTTGATTCAATCTTCTCTTCTGGGCTTCTGTTACATCCAGATTCATTTTAGTGGCTGTTTTCAGGGTTTTGATCTCAAACTCAATTGGAAAGATGGCACTCTTCCCCTACACTAGATCATAGGGAGAGAATCTTGTGGTGTTGCGCCAAGTTGTGCGATATGCCCACAGTGCTTCGGGAAGCTTGTCAGCCCAATCCTTTCGATGGCTCTTAACTGTTTTAGTAAGGATTGCTTCAATAACTTTATTAGTACTTTCCACCTGACCATTGGCCTGACGGTGGTAAGGTGAAGCCACCCTATGCTGCACATGATACTTCCAGAGCAAGGATTCAAATTGGTGTGAGATGAATTGCAGTCCCCCATCGGTAACTACTTCCTTCGGTACCCCAAAGCGGGTAAAGATTTCACTGTACAGAAAATCAATCACCGCCTGGTCATTAGCCTTAGCCAAAGCTACAGCCTCTACCCACTTGGTCATGTAATCAGTACAAACCAGAATGTAAAATTTCTGTCTGGAAGGAGGGCTGATAGGGCCAACAAAATCCAATGCCCATCTATCAAATGGTTCAACTACTACTTGGGGCTGTAGAGGCATCTGATCTGTTTTATTAGGCTGGCCCATCCTTTGGCAGCTATCACAAGACTGAACATACCTTTTAGCGTCCCTGAACAGAGTCGACCAATAGTATCCCATCCGCAGCGCTTTATGCCCTGTTCTTTTGTCTGCAAAGTGCCCCCCACAAGGTCCATCATGACAGGCTTTCAGTATATAAAAGATCTCATCTTCCCTTACACATCTCCTAATCTCAAGATCGGGCCCTGTGTAGAAGAGATGACCATTGAGCCAACAATACTTGGCACTTTGCTGGATAATTTTTCTCTTTTCTCGTTTAGACATGTGTGGTGGGAGCTTTCCTGCAACCAAATAATTAGCAACGTCTGCATACCAGGGGGAATGAGTTGAAAGTGCAAATAGATGTTCATCTGGAAAAGAATCCTCAACAGGCGAACTGTCATCACTGTTAGTAAAACGAGATAAAAAATCAGCAACAACATTTTCTTTTCCAGGTTTATCTATAATTGTAATATCAAATTCCTGCAATAATAAGAGCCACCTGGTCACTCTGGCATTGGTGACAGGTTTGATCATTAAAT
The DNA here is from genome assembly GCA_027924585.1 of Larix kaempferi. Taxonomy (NCBI): domain Eukaryota; kingdom Viridiplantae; phylum Streptophyta; class Pinopsida; order Pinales; family Pinaceae; genus Larix; species Larix kaempferi. The sequence goes on from BSBM01000035.1 coordinate 1,233,085, forward strand.
ATTTAATGGCAGAGTGATCAGTGTGCACAAACGTAGGATACCCAGTAATGTAATGACGAAATTTATTAATAGAGTAAACAATAGCAAGGAATTCTTTTTTAGTAACAGTATAATTAAGTTCAACAGGGGCTAAGTTTTTACTAACATAATAGATGGCATAAGGTACTTGACCATCCTGCTGTCCTAGTACTGCTCCAATGGTGGTATCAGAAGCATCTGAAGAAATGTGGAAGAGTATGGTCCAATTAGGTCCCCTTAGGATAGGAGCTGTGGACAGCTTCTCTTTAAGCTTATCAAATGCTGTCTGGCATGCTTCGTTCCACACAAACTGTGCATCCTTCATTAACAAAGAAAACAAAGGAGAAGCAAGTTTGGAGAAGTTTTCTATAAACCTCCGATAATATTCAGCATGTCCTAGAAAACTTCGCACCTCTTTCTGAGTTGAAGGAGTCGGTATATTTTTTATCACCTTAATTTTTGAAGGATCCACCTAAATGCCATCGGTAGAGATGAAATGTCCTAATACCACTCCCTCACTCATCATCATATGGCATTTTTCAGTGCTTAATGAGAGGCGAGCTTGTTCACAGCGAATTAAAACCTTCTTTAAATTTTCCAGTGCTTCCTCAAAGTCCTTGCCATAGGGAGTAAAATCGTCCATAAAGACTTCCATACTATCATTAACTAATTCAGAGAATATGCCAATTAAAGCTCTTTGGAACGTTGCTGGTGCATTACATAAACCAAAGGGAAGCACTCTATAGGAAAACGTTCCCCAGGGGCAAGTGAAGGTGGTCTTATCCTGGTCCTCAGGAGCAATCTGAATTTGGTTGTACCCGCTGAACCCATCTAAGAAGGAGAAGAACTTCTTCCCTGATAGGGTATCAAGTACCTGGTCAATAAAGGGCAAAGGAAAATGATCCTTTTGCATAGCTTTGTTCAAATCCCTATAATCAACACAGACTCTCCATTTACCATTTTTCTTGGGCACAATTACGAGTGGGGAAACCCACTCACTATCTGAAATAGGGTATATAAATCCCGCTTCCAAAAGTTTCTGGATTTCCTCCTTCACTATATCCCTCATATTGGGGTTCATGCGTCGTTGAGGTTGACACATAGGCTGGGAGTCATTTTTAATGTAAATATGGTGGGTGCACAAATTAGAGGGGATACCCCTCATGTCTGTATACTCCCAGGCGAATGCCCCCTTATGTTATTTCAAGAGACTGATTAGGCGCTTCTGTTCTTCTAAGGAGAGACCGGGGTTGATATTCAAAGTCTTTCCAGGTTCTACCTCAATAGGAATACTTTTTGAATTTTTCAAAACTGGGATTATGTTTGTGTCACCGACTAGTGCTTCTTCCGTAAGATTTTCTTGTTCTTCCTTACCAAGGGTAATGTTCAGGACTTGATAGACCTCTTTATCTACTGAAGCGGGTTCACTAATAAAATTACTAATAGCATCATCTTCTATTTCATTTTTAAAAGTCAAGGCCTTCCCTATAGTTAATAGTGGCTGAACACCCTCCTCCTCCTCCTGCTCTATCCAAAGGGAAGTCTCAGCTTCTAGACTCGGCCGAGCTGGAGGATACAGGGTGAGGTTTTTAGTCTCAGTACCATCAGATATAGTCATGGACCCTGATCGACAGCTGATGCAAGCGTCAGCTGTGGCCGACCACGGCCTCCCCAGGATCAATGGGTGTCCCCCCAGCTGTGATTTTGGTTGTAATATCAAAAAGTCAGCAGGGTACTCCCATGAATCTACTGAGATGACAAGGTCGTCCAGAATCCCTTCAGGTCTAATGGTGGATCTGTCTGCCAATTCTAAAATGGTAGGGGTCGGTCTAAAATTAGTGAGCCCAAGCTTCTTGACAGTCTCAATTGTTATGACATTGATCGCTGCTCCTAAATCAACTAGCACGTTGGGTATCTGCGTCTGTCCTACATGTACAGTGACAGTAGGATTGCCAGGGTCGTCATACTTGGTCACAGGGGTTTTTCCTGTTATCAAAGCGGATAAATTCCCTATGACGTGAACAGTGGGAGGATCTCTAGGTTTCCTCCCTGGTTTCTTAGTGCACAAGTCCCAAACGGTTTTGGCATAAATAGGCACATCTTGAAGAGCTTGCAGAAGGGGGATTTTGACATAAAGATTCTTTAACTCTCCTAGGAGGTTAAACTGAGGTTGCCCCCCTATTTTTGGTAGCATTAGTCTCTCGGGGTATGGTGGTTGCCTTATCAGCTGGGTAGGCTGCGTATTGTCCAATTTATTGTTTGATGTTTCAGCCGTCCCATCCAAGGGATGCTCAACACCTTCAGTGATAGGAACTGTATCGGATGGATGCTGTGAACTCTCTCCTTCTTCATGCATAGAAGGTGGAGCATCTTCTGTAATTACGGGTTCTATTATCTTCCCAGATCGTAGACGAATATCATTGCAAGGTACAGGGGAAAGAGAGTAGGCCGGCATATTGATAGTTTCCAATTGATGGACTGTTTTATTATTCGGGTTAGGATTAGGTTGGGTAGGCAGCTGAGGCCGTATTGGTATATTAGAGACAGGATTATTCTACAGCTGCAGCTGCGACTGCTGAGGTGGATATGGAGGGTATTGAGGGAATTAAGGGTATGGAGGAGAATATGGTAACTGCTGAGGTGGAGGTGGTTGAGGAAACTGGTTCCCAAGAGGGAAGTTCCTCCATCCAAGAGACCACGATGTAGGTTGATGTGGTGGCTGTGTCCAAGGACCCCATGAATTAAAATTTTGCATTGTAGGTTGGGGAGGATTCCACTGAGCATAATTTGAAGGAAATTGTGTATTCACATTTTGCATGTTATTATTCCAATTGCTCATATTATTAAAAAATGGAAACGAGTCCAGAGGCATACCTTGATTTCGAGGCTGCCAAGGTTTCTTCTGTGTAATGAAATAAGCTGATTCCACTTCTGGAGTTGATGCCTGCAGAACAACCTTCACTTGGGGAAGTGTGGGACACTCTTTCATGTCATGGTTCAGCTCACACAGCTGACATACTTCTACTTTTTCAAGAGGGCATTCTTTTAGCGGATGATTCTTTCTACATCGGGGACAGAACACACCTAGTGTGAGATCCTCCACTGCCTATTTTTGTTTTGCCTTCAGGACATCAATCTCCGAAGAGATGGAGCTCATCATTTCTGTTTTAAAATTTTCAAGGAGATTTCCTATCTCTGCACAAGTAGCTCCTCCGTTGGATGACTTCTGAGTTCTGTCGAAGACATCACGTTCCAACTTATCCCATTTGTCTCGCTTATTGCTCCTGGAAGATCCCCTGGAGTATCTCTTACATTATTCCACAATCGTCTCAAAAGGTTCTTTGGAGATATCTCCCTTTCCTAACAGATTTAACATATCTAAACAATCATCCCTGATCCCTCAAAGCAATATTATCTTGAGCACATCCAGCCCCATGTTCGTCTGCTCGGCTCTTTGCACATTGTACAGCAGCCTTTCTACAAAATCCTCTAGACTTTCATCCTCCTTCTGTACCATCTTGAATAATTCCTCTCTTTTGTCCTTGGTGTTGCAATATTCTTGATATTTCTCCAGGAATACTTGTTTCATCTTATTCCAATTAGCAATAGTTCCTCCCCCAAGGCTCATGAACCATCGTAATGCATTGTCCTTCAGGGTGGTGGGAAAAAGTTTTCAACTTTTTGGCATCGGTGACATAATCATAGCTGCGACAGAGGATATCAAATTCAAAAAGGAATTCATCTGGATCTTCTGCTGCCCTTCCATGGAAGCGAGGCAACACCGATGGTGAGATGTTCTTCATAGGGGTTGCCCCTTTTGGCTGCTGAATCGGAAATTGTAGTGTAGCTGTCGTTCCTTCTGGAAGAGAGTAATTTTCATGATTATATTCCACCATTGCCTCTTCCTCTTCGGTCTCATATCTGTTACTCATCTTCTCTTCCGTATCCTCTTCTTCGTTCGTTCCTGCGTTCTTTTCCTTGTTTGTAACAGCTGTGCCTTCCTTAGTTGTAACAGCTGCGTATTCTTCAGTTGTAACAGCTGTGTATTCCTCAGTTGTAACAGCTGCGTATTCGTCAGTTGTAACAGCTGCGTATTCCTTAGTTGTAACAGCTGCGTCAGCTGTACCTTCCTTATCAGGGGTATATGAGGGAGTCATGGCTACTCGTGTATTCTCCACCATGGATCCTGATGCTGGCGCCCCAGGATCAGCAGGGCTTCTTCTGATAGGAGTTTCTTGATGACGAGCCCTGGTAGATGAATCAGTTCTGTCAACAAGATCGTCGATGAATGTCCTTCTGCCCAATGGTGGTCCTCGACAACGACCCGAACCACCTGTGCTGTTAGTATTTTGTGGGGTTTTGGGAGTTGGGAGGTGATCGCGTTTTACCCTCCTTGTATTCATGCGAACCGAATCATTTCAGCAAAGAAAAGACTGACTAGAAACAATTACCAAATGCAATTAATGATTAGTGTTTTAACTTTTATCCTTCCCTGGCAACGGTGCCAAAATGTTGAGCACCCTATATGCAGATAAATTATTCCATCATACAGAGCAGACGAGATTTATTGTCAACCCAAGAAAGTCTTTTATTTCAAAGGATAAATGCACAGTATATGCTTAAACACCAAATCACTATAATTGAATACTGTTATCTTCTAACAATTATGTTCATCCCAAAGAGCTGTGTAATCCCAGTTGCTTTCTAAATGCTACAAATTCAATTCCTTCCTACCATGCATCAACAAGAAGTAAAATAAGATTCAAAGACAATTGCAGATAAAAAGAAATCCTATTCACATCCTAGAACAAGTAACTCACTTCTTCAATCTGATCACTCTTAAAAATCATAAGCATAAACTGAATATTGATCTAGAATTTCAATTGCAAAGGATTGAGTTCAGCTGATCTAAGAAATTGAATTACAGGAATGAAAGTCAACAATCATAACAGAGAAATAAATTGCAAAGGCTCATGGGATCATAACTTAACTGTGAGATGAACAAGGCTATGTATAATTGTCACACAAATTGCATAAAGTTTCTACTCAGTCGACTGTCACTCTGTATTACTTGCCAATCTCAAAGAAACACAATCTTTATTATACTGGAAATCCACACCAAAATTACCACTGCTGTGTACAAAAGAAATATAATGAACAAACATCACATAACAATAAATTAAAGAGTCCTAATTTAACTCAACAATCTCTGTGGAAGACGGGCCCAGCCTTCACACAGAGACGCTGGCTGAACAACGCAAATTCCTTTAACTCAGAAGTAACTCCTTATATTAACAGAAGAATGATTACACAGTTGCTTTTGCTGCTAATACAATGAATTGATTATCTGTTGTTCAACCCCCTGGGTCGAGGCAGCTCCCCATATTTATCATACAGATTATAACATCCGATCCTATTAATGGGCAGCCTTGAAGATCTCTGATCTTCAGGCGCCCTAAATAACACTAGATGTTACAATACGTGGCAAAGTAGAGACATAAAAATGTGAGAAAGCTATTCATTGGCCTAAGAGTAGCGATCTTTCTAGATCACAGCTAAAATCGAGCAACGACATACTAAAGATCTCCAATTATAGCGCATTCTGTTACAGCTGCCCTGTCACAGCTCCACCTAGGATGTTACATTGGAATCATGTGCCTTAATCGATGATCCGAGCCCCAAGGATCCTTTTTAAGCAGCGAACACCCTTCCTTTCAAGACTTTGTTCAGCCCCACCTTCCTGCAGTCCACTTATCTCAAACTACCTTCATAAATCAAAACATATTAGCACAATTGAGAGATACACAGCTTTAATTATCACAATCATAAGCATTAATAAGATAAAGCAATGATCAGTCATACCTTGGCAGTTTGGGGGAATAAAGTGAGGATAACAAGTCTGATTATCATAATAAATGGTGTAGGACAGGGGAAGGAAAGGTGATCAAGGATGTTTAGAAAGGGCCAATTCTGAACTCAACAGTACATATAAATTTCTTTCATCTTCAATGGGGTTCCAGAATCAAGCTTGTAGCTTGCTTCACCAATTCCCTTGATAGGATATTGATAGTCATCTCCTAGAGATACCTTCTGTGGGGAGGTCTTTTCTTCAAGTCTTGAGAGAGCCTTCTTTTGACCTATCATGTGCTTTGAAGCACCACTATTAATGAGCCATGTATCTTCTCCAAGTGATACTGCCCCAGAGAGAGCAGAGAATAGAACATACTCTTCTGCATCTTCTTCCACTTTAGCTCTTTTATTTCTAGGCTTTTCTTCCTCTTCTTCTTCACTATCATTTTCTGCAAGATGTGCATGATGTCTTTTGTGAATAAACTTCTTCTTCTTCTTTTTGTGAAGTACAATTTCTAGCAAAGTGTCCTAGTTTGAGACAATTGAAACATTGAACTATTAAGAGATCTCTTTCTGAGTTTGCTCTTCCTCTCCTTCTAAAATTACTAGGAGGTTGAGACTCCTTTTGATCATTCTTCTTGAGGTTGAAGTGACTTCTTCTTTTTCTAGTGTGTGTAGCCAAAGCTTGGTCATCCTCTTTGAGAAGAGCTTATCTATTGGCTACCCTAACCTCTTCTTGGACACAATCCTCCCAAACCACATCAAACTTCATACTTTCTTTTCTGGCACACATAGTTTGAATGAATGACTCCCAAGGTCTAGTAAGACCATTTAGAGTAGTCATGACAAGTTCATATTCATCAAGGGTATCTCCAATGGCATCTAGTTGTTCTTTGATATGGGAAACCCTTGAGAAATAGTCTTGAATAAATTCTCCTTTATTCATCTTGGTGCTCTTCAATTGAGTTCTCAGGTTCATCTTCCTATTGATGTTCTTTCCCTCATGCATTCTAGAAAGAGCATCATACATTTCCTTTGGGGTCTTCTTGGAAGCCACTTGGGGAATCAAGTGGTCCTTAATAGAATCAACAATGATTCTCTTTTCCCTAATCATGTCCTTCCTATACTTCTCTTTGGCTTCATCTTCTTCAGGTTCTGCAACCTCATCTTTAATATATTGGACAAGATCATTCTCTTCAAGAATGAGACCAATTTTGTATTTCCATGCTCGGAAATTTTCTATACCCTCTAGCTTGTCTTCAATCTTAGTGCTCGGAGCCATCTTAATCAAGGGGTTACAGAGATTGAAGTTTCTCAAGAGATAGAATAACACTTACCAGGAGATATGCTTGATTGAGTTGAGAGATCTGGTGTGTTCTGCTTCTGGAAACTTCAACTTTTCACCTTTCGGATCTGCAACAGAATTTTTGGTTTTCTGGTTTTCTGGTGCATAGGTGCACAGCTTTTTTGGTTCACTAGTGCATAGGTGCGCAACTTTTCTGGTTCTTTGGTTTTCTGCACTTTTGGTCAAACTAGGATTTGACTTTACCGGAGTTCTACCCAACCAAAAATCTTGATTCAGGGCTCAAAACTTTGATTTTGAGGAGGGCTATCTAGCCATGCAATTAGAATCCAAAAATTCCAACTTTTGCAGAACCCTAATTTCCATCGGAGGAGAAGAGAGAGGTATTTTCACCTTGTGAAAGATGTCCTATTCAGGCTAGCTCTGATACCATGTTAAGTTTAGCCTAATTTGAATAGCAAGATCACTGAAAGAAACACAATCACAAGATAGACAAAGATTTACCTTGGGAAACCCTCATGGGGTAGAAAACCCAGCAAATCTTTCCTCAATATAGATAATCAACCAAATACAAGATGTAGCCCAAGACTAGAGCTCCTTCTCCTCCTATGCAGACCTCTCTCTCACTTGTGCGCTACTCCCAAGTGGATGAATGAATGAAATAAGTGAGGAAAAACCTCCTCTACTTATACTTGTTTCCCGATTGACCTTTTTACCCTAATGGGGCCGACCTCTCCCAAGAGAGTCTAATAACCCCCAAATAATAAACTCAGGGCCGACCTCACATGGGAGATCTAATAATCTTAGTTACCACACTCTCTCGGAGGAATAAACATCTCCAGATATACAATAGGGTCACCATGGAGGAATGTACCATCTCCGAAATAATAAAATGCATATATAATATTCTTTGAAGTTACAATATTTCAACAGCCACTACACCTGATTGGGAGATGGTTCCAATGCAGAACAAGCCATGCCTTGAGGAGAATTCGAATCACCTTGGATGACATCGAATTCATTCTATTGTATTTTCAAATTTTTTCCAACTTACAACTGATGAATGTATCAACAACAGTTTCTCACATTCTTTGAGTTTCATGTGTGAATTTTGATCATCTTTTGTCTATTCTTCTCTACAATTATCTGAGTGAAATTGTGAGGTTTGTTCAAGCTAAAGTGATCTCCACCTATGGAATTTCATAGGTATCACCATGAACATGTAATACATAAACACTGCGATTATATTCACAACGTTTGGAGTCAATATTGACAAAGAATGATCAATATTATCATACCAAGCATGAGGTGCTTGTTTCAAACCATACAACAAATTCTTGAGTCAACAAACAAGATAAATTCTATCACAAAACCAGGCGGTTGTTCCTTATATATTTCTCTAGTCAAATATCCATGGAGAAAATCACTTTTAACATCCATTTGTTGAAGTTCCCATCCAAAACGAGTAGGAAGGGAAATGATCAGTTGAACATAGTTCATGTTTGCAATAGGGGAAAAGGTTTCATTGTAGTCGATTCCTTCTTGTTGAGAGAAGCCCTTATATACAAAACCAGCCTTGTGACATTCAACAACATCGTTGCAAGTAAGCTTGGTCTTATAGACCCATTGATAGTTCACAATATTCTTTTCTTGCGGTCGAGGAAAAATTTCCCAAGTACGATTCTTCTTTAAGGAATTGATTTAAGTAGTCATAAAATTTTCCCATTCTATAACACCCTGAGCATCAACATAAGTGTTAGAATCACAAGTTTCAAGAACATGTGCCATTAGTGCAACACTTCCGTGCTGCTTCTTATTGTGGGTCTGCGGACCAACACTAGCATCTCCAACATCCGGTCCAACAAATTCAATTGTTTAGCATCCCATTGAGGTAAAAAAGTCAGTAGTGATTCAAGTCAGTGATTTTCAGCCAAAGGATTCAATATATCAATGTATTTAGCCATAGTAGAATGATTACCAGTCAACTTAGGAGTAAAATTCGTCGATCTGGTAAAAAATCCATAGAAGGGTACAATCGATCCAGATTATTCAAGAATATCGAACAGATCACTGTGAAATTGACTAGAGTAGGGATTCAACAACTTATTACATGAAATATTTTCATCAAAGATCACATTATTGCTCAAAATGATTTGTTGTTTGAAAGGGTTAAACAAACAACATTCTTTCGATTCATTAGAATAGCCCATCATGATGCAAGCATGACTCTTTGCATCCAATTTTTTTTTGTAGTTATCTCTAATATGCACCCAAGCAACACATCCAAAGGTTCTTAGGTGTCCGAAAGAGGGTTTTATTCCATTCCACTTCTCTACTGGAGTCATTTCAACGACTACTCTAATCACAAAAAGGTTCAAGATATAGTTTGAACAATAAACAACTTCTTCCCAAAATTTCATCAGAAGGTATTTGGTCTACAGTAGGCACTGATCCATTTTCATCAAAGCTTGATTCTTCCTCTCCGTGACACCATTCTGCCGAGAGGTGTGAGGGACAGATCTATGCCAAGACATACCATTTTGCAAGATATATTCTTAAAATTGCAGAATCACATATTCGCCACCATTTTTTGATCTCAAACATTTGATGGATCGACCACATTTCTTTTCAACCAATGCCCTAAATTACTTGAATCTTTCAAATACTTGACCCTTACTATTCAAGAAATATACCCATGTAAATCTAGAGAAATAATCAATGAAGGTTAAAATATGCTTCGCACCTGCTAATGAGGGTTTGTTCATGCAACATAGATCACTATGAACAAGTTCTATTTGGTTTTGTGCATGCCATGATTTCCCTGAATAAAAGGGTGCATGCTGATGCTTTCCAAGCAAAAATCCTCTACAAAATATATTAGGTGGAATGATACTTGAGTGATCAATAACCATATTATAAGTTACCATCATATTCAGACTCTGAAATTTTAGATGTCCAAGGCTTTCATGCCAAGTTCGACTTTTGCCATCGGTATGAGCAATGAGTGCAATTGGTCCAGACGCCTGGGAAACATTCATGGGAGAATCACATAACTTGTAAAGTCCATAATTAGGATCTAAATTTCCCAAAAAAATAGTTCCCCCCTAAGCCTTAGATCCTTTATGATAAAGCAATCTAATGAAAACTCAACAGTCTTCTTAGACTGTGTAAGTTGAGCAACCGACAACAAATTTGCATTCAAGCAAGGCACATGATAGACATTGGATATTTTGCCGATGTTCAACATTGCTTTTTCTTGAAACCATGAGAGAGTAATAATAATCAACATAAATCTTCTGTTCTAGAGCTCCACTCAAGGAAGAGAACAACGAAGCATCCTTATCCATATGATGAGTGCAACTAAAATCGACTATCCATTCTATTTGAGTGGTACAAGCATGTAATTTGTGTGAAGTGATAATAGAGAAGGTGAAATTTTCAGTAGGTTGGTTGATCGACTGACCAGTCGATGCACTATCCTAAAGATGTTTGACCTTCCCTTCCAACTCCATATTCTTCCAACAGGTTTTCTCCTTTCGAGCCTTCTTCATCGATGACGATTCTCCAGTATTTTCTTCAGTAGGTTGGTTGATACATTCGGGTCGATGATACGATCGACCATGTTCTTTATAGTATTGATTGACCTTTCTCTTTATCAAGTGAGCCTGATGTTTGGCACCAAGCTTCATTTCTTCAAGAAACTTTTGTTGGTCTTTAATCAACAAATCACAAAAGACATCAAAGGTGAAATCCTTACCGTCTTGATTTTGAGAAATGCAATTGGTGTGAAAGGAGGAGTAGAATACATCATAGGATGTCTTCAAATTCATCAAGACCAGTTCAATGAGATATCCATCCTTCTTCAAAAAATCCTTACCACATTCACCCAATTTCAACTATAACTCCCTGATGTGAGCTAACTAGTCCTCAATATGATCAAAGGAAATAGGTTCCAGAGAGATCAACTCTTTTTGTATCTATGTCACATCCCCAAATTTCATAAAAATTTAAAATTTTTCTAAACAGCCTAATTACTATAATTTCTATGCGGAAGTACAATTGCAACTAAATCACATCTTTATTTCTGTTTGAAAATATGCTTAATTGCGGTTATTATTATTTACAACTATCATAAATTTAAAAGTGTGTTAACGGCATTCAGAGAAATACGCAATCCTATGTCTCATAACATATGTCATAACCCAGATTTGTGAGTTTAGTAAAATTTACTAAACTCCCAAATACATTTCCATAACCCAAACAACTTCTTTATAATGAAATGTTATTTTACTATAATTTCTATTCGCCTTCAAACAATGCTTTATAACCTGAAAATGCCTAAACCTTATAAGCCAACACTCATATACATCATCCGTTTCCTTCTTAGAAAGATTAATTTAAACTACTTATAAATCATACCTTGGAAAAAATAAGAGAATATTAAGACAATCATATGCTATTTGCTTAAATAAAAGCATGTTTATATAATCCCTACCATTTGTTAAATTTGCTGTAAGTGTGAATAATTCTAGAAACAAAAATGCCATTCAAGATAAATATGAAGAATTGACTGCAAGTTATACTTTACCATCAATACTCATGTTTTGATATAATGATAAACCAACACAACATTAGAATGCTTAAACAATTTACATAAGGAGACAAGTTGTACACATATAAAAGACGCATCAAAAGGAGGCCGTTTTGACATGGTTCATCCACATCTTGGGCTACGTCCACAAAAGGGTTGGGTTGTATTATTAAAAAATTCTTTTGCGACACAATTGTCGCAAGACTTATTTTCTTCAAGCCTTCCTTACATGAAACATCTTCCAAAACAACATATTCTTCAATGGAAAGATGAGGTTCTTCCTATATCTACATAAGGGTTGATAAAAACATTTCTACAATTTCTAAATGCATAAACCCTTCTATTCTATAACTTATATGTCCAAATATAAATATTTTTATACATGCCATATGTCATACCAACATATAACTCAAATATATTATAACATAATGCAATATTCTTTTCCTTTAAAAATACTAAATTCATACGTTTATTATCCATAATTCATTCTACTATTATCAATATATTCGTCGTAGATTAATCCCTTTGTATAAGTCTTCCTCTATAATAAATAGATTCATTTAACTATAAGGGCTTCAATTCTTTTCACAAACCCTTATCCTAGAAAGCATTTCATTCATTCTAAGATATCATTGATAAAGTGTTCATACCTTATCATTATAAATTATTAGTATTAAAACTTCTAAGACATAGATATTATAAAGGTTAGTGGAGTATACCTCTTCTTTACTATGTCTCTTTTTTTAATAATATACTTGTGTTAGAAATTCTAGTCTCAATCCTAAGGTTCATGTTACCAATACTAAGTATTATGAATTATATAAATATATAATAAGTAGGAAAAAGGCAATAGGTTATCGAACCTAGAGGATAAGAATCACCAAGATAATATGGTACCACGTCAAAGAGTTCTCTTTATACTAAAATAATATAAACTTAGAATCCATCCATACGTCATCTAGTTCTTTGTTGTTCTTCAGGTTACTAAACCTAGGTAACGAAATATGATGTCTTCAACGCTTGCTACTGTATATATAATGTAAGACTTGAAATATAAATGATTTTTCTACCAAGGCGTCTTGCCAACCAACGCACGGGTGCTTAAAGTAAGGCTGCAAGCTGCCTTCACTAAATACATGCGATGGTTCCGCTGAGCTGGCGCAGAGGTATTCATTTCACAAATATGATCTTAAAACTAATTTAAACTAAAGTTCAGACCTAGCATAACTATAACTGAGAATCACAATATACAGTTTTCCGTCAGACATTGGTGATAAATATGGGTTCCAAACATCAAGTGATAACGTGCACACGACAAGGTTCGCACTCTATTGCTAAGGCTGAGTTTATACCTGACTCTTATTGTTGATTAATGCTAAAAAAACCCAACATACAATGCATTCTTCAGAGAGAACAAAACGAGGATAACAATCCCAAATTTTAGACGCATCACTTATTTATCACAGGACAAAAACTAAGAAGACAATACCAACCAAAAAACCAACGCCTTCATCACAAAAATATATAGACATGCAGCAGGGTTATTGATCCCCATCGTATCACGCAGATAACTAGAAACAAACTATAGAAGTATGGGTACTGTCCATAGAGTAAAATCATTAGCCTTAGTTTTGGCTTTCTAGCCGTTCCCTTTCCAAAATAACCTAAAGTACTACTGCACATAAACTACTTCTATAGCGGCAGCCTATCACAAGACGCAGGAGTTAAAATTTTGCATTGAGATCATGCCCATCGGTCGCCTAGAAACTTAATTCATACCATCAGTGCATAAGTAAGAGGTGCAATATGATTTCCATAAGACAACCTGCATAGAACTATGACTGCGTTTCCATACTCTTCGCATAGATCTATGAAATCAGAGAGGAAATCATCCGTTTCCAGGCATAAGTAAGAAGAGAAATACGATTCCATGACACTAGTTAACAATGAGATCTACTTTCAACGAGTTCATCCAGGAAACCTAAGTACATTTTCTACAATAAGAAAATATCTATCCAGCACATATGCATAAAAAAAATAATCATTCTATCTAGTAAGGGAATGTAGAGATCACTCACCCGAGTGTTACTCCGTCAAGAAAATGCAGAACTTACGGATAAATACCTGAGTGGTGATTGGACTCCTACGAATTCGTCCTCTCACTGCCATCACCATCGCCTGCACCCGCTTCTTCATGTGGTATTTATCCCATCATCTATTGCGCCTAGTCAATCCACACCACGAGAAGCGTGTACACACAACTCCAGTTTCTCAGGGAGATAACTACTGCATGTAGCTTTCCCTTTTCCCCTCATTGTATTTCTGTCTATCTACCCAGATCTCGCCATTCTGCCTCGAGCTACACCATCCACACCCGTTTCGTCTTTTTGGAAATAGCTCAATAAACTTCCCTCTATCCGAAAGTTCGCTTAAGCAAAACATAGCTATTCCTCATGCCGAACAAGAGTGTCCCCCTCTGTCCTTTCTTTTTCCCTAAATACAACTCTAATCACCTTCCAAGTGCCAAGGGTCCATCTCACAAATCAGGAGGCGAGCTCAACCCGTCTCTAAAATTTTGTAACAGTTGTCAAAACGACATGAGAGTCGCAGCAGAAAACACTTGTCAAGCAGAGGACCAATTAAACAAATTCGTATACCCCATTCAAAATCTTCCCCAATGTTTGGTGGTGGTGGAGATTTCCATTTCTCCAAGCAGGTGACAAATGTAAAAATTAATTACTTAAGTTCGGTTTTCTTCTAAAAGAGAGGCCGACAGAAAGCTCTGAAAAGTTGATTGTAACCTCTCCTCACACGATCACTAATCGTGTAATTACTCCTCCACTCAGAGTAGTATTTGAGCGAGTCACCTCTGAACTGTCATGGTGTTTTTAAATGGAAGAAATATATATATAATTCTTGTATATGAGTATCTAAGATTTTTAAATCTATATTATATATACATTTTCCAAAAAGATTTCACTCTTCTTTCTTAATATTTAATACAACATATTTATTAGATAATTATCCTAAAAAGAGCTATGCCCTTTTGCTTTATCTCTTTTAAGCCTTCATGTATTAACTTAATACTAATCATTTAAAAGGTGGCCTTTCCCTTTCCATAATGTATATATATATATATATAATATTATATATATATATGTTTATTAATAACTTCACATCTCATAGTGTGACTTATATCTAAACATAATAATTTATAAGCTTAAGTGTTACTAAAATAAGTTAAGCTTATCAACACATATTAACCCTACTTAGGTGGATTTATTTAGGAATTTTAGAATGATCTCCACTATCTTCTCAGTGTCAAAGGTCTACGATTTAGAACATGACTCTTATGGCTCCCTAGCCATCTTACCTTTCTTCTCGTAGGTTTTAGTTACTTATTGTTTAATCACATTATCGTACTAAATCTCCTAAGCTTCAAATAAGACTTAAAAACATGACACTAGCGCGAGGTCCACTGGTGGGGCCTTGGCCTTGAGCTCCTCACCAGGGCCATTTACATATTTACAAATAAATTTATAACAATAGTGATAGTAATAATTATAATGAGGGTCGAATTTGAGGGATGTTACAATCTACATAGCTTGACTTTCACTAAACTTGTTGAAAAACGAATTCAACTTATTCTAGATGTCATAGGACAATCGATCCAGCTTGTGTGAAAGGGAATCTCTCTCAAAATGTAGGTCATAATGACACCAACAACCTCATCCTTCTTCTGATTGATGATAAAATTAGCGTCAAAATCCATTGGATCTACATTGGAGACCTTCATATATTGCCATAGTCCCTTGCTCTTCAATAGGGTCTTCATATCTGGCACATAGATTGCATAATTATTTCCATTTAGAAAAACATGTTTTATCTTGGAAGTCATCCTTCTAATCAAGCATATGTGATCTAAGTTCAAGAAGAGGTATCGATAGACAAATCTTCACCTCGGAGTCAATCAACTTTGGATCTAATTCTACACGATTCCTAGACAGTAAGCTAGGTCAAAACCAATAGCTTCGATACCATGTTGGAGAACCTATTCACCTTGAACCATAGAACATAAAAGAAACTATCAAAAGGGAACAATATTCCGAGAAAAGAGGTGGTTTATAAAGACAACGTTACAACACTTAAGCACAACGAATTATGATTAGAACATCATAATGCATTATCACAAAGGATACAATATGATATAAATCATATGAACACAACCCATAGGCTCGTTCTTTTATAGTCTCCAGATCTAATGAATTCCCTCAAAGTGAGGAAAATTTGGTCCACATATAGGGGTTGTTGGTTCTAACCATTTCCAAAAAATTCACAACGTCCCATAGTTTAGTTGGATCTTGTATTTGGGCTAACCATGACCTCGTCGACCATTGATTCGAGCCTTTGAATCTCCCAGTCGATCCACTAGTTGACTGTTTCCCATTGATTGATTGTCTCCAAAAGATCCAGGAGTGTGATGAACCTTTAGAAACTTAGGTTCCAACACCTAAGATGCTCTTCTTCTCTCGACTTAGTCAACTTACAATATCACTTATAGTTCCCAACCTTACCGCATCGCCAACATATTCTCGTCGTTACACTAGGAGCTTTAGACGTAGTTTTATATCCACCCCTCAAATTTTGTCTTCTACCGTAGGTTTCTCCTTTTCCTCTGTCTATTCTTATCTACCTCTTACCATCAAGGCATCGTGGGTTGAACCTTACATGTTCTTTCATCTCAACTCTTCCTATAACATATATGCAATCACTTTATCGATCTTAAATGTGGTATTATTGTTTCCAATAGGAACGACCAAGATATCCCAGGAGTCTAGTAAGGACACAATGGACTGGTACATTTATGCTCCTCAGTGATTTTAATATCCATGGACAACAACTAACTAATCATAGTGATGAAGGAATTCATGTGATTTGTAATTGAGTCTCCCTCACTCATTCTTAGAAGGTATAACTTCTTTCGAAGAAACAACTTGTTAACCAGATATTTTGACTAGTACAAGTTCTCCAAATTTTCCCATAGATTCTTTGCAGTTTCTTCTTTTTAGATACTCAACAATACCAAATATGCTAAACAAAGTCATATTGTACTCCTTTCTTTCCTATCAATTTTATGCAAATATTTAGATGACATACCTGCTAGAGTTGTACCAGGGCTAATAGCACCCCATTGCTTTCGATATATAAGGAGATCCTCTATTTTAAGATTCCAAAGTTCAAAATTCTTCCCATTAAAATTTTAAATTTCTATCCTCGACATGTTTTCCATTCTAAATATGAATCAACATTTCCAAAAACTTCGACTAAAACTGGTATTCACCAAATCCAAGACTGATCCAAACCCTCAACAACAAAGGCATCCTTGTAAAGCCAAAAGTAACCCTGATACCAACTATTGGGTTCTAATACCTATTACAATGAGTATGCATATTGATTCATATAGTTAAGCACAATTAAACATTAAGCAATGGAATGCAATGCATCAACAAAATACACAGAGATTACCCTAGCTTATTTATATATTCAACACATACACTAGCTTGTAGTACCCAAGTTAGTTACAACTAACTACTCATTAATGGCAATCCATAACTTCCTAACAACTTTCAATTATTATTTTACAATTGAATTAACTTAATTAACCTTCTATTTATTGTTAGTCATTCTAATATTCGTTAACTTCTCATTGACCAGTCATTGTCTTTGACCAAACAACTATTCCGGTCGGCCAGTCGACCAGACTTCCACTGTTTATCGACCTCAGACTCTAGTTGACTTGTAGACTAGTCGAATATCAACTTAGATTGTCGATTTCATGCAAATAATATAACATTCCCAACAACATGAATCTCATCAAATACATCCTCATGAAATTCAGAATGACAATTGAACCTTAGAATAATAAAGTTATTAATTATGGGAAACTACGCAAATTTTGGTTAGAAACCCATGTGGTTTAGCATGACTTATTCTTCAAAACATACATGGTTGTACCAATGGTAGGATCCAAAATTTATAACAACACTCTTGGATCCAAAATTTGAATTGGACTCCTCACATGCTTGGGATCATTCAATAGCCCCCTTCATGTACCTGGAGAACCACTTCATGAGCAAAATCATTCAAATTTGAATCTAGATGTTTCAAGGACTCCATTTAGCCTATAAAAGGAATCCATGGGCATGCATTTAGTAGAGATAAATCTATAGAAAATTTATGTTGCAAGAATTAGTGTGAGAGCTCATATTTCAACCCATTTCTTATCACTATTTGGAATGCCAAGGATCCCTTGTTTTCTTTCTCTAAGAAGCAATGATTTTTCTCCATTGTTCTAAGTTTGTTATCAATCATTTGTGTGGAAAAAAGAGGCCCTCCATAAGGATTTTTTTGTCTACCATTGGAGCCTTCACCTCCTAGATGACACCAATATCCTAGAAGATAGAAAAGATAAAAGAATTACACACCATGCATAGTAATGTGAGCATGGAGTACAACTGCAATATATATAAGAAATATAACTTACACAATAACTCCTTAAATAAGAGGACATCCTTCTCCAATTACCCCAAGACATTCACATAATCCTTTCACTTGTTCTCAACAATGAATAGATTACCCCTATATATACCTATTCACTCATTGCACATGTGGTCTGGTCATTAGGTCCCTTCATTAGGGTTGACCACTATTATATATATATTTACGTCAATACATATACGTTTAGCCCCATATTGCCCCATATATTCCCCCATTGGGGTCATATCATGTACCTTTAACCCCATATATGCCCCCTTGGGTCATATCATAGTACCCTTTTTGAAAATATTTGTCCTCAAAGCTTTGTGGTTTATGTCTTTACATGTGATGGCACCAAGTAATAGGATTTCCTTATATTATTGCTTTCTTATTTCCACTGAAGATGATCCATCCATCCAAATTTGATTCTTTTTGGTATCAATCCTTGATAGATAGTTTTTGCATAATTTTGATTCCATGTGTTGTGATTATGAGTTCTCGAATTTGTTGTAGTTTCCGGTCTTTGATAATATCTTGTTGAATAATAGTTTGTTGGTTCTTTATTCCATGAAAATTGTTGAGTATTCCATCTTCTTCCTTGATAGTGTTGTTGTATCTCTTTTGTCCTTTTTTGGAATCTTTCTTGGTAATGAGGATGTAATTATGGTTTCAAAATTGATGGTTTCTCTTCCTTCTACACATACATGTCAATAGTCTTGTTTCGAGTGACAATTACATCCTATATGGTTTGTGCTTGGTATTTGATCACTCTCGCTTTTGATGCAATACCTTCATATTTGTCATGTACATCTTCAAGTTGGAGCTCAAATTCTTCAAGTATTTTCTGCCGTCCTTGTAGAAT
This sequence comes from Larix kaempferi, assembly GCA_027924585.1. Lineage (NCBI taxonomy): Eukaryota > Viridiplantae > Streptophyta > Pinopsida > Pinales > Pinaceae > Larix > Larix kaempferi. The sequence continues at coordinate 1,252,246 of BSBM01000035.1, forward strand.
ATTTTCTTCCTTCTCCTTTTGAAGCTGCAATGTGATGTTATTCATCAATTTATAATGTCCTTCTTCAATTTTGGATTATAATTATCCTTTTACATCATCTGTATTTAGAGCTTCTTCGACATTCTTGCGAATTTCCTTTTCTGGTGTATTGGTAGTTTCCTCATCTAAGATCCTTGCTTTTTCATGATTTTTACCATGATTATTTTCTTCCTTCAATATATTGAATTCATCCAACAACTTTTTATTATGATTTCTTTATATACATATTTCTTCATCCTTATTTTTCAATTATTTCATTGGCTCGTCCTTTTGCCATTTTTCATTTTCTATTCTTTTTCTTATTTGATTTATCAACCTCCTTAACAAGTGATTCATTAAGGGATTGTATCTTGGATAAATCCTCACATTTATTCTTGAGTTACTTATTTTCTTCTTTTAATCCATCCCTTATTTTATTTATCTCTTTCATGTTTGAGTCTTCAATCCATTGTTTTGAGAAGAGTTCTTCAAATTCTTCCCATGTAGCATTTAGTCTAGTATTACGATCAATAATCCTCCACCACTCCAAATATTCATCATAATATAAAGTACGTGTAAACCAAGGATCATGAAATTTTTACTTTATCCTCCTCACCCATTCCATAGAATCAATTCTGTCTTTATCTTCATCTCCACTAAATTTAGGTATTTCCATTTTTGTCATTTTTCTTAATTGAGGTTCAAACAAAACTATCAAAATCCAACCTCAATATATTGAAAGTAGTGTCATATATTGATCATATGATTTTCCAACATATTCTCCCATGTTTCCTCTTTCCAATGGCTTTTGAATCACCTAAGTCGGACCTTCCAGTCAAAATTTATGCTAATTTCAAAATAACATACCTTTGAAACCTTGATTTGGAGACTGTTTTAATGTACGACCTTCCAACTATGGTATATTTGTAATTTTGGCCCCTATGGATTTAAAAAATCATCTTCTAGTATTTTTATCTATCTTCTATTCAATTCCATGGGTTTGAATTAATTTTGATGTGCCAATAAAAAGTTATGGCAAGTTTCCCAACGCTTGTTATTTTTGGCCCTTTCAGGAGAGCAAAAGTGTATGGCCTACCACATGTATAATTTTAAGTATATGATTATGAAATATATACCAAAGATACTATGGTTCGTCTTATTTTTGATGCAATAGGTATCATTCAATTTTGATCTAGATTACTCCAGATATAAGAAATTTTCCTAGAACACTTGTATGAGATTAGTTTTTGGGCTAGTAAAAAAACCCAACTTCCACTAGTTATAAATCCTAACTTGTAATGAGTCAAGATTTGAAACTTGTACCACATATAGCATGGTATTTCCTCTCCAGTCCATCTTATTTTGGTGTGTTAAATGTCCTAAATATATTATAGAAAAAATTCCAATATGACTAGTTTTGGAAGCATCCAAGCTCTGATACCAAATGTTATGTACCAATATCCTAAAAGATATAAAATATAAAAGAAGTACACACCATGTACAATATGTGAACGTGGAGAACAAATCCAATATATATAAGAAATATAAGTTACATAATAAATCCTTAAATGATCCCTCTCCAATTATGCTAAGACATTCACATAATCCTTTCACATGTTCTCAACAATGAATACATTACACCTATATATACCTATTCCCTTATTGCACATTTGGTCCCGTCATTAGGTCCATTCATTAAGGTCAACCACTGTTATATATACATTTACATCAATACATATACATTTATCCCCATATGGCCCCATATATTCCCCCATTGGGGTCATATCATGTACCTTTAACCCCATATATGACACCCCTTGGGTCATATATGGAAATGGTTGCAATTCCCGAGGAGTCTTCTTCGTCTCACCCTTGTTCCTTTGGAAAGTGTGACATTCTATTACAAAATTAAGGATACAATTTTTCATTTCATCCCATAAGAAGGAGTGCCTAGAATGTGAATAAGCTTTTTGAAATCTTGAGTGATTAGTGAGAGGAGATGAATGCAATTATATTAATATTGTATACTTTAAAGAAAAGTTAGGTACAAAAAATGTGACCTTTATACCACAATGTATCTTGTTTCCAAGTGTAATCCCAAGGGGGGGTAGGGATCTTCCTAAATTCACTTGATGGCCTAATATGCAATAGTATTTGTTATCCATTCTTGTGTTGCTTCCTCTAGTTAACCATTCAAGCACTAGAGAGGATAAGGCAAAGAGGGATCCCCCTTCCTCATGTTTCCTTGACAATGCATATGTCGTAACATTGTATTTTCCCTTTTTGTATATCATCTCATAATAATATCTAAGCATCTTGATGACCCATTTATGCTACTCTAGGGATGACAATCTATGTTCCAAAAAATATTTTAGGTTGTGATGACCTGTCTTGATATGGAAGCATTTCCCTATGACATACAATCGCCTTGTGTCAAATCCATGTAGGATAGAAATCATTTATTTCTCATAGGTATAATTTTCCATATTCCCGTAACACAAATGCTTACTAGTGAATTCTAAGGGTCTTCCATCTTGCATTAATAATACACCTACATATTTTCCAGAAGCATCACATTCCAATACATTTTTTTTAGTAAAATCAAGCATGTCTAAGACTGGCGTGGTGCACACGGCTTACTTTAAACCTAATAATTCTTATTCTTCCACTTTATTCAATGGAAATGAATTTTTCTTGAGAAGGGTTGTCAATGGGGCTAGAATTTTACCATAGTTCTTCACAAACTTCCTATAGTATCCCGCAAGGCCTAAAAACCCATGCAATATCTTCAAGGGTTTAGGGCGAGGAAATTCTTTCATTGCAACACTCTTCTTGGCATCCAAATGAACCCATATTGTCCCACAATGTGGCCAAAGTATTCAACCAATGAGATACCAAAAGCACATTTGGAGAATTTAATGATCAACTTGTAAAATCTCTATGAAACAAAGACAATAGTTACTAGAGATGCATGCGGAAAATAATATGTCAAAACATTGATGCAAAAGGTTTGCAGTTGTTCATGCATTATCATAAAATTAGAAGATTAATTACAATGTGTAACAATGGATACAATAATCCAAGCAATTCGAATTCCAGAGAGGTCATTCGATATGAATGCATGAGAGTGGCTTACTTGGAATTTAACACCACTAGACACATCAGTTAACCACTTAACTACTATGAAACTGACTCTGAAACTCTCTAAATGAGTCTAACTGAATCCAGAACTCAATTGAATGCCCAAAAATAGGGGAGGGCTCCTTTCTGTCTGTAGTTTACTGAATTTTAGGTGAAAATAACACCAAATGAAGTCAACCAGTGTAGTAGGGTGCCTTCTAGTCTCCAGTTGGCTGAATAAACTAGTAAATGCTATAAGTTGGACTGAGTGGGGTGCATTAGGCATGCAAATCACTCCATGAATGATGGAGGAGGCCCAGTTAACTGATAATGATGGCCCAGTTATATCCTTGAATGTAGGAGGTGGCCCAATTTACTAAAATTGTGATATACTGATGATGTAAGCACATGATTTAGTTAGAATACTTAAGATAAGTGGAAAATTAAGCTATGAAGCTCAAATAAATTATGTGTGGTTGTAAAATGCTCCAACACCCCCCCTTAAGCTAATCTCACTTGGAGGAGTAAATAAAAATAATAAAAGGGCTGGAAACAAAGGCCATAGGTCACCCAATACATAAATAATCCAAATAAAGAACAATCCATGAACCAAGGAAATGGAGAAAATCTCATGGGAACCCCCCCTCAAATTGGACTGAAACACACCAAAAGATTAATTGCTCCAAACTCAAGTAGGTGTGATGCTTGATCATATCTTTGGAGGTATCTTACTCTTGGGAAGAAGTGGATCATGCTCCAAAAACATGTTCTTGTATTCTCCTTCAGTGGATGCAAGCGAATATGGAGACTTTCTTAACTTGCTCTTCAGACTGAACATGGTGAGAACAAATCCAAAAATAGGAGGATCATAATGGAACCTGTAATTCGAACCAACTAAGGTAGTAGCATCTCCAATCAGATCTAATTGCTCTTGAAACTTGAACTTCTGATCAGTGGAATTTAAATAAACTCCAAGAATTAATAGATGGTTTCTTGTGATCTCCTTTGAACAAATAGGGTGAGATCAAAACCAAAATCACCAAAATGTTAATGACTTGAACCCAAGCGAATGGTAGTGTCCTCCATCTTCAATGAAACTTTGGGAACATGTGCCAATGATCGAACAAAAGTACATAGGAAGCATGTGATCAAGGAGGGAAAATGCATCACCTCCAAACTCTGATTTAACCTCCAAAAAATTCAATAGATCATCATTCTGCACACCAACAAACACATGTGAAAGAGAGGATTCAAGAACCTCTTCAGATTCTAGAGTATGAGCTGGCTTATCTTGCTCATAATTCGAAATAGAAGAAATTGAGAAAATGAGTGTTGAAACTGCAGCTTCTTCTTCAACTTGAACAACTTCATCATGATATATGATTGAGGCTGAGACATAATTAGAGAGAACACTTAAGGAGGTATCACTGGGATTGTTCTCCAAATAATTTGCACCAATCTCTTCATTCTTCTTTCCAAATGCTTTGTCCAGTTGGGCCCATAGATCACTTGGATTTTCAGCAGTTTCCTTGAGGTAGCGCATACTAGGAGACATAGCAATACACATTTCTCCAAAGGCTCTATCTATTAAATTTTCAGAATTTACTTCAATCTGATCTAGGATCTTAACTGAGAGAACAACATGTACAACATATCTACAGCATATCAATCATGGAGACAATAATGCAAGCACACAAGAGACACAAAGATTTACTTGGGGAAAACCATAAAGGTGAAAAACCCCAATAACTTCCTCAGAGATAGATAGAGCAATGATACAACCAACCATGAGAGATAGACATAACCTAGCAGCAGATCCTCCTCCTCCATAAGTCCTCCACTCCTCCTTGAGTGCATGAGTGAGAAGTGAGTGAGCAAATAGAGTGCCTCCCGCACTCTATTTATACTTGACTTGACTTGCCTTTTACCTAACTCATGTAGGCTCGAACTTAACCACATAATATAATGCTGATTGGGCCGACCCCCAATAGGGTGGTCTAATAACCCTTTGACCCACATGGCTGACCCCCAATAGGGTGGTCTAATAACCCTTCGACCCACATGGCTTTTACAAGGCCGACCCCAACAAGGTGGTCTAATAACCCATCAAGTATAAGTTACGACACTTACAATATAAATGACGACACTTTCGTATAGAGGAATAATAACATCTCTATAGGAATACAATATACATATATATGTGAAATACATTCCAAAGTTACATATACATCAACACTCCCTCTTAACTAGGAAGGTATTTCTCAGCACAGTTCTTCTAGCACAAGTCATCTTCTCTGGATCATCGTCATTGGATAATCATCATCATCGTCACTGCTGCTGCTATCTCAATCAATCTCTAAATCTACTCGTCATAGGAAGTTCTACAGAGCCAGTCCTTTTTCATACTGGATGTAGGCCCACCAGCTACAGGTCTTCGTCATCACTGGCCATACTGTGGAATCCTCAGGACTTATTACGTGTGTCACAAAACCTCAAAAGAGCATCCCAGGATGTTACGGGTACACAACTCCGACCTGTAGGATCTCCCATGGCGCTATTACATGTGACCCCACCACAAAACCTCGAAAGAGCATCTCAGGATGTTACGGGTACACAACTCCGACCTAAAATCTCCCAGGGCACAAATTACATGTGGTCCACCACAAAACCTAGCAAGAGCATCTTAGGATGTTACGGGTACACAACTCCGACCTGAAATCTCCCAGGGCACAAATTACATGTGGTCATGGCAAAACCTCGCAAGAGCATCTCAGGATGTTACGGGTACACAACTTCGACCTGAAATCTCCCAGGGCCCAAATTACATGCCATAGGACAAAACCTCGCAAGAGCATCTCAGGATGTTACGGGTACACAACTCCGACCTGAGATCTCCCAGGGCACAAATTACATGTCCTCCCAAAGCAATGTCTCGAAAGAGCATCCCAGGCTGTTACGGGTACACAACTCCGACCTATAGGATCTCCCAGACATGCTCATCTGCACAACCTGATCCACGGCCATAGAGTATCAACCTGATACTCACCATACATCAACCTGATGTACACATGATCATCCTGATCATCATCACTGCAACGTCCTGCTGCATGTCATCTGGAGCAACATCCTGAAGCTCATCATCCATGATCATCCTGATCATCATTGCAACATCCTGCTGCATGTCATCTGGAGCAACATCCTGAAGCTCATCATCCATGATCATCCTGATCATCAATGCAACATCCTGCTGCATGTCATCTGGAGCAACATCCTGAAGCTCATCATCCATGATCATCCTGATCATCAATGCAACATCCTGCTGCATGTCATCTGGAGCAACATCCTGAAGCTCATCATCCATGATCATCCTGATCATCAATGCATCTACCTGATGCATACCAAGTATCTATCTGATACATATCATCATACATGATCCTCCTGATCATACAATGTATCCACCTGATACATATACAGATACATGGTCCAAGCATCCAACATGATGCATATACAAAATACATACACATGATCCAACTGATCATATCCAGCATCCAACATGATGCATACCTATAAATGATCCAACTGATCATATCCAGCATCCAACATGATGCGTACCTATAAATGATCCAACTGATCATATCCAGCATCCAACATGATGCGTACATACATACATAAAAATGATCCAACTGATCATATCCAAGCAGAAACCAGAACATCATCTTGATGCTCATCATCCAGCGCTTACATCCACAGCCATGTGAAGGATCCTTCTTCCAACATGCTTGGAATGGCTTCAGCAAAAGTGTCCATCACTTCTTCCTCGAAGTGTCCTCGATTTGAAGAACGTCAAGCCTCTCTCTGAAGTACTCGAACTTCACTCTGGCTAGTGGCTTCGTCAGCACATCTGCAATCTGCTTGTCCGTCGCAACATACAGGAGCTTCATAGCTCCTCTCTGCACCATATCCCTGATATAGTGATATTTGATCTCTATGTGTTTCGACCTGTCATGAAACACTGGGTTCTCGGACAACTTTACACAACTCTGGTTATCACAGAAGATACCAGTAGCCTCCAACGGGAGATCAAATAGCTCAGACAGTAGCTTCCGTAGCCATACTGCCTCACAACTAGATGAACAGGCTGCAACATACTCTGCCTCAGCTGTACTCAGTGCTACAGCGGACTGCTTCCTTCTAAACCAAGAGATCAAACCTGATCCCGTACTGAAGCAACACCCAGATGTGCTCTTCCTATCTGCAGCACTGCCAGCCCAATCTGAATCAACATAACCCTGTAGGTTAAAATTTTGATCCACCTCATACCTGAGCCCATAATCCACTGTACCCTTCAGGTACCTCAGAACATGCTTTACAACAACCAGGTGAACACGCCTCGGATCTGTCAGGAACTGAATCAATGTGTTTACAGCAAAGCAAATATATGGTCTCGTGTTCGTCAAGTACATCAAGGACCCAATCATCTGACGATGCATAGAGACATCAGCCGGCTCAGATGAAGCATCGCATAGAAGCTTCAGATTTGATGCCATAGGAGTGGCCATGGCCTTGCAATCCATCATCCCGAACCTCTTCAGGATCTCTACTGCATACTTCCCTTGTCCGAGGAAGATTCCATCTACAATCTGCCACACCTCCATGCCAAAAACAAATAGTGCATCATCCCCAAGTTTCTTCATCTCGAACTCGGCAGCAAGCTTCTGCTGTGTGTAGGCAATCAATCTATCTTCACCTGTAACAAACATGTTATCCACATACAAAAGTAGTATCACTGGATTGCCTTCCTCAACCTTGTAGAAAAGGTTGGAACCCGCTTAACTCTTGGTAAAGACCAAACTGGATAGAAAGCTATCTATCCTACCATACCAAGTTCTGCACACATATATGACTACACCATGCTGTCTTGAAATCCATCTGGTGCATCTTCTATTTCATCACTTTTATATTTCTTAATGCTTCCATCTGCAACGTGCTTGATATGATAGTTCCATTTGGAAGTCATAACAAACTTCCCTTCACGTCTTGGGACTACATCCCAAACATCATTCTTCATGATCGATGGATCATGGCATTCTATTTCTTCATCCCAGATCCTGGGAACTTCAATATCTTCAATAAATATCTTTGTTGCTGGAACAAATGTTGTAGTCCTTTTGTAGGTGAAGATATGCGGTCTTTCCTACAAAACAGGTTAAATTGCATGTTTAGAAACATCTCATAGTTTTCAGAACAAATTCTTACACATAAAGAAATATGTCATACAGTCATGCAATTATCTTAGCCAATGCTTCAATACAACATTTATCCATATCCCGTAACTTTCTAGATGCCTTCCAATCTCTACCAGAACATTGTTAAGAGTGTGCACAACTCCCAACATGTCAGCAAAGAGGTTTCATTCTAGATAAGTAGCAATGGAATGTTGTACAGTGCCATAGGCCACTTACCCATGTATATTAGTAGTATACTGTTCATCAATGCAACTATTCTAATATGCATAATACACAACCTAATTCTAGGAACATCAGTATATACATTATTGAACAGTATTATTTAAACAAACAAATATGCAAGAAATGATGATTAAAATACTTATCTTTCTTTGTTTGTTGGGTGGACTCCCTCTGAGTCTTTGCTTACTTGCAGGAGCTATTGGAGTTCTAATCTGAAGTAGCTTCTTCTACACCTTTCTGTTGTGGAATGTAGAAAGATGGTCAACTCCCTCTGAATATATGCATCCTTGCAGAAACTACTGAAGTGTGCTCTTTTTATTTCTTGCAGGAACAACTGGAGTGTGCTCCTTTGCTTTCTTGCAGGAACAACTGGAGTGTGCTCCTTTGCTTTCTTGCAGGAGCAACTGAAGTGTGCTCCCTCTTGATCTTTGCTTCCTGAATTACCTATTCTTGAACTCATATTCATCCTTGGTCCCTATGCATGCTTATTAGTATCATGATTGTGTTATCCTTGTGATTTCATATAAAATCATACATTCATTAGTATACTATTAAAACACAATAATTTCAAGCATGTATAGTCATGATCATTTCAAACAGAATAATAAGCATTAGCATTCAAGGTTTATGTGGGATTCTTATGGTTAGTCAAATCATAAGAAGCATAACATGTCTAAACCTCTATGACTCTTTAGGTTAGTTGAATCATCAATCAAGATAAGAGATATAATATGCATAAAACCTATGATTATTCAAACCTATACCTTAATGATTCTTCTGGTTAGTCATATCATCAATTATGGTAAGAAACATAATATGCATACAACCATGATTATTCAAACCTATGATGTCATGAGTAATCATCATCAACAACACAACAGTATTAGATCCTAACACAAGGTAGGATTCTATCTTGATATAGGAAAAACATACCTGGATTAGCATGCTAGCTAGTTATGTCTAACATACTCACATGATGTCTTTTGTTTCTCTTCAGTGACTTGTGTTAGTAACCTGCATGTCTCATAAGTTAACCATTGCAAAAACAAGTTATACATACCTCGTAAATGGATCTTCTATGAGATCCATGATAATGGATGAATCTTTGTCCTCATGTTATCATGACCATATGTTCTTGGACCAGAACATGATTTGTCTTTCTTGGTGTACATTTCATGTTAGTAGACAACATAAACCTCATACAACACCATAATGTATTAGTACAATCATAAGTGTCAACACCCTAATCAATGAATATTTTCTATTGTACATTCATAGTTTTATTAAGGTGATATGACAAGTCTAAAATCAAGATTGTACTAACCGTAATAACATGAAGACAAACATACCATAAACTTAATCATGAACAAATCTCAAAACATACCTCGATGAGTCATACCTGTCGAGATCGCTTGTAATCTTCTTATGTAAGGCCTTAGCCTCATCTCCCTCTGAAACAGGAACTTCTTCACTTATGCAGGTGACCAATCCATCTTCTTCTAGGATTAACCCAATCCACTTGATTTGCAAGAACTGGACCTGGAGCTGGATATGGGTTTGTCAGAGAAACCCCAAAAATTCAAACTTCTGAAAGGATAGAAATATGCACCTTGATGAGCTGATCAAGCTGGTATATTCAGAATTTGAAAACTGCAAAGTTTCACTCCTCAATTTTTCCTTTGAGACTTCTGGATTCGCTGGACGTGACCCTGAACTGGGGTTTGATGAAGCCCACTCTTCTTCCCAATCAAAAGGTTTGATCCAAATCTCTAAGCTTCTATTTTTCTGAGGAGCTTCCAGCCATGGTCACAGATTTCAAAAATTCCCATTTTTATAGAAGCCCTAATTTTCCACTTTTCTGATCAAAGTCCCGAACTAGGGTTTGATCAAGCCCGGCCTACTGCCCAACCAAAAATTCTGATCTTGGTCTCTAAATTTCTATTTTGATGAGTAGCATCCAGCCGTGGTCTGCGATTACAAAAATTCCAACTTTCTCCAAAGCCCTAAATTCCGGAAGCCATGAATGAAGGTACTCAAAAATAATTCTGTTTTGACAGAAATATGTACCTGATTGTTTCTGGTGTAACTCTGAACCTTTTGATCCACAGGGTCTGAAAAAGTTTTTTGAGATAGCCTGACCTGTTATCTTTCCATCCCAATAGGTCTAACCTCAATTGGAATCTCTGAGAGAGAGTTATGCCAAGTGTCACAACGTGGTCTGTTTTGGGATAATACAGGAGAGCGAACTTGTACGGCGTGCCACGTGTCACTGTTTGAACTTCGGCCTCTGAAAAAGTTTTCTGAGATATCTCGGCCTGTTATCTTTCCATCCTAATAGATATGACCTCAATTGGACTCTCTGAGAGATAGTTATTCCATGTGTCGCAAGATGACCTGTTTATGGGATCATACAGGAGAGCGAACTTGTACGGTGTGCCACGTGTCACTGGTTCAACTTCGGCCTTTGAAAAAGTTTTTTGAGATAGTACAGTCTATTTAATACCTGAAAATTTTTACGAAATTTCATTTGGAGCTTCCTAGCCCAGGTTATGACCTTTTTCCCAAGGTCACCTGATTTTGACTCAGATTTGGAAGAGGCAGAAACCCTATATTGTACAGATCATAAATCACAAAGTACAACGAATTAGAGGTTGTCCTTTGGACACAAGCTACATGGGGATCTTAGCTTCGTCCTGTAACAATTTCAGATCCGAAAAATTCGCCAAAACGGATTTATAGTGAAAGTTCTATGATGACTGGTTTTTGCTATATCAAGCCCTAGCATCGTAAGTGCAACAAGTGTCATACATGCCATATCATGCCTTCTTTTAGGCTAGCTCTGATACCATGTTAAGTTTTCAGAATTTACTTCAATCTGATCTAGGATCTTAACTGAGAGAACAACATGTACATCATATCTACAGCATATCAATCATGGAGACAATAATGCAAGCACACAAGAGACACAAAGATTTACTTGGGGAAAACCATAAAGGTGAAAAACCCCAATAACTTCCTCAGAGATAGATAGAGCAATGATACAACCAACCATGAGAGATAGACATAACCTAGCAGCAGATCCTCCTCCTCCATAAGTGCTCGACTCCTCCTTGAGTGCATGAGTGAGAAGTGAGTGAGCAAATAGAGTGCCTCCCGCACTCTATTTATACTTGACTTGACTTGCCTTTTACCTAACTCATGTAGGCTCGAACTTAACCACATAATATAATGCTGATTGGGCCGACCCCCAATAGGGTGGTCTAATAACCCTTTGACCCACATGGCTGACCCCCAATAGGGTGGTCTAATAACCCTTCGACCCACATGGCTTATACAAGGCCGACCCCAACAAGGTGGTCTAATAACCCATCAAGTATAAGTTACGACACTTACAATATAAATGACGACACTTTCGTATAGAGGAATAATAACATCTCTATAGGAATACAATATACATATATATGTGAAATACATTCCGAAGTTACATATACATCAACACTATCACAGTCAATTAGCCGATCATTATCCTCTTCTTAGGAATCAAAATCTTTCATAACACCAATACACATATCAAAAAGATCCTGCCTCTTCAGATATGCTATCATCTTTGGTTTCTACTCATCATAGTTGAATGGAGAGAGAGGAGGATTTTTTTTTCAGATTCATCAAAGATGTTGTAATATTTTTGAGAGAAACCTGCAGTCACAAACACCAAACAATATTTAGGTCGAAAACTTGCACTTTTCAAGTTGCATCACACCCGGCATAGACTATCAAGCAAGCTTGAAAAGTCAGATGCACAATATCCATGAATTATGTGGAAAACATTCAGCTTTTGGTGCAAAGTTGGAATATTTTTTGAGCAATCTTGCTCAAGCTTCATATGTGTTCTAGGTGTAGAAAACACTGGTGCAGAAACACTATTGCAGAAGTGCATAAGTGTACACCTATAGAAACACTAGTGCATAAAGCTTCATTAGTAAAAAATTGTAGAAAGGTTTCCTTGTCCTGCCATGGCTCCGATACCATGTAAAATCTAAGCACAACGGATCTATGAAACAAAGACAATAGTTACTAGAGATGCATGCAAAAAATAATATGTCAAAACACTGATGCAAAAGGTTTGCAATAGTTCATGCATTATCATAAAATCAAAAGATTGATTACAATGTGTAACAATTGTTGAAATATTGTAACTTCGAAGAATATTCTATTGTATTTTATTATTGTAATTTATTCGGAGATGTTTTATTCCTCCGTCGGGATGTTATTATTACATTTGGTCATGTAAAGTCATTGAGGTAAATCCTCCCTTGTATGTCGGGGAAATAGATCCCCCTAGAGTAAAATGTAATGGGGTTTTTAAGTACCTTAGAGGAGTTGGCCCAGTCAACATTAGTTGAGTGGTAACTTTAGTTGAGGCCAACATGTCAATTTGTAAAATTAAAGTAGAAGTGAATGTATAAATAGAGAGCTAGGATCTCTCATTTATTCATTCATTCACACACACACACTTGTGTAATTCACATAGGAGAGAGAGAGAGAGAGAGAGAGAGAGAGAGAGATCTGCAAGGAGAATGATCACTTGTTTTGGGTTTTGTCTTTGTACTTTTGATCATCTATATTGAGGAAGTTTTGCTGGGTTTTATTCCCCTAGAGGGTTTCCCGGGATAAATCTGCGTCTCTTGTGTTTATGCTGTGATTGTGTTTCTTTCAGTGATCCTGTATATGCTATTGTTGTGAAATTGAATTGAATATTGATGTTATCTATCTTAGCATATTGAATCTTAACATGGTATCAGATCTAGCCTGGAAGAAGGCAATGTATGGAATTTACGACACTTGTTTCACTTGCGACAATTTGAAAGCTAGGGATTTGTATAGAAAAAAATAGTCATCATGGAACTTTCTATATAAATATGTTTTTGTGAGGGTTCAGGATCTGAAACTTCTACAGGACTAATATCAGACATATATGTACCTTGTGTCAAAAAATCAGCCCCATGTTCATTGTACTTTGTGAGATATGATCCGTACAAGTTAGGGTTTCTGCCTCTTCTAGAATTCATCCCTAAACATGTGACCTAGGAAAAAAAAATCATATCTCAGGCTAGGAAGCTCCAAATGGAATTATGTAAAATGTGACAGTTAGGGAACGGAATGCAGTTTCACAAGTCTGAATATCAGAGGCTGAAGTTGAAACAGTGACACGTGGAACGCCGTACAAGTTCACTATGCTGTTTCATCCCATAAACAGGTCATGTTGGGAAAATTATAATATATCTCTCATGGAGAATCCAATGAAGCTCAAATATATGGGGTTGGAAATATCTTAGGTCAGGATACCACAGGATGAATTTTCAGACCCCGAGAATCCGAAATTTCAGAGATACACCAGAAACAATACGGCACATCTGAAATGGCTCAACGGAGGAAATCAAAGAAGAGAAGGAAGAAGTTCTCACTTAGGGTTTTTAGTTTTTTAGGTATGGAAGGACCTGATACAATGTTGGAGACACCTGATGAAACATTGGAAACTTTGAAAATGGATTTGGAATCCCTTCATCATAGATATTAATCTTCCATCAAAATGTTGCGGGTGTAAGGAGATTGAAAATTAGGGTTTCCGGGTTCTACAAGTAAGAAGAAACCCTAGCAAAGTTGGGAGACTCATAGGGCAGCAATGAAGGAGGTTTAAATGGAACTAGTATTCTATCATAATATCACCATGAATCTATATAATATGTTTACAAGTGATCTACCTTGGATGATTAGGGTTTAACCCTTATAGAGAAGACTACAAGCAATCTTGACATGTATGACTTGAGGAGATGCAGGTATGTTTTGAAATCTATTTTATTTATCTAATGATTAAGTTCATGATATGTTTGTCTATTTATGTTATTACAATCATGATTAATTCTTAGACTTGTCTGATCACCTTAGTAAAAGTATGAATGCATGTGAATGATATAAGACATCCATTGATTAGGGTTATGACACTTATGATTGTACTAATGCACTTGTGGTGTTGTATGAGGATGATGTTGTTTGCTAACATGAAAGGTACATGAAGAATGGCAAATCAAGTTCTAGATCAAGAATATATGACCATGATGACATGAAGACAAAGACTCATCCATAGTCTTTGATCACATATAATCTCTACTTACGAGTTATGTATGATTTGGTTCTACTATTCTTAACTTATGAGAGATGCAGGTTACTAGCATAAGGTCTCTAAATCATTGAAGATAACAAAGAAGATATTGTTTGGGTTTGTTAGACATAACTAGCAAGCATGCTAATCCAGGTATGTTTTCCTATATCAAGTTAGAATCCTACTTTGTGTTAGTATCTTAGATAAATATACTTCCATATGGTTGATAATTATTCCCGAAGATAGAGTTTAGCTAATCAAGGCTTTATGCATGTTGTGTTTCTTAGTTTGATTAATGATATGACAAACTAGAAAAATCCTATGGTCAAATCTAGATATGCATAAGTAAAAGACATACTCCATGAAACCTTGAATATTACTGCTTGTGATAAATTACCTGTGTATTAAATGATTATGACCGTATGTGTTTAAGATGATTTAGGATTATAATTTTGATCTTATTTAGATTATACTAATGAATGTGTGATTATGTATGAGATCTTGAGGATGACACAATGATGAAACTAGTGCAAACTTAAGGGTGCATAGTGCTACATGATAGATAAAATCTCAAAGACACAAAATAATGATACTATCATGACATGAGAGGGAGGTAATATCAAGGAAGCAAAGATCCAGAGGGAGGAAATCCCAAGGAAGCAAAGAGGCAACCCCACAAAACATAAAAAGATAAGTATTTGAATTACTTGAATCTCTAAATAGTTAATGATATTAATAGTTGTATATTTATATTCCTACAATTGGGAAATGTATCATGCACAGGGTAAGCATTCATATAGAATTGAACAGTGTACTACTGATATGCATATGATGGGTAAGTAGCCAATAGTGCTGGACACCATTCCATTGTTGCTTGTCTATAATGAAATGTGAGGAACCTGCAACAATTAATTGATAAAATGCACAATATATTAGATCACATAATATTTTTATTGATCTCGGGCCACTTCGAGGGGGAAACCTCCTTTGAGAAATCTCAATACAAATAACTTTACGGTGCCTTCATTGGCCTGAACACACACTTATATACTAAGTCTATGCCCAATACTATGGGTCAATACCATGGAACATATAATACTACGGGATGAATTACAAAGCATATGCATCCAATACTATGGGTCAATACCATGGGCTAATACAAACTATGGATCAACAAATAATACGGGATGACTTACAAAGCATATGCATCCAATCAAAGTAAAGAGAAGGGTTGACACGGGTTCCTAACATCCCCTCTCCCTTAGAAAAATATTCATCCTCAAAGCTTTAGATGTGGAAATTGATGCGGAATCTGAAGGAGTGCTTCCCTTGTAGCATCCCGGGGTTGCATTCCGTGCCACTGAATTAATAGCTCCGTGATAGATTGAGTGAGAAGATGATGCCTTTTGAGTTTCAGGGAGGATTGCTTGGAAGGCTGTAGATGTTGATGTATTTGTAACTTCAGAATGTATTTCACATATGTATATTGTATTCCTATAGAGATGTTATTATTCCTCTATACGTAAGTGTCATCATTTATATTGTAAGTGTCGTAACTTATACTTGATGGGTTATTAGACCACCTTGATGGGGATGGCCCTGTATAAGTCATGTGGGTTAAAGGGTTATTAGACCACCCTATTGGGGGTCGGCCCTGTCAGCATTATGTTATGTGGTTAAGTTGAGGCCGACCTAGTAAAGGTTATTAGGCAAGTCAAGTCAAGTATAAATAGAGTACAGGAGGCACTCTATTTGATCATTCACTTTCTCACTCATACACTCATTGGAGAGTGGCGCACTAGTGGAGGAGGAGAAGCTGTTGCTAGGAGACTATCTCTTATGCTTGGGTTGTATTATTGCTCTATCTATCTCTGAGGAAGTTATTGGGTTTTTTCACATTTATGGTTTTCCCCAAGGAAACTTTGTGTGTCTATTGTCTCTTGTGATTGCTTCTTGTGTTTGATATGCTGTACATGTTATTCTCTCAGTTAAGATCCTAGATCATATTGAATTCATGCTTAGAATCTAACATGGTATCAGAGCTAACTTGAGAAGAAGACACTATGCAATTGTGGAAGCTAGGGATTCTTGTTTTTGGGTTTCTATCCACAGATTTTGGAAAGGAAGTAGGGTAGATTGACTCTCCTCAGCAAGGCGCATCTTTTTGTCCACTCAGAATTCAATTCTGGGCACTTTTATTTTTGGCCCTAAAAATTAGGGTTTCCACACAAATAGGAATTTCTGAAATCTGAGACCATGGCTGGAAGCTCCTTGGAAAAATCAAGTTTAGAGCTTTGGGTCTAACTTTTTGGTTGGGTGAAGCTCCGGGAAAATCAAACCCTAGTTTGGGGTCCTGTCTAGTGAAGCCGAAAATTAGGGATTCTGCAAAAGTTGGAATTTCTGAAACCTGAGACCATGGCTGGATGCTCCTCTGAAAAATCGAAGTTTAGAGACCAAGATCGAAATTTTTGGATGGGTGAAGCTCCGGGAAAATCAAACCCTAATTCAGGGTCCTCCTAGTGAATTCAGAAGTTTGAAAAGCAAATTTGAGGGGTAAAACTTTACAGTTTTCAAATTCTGAGTATACTAGCTTGATCATCTCATCAAGGCACATTTTTCTATCCTTTCAGAAGTTTTAAATTCAAAGTTTGAATTTTTAGGGTTTCTCTGACAAACCCTAATCCAGCTCTAGATCCAGATTTCTGCAAATCAAGTGGTAAGACCTAAATATTTTCTATTTCATTTGAAGTACTCTTTAATATGTCTCACCACACCAAGCTTGAGGATAATCTTGGAGGGGCTGATAACTTCCAAGCATGGAAGTATAGGATTGGGTTCATTCTAGAAGAGAGTGAGTTGGACACCTACATAAGCGAAGGGGTTCCTGTCCCAGAGGGAGAAGAAACTAAGGCCTTACACAAGAGGAACTTAGTCAAGGATAAAAGGATCATTGCTGATTCTATCAAAAACCATCTCATACCACATGTGTCATCTCTGAAGAGACCTAAGGAGATGTTTGATTCCTTGACCAAGCTATTTGAAGGGAAGAATATAAATCAGAAGATGACCTTGAGGAATCAATTGAAGAATATCAAGTTCCAGAATGCAGAGACCATGCAGTCTTATTTCTCAAGGGTCTCCCAGATAAAAGAACAACTTGAAGCTGTGAGAGAAGTTATAGAGAATGGAGAAGTGGTACTGACCACTCTTAATACCCTTCCTAGGTCATGGGATTCCTTCATCCAAGGAATTTGTGCTAGGAAGAAACTTATCTCTTTCAGCAGGCTGTGAGAAGAATGCTCACAGGAAGAAGCTCGAATTATAGCTCAAAAAGAAAAGATGGGGAATGAAGATCAAGCTCTCACAACACATACCAAGGAGATGACACTTTTCCTCAGATTGTCCTAAGATCAAAAGGAACAACAACAACAACTACTACAAGCAATCTGACAGGTATGACTTACAGGTATGTTTTGAAATCCGTTCATGATTAAGTTTATAATATGATAGTCTTCATGTTATTGAGTTTAGTAACAATCTTGTTTAATTTTAGACTTGTCTTATCACCCTAGTAAAAGTATGAATGCATGATAGAAGACATTCATTGATTAGGGTTATGACACTTATGATTGTACTAATGCACTATGGTGTTGTATGAGGAGAATGTTATCTGCTAACATGAAGGTACAAATCAAGTCCTAGATCAAGACCATGGTGACATGAAGACAAAGACTCATCCATAGTCATGGATCATATAGAGGTATGTATAATTTGGTTCTACAATGGTTAAATTATGAGTTATACAGGTCATTGAAGAGAACAAGAAAACATTGCTAGACATAACTAGCAAATATGATGACTAGGTATGTTTTTCCTATATCAAGTTAGAATACTACCCTATGTAAGGATCTTATACTTTGTATGATTGATAATGATTACTCATGAAGTTACAAGTTTGAGTAATCTAGGGTTTATGCATATTATGTCTCTTACATTGATTGATGATATGACTAACCAGAAGAGTTCTCTGGTTAAATAAGAATATGCATAAGTAAAAGAAGTACTCCCTGAAACCTTGAATACTAATGCTTATTATCTGTGTTTGAAATATTCATGACTATACATGTTTAAGATTATTGTGTTTTGATAGTATTAAGATTATACTAATGAATGTATGATTATGTATGAGATCTCGAGGATAACACAATGATGATACTAGTAAGCATGCATAGTGATCAAGGATGGATATAAGTTCAAGGACAGGTAATCCAAGAAGCAAAGATCAAGAGAGAGCACACTCCAGTAGTTCCTGCAAGGAAGCAAAGATTGAGAGGGACTCCACCCAAAAAACAAACAAAGATAAGTATTTGAATTGTCATTTCTTGTGTTTAAATAACATTGATCAATGATGTATATGCTTATGTTCCTAGACTTAGGTTGTGTATTATGCATATTAGAATAATTACATTAATGAACAATATACTACTAATATGCATGTGTAATGGGTAAGTGGCCTATGGCACTGTACAACATTCCATTGCTACTTATCTAGAATGAAACCTCTTTGCTGACATGTTGGGAGTTGTGCACACTCTTAACAATGTTCTGGTAGAGATTGGAAGGCATCTAGAAAGTTACGGGATATGGATAAATGTTGTATTGAAGCATTGGCTAAAATAATTGCATGACTATATGACATATTTATTTATGTGTAAGAATTTGCTTTGAAAACTATGAGATGTTTCTAATCATGCAATTTAACTTGTTTTTTGTAGGAAAGATCATATATGAGTACCTACAAAAGAAGGACTACAACATTTACTCCAACAACAAAGCTATCTATTGAAGAATCTGAAGTTCCCAGGATCCGGGATGAAGTAATGATCGAAGAGTACCAGTCGATCATGAAGAATGATGTTTGGGATGTGGTCCCAAGACCCGAAGGGAAGTCTGTTGTGACTTCCATGTGGATCTATAAGAGCAAGCATGCTGCAGATGGCAACATAGAAAAATACAAAGCGAGGTTTGTAGCTCGTGGCTTTTCTCAGAAAGAGGGAATAGACTATGAAGAGAATTTTAGCCAGATACACTTCCAACAGATCAGTACTTGCTTTGGCTGCAGTGATGAAATAGAAGGCACACCATATGGATGTCAAGACAACTTTCTTGAATGGTGTAGTCGAGGAGGAAGTGTATGTGGAGCAGCCACTTGGTTTTAAGACACAAGACAGGAAGTCATATGTGTGCAGGTTGAAGAAAGCCTTGTATGGCTTGAAGAAAGATCCTAGGACATGGTATGTTAGGATAGACAGCTTTCTATCCAGTTTGGGATTTACCAAGAGTAAAGCGGATTCCAACCTTTACTACAAGGTTGAGGAAGGCAATCCAGTGATACTACTATTGTATGTGGATGACTTGTTTGTAACAGGTGAGGATAGATTGATTGCCGACACGAAGAGGAAGCTTGCTGCCGAGTTCGAGATGAAGGACTTGGGTATGATGCACTACTTTCTTGGTATGGAGGAGTGGTAGAGTGCATATGGAATCTTCCTTGGACAAGGGAAGTATGCAGTAGAGATCCTGAAGAGGTTCGGGATGATGGATTGTAAGGCCATGGCCACACCTATGGCATCGAACCTGAAGCTTTTGTGTGATGCTTCATCTGAGATGATTGATGCTACAATGTATCGTCAAATGATTGGGTCCTTGATGTACATGAGGAATACAAGACCAGATATCTGCTTTGTGGTGAACACCTTGAGCCAGTACTTGAAAGATCCGAGACATGTTCACTTGATAGCTGCAAAGCATATTCTAAGGTACCTGAAGGGTACAGTTGACTATGGGATCAAGTATGAGGCAAATAAAAATTTTAACCTAGAGGGTTATGTTGATTTGGATTGGACAGGTAGTGCCATTAATCGGAAGAGCACTTTGGGGTGCTGCTTCAGTATGGGATCCGATATGATCCCTTGGTTTAGCAGGAAACAATCCTATGTGGCATTGAGTATAGCCGAGGTAGAGTATGTCGCAGCTCGTTCGGCTAGTTGTAAGGTAGTATGGAATAGGAAGCTACTGTCTGATTTGTTTGATATCTAGCTGAGTGCTACTTGTATATATTGCGACAACCAGAGTTGTGAAGTTGTCGGAGAACCAAGTGTTCCATGACAAGTTGAAGCACATTGAGATCAAGTATCACTATATCAGGGATATGGTGCAGAGAGGAGTAGTGAAGCTCCTGTATGTTGTGATGGAAAATCAGATAGCTGATGTGTTGACCAAGCCGCTAGCCAAAGTGAAGTTTGAATACTTCAGAGGGAGACTTGGTGTACTTCAGATCGAGATACCTTCCAAGGGGAAGTGATGAGTCTAGAGACACAAATGCACATGAGCCATTCTCACATAGTGGTAGGAAAGTCCTCCTATGGTGTAGATGTAAGGGCTGTAGCCATTCTCACATAGTGGTAGGAAAGTCCTCCTATGGTGTAGATGTAAGGGCTGGAGCCATTCTCACATAGTGGTAGGAAAGTCCTCCTATGGTGTAGATGTAAGGGCTGGGGCCATTCTTACATGGTGGTAGGAAAGTCCTCCCATGGTAAGATGTAAGTGATGGTCATGGATTTTACGACATGGTCAGAGGAAAGTCCTTCCATGGTCGTGATGTAATTGCCGAGCTTTTCTAACATGGTCAGAGGAAAGTCCTTCCATGGTCGTGATGTAATTGCTGTAGCCGTTCTGACATGGTCAGAGGAAAGTCCTTCCATGGTCGTCAATGTAAGTACTGTGAGCCTTTCCCGGATGGTCAGAGGAAAATCCTTCCATGCCAGGGAGTGTAAGTGTTGAGCCTTTCCCAGATGGTCAAAGGAAAGTCCTTCCATGCTGGTGAGTGTAAGTGCTATGTGTGTGAATCTGGGTTCTACTTTGTGGACTATGACGATGATCTGAAGACAAGGATGTAACAGTATGGTACACAGGTTTTGCAGAGGCATATGATCAGTCCTGAGATGCTAGGCATATGATCAGTCTTGAGATGCTCTTGCAGGTTTTGCAGAGGCAATGTAATCAGTCCTGGGAGATCTTGCAGGTTTTGCAGAGGCAGTGTAATCAATCCTGAGGTGTACCTACTTGATGGCTTGCTCGCAGAGATGTTGAAGACCTACATGGAGGCTAGGCATACATCCAGCATGAAAAAGGGCTGGCTCTATAGATGATGAAGACCTGCAGGTGGTGGGCCTACATCCAACATGAAAAAGGGCTGGCTCTGTAGAACTTCCTATGACGAGTAGATGAGAGATTGATTGAGATAGCAGCAACAGTGACGATGATGATGATTTGTTGATGATGATTCGATGACGATGATCAGTGACGATGATTAAGAGAAGAAGACATGTGCTAGTAGATCTATGTTGAGAAATACCTTCCTAGTTAAGAGGGAGTGTTGATGTATTTGTAACTTCAGAATGCATTTCACATATGTATATTGTATTCCTATAGAGATGTTATTATTCCTCTATACGGAAGTGTCGTCATTTATATTGGAAGTGTCGTAACTTATACTTGATGGGTTATTAGACCACCTTGATGGGGTCGGCCCTGTATAAGTCATGTGGGTTATTAGACCACCCTATTGGGGGTTGGACCTGTTAGCATTATGTTATGTGGTTAAGTTGAGGCCGACCTAGTAAAGGTTATTAGGAAAGTCAATTCAAGTATAAATAGAGTGCGGGAGGCACTCTATTTGATCATTCACTTTCTCACTCATACACTCATTGGAGAGTGGCGGACTAGTGGAGGTGGAGACGCTTCTGCTAGGAGACTATCTCTTATGCTTGGGTTTTGTATCATTGCTCTATCTATCTCTGAGGAAGTTATTGGGTTTTTTCACCTTTATGGTTTTCCGCAAGGAAACTCTATGTGTCTATTGTCTCTTGTGTTTGCTTCTTGTGTTTGATATGCTGTACATGTTATTCTCTCAGTTAAGATCCTAGATCATATTGAATTGATGCTCAAAATCTAACAGTAGACGAATAAGAACCATATCACCTACTTGAAAAGTGCACTCATAATGGTGCTAATCGACTTGTTGTTTCATTTGAATTCTTTCCATGTGAAGATTGTCCTACAAAATGAGAAGAATCTGATCACAGTTTCGAAGAACCGAGTCAATTTCCTGAACTGGAGAATTGATGAGGGTGTATGGAAGAAGAACTAGCGGTTCCTGTCCATAGATTGCTTCATATGGTGTCATTTTAGATGTGGTATGGTACCACTAGAGCGCTTCAAGGAAATCCATAGAAATAACTATCCAAATCTGTGCAGGAATGGGCAAGGGTTCGAGCAATCCTGAAAGGAGTGTCGTTTCACCCTTGTTGACCTAGAAAGTATCACAGTCAACCACCATTTGTTGAATTGTCATTTTTAGTTCCTGCCAAAAGAAGTTACATTTTTCTCGATCATACATTGTGAGGAACCCAGAGTGCCCTGCCAATGGAGAAGCATGGAGTTCATAGAAGACATAGCCCTATTGAACAGATTGCAACCAATTTGGAACAAGTAGAGAAATAACTGAAAGAGAAACTGGGTCATCAAATGTGCGAGAAGGAGCATCCTCCACCAGATTTTCCTTACCCTTCTTGTAAGTGATCGCATAGGCATAACCCATGAGTTGGATAACCCATTTCAGGTGTGCTGGGGAGGAGACCCGTTGTTCCAGGAAATTTTTCAGACTCTGGTGATCAATCTTGACGCAGAAATAATTCCCTAATAGGTATGGCTGCCACTTCTATACTGCATGAAAATAGCCATCTTTTCCTTCTTAGATGTAGATGCAGCTAAATTCTTACCAGAAAGGTCTCTTGAAGGCGGCAAGCCCACTGGTTCAGCAAAGACACCTGCATATCTATCCAAGGAATTAGTGGAGACCGTTGATGGGTGCATTTGAATGGAATGGAGTTGAGTGATGACACAGTGTGAATTCTTCTTAAGGATATTTTCCAGGAGATGTGAATTGATGATGTAGAGAGACCCTAGTTGTAAGCCCGTAAATGTGTGTAGTTTCCCATTGATTGAAAACTGCATCCAATGTTCAGCAAAATACCATAAGATGGGTCCAAGTGTGCGTAACCAAAATCACATCACATCCGCCTAAGGACAAGGAAAACATGTTAGAGCGCAGGTTATAATATTCCAGAGATATACACACATTGTGACACTTCCCCTTGCAAGGTAAGGTGCCCCCATTGGCAATCATCACTTCAAATTTGGAGCAAGGATGGAAAAAATAATCATCCTATTTGGCGATCCAATGGTCAATGAAATTATGAGTGCTACTAGAATCAATGAGTATTGTAAGAGGGATTTTCTTGAAGTAACCCCTGACCCGCACTGTTTGTGGGGTGGTGAATCCCGGATAAAGCATGGAGAGATATCTCTGGATGGTCATCTGGAGATGGAGGGTCAATAGGAGGCTGCTGAATGTCAACTTGATCATCCAGTGTATCTGGAGCTTTTGCACCATGTTCATAGGCCGACGGATAATCCACATCTAAGCGATAAATTTGTTTCTCAACACATCTATGTCCCCGAGTGAATTTATCATCACAATTATAACAAAGCCCTTTTTATCTACGTGCCCACATCTCTGCTTCAGACAAATTCTTGATAGGAGTGGTGCAAGGAGCTGGTGTGATGGGAGGTCATTGGGAAACCATCTTTATGAATGGAACAAAAGTGGATTTGGAGTGTTGTTGGGCTGTGATCTTGTCCTCCACCAACTTAACCAACCCTAGGACTTTCATCATTGTGTTGGGACAGAACATTTTAACCTCTGAGTGGATTTCATCCTTAAGACCACTGATAAAACAACTCCTGTAGAATTCATCAGACAATCCTTCTGTGTGATTGGCTAGTTTTTCAAATTCTTTCTGATACTCTCTCACAGTTCCAAATTGGCAAAGTTTAGTGAGTGCTCCTGTGAAGTCATCAAAAGCACTAGGACCAAATCGTTGCAAAAGGAGTTGGAAAAAATTTGTCCATTTTTGCTCGTCATGAGCCTTGATGTACCAACGGTACCATTGGAGGTCTTCCTGTTCCAAATGAAAAGATGCAAGTGGAACTTTTTGGACATCAAAAGTATTATGTGGACTGAAATATTGTTCTACCCGGTATATCCATCTAGTTGGATCATTACGATTGAAGCGAGGAAAAAAAAGCTTCGTACCACAAAAATTGTTGGAAGAAGAGAACCCAGTGTTCATGGCTTTATGCTGAAGATGGAGGCTAAGAAATTTTTCATGCAAATCTTGGAGTTTAGTTTTGAGGGTTGCAAGTTCTTCCGACATGATTTGTGCTCCTCCGCGGGTGACAACCATAACCAGGAGTTTTTTTTGTGTGTGAATGGGTAGAAATACACAAACATAAGCTTATTTAGTAAAGGGAAATTTGGATTTGGGAAAAACATTGATGGGTAATTGAGGTTTGATTAGGTTTTGGAAACTTTCGAATGGACAGGGAAGCAGAAAATGAGGATTTCAGAAGCAAGGTGAAAGAATGAGAAAATTTGTCAGAGAGGGACAAATAAGCAGAAATAGGGAATGAACATGATGACACAATTTGAAGGCGTTTGGGTGAAAATCGAAGAAGTTATGACAAACCCTAAAAATAGATAAATGTGAGATTTCTGGTTTTGGGAAGTGGAATTTGGGATAGGGTCCTCAGGAATGAAATATGCAGAATGGGATTGCAGGGGTGTCAGTGAAGTTTAAGGGGAAACAGAGTTAAAACAAATGAGATATGGCAAAAAAATAGAGACTTTCAAAATGGATCTAAAACAATGAGATCTGAAATGGCTCGGAATGGATCGAAAATGACTTTCAGAATGGATCTAAAATGGCTGGACCTGAAATGACTCAGAATGGATCTAAAATGGCTGGATCGGAAACAGATTTAGTAATGGATCTAAAACGACTGGATCTGCAGCAATGTGGAAGTGATCGACAACTAATGGATCTGTAACGATGTGTAAGTGATTGGAAACAAATGGATCTGCAATGGCGCAGAAGTGATTGACAACAGTTCAACTGAAAATAGATATGGACCCTAGGTATGCTCGGCTTCCTAACAGTTCAGGGGTTTCACTCAGCCACCAATGCTATCTGACGGCTTGCGTATTGGGGCAGTACCCCTCACTCCATGGCTCAGGTAAAACTAATAACCGCTTTGCCACAAACGAAAACTCTTGGTTTACCTCACGGGTGGGAACTAGTCAATCAGGTAGGGGTCGTTGCCCTTTTCGCTGGAAGGTCCTCTCAATGGGCCAGCTACTTTGGGGTTCCTGTGGTAGTCCTGACAATGAGTTTTAGGGCTTATTCCCAAGTACTTCCCACAGTTAAGCAGATAGGGATTATTCCCAGATCCGAACCTGCAACAGATGCAAAATTTTTTTTGGCAGAAATTCCACCCAATGAGCCCAAGAAAGTGCTATGATACTAGATGTGAGGAACATGCAACATTTAATTGATAAAATGCACGATCTATTAGATCACAAAATATTTTTATTGATCGCGGGCCACTTCGAGGGTCAACCTCCTTTGATCAAGCTCAATACAAATAACTTCACGGTGCCTTCATTGTCCTCAACACACACTTATATACTAAGTCTATGCCCAATAATATGGGTCAATACCATGGAACATATAATAATACGTGACAACTTACAAAGCATATGCATCCAATACTATGGGTCAATACCATGGTATAATACAAACTATGGATCAACAAATACTACAGGATGACTTACAAAGTACATGCGTCCAATCAAAGTAAAGAGAAGGGTTGACACGGGTTCCTAACATGAAACCTCTTTGCTAACATGCTGGGAGTAGTGCACACTCTTGATAGTATGTTCTAGTAGAGATGGAAGGCATCTAGATAGTCACCGTATGCATATGGGATATGGAAAAGTGTTGTGCCAAAGCATTGGCTAAGATAGTTGTGTAACTATGTGAATCATATCAGTATGCATAAAAGTTTATCATTGAAATGATTTGATGATTATGAAGTGTTACTAATCTTGTAATTGAATTTGATTTGTAGGAAAGATCGTGTGCTATGATCTACAAGATAAGGATGATGAACACTTGCTCTGAAGAATAAGTGATGACTGTTCAACAAGAAGTCTTACAAATCAAACATACTATAGAGGTACAAGGCAAGGTTAGTGGCTTGCAGTTTCTCACATGAAGAGGGAATTGATGGATACACTTCTACTAGAGCTATACTCACGATAGCCACAGTAATGAAATAAAAGTTACATTAGGAAAACATGAAGGCAACTTTTATAGATGATTAAGTGTACATAGAACAAACATAGGGATTTGAAGTTGAATACAGATGGACTCACGTATGAAAGTTGAAGAAGGATCTGTATGGATTGAAGCAAGCTCCTAGAGCTTGGTACAAAAGGATAGATAGCTTTTTGACGAGCTTGGGATTTACCAAAAGTAAAGCTGACCCTAACCTTTACTTTAAGGTTATGGATGATGAGCCTGTCATATTATTGCTGTATGTGGATGATTTATTTCTGATGGGAAATGAGAAACAGAATGGAATGCAAGAAGAAGCTCGTTGAAGAATTTGAGATGAAAGAACTTGGATTGATGCACTATTTTCTAGGTTTGGAAGTATGGTAGAACTGAGAAGGAATATTTATCAACTAGAGAAGGTATGTTGTGGAAATCCTAAAAATATTTGATACATTGGAATATAAATCCATGGCCACACCCATGTATACCAACTTGAAGTTGTTAGCTGATGAATCACCAGAGTTAGTGGATGTGACTCAGTACAGATAGATTATTGGGTCATTCGTGTATCTAGCGAATACCAGGCCATATATATGATTTGTTGTGAACACCCCGAGTCAGTATCTAGTTGAGCCTAGACGTGTTCAACTGGTAGCTGCAAAGCATGTGATGAGGTACCTGAAAGGTATGATAGACTTTGGTCTATACTATGTTGGAGATCATGGCTACAGATTGTATGGTTATACGAATGCAGATTGGGCTGGAAGTGTCTCAGATAGGAAGAGCACCTCAGGTGGATGTTATTTTCTGGGATCCGTCATGATCTCATGGTTTAGCAGGAAGCAATCCAGTGTTTCTCTTAGCATAGATGAAGCAGAGTATATAGCAGCTTGTTCTGCTAGTTGTGAAGCCATATGGCTCCAAAATTTGATGTCAGGTCTATTTGACCTAGAGTTGGATACCATGGTGATTCTATGTGACAACCAAAGTTGTATAAAGATGACGGAGAACCCAATGTTCCATGACAAGTCAAAGAACATAGAAATCCAGTATTTTTACATACGTGATATGGTATAGAAGAGAGCTATAAAGCTCAAGTATGTGAGCACTGATGAGAAAGTTGTGATGTGTTGACTAAGCCTCTGTCTTGAGTGAAGTTTGAGTAATTACGTGACAAGATTGGTGTGGTTCGAAAAGAACTTCCTCGAAAGGGGGAGCATTGATGATGATGTTGCAGTGGGATTGTATCATCCCTGGACTTCATGTCCTAAAGTGATCCACATACTTTTGTATCTATGATGTTGCAGTGGGATTGTATCATCCCTGGAATTCATTTCCTAAAGTGATCCGCAGAGTTTTGTCTTCATGATGTTGCAGTGGGATTGTATCATCCCTGTACATTAGTCCTAAAGTGATCCGCGAACTTTTTTCTTCGTGATGTTGCAGTGGGATTATGTCATCCCTGGACATTAGTCCTAACGTGATCCGTAGACTTTTGTCTCCATGAGTGTGGTTGGGATTGTATCATCCTTCGACATTAGTCCTAAAGTGATCCACATACTTTGTCTCCGTGAGTGTGGTTGGGATTGTATCATCCCTGGACATTAGTCCTAAAGTGATCTGCAGAATTTTGCCTCCGTGAGTGTGGTTGGGATTGTATCATCCTTGGATATTAGTCCTAAAGTGATATGCAGAATTTTTTCTCCGTGAGTGTGGTTGGGATTGCATCATCCTTGGAATTATGTCCTAAAGTGAGAGGGATTGATCATCCCGTAATTGGATCATATGTGTTGCAGGTTATGTTGCTATAGATGATGTTGTTGTTGATCAAAAGATCAAGATAATGTTGTTGCTGATCGAAAGATCAAGAGTTGTTGTAGATTATTGAGAGATCAAGTGTTGCTGTCAATGATCGAGTGATTGAGTGCTGCAGAAGATGAATATCAAAGGTGAATAATTAGTGCTATAGAAGATGATGCTCTAGTAATGAAGACGTTGAAGATGTTCCAGTAATTGCTCCAGTTGCTGATGTTGTTGAAGAAAACTTCCAATGATTAATAGATGTATAACCTTGATGTTGTTGATGATTCTCTCTCTCCTTGCTCCTATAGTTGATGTTGTTGTTGTCAGTAGAATACCCTTCTCGTTAAGGGTTAGTGTTGAAATATTGTAACTTCGAAGAATATTCTATTGTATTTTATTATTGTAATTTATTCGGAGATGTTTTATTCCTCCGTCGGGATGTTATTATTATATTTGGTCATGTAAATTCATTGAGGTAAATCCTCCCTTGTAAGTCAGGCAAATAGATCCCCCTAGAGTAAAATGTAATGGGGTTTTTAAGTCCCCTAAAGTAGTCGGCCCAGTCAGCATTAATTGAGTGGTAAATTTAGTTGAGGTCGGCATGTCAAGTTGTAAAATTAAAGTAGAAATGAATGTATAAATAGAGAGCTAGGCTCTCTCATTTATTCATTCATTTACACACACACTCACTTGTGTAATTCGCATAGGGGAGAGAGTGAGAGAGAGAGAGATGCAAGGAGAAGGAGCACTTGTTTGGGGTTTTGTCTTTGTACTTTTGATCATCTATATTGAGGAAGTTTTGCTGTGTTTTATTCCCCTAGAGGGTTTCCCAGGATAAATCTGTGTCTCTTGTGTTTATGCTGTGATTGTGTTTCTTTCAGTGATCTTGTATATGCTATTGTTGTGAAATTGAATTGAATACTGATGTTATCTATATTAGCATATTGAATCTTAACAACAATGGATACAATAAGCCAATCAATTCGAATTCCAGAGAGGTCATTTGAATTGAATGCATGTGAGTGGCTTACTTGGCAGTTAACACCACTCGACACATCAGTTAACCACTTAACTACTATGAAAATCACTCCAACAGACTCTGAAACTATCTAACTGAGTCTAATTTAATCCATAACTCAACTGAATGCCCAAAAATAGGGGAGGGCGCCTTTCTTTTTGCAGTTAACTGAATATTAGGTGAAAATAACACCAGAGGACGCCTTCTAGTCTCCAGTTGGATGAACAAACTAGTAAATGCTGTCCGTTGGACTAAGTGGGGCACTTTAGTCATGCAAATCACTCCATGAATGATGGAGGAGGCCTAGTTAACTGATAATGATGGCCCAATTGTCTCCTCGAAGGTAGGAGGAGGCCCAATTTACTAAAATTGTGATCTACTGATGATGTAAGCACATGATTGAGTCAGAATACTTAGGATAAGTGGCAAATTAGGCTGTGAAGCTCAAATAAATGATGCGTGGTTGGAAAATGCTCCAACACAACTGATAGTCCTAAAGGATTTCCAAGTATTTGTCAATATGTTGTACATGGGCATACCAAATTTTACTATAAATAAAGATGTCATTAAATAAAAACAACACAAAATCACGAAGATATGGAATTAAAATTGTATTCATTAGTCTCTAAAAGTTGGAAGGGGATTAAAAATTCCAAAGGGAACTACCAAAAACTCATAATGTCCTTCATGCGTGCGGAAAACTATATTTAGAATATTGACCTCTTTCATACTAATTTAATAGTATCTTGAAAAAAGGCCGAGTTTGGTGAAAAAATTGGCACTATGGAGTTCATATAGAATATCATTAATAATTGGGATTGGAAATTTATCCTTTATGGTCAAATTATTGATGGCATAAAAATCAAGACACATATGCTAAGCGCCTTCTTTTTTAAGACCATGAACACTGCAGATGAATATGGGCTAGTTATAAGATGAATGACTCTTTCGTCTAGTAGCTCATGAATGATCTTTTCAATTTTATTATTTTGTGCAAATGAGTTCCTATACTGTCATACATTCAGTGGTTGAATTCCCATAATCAAGTAAATACCATGATCATGCTCACCTTTAGATGAGGGTAAACCCTTTAGTGTCTCAAAGATTTGCTAATGTTTGTCAAAAACCCTTTGAAAGTTAGGTTAGATTTCTGATTCAGTGCTATCTAGAGCTTGGATGGCATGGAAATGAACAATAATTCTAGAGTGTCCTTTCTTCAATAATTTTTCCCTTTGATGATAACTTATGATTTCATGGGAGCCTACTTGGAGCCCTTTGAGGGTGTGAGTAAGAGAGCCCTGAGTAAAAATCAAGTATAATTCCTTGAATTCCATGGTAACTGTCCCCAATGTGAAAATCCATTCTTCCACTAAAACTATATCACAACAACCCATATCCATGGAAAACATATGGGTTTTAAGATGAGAGTCACCCAATTAGTGTTAATTTTTTATATTTAATTTGCAATTGCAGTAGTACTTGAAATCAAAGAACAATCATAAGCATAAGCATTCACATACGACACATAAATTTACTCTGGGGAAACCCTCTTTGACTTGAGGGATAAAACCACAAAAAATCCTTCCTTAATATATTGATAGATAATAGAGAATCTCTTTTACATCAAGTACCCCCGGTGCAATTTATAGAGCAAGAGAAAGATAGATAAAGAAGAGAAACTCATAATAATAATTCTCCACTCAACCAATTCACTAATATTGGTCACATGCACAAATTGCCTTCAATAGAATTCTCTCCAACATTGGAGACATAAATCCTGCATGGAAAAAGGAACCATACATCTCATGCAAGAGATTTAACTTGGAGTATTGACTTCAGGATGAACTCGCCCTTTAAATGAATGCTAGCCCACTTATTCGGGTAGCTAACTTAAATCATCATGCAAGTGTCACAAATCAAGTGTTGTCTTTTAGTATAACACAAGTGTCGTCATGCAAAACACTTAGTTAACTGGATCTTCTTTGTTGTCACTTAGTTAACTCTTTTAACTGAAGTCTTTCTTGTTAACATCAATGAAGTGAACAAATTGAGTTCTCCTTTATTTGATTGAATTCTTCTTTGTTCATATCACTGAAGTTTAACAATTCAAATTCTCTCTTATTTAATTTAATTCTTTATCATCACTGAAGTGTGAAAATCAAATTCACTCTTATATTATCACATCTTATCTTTATCTGTTGTCTTATCTTTATGGTCCACATGTCCCATCTTAATTAATTATCATATCAAATATACTAAGGATAATTTCCCAATGATGTGATCATCTTGTTCTACTATCATTGCAAGTGGTTATATGCTAAAGTAATTCACTCTAGAGGTGGCCAATCTCTAGAGGAGACTTAATATCTCAACCATGGTTAGTAGTACATCTCACACCATTCATGCTTCGACATGCAAAACATCACCTCAACACATGAGGATATGTATTTACACACAAGACCTTAGCCTTGACTAGAAAGACTATACAACATCATCACTTTGACATACAAAGCACTTAACTCAACACATGAGGCTTATTCATTCTTGAGTCCAACTCAAGATTCTTCTCCAAGTTTCTTGAGTCCAACTCATGCTCCTATAAGGCACTACCTCGACACACAAGGCTTAATATTGACACACAATGTTGACTTGTAGAATGACTCATGATGCTGTAACTTTAACACTCCCTCTCAATGAGGGATGCATTCTATGCCATGCCAAGATTGTCTCAGAAGTACCTAGACTTTGTCAAAGACATAGGCTTAGTCAACATATATGTTATCTTCTCACCAGTAGCAATGTACTGAAGCCTTATGGAACCTCTCTAGACCATGTGTATGATGTAGTGGTACTTCATCTCAATGTGTTTTGATCTGTCATGAAACACATGGTTTTCTGAGAGATTAATGCAGCTCTGATTGTCAAAGCAAATGACAGTGGTCTCAAGATTCTCACTGAACAACCCAACAAGTATCTTCCTAAGCCACACATCTTATCAATAGGTGGTACTAGTTGCAATATACTCTGCTTCTGTAGTACTCTGGGATACAGAGCCCTGATTCCTGTTAGACCAAGAGATCATAGTTGATACCAAGCTAAAAACAAATATGGATGTACTCTTTCAGTCCACAATACTACCACCCCAGTCAAAGTCAGCATAAACAAGTAGCATCACTCCTCCACTGGAAGCATATATGAGTCCATAAGCAATAGCACCTCGAAGGTATCTAAGCACATGATTGGAAGCAACCCAATGTCTATGTCTTGGCTCAGACATGAACTAACTCAAGATACTCACTGCATAACATATGTCTGGTCTATTATGTATCAAATACATCAAGGAACCAATGAGCTGTCTATACATGGTAGGATCCCCTAGATCTGATCCAGAATCTGACTCGTGTAGTCTCTTCAGATTATAAACCATTGGTGTAGACATGGATTTACAATCCATCGTACCAAACTTGCGCAACACATCTACTGTGTGCTTTCCTTGTGAAAGAAATATCTCATCTTTCCTTTTCCAAACTTCCATACCAAGGAATTAGTGCATAAGACCCAAGTATTTCATTTCAAACTCAGAACTGAGCTCCCTCTTGCACCGATCTATCTGTTGTTCCTCTCCAGTAAGGAACAAGTCATCAACATAAAGAACCAAGATCAGTGGTTGGTTCTTCACAACCTTGAAGTATAGGTTGGGGTCATCTTCAATTTTGGAGAAGCCCAAGCTCTGAATATAGTTGTCAATCCTTGAATACCAAGCCCTTCGGGCCTGCTTAAGCCCATACAAGGATTTCTTAAGTTTGCATACATGGGATTCCTTTCCATGAACTAAAAACCCCTTAGGTTGCTGTATGTATACTTATTCCTCAACTTCACCATTGATGAAGGTAGTATTCACATCCATTTGGTGAAGTTTCCACCCCATAACTGAAGCAAGGGAAATTATGGCTTGAATAGTAGTGTACCTAGGAACAAGAGCGGATGTTGCATCATGGTCTATCTCTTCTTTATGTGAGAAACCACGGGCCACAAATATTGCTTTATAATTTTCAATACTGCCATGAATTGCATGTTTGATTTTATAAATCCACCTATAAGTCACTATTGACTTCCCTTTAGGTTTAGGAACCACTTCCCACACATCATTCTTCATGATGGATTTGTATTCTTCCACCATGGTATCTTTCCATACTTGTTACTGAGAGGATCCCTCATAGGTAGAGGGTTCTGAGTCACTGATGTGGCTCATCTTTGCTACATATCCTTCATATCTTTTAGGTCTCTTTCACTCTCTGGATGTGCCAGATGGTGCTCCATGATTTTCTTCCTCTTGTAGAATGTCTCAACACCATGAAGATATCCTATTAGCAGGAGGTTCATCAAGAGATATTTCTACCAATTCTATTGGTTCTTTAGGATGAAGTAGATCTAAGGAATCTTATAGATTCTCCCTCTCAAAATATGAAAGGGGAGAATTAGAAGCTGGATCCTCCATCATGGGAGTCTCATTCTCCTCTATATCTGAATCACACTGAATTTATTTGGAGCGCTTGAAAGAATCCTCTTCATGAAATGTTACATCTCTGCTGACTTCAATGTTCCTTTGACCTGGAACATAGATTCTATAAGCTTTTGAGTATTCACTATATCCATAAAATGTCCCTTTCTTTTCAGATGGCTCCATCTTTATCCTCTTCTCTTTTGGCACATGAATGTAGACATGAAAATTGAAAATATTCAAGTGTCCAACATCTGTTTTTTCACCAGTGAACAACTCTTCATGAGTATTTTCTCCTAGGATAGCATGAGGACTTATGTTATGTATATAAACAACACTATTGGAGGATTCTTCCCATAATGAGGTGGGCATATCCTGATCACACATCGAAGCTTTTTCACCCTCACAGATTATTGTGTTCTTTCTTTCAACAACCCCATTCTGCTGGGGGTTGTAGGGTACCATCAGCTGTCTTCTTATTCCTGCATCTTGACAGAAGTCATTAAAGTCATAAGACTCAAACTCTCCTCCATCATTATATCTCAAAGCACAAATGTGATTTCCAGTCTAATTCTCAACCAGTGCTTTAAACTCTTGAAACTTGTTAAAGTTTCACTCTTTGCCTTTATAAAATATATCCAAGACTTGCGAGAGAATTCATATACGAAAAGAACATAGTACAAATAACCACTCAAGGATGGTGTTGGCATAACACTACATAGATTGGAATGAATTAAGTCAAGTATCCGTTTGGATCTTTTGGCACTACTTTGAAAACTCTTCTTGATGCTCTTTCCAAGAGTGCAACATCTACAAACACTATCATATTCATATTTAAACATAGGAATACCTTTTACCATCTTCTGCAATCTAGGTAGTGCTTTGAAATGGAGATGACCAATCCTCCTATGCCACATATCACAAGGACTAACTGTGTCATGAATCATAGCTTGAATGAGATTTCTAGGAACTTTGTAGAGACCTCCCTCTCTAACTCCAATTACAAATGCATAGTTCAAGTTTTCTTGCTTAGGCCACAAGAGTGCTTTATTGTCCATAAATATTACTCTAAATCCTTTATCTTCTATAATTGAAACAGACATGAGTTTCTTCTTTAATCCGAGAATGAACATGATTTCATCAACATGCAACAAATCTTTTGAATCCAATTGAAAAGAATTGGATCCAACTCCTTGGATAGAATAGGTGGTATTATCTCCAATCTCCACCTGACAGGAGAAATTATTTTCCTTCAGATCTATGATAGTGCTCCTATATCCATTCATGTGCTTGGATGCGCCACTATCAACTATCCATGTCTTAGCACAAGTGGTAATGGATCTAGATAGGTCTGTGACAAGATAATAATCCTTCCTCGTCTACTGATCATTGGAAGAATTATTTCTTGTAGGTTCATATTCTATAGCAGTAGAAGCATGAAACCTACCCTTGAAATTTCCTCTTTGCTTTGCATGACATTCTCTTGCAAAGTGACTCTTCTTATTGCAATTGAAGCATTTGAATTTAGACTTACCAAATTTTTTGTTGTAATCATTTTCCTTTTGATGAGAAAACTTCTTGTGAGAAAATGATTTCTTTCCTCTCTTCATCCTTTCTGCAAGAGAAAGGTTCTATTCCTTAGAGGAAGTATATTTGCTCTGGATTCACCATTCTTCTTGTATGGAATCATGCCACATTCTCTCAAATTTGGTTTCACTTCTCAACCATTTCCTACAGCCAAAAATGCCTCCCATGAAGATGGAAGGCCATTTACAATAGTCTGTTTGAGATCATAATCATCAACCATCACACCAATTCTCATGAGTTGATCTCTTTCTTGAGAGATATTTGTGAAGAAGGAATCAACAACTTCATCCTTATCCATCTTCATATTTCGAATCTTGTTCTTCAATGCCCTCTTTTGAATGGGTGCCTTCTTCTCATAAATATTTTTCAAAGTGTTGAAGCATTCCTTTGCGGTCTTCAATGGTCTAATCACGGGAATCAAATTGTCTTTCACGGAATCATAAATGATTCTCTTTGCTTTGGATTGATTCTTCTTGAAGGTAATGCGCTCTACATTAGAACTAGGCTCTTCAATACCATTGGATAAATATCCATCCTTATCATGCTCTTCTAGGATATTCATAATATTTTCCTTCCATGTATTGAAGTTTGAAGTTCCTTCAAGTCTGTCTTCCGGTATTACTAAGATTGAAGCCATAATTATTCAAGTATTGTGCTCACTCAGGATCTACGTAGGCTCAAGAATGACTGTTGAACTTATCTCTTTCATGCGCTGAGCTATGATACCATGTTAATTTTTTATCTTTAATTCAGAAATGTAGAAGTACTTGAAATCGAAAAACAATAATAAACATAAGAATTCACATATGACACATAAATTTACCCTGGGGAAACCCTCTATGACTTGAGTGAGAAAACCCCATCAAAACCTTCCTTAATATATTGATAGATAATAGAGAATTTCTTTTACATCAATCACCCCCGATGCAATTTAGAGAGCAAGAGAAAGATAGATAAAGAAGAGAAACTCAGAATAATAATTCTCCACTCAACTAATTCACTAATATTGGTCACATGCACAAATTTCCTTCATTAGAATTCGATCCAACATTGGAGACATCAATCCTACATGGAAAAAGGCGTCATACATCTCATGCAAGAACTTTAAGTTGGAGTACTGAATCCATGATGAATTCACCCTTTAACTGAATGCTATCCCACTTAGTGAGGTGGCTAACCTAAGTGTCATCATGCAAGTGTTGCAACTCAACTGTCATATTTTAGTTTAACACAAGTGTCATCATGCAAAACACTTAGTCAACTAGATATTCTTTTTTGTCACTTAGTTAACTCTTTTAACTGAAGTCTTTCTTGTTAACATCACTGAAGTGATCAAATCGAGTTCTCTTTTAATTGAATGACTCGTATTCTTTGTTAATATCACTGAAGTTTAACAATTCAAATTCTCTCTTATTTAATTTAATTCTTTATCATCATTGAAGTGTGCAAATTGAATTCTCTCTTATATGATCACATATTATCTTTATCTCTTGTCTTATCTGCATGGTCCACATGTTCCAGCTTAATTAATTATCATATCAAATATACTAAAGAGATTTTCCCAATGATGTGATCATCTTGTTTTACTATAATTCCAAGTAGTTATATGCTAAATTAATTCACTCTAGAGGTGGCCAGTATCTAGAGGAGACTTAATAGCTCAACCATGGTTAGTAGCACACCACACACTATTCATGTTTCGACATGCAAAGCATCACCTCGACACATAAGGCACCACCTCAACACATGAGGATTTGTTTTGACACACAAGACCTTAGCCTTGATTAGCAAGACTGTACACCATCATAACTTTGACATACAAAGAGCTTATCTCAACACATGAGGCTTATTCATTCTTGAGTCCAACTCAAAATTCTTCTCCATGTTTCCTGAGTCCAACTCAGGATCATACAAGAAACTACCTCGACACACAAGGCTCAAGCTTGGCATACAAGATTGACTTGGAGAATGACTCATGATGCTATAACTTTAACAATTAGAGTCTCACATTTTCAAAGCACTACCCACATCTCATCATCTAAGCATTGGATATCATAATTTTAAAGTTATAACCAAGTGGATATAATAGTGGAATTATTCAACCACTTGCTGGTGAATAAAGTTGTGGATGCTTCCACTATCAAACTGTTAAGATTTAATATGCTAAGACAGAAAATAGTAGCATTACATTCCGTTTCACAATAATAGCATATACAGGATCACTAAAGAAACAACAAGCATAGCATAAACACAAGAGACACAGATTTATCCTGGAAAACCCTCATGGGGTAGAAAACCTAGCAAAGCTTCCTCAATATAGATGACCAGCAAATACAAGAGATGTAACCCTGAGCATAAGCTCCTCCTTCTCCAAAGCAGACCTCTCTCATAAGTACGCCACTCTCAAGTGAGTGAGTGTGTGTGTTAAATGAGGAATACACCTCCTCTATTCATACACTACTCTGACTTGTCTTTTACACAAGTCATGTAGGCTCGTATTTAACCATTGGGTTAAATACCCCATTACAACTGACTGGGTCGACCCCTCTAGGGTGATCTAATAACCCTTTGACCCACATAACACATATAGGGCCGACCCCCACTGGGGAAGTCTAATAACCCAATTTACCACATTCCGACAGAGGAATAAACATCTCCGGATATACAATAAGATCTTCATGGAGGAATGAAACATCTCTGAAATAATAAAGTACAATTATAATATTCTTTGAAGTTACAATAACTCAACACTCCCCCTTAATGAGAAGGATATTATAACAGCATCTGCACGAGCAAGGAGTCATCAACATCATACATGATACATCTATAAATCATTGAAAGCTTTCTCAACATCATCAGTAACTCAAGCAGTTACTGGAACATCTTCAATACTGGAACATCAACATCTTCAGTACCGAGTCTTTATCTTCTGCAGTACTTGAATAGCTACAACAACATTAACATCTGGATCCTCACGATCAGCAGCATCGTCATCACACGATCATCAGCATTGTCATCATATAAACCATCATGATCAGAAGCATCGTCATCGCACGATCATCAGCATCGTCATCTAGACCATCACGATCAACAACATCATCATCTAGACCATCACGATCAACAACATCGTCATCTAGACTATCACGATCAACAACATCATCATCTAGACTATCACAATCAGCAGCATCGTCATCTAGACCATCACGATCAACAACATCGTCATCTAGACCATCACGATCAGCAACATCGTCATCTAGACCATCACGATCAACAACATCGTCATCTAGACCATCACGATCAGCAGCATCATCATCTAGATCATCACGATCAGCAGCATCGTCATCTAGGCCATCATGATCAGCAACATCGTCATCTAGACCATCACGATTAGCAACATTGTCATCTAGATCATCATGATCAATAGCATCGTCATCTAGATCAACGACATCGACATCTAGACCATCACGATCATCAATACAAGTATCCTCATCAATACAAGTATACATATCATTAATACAAGTATACATATCATCAATACAAGTATACATATCATCAATACAAGTATCCTCATCAATACAAATACACATACAAGTATCCTCATCAATACAAGTATTCACATCAATACAAGTATCCACACCAATACAAGTATACATTATCAATACAAGTATCCACACCGATACAAGTATACATCATCAATACAAGTATCCACACCGATACAAGTATACACATCAGCATACCTTGCAACACACATGATCCAATTACGGGATGATCAATCCCTCTCACTTTAGGACATAGGTCCAAGGATGATACAATCCTGATCCACTTACGGGATGATCAATCCCTCTCAATTTAAGACATCTCTCATGTCTATGGACGATGCAATCTAGATCAACTTATAGGATGATCAATCCTTATCCTTTTAAGACACCTCACCATGTCTAGGGACGATGCAATCCCGAATCAACTTACAGGATGATTAGTCCTTATCACTTTAAGACACCTCACCATGTCTAGGGATGATGCAATCCCAATCTACTTATAGGATGATTAGTCCTTATCACTTTAAGACACCTCACCATGTCTAGGGACGATGCAATCCCAATCTACTTACAGGATCATTAGTCCTTATCACTTTAAGACACCTCACCATGTCTAGGGACGATGCAATCCCAATCTACTTACAGGATGATTAGTCCTTATCAATTTAAGACACCTCACCATGTCTAGGGACGATGCAATCCCAATCTACTTACAGGATGATTAGTCCTTATCACTTTAAGACAGCTCACCATGTTTAGGGACGATGCAATCCCCACCGTACATTTAGGACTATGTCTAAGGATGACTTAATCCTCAACTGTACATTTAGGACTATGTCCAAGGATGACTTAATCCTCAACCGTTCATTTAGGACCATGTCCAAGGATGACTTAATCCTCAAATGTACATTTAGGACCATGTCCAAGGATGACTTAATCCTCAACCGTACATTTAGGACCATGTCCAAGGATGACTTAGTCCTCAACCGTACATTTAGGACCATCTCCAAGGATGACTTAATCCTCAACTGTACATTTAGGACCATGTCCAAGGATGACTTAATCCTCACCGTACATTTAGGACCATGTCCAAGGATGAATTAATCCTCACCGTACATTTAGGACTATGTCCAAGGATGACTTAATCCTCACCGTGCATTTAGGACTATGTCCAAGGATGACTTAATCCTCACCGTGCATTTAGGACCATGTCCAAGGATGACTTAATCCTCACCATACATTTAGGACTATGTCCAAGGATGACTTGATCCTCACTTGTCCACTAAGTACTTCATTCTCGGGGACATATGTCTACGGCTCTCTTTAGGACTGAAGTCCAGGGATGATCCAATCCCCTCATGTCCACCAAGGACTTCATTCTTGAAGACATACGTCTACGGATCTCTTTAGGACTGAAGTCCAGGGATGATTCAATCCCCTCATGTCCACCAAGGACTTCATTCTTGAAGACACCTGTCTATGGTTCCTTTTAGAACATGTGTTCAAGTATGATGCAATCCCCTTGTCACCTTAGACCCTATCTAAGGACCATCCACCAACCTCTCTATCGGCATCACCAATATAGTATCCACATCATCGACCTCACTGTCGATGCGGGAAATCTCATCATAAGTGATCACATCACTCCCCCTTTCAAGGAGGGTCCTTCTGAACTAGTTTAAGTTTGTCTCAGAAAAATTTACTTGAGGTAGAGGTTTGGTTAGTACATCGGATCGGTAGAGGTTTGGTTAGTACATTGGTAACTTGTTACAAATTCGAACTTTAATTCTTTTCTGCACCATATCTTGTATATAGAAATGTCAGATCTATATGTGCTTTGACTTATCATGGAATACTGGATTCTCTGCCATTTTGGTACAACT
This sequence comes from Larix kaempferi, assembly GCA_027924585.1. Classification (NCBI taxonomy): domain Eukaryota; kingdom Viridiplantae; phylum Streptophyta; class Pinopsida; order Pinales; family Pinaceae; genus Larix; species Larix kaempferi. Next base: position 1,293,645 of record BSBM01000035.1, read on the forward strand.
CTGTTTGTCACATAGGATCACAGTTGGGTCCATTTTTATGTCAAACAATTCTGAAGCCATACCGCTTCACAACTAGCAGAGCAAGCAGCCATATATTCCGCTTGTGCTGAGAGCCACACTAGATTGCTTCCTGCGAAACCACGAGATCATGGCTGATCCCAGACAATAACATCCTCTCGATGTGCTCTTCTTGTATGATACAATTTTCTACCCAATCAACATCTGTGTAGCCATCTGAAGTCATGATCTCTAAGATAACATAGATCTAAGTCTATCGTATCCTTTAGGTACCTCATCACATGCTTTGCAACTAACAGGTGAACACATCTAGTTTCCACTAGATACTGACTCAAGGTGTTCACAACAAAGCATATATCTGACCTAGTATTCGTTAGACACATCAATGACTCAATAATTTGTCTGTACAGAGTTATATACACTAACTCTGATGAGTCATTCACTAACAACTTCAAGTTGGAATCCATGAGAGTGGAAATTCCAACATATCAAGTCCTTTGAATATTTCTCGGCATACTTTCCCTGGTTGAGAAAGATTCCTTCTGAGCCTTTCCATACTTCCAGACCTAGGAAGTAATGCATCAATCTGAGATATTTCATTTTCATTTCTGCAGCCATCTTCTTCTTCCTTTTTCATGATCTGTTTCTCATTCCTTGTCAGAAAGAGATCATTGTCATATAATAATGGTATGATAGGTTCATCATCCACAACCTTAAGGTAAAGGTTAGGATTAGCTTTACTTCTGGTAAAGCCCAAGCTTTGTCGAGAAGCTGTCAATTGTCCACCATTCACACTCTGCATTGAGTGATCTTCTGCATATCTATCTGTGCCATCTCTCGTCAGATGGGTCTACTGATATGAGCCTCAAAATCATTCGAACTCTGTGGTGAGTTCCTTCTTGCATCCATGTCATATGTGTATAGAAGCCATATTCAACCTTGTAGCAAAGGTTGAGATCCACATCACCCATGATGATCATTAAGCTCATCAATTGACTACCAATCCTGGGTACCCATACAGAACCTGATTCACACTTCTTCTTTAATTACACCATTAAGAGAATGGTCTTATCTATCCACCTGGAGCAAACATCTTGTCATGATTCTCTTCCTCTTTCTAAGAGAATCTTCTAGCAATGAGCCTTCTGTTTGATTTGTAAATCTTCTTGTTGAACATCCATCACTTGTTCGGTGTTCATCATTCTTCATGATCTTTCCTACATATCAAAATTAAGTACATGATTAGTAATACTTCATAATCATGAAATCATGTTGACATGATAACCTATTATGCATACAGATATCATTTACATAGTTATGCAACTGTCTTGACCAATACTTTGGCACAACACTTTTCCATATCCTGTATGCATACAATGGCTATCTAGATGCCTTCCATCTCTACCAGAACATACTATCGAGAGTGTGCACAACTCTCAGCATGTCAGCAAAGAGGTTTCATTCTAGACAAGCAACAATGGAATGTTTGTCCAACTTACCAATCATATGCATATTAGTAGTATATTGTTCAATGCTCTATGAATGTTTACACTCAGCATGATATATTATAGGAATACAAATATGCATACAAGCAATATCATTTACTATTTGAAATAACAACTCAAATACTTATCTTTTATGTTTGTGTGGTTGCCTCCCGCTTGATCTTCTATATGTCTTTTGAACTTCTATTCATTCTGTACCACTGTGCATGCTCAAGTGTGCACTAGTGTCATCCTCATGATCTCTAAACAATATCTTCTTTGTTCTCTTCAATGATTTAGAGATCCTGTACTAGAACCTGCATATCTCATAGGTTAAGCATAATATAACAAAGTCATACATACCTCGTAAGTAGAACAAAGATTATGGATGAGTCTTTGTCTTCATGTTGTCATGGTCATGGAACTTGATTTGTCTTTCGTGATGTACCTGTATCTTGTTAGCAGAAAACATCAACCTCATACAACACCATAATGCATTAGTACAATCATATAGCCCTAATCAATGAATGTCTTCGATTATTCACATGCATTCATACTATTACTAGGGTGATAAGACAATTGTAACATTAATCACGATTGTACTAATAAATAATATGAAGACAAACACATTATGAACTTAATCAGGAATCGGATTTCAAGACATACCTGAACCTCCTTAAGTCATACTTGTCGAGACTTCTTGTAGTCTTCTTATGTAAGGCCTTAGCCTCAATTCCCCCTGAAACTTGATCTGGAGCTTGATTAGGGTTTTCTAGAGAAACCCTAAAAATTCAATCTTTGACTTTCACACTTCTGAATGGATGGAAGGATGTGTCTTGCTGAGCTGATCAAACTAGCATACTTCAATTTTGAAATCTCCAAAATTTGACCCCTAAAATTGCCTTTGAAACTTCTGGATCTTCTGTACAGGATCCTGAACTAGGGTTTGATGAAGCCCACCCTTCTGCCCAATCAAAAGGTTTGATCCAAGGCTCTAAACTCTTATTTTTCTGAGGAGCTTCCAGCCGTGGTCACAGACTTAAAAAATTCCACCTTTTGCTGAAGCCCTAATTTTCCATCTTTTCGATCAAAATCCCGAACTGGGGTTTGATCAAGCCTGGTCTTATACCCAACCAAAAAATTCGATCTTGGTCTCTAAATTTCGATTTTCCTGAGTAGCATTCAGCCGTGGACTCCGATTCCAAAAATTCTAACTTTCTCCGAAACCCTAAATTCCGGAAGCCATGAATGAAGGTGCTCCAAAAATAATTCTGTTTTGACAGAAATATGTACCTGATTGTTTCTGCTGTAACTCCAAAATTTTTGCTCCACAAGGTTTTCAAACTTTTTCTTTGGTAGCCTAACCTATCATCTTTCCATCCCGATAGGTCTGACCTCAATTGGATTTTCTGAGAGAGAGTTATTCCAAGTGTCACAACGTGACCTGTTTATGGGATAAAACAGGAGAGCAAACTTGTATGGCGTTCCACGTGTCACTGGTTCAGCTTCGGCCTCTAAAAAAAGTTTTCTGAGATAGTACAGTCTGTGTACTACCTGTCACTTTTTACGAAATTTTATTTGGAGCTTCCTAGCCCAAGTTATGACCTTTTTTCCTAGGTCACCTGATTTTGACTGAGATCTGGAAGAGGCAGAAACCCTAACTTGTACTGATCATAACTCACAAAGTACAACGAATATGAGGGTGCCCTTTGGAAAAAAGGTACCCGGGGATGTAATATACGACTTGTAAAGGTTTCAGATCCTGAACCTTCACCAAAATGTATTTATAGCGAAAGTTCCACGATGACTTGTTTTTGGTATGTAAAACCCAAACCTTCAAATTGTCGCAAGTGAAGCAAGTGTCGTAAGTGCCATACATTGCCTTCCTTCAGGTTAGCTCTGATACCATGTTAAGATTTAATATTCTAAGACAGAAAATAGCAGCATTACATTCCATTTCACAATAATAGCATATACAGGATCACCGAAGAAACAACAAGAATAGCATAAACACAAGAGACACAGATTTATCCTGGGAAACCCTCATGGGGTAGAAAACTGAGCAAAGCTTCCTCAATATAGATGACTAGCAAATACAAGAGATGTAACCCTGAGCATAAGCTCCTCCTTCTCCATAGAAGACCTCTCTCATAAGTGCACCACTCTCAAGTGAGTGAGTGTGTGTGTTAAATGAGGAATACACCTCCTCTATTTATACACTACTCTGACTTGTCTTTTACACGAGTCATGTAGGCTTTTATTTAACCATTGGGTTAAATACCCCATTACAACTGACTGGGCCGACCCCTCTAGGGTGATATAATAACCCTTTGACCCACATAACACATACAGGGTTGACCCCCACTAGGGAAGTCTAATAACCCAAGTTACCACATTCTGACGGAGGAATAAACATCTTCGGATATACAATAAGATCTTCACGGAGGAATGAAACATCTCCGAAATAATAAAGTACAATTATGATATTCTTTGAAGTTACAATATCTCAACACAAACAAAACTATCACTTTGCGATTCTTGATGTAACCCATACGTTTCAAGGTGTTTGGGGCTGAAATAAAGGATAAAGCATGCAGACAGATGAGTGGTTCTTCTTGATGGAATTCAATCTCCACTTCTTCTTACATAGGAGAGTTTGGTTAGAAACCTAAAACTTAGGGGTGTCTTCCATAATGATGTCTTTGAAATGAGAAGGAGAGGTTACATATATTTGAAATAATTTTTTTTCTTTACATTTATGAGTTGGAGTATACTTTTCATAATAATTATAATAAAGCCCCTATCTTCATTGGTTTTCCATTTTTTTTGAGACAACCTATGTGATTTTGAGGGAAGAGAGTCAATTTTGCTTGAGTAATTGACTTGTGTAGGAAATGAGTGGGGAATGAAAGATATTTTGTTGGTTTGTGCATTAATCACCATTTATAATTCTATATCCCTCTATGATGCCTCCAACTTGGTAGTAGGATGTTTCACTTTGACTTGTGCTTGAATTGCTTCCTTGAGGACACTAATGAAATAAATAAAAACTATTAAGTTCTTTGTACAAATGGATAATTATTCAAAGGATGAGATAAATTATATGATCGATCCTATTTTGTGAAACTTGGTAAGCCACCCCAAATAGTGAGTATCTCACTCATGAAAGTTAGGGAGAGATTTGACAATAAACTCCATGAGATTAGGAACCCATATAATTTTTTATGCCACTCCCACCATTTCCATCATTTTGGATCCAAATACAAGACCCCTACCATAAGTTTCATCATATCATCAATAATTCCATGAGGGGTGAAGTAGTGTTCCATACAGGTGACCCATTCCGATGGGTTATAAGCATCAAAATTATTCAAGTCTACTTTAGGAAATCGGTTCCAGGTGTTACTATCCATGGAGTGTAGGTTATGGCTATGAGGAATCGAAGGGGGGTGTTGGTGTCTAAATTGTCCCAAATGAGACGTTCCTTCTTAGTATGGTTGTTTTCACCCAAGCATGTGCAAATGTGCACCTACTAACTTCATAGTAGCAGTCTCGATAAAAACAATAAAAAACTAATGTAAAAGCAAATGTTAATCTAAGATGTGCAAGAAAAGTAAATCTACAGTAAACAGTAAAAACTAGAATGAACCATGTAAAACAAATTTCTATTTATGAAAAAATAGCTTTACAAATAACATATTACCTCAAAGGGTGAGGATGGTTGAGCTTGAGAAGCTCCAATGGTGAGGTTCTCCAATGCTCCAATGATCTTTCTCTTCTCCAAATGCAAGTGGGAGGATTGGCCTAAAAGGGATTCCAAAGATGGATCTAAGCTCAAATGATGGCTCAAGATCTCAAGGAAGAAATTGGCAGCATAAGGATAGGATGAGTGTGGATGAATAGTGAGGATCCTCTATCACCTTTTTATAGCTTTTTGGTGATGGAGAATACAACTATGGTTTAAGGAAACCAATGGTATTGGTAAGAAATGGTTTAGGTTTTCTTTTCCTCTTTTTCCTTTTTTGAATATATTTTGAATTTTATTCCCTTTTAATTGATTTTTTGGGAATTTTGGACCCCTTTTGAGAGTTTTTTGTATTTTTTGAGGAAAATTAAATATTTTGAGGAGAAAAAGGTGAATTTTGCTCTTTTTGGTGACCTTTTGAAGGTTTTAGAGGCTAAAATGGTAGGAAAAGTGGACAAATGGGTCATGTGAATAGAGAAATGAGCTAGTGAGCATTTTTTGGGTGTCAACAATGGTTCATGTTGAACTTATGCTTATATTGAGAGGGGGTGAAGGGGGGGTGAATCAGTATAAGACACTTTTTCTTACTTTAAACATTCATCAATCATTCATCCACTTTGAAATAGTAAATTCTCACAAAATCAAACCATAGTACATAGAGTTTAATGTGGAAAACCATTCGATTGAAAACTGAAAAATATTATATTTATATTTTCATGTAGGAACCAACCGACTGATACAAATTTTGTAAGCAACAACTTACTAGAGACACCAATCCCCTCAAATGAGTACCAAATAAAAAATATGTAAGCACCAACCTATTGGAGACACCAATATCCTCAACTAAGCACCTACTTAGTAATATGTAGGAACCAACTTACTGAAGACATTAATCTCCTCAACTGAGCACCAAATCAGTAATATGTAGGCATTGACCTACTAGAGACACCAATATCCTATTGCTTCTATTGTTGTTTCTACTGCTATTGATTCTGCTTCTGCTTCTACTTCCTTCTGTGTTATGACCCTTTGCTAATCTGCACTCTTCCAATAGATAACACTGTTAGAAAAAAAAGACCGCAGAGCAATAACAATAAACAAGATGCAAATATAAAACAGATAAACACAATACAAGAGAGACACTAGTATAACATGTTTCACCTAAGATGGGATACGTCCACACATACATTTCCAGTCCTTATTATTATACCATCCAACAAATTAAGGGATACAATCTGCAACACATCCACTGTAACTTTCTCTTCACTCTCTCATAGTCTCTCTTACACAATCATAGAGATCTTTACAATGCTACAATACACAACCATATTACAATGCCTTCCTTTTAAAGAGCAATTACCATGGGAAAATACTATGGAACACTCAATACCATGGGCCGCCCCCCTTGGACCCCCCATGGAGACTATATTGGGGGGAAATACTCCCCAAACCCTCCGTCATGGGATGGGATCCAGACATGGATGAAACAATACCCATGGATAAAGAAGATCAAGCTCCACAACAAAAAAAAACCTCTTTATATAGATGCATGATAATCTGCTTCAAAATTCACCTTTGATATGCACCATAATTAGCCCAAATTATTTCATATCATCACCTTCAAGTCAACTCCAAAATATGGCATAATCACCTTCTATCCTAGACTCTTCCAAAGAACCTACAAGAAAACATCCGTTCCTCTTCACAAGGTGCGTTTTATTCCTTATACAACCTTAGAAACTCTAAGAAAAACCTTCAAGAGAATATCATTAAGAATATCTTCAAAACCTAGAAAACATCTTCAAACCCCAAAAGACCTTCCTCTTCCACAAGTGCATACCTTTTTTCAGAGCTCCATGAGTGGATGCATGAATGAACAAATGAGGGGCGAGTCCTTCTATTTATACTATTCTTAAATCAATTTTGGGCCAACATAACATTGTTCAATATCCTGGAAGGACCGACCTGAAAGTTTGGCATGGATGACTTTAGAAATCATTTCATATCTCCTCATTCCTATGGAGATAGAGGGATTTACATATACCGTTGTAAATGTATTGGAATGATATTTACAACCATGTAACCTATACTCCAATTTTATCTAGGTATGTAGAGTAAACATTCCTTCAAAGATAGGGTATCCAAACTGAGAATAAAAAATCCAGAAGAATATTTCCAACAATATCCAACTTGCAATCTTTATATTGGACTTCTATAATATCCCCTTTCCTTTGACATCAATGAAAAAAAGATTTCCAACAATATCCCCCTTTGTCATTGACGACAACCTTTAGATAATTCTACAACAAACTTGTAGATACTCCCCTTGTCTACAACTCCTCTTTTGCCTACAATTACCCCCCTTTGGCATCAATGGTAAATAGATGCTCTCACTGAGCTTTTGATTTTCTTCAATATTTTTCCTTCAATGAGTATGTATACATTGTTTGAGGTTCTTTTTTTTGTTTCCACCAATCTACATGTGATTTTTTTCTTATATCACACTTTTAGGAGTTGAAGGTGAGAGTGTGTCCTTGATCACACATTTGGCTAACACTAAGAAGATTATGCTTCAAGTCCTCAATACGCAAGACATTTTCTTCTTTAGTATTCTCATATCTAAGGATAACACTACCTAATTTTTCTTTTTAAGGTAATAAAATTTGATTGATCCCCTATCACATGCCTTGAACATCCTCTGTCAATATGACATTGGTTACTTTATATTGAGCATAGAGTACAAGTCCACATTATCCCTTTTTATGTTCTTCTCAGTATCTTGTCTCTTCCAGATCTTCTTGATTTTTATTCCTTTTCCACACCTTTGAGTATTCTTATTTCTATTTGGAAATGAAATATTCTTCCCTATTTTTCTTAGGAGATCCTATCATGCTACTTCTACAATAATGAGCTATGTGCCCATAGTTATTGCACTTATAGCACTTAATATCAAGTAAAGGAGAAAATGAGTTGTAGTTTCTATCAATAAATCCTTGAGAACTTTTGGAACTATTTATCACATCATTATCCTTTGAGGTATTATAAGAGCCTCTACTTCTATTTCTCACATCATCACTTCTTGAATATGCTCTATAATCTATGGATTTTTAACCAAAATTATTGCAAGAGAAACAATAGCCAAATAAGACTTTTTGATGCCTAGGTGTGAAAGATCTTCTTGGAGGAACTACTCTTCTAAACTCATCAGGTTGCTGGTGGTCATCATTTCCGCTCCTGGTGATGCTTTCATTTTTGATGGAGCCTTTGAGAGCATTAGCATAGATTTTACGATTTTCTTCATTTTCCTTGCTTGCATCTTCTTCATAGGTCTTCCAATTCTCATCATAGACAAGACCTATTTTTATGAATGATGACCTTTGATAATCAATAATTTTGTTCAAAGTTTTAGTTCTTTTCAAGCTTCTGTGTAATTGAGCATTTGAATTTTCCAATTCCTTTCTTAATGAGACAACCTCATATTCTAACATCTCACAAATTTCTTCCTTCTCATTGACTTGAATTATCACTACTTCTTCTGTCCTTTTTGCCTCTTCTAGTTGGGTCTTCAGGTTGAAAGTTGTCTTCTCTGTTTAATCAAGATCACGATCCTTGCTTTCATATGCTTTCAATTTCTCCTTTTGATTTATATTATATTTCCTCAATCTTCCAGTTTCTACGAAGGCATAGATGGATTTTTCTTCAAGATACATATAAATATCTTCTTCTTATAATATGGTTGATTATCTTCATTTTCTTCATCAACATACTTTGTTTCTATGGTTATGGAGAGAGATTCATCTTCATCATCAATATCTTTCCTTGCATATGGACACTTAGAAGAAAAAATTCCCATTAAATCACAATTAAAGCACTTGAAGAGTATCTGACCTTTGTATCTTCTAGGTCCTTCTTTTAGTTTTATCATAGATTGTACTTCTTTTGTCTTTGATTTATAGTTGGAACAATCACCGGATCTCTATCCATAAATGTTTTTTAGTTTATCCCAAATCTGTTTAGTTGATGTACACTTCTTTCCCTTGTCAATCACATAATCTGGTAGGGTACTCAAAATGGAATCCATTGATTTTGTATTGTTTTCTCTTGAATCCTTTTCAGTTGTATAACCTGTCATGACTGAATCCTAGATATTAGACCCTGTGAAATTCCACAGGGGTAGATAACTAAGCTTGAACAAACCTCACAATTTTACTCAGTTAATTGCAAAGAAGAATTTAGCAGAAAGGATGAACAAATTCACTCATGAAACTCAAAATATATGATAATACATTCATCAGCTATAAGCTGAAAAAAAGATGTCAATACAATATAATGAATTCGATACCTCCAAGGGTGATTCAAATTCTCCTCAAGTCATGGCTTAGTCAGCATTGGAACCATCTCCCGATAAGACTCAATGACCACTAATGGTGAATAAAAAGTCAACTGAGGTATAACTGAGCCTAACTGAACCATTTGAGCACTGAAATAGGGGAGGAGACTTCAAGGGGCACATAACTGGCTGTCAATAGTCAAGTGGAGTCCTTCTACACTCTGAAACAGTCAAATGGGAGATACAATTAGTTAACTAAGCAATCAATGCATGAACTGACTGATGGAGGTCCTAGAAATGTGTATTAGGGCGCATTAGTAACTCAAATGATGAAAACAATGCGCACTAGGTAGGTAGGAGGGACACTAATGACTAGAAACAGGCTCAAGGGGGGCCTAAAATAGGGACTAGCTGCTATGATACTCAACTGTTGCTGACTGGATGCACGTAGTGCTGCATGGAATGCATACATGCATGTAGAATGCATGCAAATCCAACATGTGATGGTGAGAATATTCCAACACTCCCTAAGACGGACTATGAGGAAATGTAACTACAAAAAATAGGGCCTTGGTTACTGATATCAAAGGTCACCCCATACAATACTCTAAATAAATGTGAGGAAAGAAGGAAAACCTAGTGGGAACCCCCCCCCTAAAGATAGACTGAAACACACCAAAAATTTATGCTCAAGACTCAAGTAGATGTGATTCTTGATTCAATTTTTGGAGGTATCTTCCTCTTGGGAAGAAGAGGATCATGCTCCAAAAACATGTGCTTGAGTTCTACTTCAGTGGATGCAAGTGAATCTGGAGGCTTCCTGAACTTGCTCTTCAGACCAAACATGGTGAGAACAAATCCAAAAATATGAATATTTTTTTGGAACCTCTGATTCAAACAAATTGAGGTAGGATCAAATCCAACCAGATCTAATTGATCTTGAAACTTGAACTTTTGATTAGTGGAAGTTAAATCAGCTCCAAGAATTGATGGATGGTTTCTTGTGATCTCCTTTGAACCAATAGGGGTGAGATCAAAACCAAAATCACAAAAATCTTCCTGAGACTTGAACCCAAGGGAATGGTAGTGTCCTCCATAATCAGTGAAACTCTAGGAACATGTGCCAATGATCAAATAGAAGTTCATAGGTAGCATGTGATCAAGGAGGGATAATGCATCACCTCCAAAATATGATTTAACCTCCATAGAATTCAGTAGATCATCATTCTGCAAACCAATAGACTCCTGGGAAGTAGAGATTTCAAAACTCTCTTCAACTTCTAGAGTAGTAACTGACAAATATTGATAAGAATTCAAAATAGAAGATGGATCAGCTCCATCAGTTGTGTCACTTTCATCTGCATTAGCTACATGGGAAGGGGACAATTCAAAACTATCTTCAACTTATAAAGCAACAGAGGAAGGAATATCTTCAACATGAATTTTCTGTGTTGAATCTGCAACTTCTTCTTCATCTTGAACAACTTCATCATGAGATATGATTGAGGCCTAAACATAGTTAGAGAAGAAAATGGAGGAGGTATCATTGGGCTTGTTCTCCAAATGGATAGCATCATCCTCTTCCTTCTGCTTTCCAAATTATCTATCTAATCTGGTCCATAGATCACTTGGATGTTCAACAGTATTAATGAGGTAGGGCATACTAGGAGACATAGCAATACATATTGCTCCTAAGGATCTGTCACAATCATTTAGCCAATCATCCTCCTCTTCATAGGAAGCAAAATCTCTCATAACACCAATACACATATAAAAAATACCATGTCTCTTCAGATATGCTGTCATCTTTGGTTTCCACTCATCATAGTTGTATGGAGAGATAGAAGGAATTGATTTTAGATCCATGGAAGTTGTTGTCGAATTCTGAATCTATTGCTGCAACTACAGAAAACTGTAGAAAACTTCAAATAACCTGCAAAACAATGAAATTTATCTGGAGGAATGTTACATAATCTAATGAACACTTCTTTAGGAAAGTGAGCACTTTTATCCGGATCCTTCACACTTGGATAGACCTCACTAGATTGCTCTAGTGAATTCAATGCAATGGAACCAGGATTTGCTGTGGAAATCCATAGGCTTCTGGTGCTCTACTGAAAAACAACTGTTCAATAAATTGTGACAATTTTTGCAACTGCTGCAACTGATGCAAAATATATCACAAGATATGATACCATGTGAAATTCCACAGGGGTAGATCACTAATCTTGAACAAACCTCACAATTTCACTCAATTAATTGCATAAAATAATTTAGCAGAAAGGATGAACAAATTCACTCATGAAACTCAAAAGATATGATAATACATTCATTAGCTGTAAGAAGGAAAAAATATGTCAATACAATAGAATGAATTCGATACCTCCAAGGGTGATTCGAATTCTCTTCAAGTCATGGATTATTCAGCATTGGAACTATCTCCCGATAAGACTCAATGACCACCGATGGTGAATAAACAATCAATTAAGGTATAATTGAGCCTAACTGAACCATGTGAGAACTAAAATAGGGTAGGAGACTCCAAGGGGTGCATAACTGGATGCCAATAGTCAAGTGGAGTCCTTTTACACTCTGAAATAGTCAACTGGGAGCTACAGTCTATTAACTGAGCAATAAATGCATGAACTGACTGATGGAGGTCCTAGAACTGTGTAGTAGGGCGCATTGGTAACTCAAATGATGAAAATAATGCGTATTAGGCAGGTAGGAGGGATACTGATGACTAGGAATAGGCTCTAGGGGGCCTAAACTAGGGACTAGGTGCTAGGATACTCCACTAATGTTGACTGGATGCATGCAGTGCTGCGTGGAATGCATGCATGCATGAAGAATGCATGCAAATCCAACATGTGATGGTGAGAATATTCCAACACCCCCCCTAAGACGGACTATGAGGAAATATAACTGAAAAAAATAGGGCCCTGGTTACTTATACCAAAGGTCACCCCGTACAACAATCTAAATAAATGTGAGGAAAGAAGGAAAACCCAGTGGGAAAAAACCCACCCCCTCAAGATAGACTAAAACACACCAAAAAATTCTGCTCAAGACTCAAGTAAATGTGATGCTTGATTCAATTTCTGGAGGTATATTCCTCTTGGGAAAAAGAGGATCATGCTCCAAAAACATGTGCTTGAGTTCTCCTTCAGTGGATGCAAGCGAATCTGGAGGCTTCCTGAACTTTCTCTTCAGACCAAACATGGTGAGAACAAATCCAAAAATATGAAGATTTTTTTGGAACCCGTGATTCGAACCAAATGAGGTAGGATCAACTCCAATTAGATCTAATTGCTCTTGAAACTTTAAATTATGATCAGTGGAAGTTAAATCAGCTCCAAGAATTGATGGATGGTTTCTTGTGATCTCCTTTGAACCAATGGGGGTGAGATCAAAACCAAAATCACAAAAATCTGCTTGAGACTTGAACTCAAGCGAATGGTAGTGTCCTCCATCTTTAGTGAAACTCTGAGAACATGTGCCAATGATCAAATAGAAGTTCATAGGAAGCATATGATCAAGGAGGGAGAATGCATCACCTCCAAAATATGATTTAACCTCCAAAGAATTCAATAGATCATCATTCTGCACACCAACAGATTCATGGGAAGTAGAGATTTCAAAACTCTCTTCAACTTCTAGAGTAGTAACTGAAAAATATTTCTCATAATTCGAAATAGAAGATGGATAAGCTCCATCAGTTGTGTCACTTTCATCTGCATCAACTACATGGGAAGGGGACAATTCGAAATTGTCTTCAACTTATATAGCAACAGAGGAAGGAATATCTTCAACATGAATTTTCCGTGTTGAATCTGCAGCTTCTTCTTCATCTTGAACAACTTCACTATGAGAGATGATTGAGGCCGAAACATAATTAGAGAGAACAATGGAGGAGGCATCACTGGGCTTGTTATCCAAATGGATAGCGTCTTCCTCTTTCTTCTTCTTTCCAAATTCTCGATCCAATATGGTCCAGAGATCACTTGGATGTTCAACAGTATTAATGAGGTAGGGCATACTAGGAGACATAGCAATACATATTGCTCCTAAGGATCTGTCACAATCATTTAGCCAATCATCCTCCTCTTCATAGGAAGAAAAATATCTCATAACACCAATACACATATCAAAAATACCATGTCTCTTCAGATATGTTATCATATTTGGTTTCCACTCATCATAGTTGTATGGATAGAGAGAAGGAATTTCTTTCATATCCATGGAAGTTGTTGTTGAATTCTGAATCTACTGCTGCAACTACAAAAAATTGCTGCAACTGCAGAAAACTGCTGCTACTACAGAAAACTGTTGCAACTGCAGAAAACTACTGCAACTGCAGAAAACTTCGAATAACCCACAAAATAATGAAATTTATCGGGAGGAATGTTACATAATCTAATGAACATTGATTTAGTATAGTGAGCACTTTTATATGGATCCTTCACACTTGGATAGAACTCACTGGATTGCTCCAGTGAATTCAATGCAATGGCACCAGGATTTGCTGTGGAAATCCAGAGGCTTCTTGTGATCTAATGAAAAAAAACTATTTAATAAAATGCTGCAATTTTTGCAACTGCTACAAAATCTCTCACAAGCTTGTTACCATGTTAAATTCCAGAGGGGTAGATCACTAAGCTTGAACAAACCTCACAATTTCACTCAGTTAATTGTAGAGAATAATTTAGTAGATTGGATGAACAAATTCACTCATGAAACTCAAAAGATATGATAATACATTCATCAGCTGTAAGCTAGCAAAAAGATGTCAATACAATAGAATGAATTCTATACCTCCAAGGGTGATTCAAATTCTCCTCAAGTCATGGCTTAGTTAGCATTGGAACCATCTCCTAATAAGACTCAATGACCATCGATGGTGAATAAACATTCAACTGAGGTATAAATGAGCCTAACTGAACCATGTGAGCACTGAAATAGGGGAGGAGACTCCAAGAGGATCATACATGGCTATCAGTAGTCAAGTGGAGTCCTTCTACACTTTGAAATAGTCAAATGAGAGCTACAGTCAGTTAACTGAACAATCAATGCATGAATTGACTGATGGAGGTCCTAGAACTATGTAGTAGGGCACATTAGTAACTCAAATGATGAAAAACATGCGCACTAGGTAGGTAGGAGGGCTACTAATGACTAGAAACAAGCTCCAGGGGGCCTAAACTAGGGACTAGGTGATAGGATACTACACTGCTACTAACTGGATGCATGCAGTGCTGCATGGAATGCATGCAAATCCAACATGTGATGGTGAGAATATTCCAACACCCCCCCTAAGACGGACAATGAGGAAATATAACTGAAAAAAATAGGGCCCTGGTTATTGATACCAAAGGTCACCCCGTACAACAATCTAAATAAATGTGAGGAAAGAAGGAAAACCCGGTGGGAAACCCCCCCCCTCAAGATAGACTGAAACAGACCAAACATTTCTGCTCAAGATTCAAGTAGATGTGATGCTTGATTCAATTTCTGGAGGTATCTTCCTCTTGGGAAGAAGAGGATCATGCTCCAGAAAAATGTGCTTGAGTTCTCCTTCAGTGGATGCAAGCGAATCTGGAGGCTTCCTGAACTTGCTCTTTAGACCAAACATGGTGAGAAAAAATCCCAAAATATGAATATTTTTTTGGAACCTGTGATTCGAACCAAATGAGGTAGGATCAACTCCAATAAAATCTAATTGCTCTTGAAACTTGAACTTCTCATCAATGGAAGTTAAATCAGCTCCAAGAATTTATGGATGGTTTCTTGTGATCTCCTTTGAACCAACAGGGGTGAGATCAAAACCAAAATCACAAAAATATACCTGAGACTTGAACCCAAGCGAATGGTAGTGTCCTCCATCTTCAGTGAAACTCTGAGAACATGTGCCAATGATCAAATAGAAGTTCATAGGAAGCATGCGATCAAGGAGGGCGAATGCATCACCTCCAAAATCTGATTTATCTCCAAATAATTCAGTAGATCATCATTTAGCACACCAGCAGACTCATGGGAAGTAGAGATTTCAAAACTCTCTTCAAATTCTAGAGTAGTAACTGAAAAATATTGCTTAGAATTCGAAATAGAAGATGGATCAACTCCATTAGTTGTGTCACTTTCATCTACATCAACTACATGGGAAGGGGACAATTTGAAACTGTCTTCAACTTATAGAGCAACAGAGGAAGGAATATCTTCAACATGAATTTTCTGTGTTGAATGCACTGCTTCTTCTTCATCTTGAACAACTTCATCATGAGAGATGATTGAGGCCGAAACATAATTAGAGATAACAATGGATGATGTATCACTAGGCTTGTTCTCCAAATGGATAACATCATCCTCTTCCTTCTGCTTTCCAAATTCTCTATCCAATCTAGTCAAGAGATCAGTTGTATGTTCACCAGTATTAATGAGGTAGGGCATACTAGGAGACATAGCAATACATATTTCTCCTAAGGATCTATCACACTCTTTTAGCTAATCATCCTCCTCTTCATAGGAAGACAAATCTCTCATAACACCAATACACATATAAAAAAGACCATGTCTCTTTAGATATACTATCATCTTTGGTTTCCACTCATCATAGCTGTATGGAGAGAGAGAAGGAATTGCTTTCAGATCCATGGAATTTGTTGTTGAATTTTGAATCTACTGCTGCAACTACAGAAAACTGCTGCAGCTGCAGAAAACTTCGAATAACTTGCAAAACAATGAAATTTACCTGGAGGAATGTTACATAATCTAATGAAAACTGCTTTAGGATAGTGATCACTTTTATCCTGATCCTTCACACCTGGATATACCTCACTGGATTCCTCTAGTGAATTCAATGCAATGGCACTAGGATTTGTTGTGGAAATCCAGAGGCTTCTGGTGTTCTACTGAAAAACAACTGTTCAATAAACTGTTTCAATTTTTTCAACTGCTGCAAAATCTCTCACAAGCTCTGATACCATGTGAAATTCCATAGGGGTAGATCACTAAGCTTGAACAAACCTCACAATTTCACTCAGTTAATTGCAGAGAATAATTTAGCAGAAAGGATGAAAAAATTCACTCATGAAACTCAAAAGATATGATAAGACATTCATCAGCTGTAAGCTGGAAAAAAATGTCAATACAATAGAATGAATTCGATACCTCCAAGGGTGATTCAAATTCTCCTCAAGTCATGGCTTAGTTAGCATTGGAACCATCTCCCAATAAGACTCAATGACCACCGATGGTGAATAAACAGTCAACTGAGGTAGAAATGAACCTAAATGAACCATGCAAGCACTGAAATAGGGGAGGATACTCCAAGGGGCGCATAAATGGCTGGTAGTAGTCAAGTGGAGTCCTTCTACACTTCGAAATAGTCAACTGCAAGATACAGTCAGTTAACTGAGCAATCAATGCATGAACTAAATCATGGAGGTACTATAACTGTGTAGTAGGGTGCATTAGTAACTCAAATGATGAAAACAATGCGCACTAGGTAGGTAGGAGGGATACCGATGACTAGAAACAGGCTCCAGGGGGCCTAAACTAGGGACTAGGTGCTAGGATACTCCACTGCTGCTGATTGGATGCATGCAGTGCTGCATGGAATGCATGCATGCATGCAAATCCAACATGTGATGGTGAGAATATTCCAAAAGACCCAAGGGCCATCAAATATATCTTCATTCTCATGTTCCAGTTATCATAGTTTGAACCATCAAACAAAGGAGCTTTGGAAGTACCTTCCTAATAAGCCATAACTAATCGATATTTTCCTTCCAGTAGTTAGAAGTTTTTTGAAGGAACCTGTTCTGATACCAACTGTTGAACTTATGCTTATACTAAGAGGGGGGTGGTAAATTAGTATCAACTATTTTTTCTTACTTTTAATATTTATCAATCATTCATCCACTTTGAAATAGTAAATGCACATAAACTCAAATCAAAGGAGACATAATTTAATGTGGAAACCCTTTCGATATAAAACTACAAAAGTTTATCTTGATATATTCATATAGTCACCAACCGATTTTTACAAAGTTTGTAAGCACCAACCTACTAGAGACACCAATCCTCTCAAATGATCACCCAATCAGAAATATGTAGGCACCAACCTACTAAAGACATCAACTGAGCACCCACTTAGTAATATGTAGGAACCAACTTACTGGAGACACCAATATCCTCAACTGAGCACCATCTGTTACACAGAAATCTTCCACCCTGTGAGCATCAACATTCTTTGGCTTGTAGGATCCATTTCAGTGACTCAGATCCATTTTCATCCTTCAGTGATACCAGTCTATCCTATTTTTGTTCCTACCCCCATGTTGCATCACTATAGCATGCGTACCCGCGAGTTGCATCCCTATAGCCCGTGGGTATCAAGTAAAATGGTAAAAACCACTATTTTATTACTTTTTACTCCCCAAAAGAGGTCATTGGGTGACCTTTGGCTCTCCATCTGCCCAAGTAATGTCTCGATGAGTCCTTTCACTTACCTTTGAGAGGACTATATATTGAGTACATATGGCTTATGGATGGGAGGAATAAGAGAATAGTAAAGGCACTCTAGTGGATTTTTTCCCTATCTCGAGTCTGCACTCATTGATCCTTGTAGTTGTGAACCAATTATGTTCACCTTCCAAACTCCTTGCTAGTTTGAGTTTTCCATTCATGGAGGATTGAAGTGGTGGAGGCACAAGTGGATTGATCTAGATCTTGGTTCAGATTGGTTGCGAACAAGAGGTCATATCACTTTGCACTTCTTCTTGTTCATTAATAGAAATACTCATATTCTCGTCCATTCATGGTGTGAATGTCATTTATTATACATTGGGTTACATTTGCTTATGATATTATGGACCATTGTTATTGATAATGTTAATGTTATTTATATATCACATGTACTTGTTAGATATTGGTTGTCGAGACTAATTTGCAGATTACAAGTGCTTGGATGTGCGTGGATTGAAAGCTCCAACGGGGATCTACATCAAATGTTGGATCGAGGTTGGTTACATTTCTCCATTGTTTTAACATTGTCATTTATAATAGCATTGTTTTTGAGAATTGAGTAGATTTCTGGTAGTCATCTGTCAATCAAACAGAAATGGCGACTCTGTTGGGGAGAACATCCATGTTTGGGAAATTTTTTGAGCATTAGTCCATAATTAGAGTTGTTGTTTATCAAAGCTCTGTGTCACTGATTGGTCGTTAAGATTCACTGTAGAAAAATTGCTTTTTCTAAGCCTCTGGACTCTCTGTTTGACCATTTGTTGTTCCTCACCCGCGGGATGGCTTAGTTCTGCCCACGTATACCCGCCTCTGTTTACTCTACTGCTCGCAGGTGCCCGCAGGTATTCCTTCGACAGTAGCATGTAACTCTGGATTTTGTTGGTTTATGGCTATTGGTTGTTACTAGGTGAATTTGGTTGATTCCTGAGTCTTTGTTGGCCTCTTTCTTGATGGTTTCATGCCTTGGTTGTGACCAGATCTCTTCGTTTCTCTTGGTTGAGCCTTCTTGGTTTTAACCTCTTGATTTTTTCCTGTTGATCTCATTCCTTTGGCTGAGTCTTGCTGTTTAGGATCTGTTGGGTTCTCTTAGTGATCTTCTCGGCACTTCAGTGACTGAATAGTAGGATTTTGCTTGCATTTTTTCATTCCATATATATTGAAAAAATACAAAAATATTCATTAGTTTTTTGCATTTTCCTTTCTGTTTATAAGAGAAAATACAAAAAATATTTTATTTCCATGTACTGCATTTTGCATTGAGTGCTTGTTGCCTTCATTTTAGGTTTTGCTTGTGCATTGAAAAGATAAAAGTTTGCATATTTATTTCGGAATTGTTGGTTGATTTTGCATATTAGTGACATTGTTTTATTGGATAGATGAGTCTAGGATTGGATGATGTTTCATACTATTGAGTCTACACATCACTAGTTTCACGACCATATCTCTTGAGTAATCACAACCACTAAAATTAACGCTTAATCATAAAATTGATTAGACTTATTTTATTTATAGGGTACACCAACTAGCATAGGTTTAGAGTCTTGGAATAGATCATTGTGAGTTAACAATCCAAGACTACTGAACGAAACATTAGGTGTCTGACCAGGGAGTGGAGGAATCCATGGTGTAGATCAGTGTTCTCAGGAAAGCTCTACTCAAACCAGAGTTAAGCACGAGGTCACGGGAGGTTGGTTGAGGAGATATCTCTCTAATACCGGCTGAACGTGGGAGATATATCCAGGATTTGTTCATATTTGGGGGTACTGGAGGTTTGTCCTCTTGTGCTCTGGGCTTATCTACCCTGCCCATATGACGGGTCCCACTTGCGACTGTCCCCCTGAGCATTGGTTATATTGCAGTAGACATAGTTGCCTTACCTAGGTACCGCACAGGGTACTTACAATGGTTATGCTGTTTGTGTCCTGAGTCAGATAGGGATTGGACTGTACAGTTGTGTTCGTGTAGTGGACTTGACCCTGTCGACACAGTGAAGCCTGGGTGTCTCTATAACTGATTTTGTTACCTCCGGCTATAGTTTGGGAGTCTCAAGCCTCTCCTAGGTGAGACATAGCAGCTCTAGTGTCGGGAGCTCATTTAGCCACTCTGTCTGTCTGCTCTTGGCTGTAGATTCTCTAGGTGTGTGCTTTTGATTTAATGTTTTTTGATTGATAGTTGGCCTTTAGGAGACGCTGTGACTCTCTCTGGAGAGAACGTGGCGCGGAGCCCTACTCTTCGCCGGTCCTGTCGTTTGGCTGGTTTAAAGCCATCTTTGGTTACACAACGTATTACTAGAGGACGCCAGAGGGCTCCCTCTGAGTCTTCAGATTCTCATGCGACTTACGTTGAGGATTACATGGCTACACATCCCGATATCGGGGAAGACCTTTCTACTCCTTCGGGTAGAGTTGAACATACTTCTGATCCCTAGACTCCTCGTGAGGATTGGGGAGGTGATCCACCTGCGACTCAACCTGGTTCTATTTGGCCTAATCCACTTGACCGGGATTCGTTTGATCCTTCAAATCCGGCTAATTACCTTTACGGGATGCCTGACTTACCCGAGGAGGAAGAACAAGATGAGCC
The DNA here is from genome assembly GCA_027924585.1 of Larix kaempferi. Lineage (NCBI taxonomy): Eukaryota > Viridiplantae > Streptophyta > Pinopsida > Pinales > Pinaceae > Larix > Larix kaempferi. The sequence goes on from BSBM01000035.1 coordinate 1,314,331, forward strand.
TTTCGTTCCTTCGTTTCCACGCGATTCTAGATATAGGAGGCTTGAGACTCATGATGATTCTGGCCCTATGGTCAACCCCACCGCACTCTCTTTTGGTATGCATAGTCACAATACTATCGAACCTTCCACTATGGTTGGTACTCATGTTGGCACTAGTCAAAGTGTTAGCCATACTATACCCACTAGGGGCACTACCCTAGCTGGGGGCACTACGTTGTCCACCCACTCACATAGTATGGGGACTGGTCAGATTCCTAACCATGCTAATGTTGGAACGCGACCACCTCCTAGGAGTACCCAACCTAGTCGGAATGCTATCCGAAACATGACTCACCATCCACCGCCTAATAAACATGTCTCTACTCGTCAACCCAGGACCACTTTTGCATATGATACCGTTCCTCCCAACCACGGGGGTGGACACATACTGCATACTTTTGCGTCCACTGCCGCCACTAGTAATAGTAATGTAGGGGGTGGGAATATTTCATATCCACATGGACATCACACCACCAACCCTACTACTGGTCACGCCCATATTGGACCTGGGAATACTTCTCATCCTTATGGTCATCACACGACTGCTCAAGCTAATCCGAATATTGGGGGTGGGAACATACCATACCATTACGGTCAATACAACACGGTTCCCAGTATGAATAGTACATACATGCCCCATACCCATGGTGGAAACCCTTACTACAACACAGTCGGTGCTGGCCACCAGTATCACCCACCACCCCAATATGGTGCTCAAAATGGACATATACCTGCTTACTCTCAAATGGGTTAGGTAGGGGGAGGTTATCCATCTTATGGCCATGGGAAAGATTATGGGCCGTTAGGTCCTCAATATCAGTAGTTTACTCCTCATGGTCAAGCTTTTGGTCCATCGTATAACACAGTTCCATTCAATCAACCTTTTATGGGAGCTTATAATCAATCTTTCCAGCCGCAGCTCCCGTTCCTTGCATGCTTGAATCTCCCAGATCTTTCGAAGCTCACGAATGATCCTGTGTGTCACGACCGTACTTGGCCCCCGGTTCCTACCAAGATCCCTTCGGACATTCCAAAGTTTGAGGGGAAAGGTGGTGAGGACCCGGGAGATCATGTCACGACGTTTCACCTTTGGTGCTCCTCCAACTCTTTGAATCATGATTCCATTCGATTACGCCTATTTCAACGCACCCTCATGGGGGCAGCCGTGAAATGGTATGTGGAGTTGCCCGGAAACACCTATAGGGGATTCAACGAGATTGCTTTGGTTTTCTTAGACCATTTCCAGTTGCCGTTTCGCTATGATACTGGTACTGAGTTGTTGTCCACCTTCCGTCAGAATAAGGCCACACATATTTCTGACCACGTTCAAGAGTGGCATCGGCAGAAGAGATTAGTGAAAGCCAACATTCCTCCAGAGTTCCTATTGGAATGGTTCCTTAAGTCTTTACTTCCATATATTGCTAAGGATTTTTCAATGTCTGGCATTATGATTGAGGAACAAGCCATCTTAAAAGTCCAGCAGTTAGATCTTCTTTATTCTCAGTTTGGCATTTTGTATGACATTATTCCTGACACACCGAGAACAAGACATGAGCCCACGCCAGTTCCTAGACCACATGCCGATGGCATCGTGGGGTCCGCATGCACTTGCCCTATAGACTTGGTAGCTAATCAAATGCAAAATTTGTCGCTAAACCAGTTTGCACCCGGATAGGTTCACACCTTGTCCACTTCCAATCTGTCGTCTGATGTACACAATGTGCAATCAACGAAACCGTCGGGTAACCAGCAACCTGGTGGTAAGAAAAAGGGGAGAAATAATCGTAGGGGTGGAAAAAATGGAAGTAAAAACAATAGAAATCATAATACTCCTCATAAAGAGAATGCCAACCATCCTCAGGAAGGCGGTAATGCTGGTGAGGATCGTAAACCTAGGCGTAAGGTGAAATTCCCTTGCAAGCTTTGTGGGGAGGATCATCTTACTCATTTATGTCCTCGTATTGAAGAAGCATCGAAGCATTTGGCATAGAGCCCAGCTATGTTGAAGAATCCCCTACCTCATCACCAAAACATGGATTCGCATGCTCCCACCACTGGTTATGGTACTAATGAAATGACAACATCTTCTTCCAATACTAGTGGTTATGGATGTGTGAATATGGTTCAGTCAGAGGTTTTTGTTGCTACTCGTCGACGTGATTATGGTGCACCACAACCGAATTTGGGGAATGAGCCTCCCCCTCCTCCTGATAATTCCTTGCATATCGAGAAGCCTTCTATTATGTCGTGGATACCAAAAGGTGTTCTCAAGTGCTCCACGCATAATCCTAATGCTCGAGCTACCCAGAACTACTCCATCATAGAAGATTTAGGCCAAACTCTGTGTGCCATGTCGGCTCTTGAAGTTTTGCAAGCTTGTCCTTCTCAGAAGCATGCCCTTTTGAGTGCCTTAGGAGTTCAGGATGGGGGAAGTCTTAGTGTTATCAAGTTCGATACTACTGATGTCCAACCTCACTTGCCTTACCACGTGGCTTTTCAAATCTAGGTGGTTTTCCTTAAGAGCTTCATCAAATGTACTATGGTTGATGAAGGTGCTTCCACGTCAGTAATGTCGTTAACTTGTTGGAAAGCTCTTGGCTCTCCTCCTCTACTCGCGTCTAGAACTACACTCACTGCATTCAACAGTAGATCTTTTACGCCGCATGGAATTATCCCTTCCCTTGTTGTCTCCTTGGGAGGTAAGTCCGTGCCTATTGAAGTCGAAGTGGTTGATGCACCCATCGACTACAACCTTTTATTGGGTCGAAACTGGATGTACGCTATGAAGGCTGTCGCGTCTACTGTATTTCGAGTTATTTGCTTTCCCCATGAAGGAAAGATTGTGACGATCGATCAGCTAGAATATGTTGGCACTCCTTCCACAACATCCACGGGATCAGTAGTCCCGCAAGTTTCTGATTCTTAGTTGGCAACTGGGAACATAGGTGTTGGAATGTACCCCTCATTGATGGGAACTTTTAACCATTCTGCACCTGTGAATTTTATTGGAACCATTTTTGATAGTGCGCCTCCTCCTTCGAATAGTATGCCATTTAGAACATCCTATTGTGGTGATCCATGGATTTTTCCATCCGTGGATTCTATGTCAGGAGACATTGCGCACGTCGGGATGTCTATGCCTTTATCTGTAGCGGAGCTCACTTATGATCACATCCAACAAACCACTGTAGATCCAGATCTCTCTTCTCCCCAGACAGTTGAAGAAGATCCTGTTACGTTGCTAGTTTGGGAAGCTAACTCATCTTGCTCTCACGATTTCCTTGATGATACTTTGCCATCGGATGAAGCTATCCTCGAAGCCATGTGTGGTAGTGAGAGGCCTTGGGAAGATATGCACCATCAATCTTATTTCCTTCCCAACCTTGAGCTCATTGAGAAGGAGGAGTTTAGGATGACTCTAGCTGAGATGGTTGGTCACCCTGTGGCTCTTTTGCAATCGCATGATGTTTTCTTGGAGGGGAATATGGCCAATATTTCCCCAACCACTTCGATCAACATCTCCCGCACTCCCGGAAAGATTGATAATGTTTACGTCGGTGATGATTGCACTCCTGAGGAGATTTTTATTTACACTGATTTGTTTACTGAACTCTGGGAAGCTTTCGCTTGGTCATATGAGGAGATGCTAGGAATAGACCCCCGCATTGTTGAACACGAGATTAAAATGTATCCTGATGCTAAACCGGTTCGACAATGCTTACGTGCTATGAACCCTAGGAAGGCAGCTGCTATTAAGGAAGAGGTGGAGAAACTACTCAAAGTTGGTTTCATCTACCCCGTTCCCCTTACCGAATGGGTGTTAAACCCCATTCCTGTGGATAAGAAGCAGGGAACTATCCGTGTATGCACTAATTTTAGAGATTTGAACCATGCATGTACGAAAGACAACTTCCCCATGCCATTCATTGATCAAATATTGGATGCTTGTGCAGGAGGTGAGATTTTTTCATTCATGGATGGATTCTCGGGTTATAATCAGATTCAAATCAAACCCGTGGACCAACATAAAATCAACTTTATTTGTCCATGGGGAACTTTTGCATACCAGAAAATGCCCTTCGGCCTCAAGAACGCCGGAGCCACTTTTCAGCGAGCCATGACCTATGCCTTTCACGATCTTAAGAAGATTATGGAAGTTTTCTTAGATGATATTGCTAGCCATTCTTGCAAGAGAGTGGACCACCCCAAGCACCTTCGTATGATTCTCGAACGATGTATCCACTACAAAATTCGATTGAGTCCAAACAAATGCATCTTCGTTGTTAGGACTGGTCACCTTCTAGGATTCATAGTTTCGAAGGACGGTATTAGAGTCGATCCTCTCAAAGTTGAGGCAATACTTCAGTTGCCTCCTCCGCATAATCTGTTTCAAATTCAGAGCCTCCAAGGGAGAGATACTTTTTTGCGTCGGTTTATAGTTAACTATGCCAGTATTACTAAAGGTTTCGCATGCCTATTGAAGAAAGACACACCTTTTATCTGGGATGAGCGAGCCCAGCAGTCTTTCGACACCCTTAAGAAAGCTTTGGTATCGGCCCCTGTGCTTAGTCCGTCAGAATTTACACGAGATTTCATTCTTTATGTGGCCCCGTACCAAGAGACTATTGGCATGGTCTTGGTTCAGGTAGATGATGCGCTCGTCGAGCATGTTATCTATTATCTTAGTCAAAATTTAGTAGACGCTGAACTAAGGTACACCCACGTAGAAAAGTTGTCACTTGCGACTGTTCACACAGTCCAGCGGTTACGGCATTACATTTTGCTTTGAACAACCACTGTTGTAGCTCATATCAATCTGTTTCAGTTCGTTCTTTCATGACGCCTTATCGGGGGTAAGTATAATAAATGGATTGTGATCCTTCAGGAATTTGATCTCGAGTTTGCTTCTGCAAAATTGGTGAAATCATTGGTGTTCGCTGAGCTTATGTCGGACCTTCCACAGCTTGATGAGGATGTCATTCATGAAGATTCCTTTGTGGATGAACACTTATTTCTTATCTCAACCAAGGACCCTTGGTATGGGGATGTCATTAGATATCTCCAAACTTTGAAGTTTGCTCCGCATTATTCACGAGACGAGCGACGGCATGTGAGACATCATGTTAAAGATTATACTATCGTCGGTGACACTTTGTATCGCCGAGGAAAGGATTCCATTGTCCATCATTGCTTGACTCACGAAGAAGTGGAACGGGTACTTAATGATTGCCATGCGGGGGGTGTGTGGTGGTCACTTATCCGGGCTTGCTACAGCCCAATGTATTCTGTGAGTGGGTTATTTTTGACCTACTATCTTTGAAGATTGTATTAACGCTGTGAAGAGATGTCACCCTTGCCAGGTGTTTTCTCGAAACATACACTCGCATCCAGTGCCCCTCCATCCGGTCATCACTGTCGGTCCCTTCACTAAGTGGGGGGTAGATTTCATGGATTGCAAACCAGCTTCGGCTGGGGGGCATCATCATATTATCGTGGCTGGATTATTTTTCCAAATGGGCTAAGGCCATGCCTACCGTTAAAGCTGATGGTGCTGTTAACACCCAAAAAGTGTTCACTACCTCATCTACCACATTATATGGCTCATTTGTCCATTTTCCTACCATATTTCCCTTAAAATCCCAAAAAATCCCATTAAAAAGCCTCCAAAAGGCCTAAAATGCCTCCAAAAGGCCGCAAAACCCTCAAAATAGCCTAAAAAAGGCTAAAAAACCCCCTTTTCCTCCAAAAATAGCAAAAATCCCCTAAAAAGGGAATAAAAAAATATAAAATAATGAGGAAAAGGAGGAAAAAACCCTATACAGCTGCAGAAAACCATGTGTTTCCCAAAACCATGGGTCAGCTCTCCACCACCAAAAAACTATAAATAGGTGATGGAGATCCATTATTCCATATCCACAATCACAAGCACCCTTACTCTGCCAAAATCTCTCTCGAAACCCTAGTTCACCTTTGAACTATTTTCACCTTGAGAGCCACCTTTGGCCCATCCCCAACATTGTAGAAGGAGAAAGGAGCATATTGAAGCTTGGAGCATCCTCTTGGACACTGCAAAGGGCTTCATCAAACCTTGACACTCAAGGTAACATTAATAGTAAAAGTCATTCTTTTCATTTGATGTTTATGTTTCATGCAATATTTTAGAAGTAATTTAATTGTTGTTTTAGCTTAATTAGTTTAATATACTGAACTGCTACTAAGGAGTCCATTCTCCTTAGTAGGTGCTCATTGGCACAAGCTAGGGGTAAAACCCTAGCTACAGTTTTGGCGACTCCACTGGTTTTTGAATTTCTGGTTTCCGTTTGTTAAATTTTTTCCTTTCGGCTGTCCCTTTCGGCCGCCGCATACCGCGTTTTTTCCCTCTGCAGTTGCGTCCCGACCGCGCCTTTCAGGCCTTTACCTGCGATCCGACCGCGGCTCTCAGACTGCTTCCGACGCCCTGCCGGCGGATTCAAGTCTGTTACCTGCTATCCGACCGTGGCTAATCAGCCTGTTTGCCGCGATCTGACTGCGCCTGTCGGCCTTTTTCCGGCGTCGCGACTGCGGCTTTCTGCCTCTTTCGCGCGTCCCGACTGCGCCTGTTAGCCCTTCTGCCGCGACCCGACTGCGTCTTTTTCCCTGTTTCTTGCGTCCCGACTGCCTCTGTTGGCCCGATAGCCGCGACCTGACCGCCGCTGTTTCCCTTAAACCCGCGGTCGGCCTGTTCCAATTCGCCACAAACCCGCGGTCTGATTTCTGCTCTTTTCCTGTTTTGAGCCCAGCCCCTTTTGCTGCAATATTTTCTGCATCTGAACAGCCTTCTGTCCCACCTGCAGCCTCACTACCTTACAGCCTTTCTGCAATATAATTTCTGTTCCCTTTACAGAATTCTTTTAAAAATTTTAGTGTTTTTTAATTCAGAAAATTTTGCAAATTAAACTTTCAATTTCCTCATTATTGATAGATTGGAAGTTGCCCCCCTTGTGGCACTTCTCTTTTTGGGTTCAACACCTCACGAGCACACACTCTGTCACATAAAATCAAGTGAGCCTTAAAAAGTACCTAACTAAACCAACATTCTAACCCCACTTGGGGAACACAAAAGAATCATTGTAGTTAGGTAGGATCAGGGGGATAGGCTTCCAATAACACCCCTTGGTTACTTTCACTTGAGACATAGTTGTTGTCCAAATAGGGAACCAAAATCCCCTAGTACTTTTTGGCACGGTCACGACCAGTTTATCAGAGGGCCTCTCCCTTAGGAGGGTTGAAGTCGGGAGACTGGTTCCGGAGGCCTGAGTGGAATATTGCACTCCATTCAGTAACCGAAGGGCTACCTTTCGTGGTTCGCGGGATATCCCTGTATAGGGGTATTGCGGTCAACGAACTAAACGACAGATTCACCTTTCTGGATGTGTCATGAATGGGGTATCTTAGTTGCCATTCTTCTAGGATTGACTACCCGGTATCCCTCCCGGTAGGGGGATATCATAGCCACTTGGCTTTCCTACTCATATTGTCTGACTTGGATTTCATCACCTTGCAGAGGATATGTTTAGTTAAGTCAGAATACTTTTAGTTAGGTGTTTGCATGCTCCTTTACCTCCCTTTGGTCTAGTGAGTCCACCATTTTTCTTTTTTAGGAAACCTGCTGCTTGTTGGTATTCTGACCATCTTTGTTGTTACTCCACCTATTGTAGCACAGCTGTTGCAGTGGGTGTTTTGAGTTGGTTGTTGGCCTGAGTGCCTTGTTTTTTAGCTCTCCTTCTGCACACTCGGTTGCATTAGGATTTTTGAGCTGTTTTTATACTCACCTCAACCCACAGAGACTAGACACCATCTGTCACCATTGAGTCCCCGAGACATTCTCGGCGCCTCAGGGGTGAGCCCCCACAACACGGTTCTCTTGACACCACTCGTCGTAGATTCCGATCATTGTCCGTTGATACCACTCATCACAGATCTAGAGCCTTGTCACTTGACTCCACTCGTTAGCGACGTAGGACTCCGTCACCAGATAGTGACACTCCTTACTTTACCTCTGATTCTGACGAAGAGTCTGAGAACCCTATTTATACCGCCCGTACTAGCCCCATGGCTGGTACGACTTCCACTCCATTTGTCATAGGGACCATTAGTGGCACATCCACCACTACACCAGTTACTACACCTGTTTTTGGTATGCCCTCCATGGGGCAACCATCTATCGTTCCCCTCACGGTACCTATACCCACAGCGGGAATACCCATCCCCACTACATCAGTGGCTCACACTACCCATGGTGGTGCTGGACCATCCTCCACTACCTCAGTTCCCCCACTTGGGGGCACCACCCTAAATCTTGTCCCTCCACTTGGGGGCACTGGCCCCAACTTGGTCCATAGCACTACTGTGTCACAGCCTTCTTCCAGTTTGCCATTCATGGCTAGCCTCAACCTACCTGACCTGGCCAAATTGACCAACGATCCTATTCGACACGACCCTACATGGCCTCATATACCTACCAAGCTCCCCTCGGACATCCCTAAGTTCGAGGGCAAGGCCGGTGAGGACCCACAAAACCATATCATGTCTTTCCACCTATGGTGTTCCTCTAACTCCATAGTAGACGACTCTGTTCGCCTCCGTCTCTTACAGCGCACCTTCACTGGATCTGCAGCCAAGTGGTATATTGAGCAGCCTCATGGGACCCACGCCACCTTTGCTTCCCTGGCCTCGACCTTTCTGCAGTTCTTCCAGTTGCCTTTCCACTATGACGCGGGTGTTGAGATCCTTCTATCTTGCAGACAAAACACGGCTACCCATATCACGGACCACATCCATGAGTGGCGTCGACGCCGTAGCTTATGCAAGATCAAACTTGACGATCGTATCTTCCTAGATTGGTTCCTCAAATCCCTTCTCCCGGTTATCGCTAAGGATGTGGCCTTAGAAAGACCCCAATCTGAAGAAGAAGCCATCCTTAAGGCACAACAGTTCGACCTCATTTACGCCCAATCGGGTTACCTTTATACCATTATACCTGACGCCCCTCGCGGCGAGTCCTCCCAGCATGATGCGCCGGGGGCATCCCACGCTACAGATGGTATCATTGGCCGTGTTTCTTCGCATCCCCAACCATTTTCTATAGCACGTCCTACCCCTGGCCCCGACCTGTCGAGGGCTACCTCCCAGTCTGGAGCAACCAACTCATATGCTCCCATGACACATCACCATTCCCATGGACCCTCATGTCCACCTCAGTGCTTCGGGTATGCGACTCCTGCTTATGCTCCTCCAGTCGCCCCTCAGCCTTACTACCATCAGCAGGCTGCCCCCGCTCCTGCGCCTCCACAAGCCCAACCCGCTTATTATCCGCCCCAGGCAGCCCCTGCGGCACATCCACAACCTGCTCCGCAGTCCTATCAGCAACCCCCTCAAGTTGCTGCACCTGCTCAACCTCAACCTGCATATCATCCTCCGCAGCCTGCTCCTGCACCTGCGCAACCTCAGAATCCACCTGCTGCCCAAGGGCAAGTTTACGCCCAACAGAACCCGCAGCAAAACCAGAACAACCAACGTAACCAGGGCCAACAGAACCGCGGCAAGGGCCGTAATCGGGGAAACAACCAACCTGCAGACCAAGCTGGTCAACCGGCTAATCCCCCTGACAACAACAATGCGGCCCCCGCTAATCAAAACCCTGATCGCCCGCCCAAGCAGGCTAAAAACCCCAATTTGCGAACAAACCACCCTTGTTCTATTTGCGGGGTCTATGGACACTATACCCATGCTTGCCCACACTTGGAGCGAGCTCGCCAACTCTGGGTTGACGAGGCCCATCGCCAAGGGCATGCGGGCCCCCAAGCGCCACCCAACCCCCCCCAACCTCAACAACCCCCTTTGGTGCTGCAAAACCCATTACCGACCCAAGGCGTAGTGAACACTCAGCCGTTGGCTCCCCATCAAGCCAATGCGCCCCAACAACAACAGATCACTTATGCTGCTCCTGATCAACCCATGTTTGACTCAGGTACCCACCACTTACTGATGATGTCATCCGCTGACGTCAACCTCCAGACCCGTCGGAACCAATATGGCTCCACCTCTGAAGCCACTCCCATGGATAAACCTACTAATGCTCATCCCACCGATCAGGCATTACGTATACCTCCGCCTCCTATAGATGGCGCTGCAAAAGCACCTCGTTTCCCACTTCGCCGAATCAACAATAACCCTAACGCGTGCGCTGCGTCAAACTACAACATCGTAGACGACCTAGCCCAATCTCCCGCAGCCATGTCTGCGTTAGAAGTCTTGAAGAACTGCCCTTCCCAGCGCAAGACTTTACTTTCCGCCATTGGGGGGATTGACCCAACTGATTCGCATTTGATGGCGTTTGATTTAGACCAGTCTGAACCACGCCTACCTTCTAGCTTAGCCTTCCAAGTTACTGTCTCCGTTAGGAATCTTGTTATCCATCGGTGCATCATCGATGAGGGTGCCTCCACATGCGTTATGTCTACATTTGTATGGCAGAAGCTAGGATCCCCTCCTCTCCAGCAGTCCACCACTGCGTTACGTGCCTACGACGGTCGTTCGGCCCAGCCCCAAGGCCTTCTACCCAACGTTCCAGTCCAGTTAGGTGGTAAAACAGTCCTTATTGACATAGAGGTAATCAATGCCCAATTGGATTACAACCTTCTACTTGGCCGCAGCTACATGTATGCCATGCGGGCGGTTGCCTCTTATGTCTTTCGCACCATGATGTTCCCCCATGAAGGACGCGTGGTTAAGATTGACCAGCTCACCTACTATGATCCCAGTGCTCCGACGGCACCGAAAAATGTTCTCCCCATGGTTGAACAACCTGTTTCTCCTGCCACCACCTCGTTTGTTTCCTCTACGGGGCCTGGAGTCTACTCAGACGCGCCGATGACCTCCACCTTTCAATCCATTCCTCCGCCGTCATCTACGCCCGAAATGTCTGATTTATGTACCTTGTCCCACGACAACCTACCACCTAATACTCAACCACCCTTGTTGCCTAAACCACCACTGGTACCTAGCCACATTGGTGTTACACCGATCCATACGATCCCCTTCCTAGTCCCTCCATCGGGAGTAGTAAGCGCCCCGGTCATGGCTACCCTTAGCCTTCCTGGGTTAACATTGGGATTACCTGTATGGTATCTTTCGCCTCCCGTTCGCCCGCCGACACCAGATGTCGTCCTCCAGCCGGTGCAACCCATGGCTACTACCACTCAGCCACCTCCCGGTGTCTCTACCCCTTCGTCCTCCACGACACCTCCTCCTACTCCCAAACCCACTGGGGGCAGAGGTCCACAACCTTACACTGCTGTCCCACCTCCCAAGACAGTCAAGAACCCTCCAGTGTTTCGTGCTCCTCCCAAATGCTCGCTGTGTGACGAGTTGGGCCATGCGACCCACCAATGCCCACAGTTACCCGCATTGCAGAAGCACATGCAAATGCTCGATGATGACCCCAACATCCCAACTGTTTAACTAAACCCCACTCCTAAGCCTAAAGATAAGTCCCTACGTACCAACCACTCCTGCGCCATCTGCGGTATTTACGGGCACTATTCACATCATTGTCCCGATCTCCCGGATTACAGAGCGGCTCTCTATGAGATGAACAATCTGGATCTTGAGACGGCACCACCCACCATTGAGGAGATTTACCCCCCGGTCTCTCCCCCTTCCGAAGAGGTTAATATCATCTATATGATCTCTTCCACCACTAATTCAACCACTACCCCCTCGTCAACCGATTTGACGACGCAGACTTTTCGTACTGATGAGGAGATTCTTGAGGCCCTTACTGCCCCGGATTATCCTTGGGATGATATGCACCACCGTTCCTATTTTATCCCCGACGAATCCTCCTCTAGCACCGCTACCCAATACGCGGTTGAATCCAAAGACTTCCTCCCCACCAAGGTCGACTGGTTCAAGGACCCTATTCCTGCTCCGGATGCCTTCGAGGAAGGTAACATGGCCAACATCTCACCTGTCATCCAAGTTGATATCGCTGCCCCAGGACGTGCCCCTGAACTCATCACTTTAGGAGCATTTTGCAGTAAACAAGAGATTGAGGACTACATACACCTTTTCAAAGAATTCCGTGATGTCTTTGCCTGGTCTTATACCGAAATGCCTGGTCTTGACCCCGCAATTATAGAGCACCACATTGACACATGGCCTGATGTACCCCCCGTTCGTCAGAAACAGCGCCCCATTCATCCCTCAAAGCTCCCAGCTGTCAAAGCCGAGATTGAGAAGCTGCGCAAGGCAGGGTTCATTTATCCTATTGCCTATACCACTTGGGTTTCAAACCCCGTTCCAGTTAACAAAAAGCAAGGCACCATCCGCGTATGCACTGACTTCCGTGACTTAAACCATGCTTGTCCCAAGGACAACTTCCCCACGCCGTTCATCGATCAACTCATAGATGCGTGTGTGGGGCATGAGGTCCTCTCCTTCATGGACGGTTTTTCCGGATATAATCAGATTCAGATCCGTAAGGAAGACCAGTACAAAACTGCCTTTACTACCCCATGGGGCACCTTTGCCTATCGCGTCATGCCTTTCGGCCTCAAAAATGCTGGTGCCACTTTCCAGCGGGCCATGACCTACTGCTTCCACGACTTGGTCCATATTCTGTTAGTCTACCTTGATGACCTCACAGCTCGTTCCCGGAAACGATCAGACCACCTTAACGACCTTCGGCAAGTTTTTCTGCGTTGTCGCAAATACCAAATTCGCTTGAACCCACACAAGTGTGTCTTTTGCGTACCGGCAGGCCGATTGTTGGGTTTCATTGTTTCCTAGAAAGGAATTACTGTTGACCCTCTAAAGGTCCAAGCTATTTTAGACCTCCCCCCTCCTCGCATGCTCCGGCAGCTCCAAAGTCTGCAGGGGCGATCTAACTTCCTTCGACGCTTCATTCCTGATTATGCCACCACGGTTCACGGTTTCTTGCGCCTGCTCCGCACCCACGTACCATTCGTCTGAGATGCGCAAGCAGAAGCTGCATTCGAGGCCCTCAAGAAGGCCCTCACACAAGCCCCTCTGATTTCCCCTCCGGATTTCACTCGAGACTTCATCCTTTACGTGTCGACCTCCGAGCATGCCGAATCTGGAGTCTTAGTTCAAGAAGACGCTTCTCACCAGGAGCACGTCATTTACTACGTTAGCCAGACTTTGTCTGGTCCACCACTACGTTACCCATATGAGGAGAAACTTTCCCTAGCAGTAGTCTTTTCCGTTCAAAAATTGCGACACTACATCTTAATGAGTCATACCACAGTCGTCTTCGACTCTAACCCCATGGTATATCTTCTAAACCGGCGGCTACCCCAAGGTCGTGTTGCCAAATGGGTCATTATCCTCCAAGAATATGACCTTACCTTCAAAACACCTAAGAGCACTAAAGCCCTCGCGCTTGCCCAGCTCATTACTGATCTCCCTTCCCTTCTCCCAGCCAAACCAATCTCCGATGAGTTACCCGACAATCACCTGTTCACTATCTCGTCCGATGACCCATGGTACGGTGATATCTTGTTATACCTACGCACGCAGAAGTTCAGACCCAAAGTTACACGAAATGGACGCCGTCGCATCCGCCACCAGGCCTCTCGATATCTCCTCTTAGGTGATGTCCTCTACCGGCGCGTGGTTGACACAATTCTTCGTCGTTGCCTTACCCATGAGGAAGCTGAACACGTCCTTAACGACTGTCATAGCGGCGCCTGCGGAGGCCATTTCTCAGGGATGGCCACCGCCCAAAAGGTCGTCCACGCCGGATACTTCTGGCCCACACTTTTCACTGACTGCATCACTGCGGTCAAACACTGCCATAACTGCCAACTTTTTGCCCCCAAGGCCCGGACACCTCCTGCTCCGTTACACCCAGTCGTCACCGTTGGTCCCTTTTGTAAGTGGGCCATAGACTTCATGGAATGTAGACCCCAGTCTGCCAACGACCACAAATATATTGTTGTCGCTGTTGATTACTTCACCAAATGGGCGGAAGCCATGCCTACCTTCAATTGTACCGCTGACACTGCTGCCCGCTTCTTTTTCAACCATGTCATCGCCCGATTCGGGGTTCCTAAGCAGTTAGTCTCTGACCATGGTTCACACTTCGAAGATGCCGTCTGGCGTGAGTTATCCACCCTCCTTAAGTATGAGCACCAATTTTCCTCTGCTTACTACCCCCAAGGGAACGGCCAAGTAGAGGCCATCAATAAAATCCTTAAAACCATCCTCCAACGAACAGTTGACAAGCATAAGTCCAATTGGAACCACATGTTGTTCCCTGCTTTGTGGGCTTATCGCACCTCCACTAAGACCGCCACTGGTTTTACACCATTTCATTTAGTTCACGGTATAGAGTCTGTTCTCCCCATCGAGTGTCAGATCCCTGCCTTACAGATCGCCGTTGAGCTTCTCCCTGACACCACCCCCCTCGAGCAGCGTCTTTTGCACCTCGAACAAGCCGATGAAGACCGTCGGGCCACTCTCCAGAACATCGAAGCTGCCAAAAACCGCTCCAAAGCTGACTATGATAAACATGTTCACCCTCGAACTTTCCGCGAAGGGGACCTAGTCCTCGCCTACGACCAAGCCCATGACAAAACCGGTAAAGGGAAGTTCGAATCCATGTGGCAAGGCCCTTACGTCGTGCAGACTTGCCTCGGCAAGGGGGCATACATCTTAGCTGACTCTGAAGGCCGTCCTTTGCGCAACCCTCATAATGGGTTGTATCTTAAGCGTTTTTACCCATAAAAAGAAACCCGCGGCCTCATTGGTCTGCGTTGTACGGTTCTTTCTTTTTTGTTTTTGTTTTTCCGAACCGTTTCCACCACTGGAATCAGCGCGACGTGACCGTCATTATGGTCACCTCGTTGCATTATTTTTACCCTGTCATTTTTTACCCATTTTTCAGACGCCACTAGTCGCCTCGGTTTGCGTGCCACATCGGCCGTTCTCCATTTTTCGCATGTTTTATATCATCAGATTCATTTTTCCGAGCTGGTGATGATACTTGAGATCATTTCTCGCTCTCACCTCCAGATTTTTTGGGCATTTTTCAAAGTGCCCCCGTCACCTCGGTTTGCGTGCCACATCGGCCGTTACCCATTTTTGACATCCTTTATATCGCCGGATTCATTTTTCCGAGCTCGTGATGATGCTTGAGATCATTTCTCGCTCTCACTCGGTACAATTTCAACTTTGTGTCCCAACACCTTGCTGCCTCGGTTTGCGCGCCACATCGACCGCCATCGGATTGTTCCACATTTTTACATGAGCCATTCACTCCTGTCATACTGCAAATGTTTCGTTATTTTGCCATCATTTCATCTACCCCGCAAGGAGGTCCATCAGTGTTCCCACCTACCCTCGTTCTTGATCACCATTACTGATCCTTGATTGAACACTTCCTCCTTACCTGGCCATTCCTTTTGTTCGGTATAATTTTATCCCTTTTTCGGGCCGGACAACTCCTTTATGAAAAAGGCACTTAGGGAGTTTCCGTTAAGCTCTTTTCTGACTCCTAAAAGAATGAAAAGATCGCCGAGCAATCTTGCTTCCTTTCATGCTCGTTAAAGTACCTGAAAGGGCGTCTATCTGGTATAAGTTTAACCCTTTTCCGGACCTGGTAGACTAATTACGAAAAAGGAATACTCTAGTCACACCGGCTAGAAGAGTTCTTCATTGCATCCTTTTATGCTTCTTTGGGCCTTGGAGACTAAATCTACGAAAAAGCAACCCCCTGGAGTCTTCTTACTTGCTTTCAGACTCTCTAAAATTGAAGGCAACCACGAGCATGCACTGTCCTGGGCTCGGAAAATCCACACGACAGTACCATTCCATCATTTCAGAGTCTTCTTATCGCTTTCAGACTCCTTACAATTGAAAGCAACCACGAGCATGAACTGTCCTGGGCTCGTAAAATCCACACGACAGTATCATTTTATCCACACACTTCTTCTAGTTCCTTAACCCATGAAGAAGTATCCTCCCGTGCCTCATGGCACTATGATCGATCATCTCGGCAGCACCCCTAATCAGGTCGCCTTTGTTCAGAGTATTCTGCAATCCCCTGCCATTTTACCCCAGCTTGAATCTCCCCCGATCCAATACAGCTATGATCCCTCTCCCCTCAGTCAGTTTCATATGCTGCCATATCATTTCCATTATCATACTCTGAACAAAGGAAGTTTGAGTCCACCCACTCTACTTGCCCAGTTGTCCCCCCACAGTTTAGTCCGTCCTGTTATCAGCACTATCACATTTCGGTTCTCCACCTCGCGCTCCTGTCAAGGAAACATCATTGCCTTGATAGTTGCAGGTCTCCCTCTGTCGACGACAGCTCCTCTATTCCAGAGGATAGGCCCAGAGGTCCCTACGCCTTGGACTTATCACCAGCTGTGGTAAGTGCCTACGGATCATTCTGAGAGGAGACATCATTGCCTCTCCGAGTGGTTGTTCCTCACATGCTCGACTTCAGCA
The DNA here is from genome assembly GCA_027924585.1 of Larix kaempferi. Taxonomy (NCBI): domain Eukaryota; kingdom Viridiplantae; phylum Streptophyta; class Pinopsida; order Pinales; family Pinaceae; genus Larix; species Larix kaempferi. The sequence continues at coordinate 1,330,888 of BSBM01000035.1, forward strand.
CCTTGATCGCATCGTTGAGGATCGCGTAGGATTATATCCCATCAGTTTTTAGTCGAAGACCCCGGATTTCCCCCGACTCTAGCACATTGGTGAGTCACTTTGGAACGACCAGTTATATGTTCCCGTGGATGTCTGGGCTGCGTTGGCGTTTGTATTCGGAAGCCATCCAGTTCTATGCTTCCTTGAGTACCTAGTTTCAGTCCCAGATCAGTTCCAGTTCAGTGTACCATGGAGAGTTTGACCCCAGTCACTATGATCCAGCAGCTCATCAGTTCCTTTGGTACCACACTCAGTAGCACTGTTGATTGTTCCAGTGCACCAGTTCTGCAGTTCACACATGATCCGATCAGGAGTATATCCCAGATTTGTGTCCCCTCTAGACTCTTATGATGTACACAGTGGTCATGTATCTTACAGGTCCCCCTTTTCGGGCCTTACAGTTATGTTTATGTATCTTGATACGAGCATGGGTATGCCCGCCTCGTCCATATATTGAGATTATTCCTCAGTCAGTATTTGAGGTCATGTATATTTCAGGTCCCCATTTTTTGGACCCCATTGTTATTATTATGTTATATCCTGATACGAGCATGGGAATGCCCGCCTCGTCCATATGATCAGATGGTTCCTCATCCATTATTGAGGTTATGTACTTCTAGTTCTTGCAGTTGTTCGGGATCGTTGTTCCGGGCTTCAGTTTGTTTCTTCTCTTCTCTCCATATCCCAGGAAAACCATTCATGACTTATGATGTCCATCGGCCATACGATGAGCTCCTGACCTCGCACATCAGGGGGGCAATCTGTTAACACCCAAAAAGTGTTCACTACCTCATCTACCACATTATATGGCTCATTTGTCCATTTTCCTACCATATTTCCCTTAAAATCCCAAAAAATCCCATTAAAAAGCCTCCAAAAGGCCTAAAATGCCTCCAAAAGGCCGCAAAACCCTCAAAATAGCCTAAAAAAGGTTAAAAAACCCCCTTTTCCTCCAAAAATAGCAAAAATCCCCTAAAAAGGGAATAAAAAAATATAAAATAATGAGGAAAAGGAGGAAAAAACCCTATACAGCTGCACAAAACCATGTGTTTCCCAAAACCATGGGTCAGCTCTCCACCACCAAAAAACTATAAATAGGTGATGGAGATCCATTATTCCATATCCACAATCACAAGCACCCTTACTCTGCCAAAATCTCTCTCGAAACCCTAGTTCACCTTTGAACTATTTTCACCTTGAGAGCCACCTTTGGCCCATCCCCAACATTGGAGAAGGAGAAAGGAGCATATTGAAGCTTGGAGCATCCTCTTGGACACTGCAAAGGGCTTCATCAAACCTTGACACTCAAGGTAACATTAATAGTAAAAGTCATTCTTTTCATTTGATGTTTATGTTTCATGCAATATTTTAGAAGTAATTTAATTGTTGTTTTAGCTTAATTAGTTTAATATACTGAACTGCTACTAAGGAGTCCATTCTCCTTAGTAGGTGCTCATTGGCACAAGCTAGGGGTAAAACCCTAGCTACAGGTGCTACTGCAGCCCATTTCATGTTCAATCAGATTATCACTCGATTCAGTATCCTGAAAGAGATTGTCATTGACCATGGCAGTCACTTTCAAAATTAGATGATGGAGGCTTTGTCTCTCAAGCTTGGGTTTCGTCAAGAACACTTGTCCTCCTACTATCCTCAAGCAAATGGTTAGGTTGAAGTAGTCAATAAGTCTTTGAAGACCATTCTCCAACGTACTATCCAACAAAGCAAGACCAATTGGAATATCATGTTATATCCTGCTTTGTGGGCTTATCGAATCGCAGTTAAGACTTCCACCAGGTTCTCACCGTTCCAGTTAGTTCACAGTGTGGAGTCACTTTTACTGATTGAATGCGAGATCGCTTCGCTTAAGTTAGCCATAGAGATCCTCCCTGATACGACGGAGATTGAGCAACGTTTAGTACACCTCGAGCAACTTGACGAACACCATCGAGATGCCACTGTGGCCATTGATGTTAACAAGTGTCGTGTCAAGGTTCAATATGATAGGTCTATCCATCCCCGACAATATGCTGAAGGTGACTTGGTACTCTTGTATGACCAAGCTAAAGAACCCCTGGGGGCAGGCAAGTTCAATCCCATGTGGCACGGTCCTTACATTGTGAGGCATGTCCTTGAAAAATGAGCTTATGATTTAGAAGATTACGAGGGAGTTGTCTTGAAGGAGCCTAGAAATGGGATCTACCTCAAGCGGTATTACGCTTGAAACTTTGGTTCGGCCTGATACTTTTGTACATGATTGTATAGTCTTTTCTGTACATAGTCTAGGTTGCATTTTTGGTTGTCGGGTCTGCTGATTAGCCTCTGTTTGATTGACAGATTTCAGCAGGATGTCCTACATTCTTAGGTTTCGCGGATGGTGCTAGCCGACATACGCAGCAGCTTACTTCTGTTGCCTGGGGTATCTTTTCACCTGACCATCTAGTTGTGTCCTCAGGAGGTGCTTGTCTCGGTCCTACATCTAACAATGTGGCTGAGTATAGTGCTGTTGTTGAGATACTTTGGGATGCCATTTCACATGACATCCAATCTTTAGAAGTCCGCCTGGATTCAGAACTAGTTGTGTCTTAGCTGAATGGGCAGTACCATGTACGCGACCCTACATTACTACGGATATTCCTTAAGGTACGACACTTGGAGAGACATTTTGTTTCCATTACATATATTCACATTTTGAGAAGTCATAATTATATATCTGATGCATACGCTAACTATGTATTAGATTGGCATTTGTCACATTCATCATGAAGCACATAAATACAAAGACATTCATACATTTGTACCATACACACATATAGTAGAACCGAGAACCAAAGTTGTATATATATATATAAATATGTCCAAAAATGGTAGTGTCATACAAGACTGGAGCCCGTAGCCCTCAAAAATATACATATCGATACAAAAAGTGATGAGACCCTGGGATATCTACTCCCTCTGAAGAGGCCTAGATGCCGACTCGACGGGATGTGTCTCATAGTAGTACTGTACTGCATTGGTCATCCGCTGCAGTAGCCGCACCCACTCACCACGAAAACCCATTACCCGGCGCTGCATAGCCTCGGGTAGTCGGGCTACCTCTATCAGTGGTACTCGGGCAACCATTCATGATATGTTGTGCCGCAATGTCTATAGTGTGCGCCATGCTGTAGCATTTGGTGCCACCTCATCCCTATCTTGATGACCATGTCTCGGGAAGCCCTTAGGCACGCCCTTAGGTCTCACTGGGTCTTTGTCTGCGAGCAAACAGTCACCCATTAGCACATGATATTACCACCAAAAAGATTTTTTGCATTTTAACTATAATAAAAAAATCCATAAAAATTTAAAAAACACAAAACCAAAAGAGTACTCACCAATGTCTCCAAAAGCTGCACTTGGTGGGAGTGGCATGTCACGGTCCTGTCTGGAGTCTATCCCCGCATAGGGGTAGTCCTCGATAGCAATCACCTGCTGGTTCCACCAGCGAAAGAACTCCTTAGTATATGGTGATGCCAGACGGCGACCACCCTGTCGTGTTAGTATACCAGAGTTGCCACAATGATCTTTGTGCTCAAGTCCACTATGAGATTGACCGGCACTTGACTTCCCATTGGTCGTTTGTTGGCGGGACAATACCGTACTATGTAGTCTTGCACAGTAATCCCACCACCCACGGTCCGTGACCAAAGACTAGCCACTTCCCCTCTACGAGACAAACCGGTAATGAAATAGATATCCTCTACTTCTAGTGTCAGTCTTTTGCCGTTGAGGATGAAGTGTTGAGCATCCACATCCCAGTAGTTGATCAAATGACGGAGTAGTAGGTTTTGGGCCCTTAAGCCCCTGAGAATCTAGTATTTATATAATCCACATGCTTGCAATGCTTGTTGTGCTTGCAAATTTTTGCACACGACCTCATCTACCTCGTCATGCTCTCGTTCCCTCCACTCTAGAACCATCCTGGAGTGCAAAGCAAGAGATTTTTAGTCAGTTTCATGCTTAAAAACTTCTTCACGGCCATACACGTGGGCTATATTGTAGACAGGTGCGAGTAGATGCGGGCAGTCAGTTTTTTGACTACGCGTTTGATGCCCTACCTGCGACCCGCATACTTACAGCCCGCGGGTAGCGCCGAAGCCATTTAGGGCTTGGCCAAACAAAATATCCCACCAACCAAAATTGAAATAAAAACACTTGAATGAAAGGTATGGTAGTGACCACTAACCTGCTCCAGACGGTTCGCTGAACGGTTGCTCGTAGCTCCCATGATCGGCGCTTGAAGTTTCAGGTGCAAACTTACCACTCAACTCCAAAATGGTGAATAGTGCAAATGAATTGAAAATTATTAAATTTTATTACTATTTATAATTTTCTGGACCCACTCTTCTATAGTTTTTGCCATTTTGGGCCGTTATGAACTAATGATGTGTCATGGAGTAGTGTTTTTTCAACAGATTTCTTCAGCGATAGTTGTTCTAATCCATTTCACACCTACGGCAGGTATGTTTCACACCTGGCATATAAGTTAGATGCCATTTCCACATGCATTATGCATTTGACCTGTTGACCATTTTCATAAACCTTAGGTGCGACCCCGCTTCGTGACTGACACAGAACCTTCACACTGTTATAGAAGTGTCATCATGTGGCAGTAGGACTTTCTCAAACATGGGTACCCTAGTTAGAACCCCATTATGCATTTTGGTGCCCATGCCGTTGTTTGTCCTAAGGATTGGGAGTCCTTTGTAGTCACTCCATGACGATGCGATAAAGACTCATACTCTACTTTGCCTTATGTTGGCCATCTCCCTTAAGGACTGCCCTCAGTTATATCATGTTGTGATTGCATTGCATCATCCTGCTTACCGCTTGAGCCTCGTGCCGGCTCCCGCTTACTCAATTGTTAGCCCGGTGCCTGAGCACTTTCCTTGTCGAGCCCTGCAAAGCTTATATATTTTCCTTTCACAATTTGATGACCCTTTGACCCCGAGGGAACACACCCCCGAGTGTCCACATCCTACATGCACTTCCTTGCATTGAGCATAGGTATGTTCCACTGCTTGGGACTAGTCTATTAGCTATTTGACACTCGTTCCCTCACTTGTTGTACTATAAGCAATTTTATTCTTTTTCAAGATTTTCCCATATATGAAAAAGACAAAAAAAATAAATCAAATATTCCAAAAAGCCGGATGGGATTATGGTCATTATTTCTTGTTGGCAGCTGTTGTGTCGCCTTTGAACAGAGCATTCATTCCACTCCGTACATTATGAGTCGGGACTATAGTTGGACCTTAGGAGCTGTACTTGTTTCTCAGTTTTCTCCACCGATTGGTTAAGCTTCCAGTCATTATGGAGCCCTTTATAATGCCTCTTGCATTGCACAGTTTATGTCAAGTCTATGTTTCCTGAGTCTATCCATCTGCTCATGCTCTTGTTCAAAGGAAGTCCTGGAACTAGTGTCAGCCACTCCTCAGATATCTTGACTATTGCATGTCGACCATCCTTATTGAGTCAGTCCGTTTCACTTGAGATCTTCCAAATATTTCAGCATCTTTGGTACCTTGTGCTGGTTGATGGGGGATGCCTTAATGCCCTCCTTCCAGTGAGTATCGTTCCATCGACTTCAACTCATTTATTTCGGGACTTGAGGCTTAGAGTTCGGTTGAGTACCTTAAGGCTTGTAGTCATTAGTGGCAGGTTCTCTCACCATCGATAGTTTTGGGAATACATCAATGTCCCTTGATCGATGGATTCATCCTAGTGTTCGACTTCAACCCATTTATTCACACTCTGATGATTTGTTCTGTGCCTTGATGCCCATTTTCATTATCGATGGGTCATCTCACGTCTGCTAACGGTATACATCAATGACCGGTAATTAGACGATGTCTCATTAGGTTCGACCCCAAATCCTTTACTCACTTGATGGGACTTGCACCGTCGAAGACTTGTGTAGAAGACCCCAGGCGATTGTGGCATTCACTATGCTACATATGACTTTGACTCTACATCTAAGATATCACCTCTCAGATTTCAGTAGTTTGTACCTCTAGTTTGCACCAGTTGTCTTCTTTTCAGTAGAAGACCATATATTACTGTAGAGGGATCATGGCTATGATCACTTATGACATGTATCTACTTATGTACTGCCTGTTCATGGCCATTGCATCAGATTGTTGTACTATACCGACATGTATTCAGAGATACTATTGTATTATGACGAGTGAACCATTCTTTCCACTTGTGTCTCCATCACTCCACTTCTGAGTTTTTATAATGTATTTCGGCCATTGTAACACATTTCAGTCTCTGAACTCACACATTAGGGGGCATCTGTTACATAGAAATCTTCCACCCTGTGAGCATCAACATTCTTTGGCCTATAGGATCCATTTTAGTGACTCAGATCCATTTTCATCCTTCAGTGATACTAGTCTATCCTATTTTTGTTCCTACCCACATGTTGCATCACTATAGCATGCGTACCCGCGAGTTGCATCCCTCTAGCCCGCGGGTATCAATTAAAATGGTAAAAACCCCTATTTTTTTACTTTTTACTCCCAAAAAGCGGTCATTGGGTGACCTTTGGCTCTCCATATGCCCAAGTAACGTCTCAATGAGTCCTTTCACCTACCTTTGAGAGGACTATATATTGAATACATATGGCTTATGGACGGGAGGAAGAAGAGAATAGTAAAGGAACTCTAGTGGATTTTTTCCCTATCTTGAGTCTGCACTCATTGATCCTTGTAGTTGTGAACCAGTTATGTTCACCTTCCAAACTCCTTGCTAGTTTGAGTTTTCCATTCATGTAGGATTGAAGTGGTGGAGGCACAAGTGGATTGATCTAGATCTTGGTTCAGATTGGTTGCCGGCAAGAGGTCATATCACTTTGTACTTCTTCTTGTTAATTAATAGAAATACTCATATTCTCATCCATTCATGGTGTGAATGTCATTTATTATACATTGGGTTACATTTTCTTATGATATTATGGACCATTGCTATTGATAATGTTAATGTTATTTATATATCACATGTACTTGTTAGATATTGGTTGTTGAGACTAATTTGTAGATTACAAGTGCTTGGATATGCGCGGATTGAAAGCTCCAAAGGGGATCTACATCAAACGTTGGATCGAGGTTGGTTACATTTCTCCATTGTTTTAACATTGTCATTTATAATAGCATTGTTTTTGAGAATTGAGTAGATTTTTGGTAGTCATCTGTCTGTTGTGGTATTCCCAAGCCATAGTGAGTTTTCTCCAATACACCAACTCAGTAATATGTAGGTACCGACCTACTAGAGTAACCAATCTCTTAATGTTTCTAAGGATATTTCTATTGTTGCTGATTCCACTTATGCTTGTACTTCCTTCTGTGTTTTGACCCTATGACAATATGCACTCTTCCAATAGACAACACCTCTTTCTACAGATGCACCATAATTTTCTTCAAAATTTTCCTTTGATCTACACCATAACTAGCCCTAAGTTTGTCATATGATCACCTTCAAGTCAAATCCAAAATATGGAATAATCACCTTCTATATTATACTTATCCAAAGAAGAACCTGCAACAAAACATCCCTTCCTCTTCACAAGGTGCACCTTCTTCCTTAGAAAACCTTAGAAACCCTAAGAAAAACCTTCAAGAGAATATCATTAATAATATCTTAAAAACCCCAAAAACATCTTCAAATGCATATTCAAACCCTAGAAGACATTCCTATTCCACAAGTGCACACCTTTTTCAGAGCTCCATGAGTGGATGGATGAATGAACAAATGAGGTGTGCCTCCTTCTATTTATACTCTTCTTAAATCACTTTTGGGCCAACATAACATTGTTCAATATTTTGGCAGGGCCAACCTAAAATTCTGGTTGGGATAACTTTATGAAACTTTTTATATGTCCACATTCCTATAGAGTTGGAGGGAATTACATATACTATTGGAAATGTCTCAGAATAATATTTCCAACAATGTAACCTATACTCCTATTTGAGCTAGGTATCTAAAGTAAAAATTCCTTCAAAGATAGGGTATCTAAACTGATCATAAAAAATCCAAAAACAATATTTCCAACAATCTCCAACTTGCAATATTTATCTTAGACATCTGTAATCTCCCTTTTCCTTTGACATCAATGACAACAATATTTCCAATTTTTTTTGAAAGGATGGATAATTCCAACAATATTTCTTTGTACAAATGGATAATTGCTTAAAGGATGAAATAAAGTCTATGATTGATCCTATTTGGTGTATCTTGGTAAGCCACCCCAAATAATGAGTATCTCACTCATGATAGTTAGGGATAGATTTAACAAATAAACTCCATGATATTAAGCACCCATACAATTTTTATTCCCTTCCCACCATTTCCACCATTCTGGATCCAAATACAAGATCCCTACCCTATGTTTCATCATATCATCAATAATTCCATGAAGTGCGTAGTAGTGTTCCATATGCATGAACCATCATAAAGGGCTAGAAACATCAAACGTATTCAAGTCTAACTTAGGAAATTTGTTCTAGGTATTATTGTGCATGGAGTGTGGGTTATGGCTATGAGGACCTGAAGGGGTTTTCTAGTGTCTAAATTGTCTTGAGTGAGTTGTTCCTTCTTGGTATGGCTCACTATGTTGTGTATTCCAAAGGACTTATTCTAACATGCCATGGGATGTGAGCCGAGTAAGAGAGTCATTTATGCTTCAAAACTTTTAATATAACCTCTCATCCAACTTATGATCTAGGCTACATACTTCCTCCTGAATTTGATGCATCTCTTTCATATATTGTTCATCATTGTCCTCGTATTGTTCTTGTTGGTTGTGGATCCTGATATTCTTGATTCTGAGATGATGTTGTTTCAGCTGTGTTTGTACCCCAGTTTTATATGATATGCCGATGGAATTTACACTCACCACAACGGGGGGGGGGGGGACCCACCTTGGTTGTGGGTGTTAGGATATTTACACTTAGGAGTTAGTTAAGATCAACTTGTGTAATATATCTGTTAGGTAAAGTGTGTTTCTTTAGTATGCATTAGTATGCATTTGCAAATATTTAATCCGACGGTCACGATATGTTCTAGACATAGAGTGATCCGACGGCCCAACTTCTCTTAGATCATATCTATCCTCAATCCATGGCTTACCACTTGATTGGTCCATGATCTCTATTTAAAGAGCATGGAGGGTCATTGTCTAGTTGATCAATTATGAGAAGCTCATTTGTAACTTTATTTCTTTTGCATAATAAACTGCTCCATAGAAGCTATTTGGCTGGGGCCATGGAGTGTTTCCCTCTTGAGGGTTTAAACCACGTCAAAACATCATGTGTCAATCTATGATCTATTTGTGTGAAGTGGTTTCTCTAGGTGTTCGGCCTTTTGGGAGTACCTTGTGTACCCGAACATGGTATCAGAGTTTTTATGAAGAGTCGCTTCCGGTTATGATCTAGATCTTGAACTGGTGTTGCCAAAACTTGAAAGGGTTTCTGGTTCTAAAATTTCTATGCATTTCTGGGCCATGGGAGGTGTTCCATTGCGTCTGGAGCACTGTTTCCATTGAGAAATAGTTTTTATTTGATCGAAAACGATTTTTGGTTGCTTTAGAAACGCGTATTTCATCATATTTGAAGGTATAATGTTACAGTGACGTTTTTTAATTTTGCTAAAAATATCTCATATTTTATCAGTTTTTATTATTATATATATTTTTTTGTTTCAGATTGTTTCCTTCCTTGTCTGTGTATGCTCTTTTCCATGCACCTTGTGCGATCTCGGCGAATCAGAAACAAAAAGGGAAATTTTTTTTCTTGGCTGCGTATGCTCTTTGTTGTGCACCTTGTGCGATCTCAGCGAATCAGAAACAAAGAGAAAACATAGACTTTCCGGGAAAGCTAAAGAGATCGAACCCCAAACTTGTGGAAAAGTTTTTTTGTTTTCGGTTTGTGGTGTGATTTGCAGGAAAAGAGGCAAGCACGGAAATCGAGAGAGAAGAGTAAAAAAAAAAGAAAAAAAAAAGAAGCCCCCTCCCTCCTTCCCTTCTTTTACGTACCTTTTAACTTTAGCTCACTTGGTTCAAAGTTGCTTTATTTCTTAATAGGTCTTGAGTTCAAGTCTTATTAAGTTAGTTTTAAACAAAGTGCATACAATTTCTATTTTTAAGTTACTTTATTGTAAAAATGCATCTCACTTAAGTAATAAAAATAAAAAATAAAAAGTGAGTCACTTAAGTTCTTTTTTTTGCTGCACTATTTAAAGTAACATTTCTTTAATGTACCTTTTAACTTTAGCTCACTTGGTTCAAAGTTGTTTTATTCCTTAATAGGTCTTGAGTTCAAGTTTTATTAAGTTAGTTTTAAACAAAGTGCATGCAATTTATATATTTAAGTTACTTTATTGTAAAAGTGCATCTCACTTAAGTAATAAAAATAAAAAATAAAAAGTGAGTCACTTAAGTTCCTTTTTTTTGCTGCACTATTTAAAGTAACATCATTGTAAAAGTGAAAATCACTTATTTTATAAAAGTGATTCACTTAAAGCAACTTTCTTGTAAAGTGATTTTCAAAGGTTCATCTTGGGAAGAGGGGGGTTCCTTTTTTTAGCTGGACATTCTCTATCTGTCATGTCACTATTGGGGACATCTTCAACATTTTTTGTGTTCAAGCATAACTTCATCATACGGAGTCGGTTTTTAGTGCCATTTTTTTTGAAACTGCCTATTTTTTTGAGCTCTTCGCATCCAGACTATTGGTTTCTATTTTTACAGCCATTAATTTACAATATGGCCTCCCCTTGTGATATTCTACTTACCAGTTCTAATTATTTATCATGGAAATCTCGTATGGAGGATGTTCTACGAAGTAGGGGTCTTTTCAGAATTACCTTAGGGAAAGAAACTTGACCCATTGATGATGATAAGAAAATAAAATGGGCAAATATATGTGATGAATCTCGTGGATTGATTGGGATGTCAATCTCTACTGATTTGCGATTCCACATATCTGGAATTGATGAACTTGATACTGCTTGAGACAAGTTGGAAGCTGTGTTTGGTAAACGTAATGAAATTCAAGGTTATTTACTCGAAAATGAGTTGATTTCTTTAAATCCAAGTGATTTTTCATGAATTCAAGATTATTTATCTAAGTACAAAACTCTTAAACTCTTATGTGAAGAATGCAAGATTAAGAGGGAAGACAAACAATGCATTTATCATATTCTTTCAAAACTTGGACCTGCATATTCTGTTTTGGTATCTACATTTTACTCCATGAAAGAATCCTTGAATGCAGCTAGCTATCAAGAGCTTAACCTTGAATCCTTTTGTGATTCCTTGATTAAAGAGCAAGATAAGCTCATCCATCTTGGAATGATCAACAATGCAAATACATATGGAAAATCCCTATTGTCCCAACAGAAAGAAAAGTCCAAGCCTCCCAAGAAACAAAATTTTCACAATAATAAGTCAAACAGGGGTCTCAAACCCTCTCAGTCAGCTCATTCGTTAAAAAATGACAAAGGATCTAGGCCAAAAGAAAAGAAGACTGAGTGTCATTGCAACTATTGCGGGAAAGATAATCATGATGAATCTAAGTGTTTTAAGAAGATGGCAGCCTTGGAAGCAACAATGAAGAAGCACCACATCAGCCTAGATTCGCCTTCAGAATCTAACTCTCATGGACATGCACTTTGTTCTTCTAGTTATTCTTATTGTTGCTTGGTTTTTCAACCAAGCATGTGCTAAAGAGAACCTGCTAACTAGTAGTAGCAGTCTCAATGAAAAAGTAAAAACTAATGTAAATAACAGTAAATTGGATATAACATGTGGAAAGAAATAAAACTAGATTTAAGAACAATAAACAATGAGATCCATGAGAAAAACAAGAAATAAAAAAATTGATCTTTTGTATTACCTCAAATGGTGAGGATGGTGAGTTTGAGCAGCTCTAAGGTTGAGATGCTCCAATGGTCTAATGGTCTCTTCTTCTCCAAAGCTCTAATGGGGATCTTCAAACTCAAAAGTGAGGCTAGGGTTCTCAAAAGTGAATTTGGCAGCATAAGGATAGGATGAATGTGGATGAATAGTGAGGAGCCCATATCACCTTTTTATAGTTTTTTGGTGATGGGGAATACCATTATGGTTTATGGAAACCAATGGTATTGACCAAAATGGTCTAGGTTTCTTTTTCCCTCTTTTTCTTTTTTTGAATATTTTGAGTATTATTCCCTTTTAATTGATTTTTGAGAATTTTGGACCCTTTTTGAGGGTTTTTGGTGTTGTTTGAGGAAAAATACATATTTTTGAGTGGAAAAAGATGGGTTTTGGTCATTTTGAAGGTTTTAGAGGCTTGAATGGTGGAAAAAGTGGACAAATGGGTCATGAGGATATGAGAATGAGCTAGTGAGCACTTTTTGGGTGTTAACAGATTGCCCCCTGATGTGTGAGGGCATGAGCTCATCGTATGGACGATAGACATCACAGTTCTTTTGTATTTTTCTTGGGGTTTGGAGAAGAGAAAAGACCGATTGGAAACTGGAACAATGGTCCCTTAGAAGATGTAAAAACTGAAAAAAATACATGGCCTAAAAAAAATGAGGAATAATATCTGATAATGGACGAGGCGGGCATACTCATGCTCGTATCAAGACATATACATAACAATTAGGCCCAAGAAGGGGGACCTGAATAATACATAAAAATCTGCTGGTACATCATGATGGTCTAGAGGGGACACAATGCTGGTACATACTCATGGTCATACCATGACTGATCTAAATGACTGATACACTGGAAAAGAGCAACAACTGTTCTGAATAAGGTGTCAGAAGGGTTGATGAGCTGTTGAATCTGAAGGTGTCCAACATCTGTAGGGACTCAATGACTGTGAGTCAACTTTTGAGGAGTATATGTAACTATATACTCGAGGGAGTATAAAAATGCAGTACATCTGAAAACTATGACCAAGCACAACCCAGATATCCATAGGAATGTGTAACTAGTTGTTTCCTTAATTAGACTCTTCAAATGTGGTAGAGTCAGGTGATTTCCGGGGTCTTCAACAAATAACTGAAATGACCGATCCCCTGTACGAGTCTCAACGATGTGATCAAGGTGTTGAAGTTGAGCATGTGAGAAACAATCATTTGGAGAGGCACTAAGGACTCCTTTCAAAATGATCCGTAGGCACTCATCACTAATGGTGATGAGTCCAAGGCACAGGGATCTCTGGGTCTATCCTTTGGAATATATTTGGTTGGCGTCGACAGAGGGAGACCAGAAACTACCAAGGAAATGATGTTTCCTTGACAGAAGTGCAAGGTGTACAATTGAAGTGTGATAGTACTGATGGTAGCACTGACATACTGTGGGGATGGGGAATAACTGGGGTCATAGAGTGGGTGGACTCAAACTTTCTTTGTTCAGAGCATGATGACATGGTTGACCTGGAAGCATAGGAAATTGACTTTTAGGTGTGAGGATCATAACTTAAGGGATTAGGGGTATGTATTGCAGACTGGAGTGACTCTGGGGGACAAGCTGATGGATGCTAGTGGGAGACTCTCAGGGTGACACACTGCAGAATACTCTGAACAAATGTGACCATAATGGGGAAGCTTCCATATGAGTAGACATGATCTGGTGTGGTGCCAAAAAGCACCGTTGGTTCCTTCTTCATGGTTTTAATGAGCTCCAAGAAGGGTTAAAAGTGTGCTCTGAAATGGTACTGTCCTATGGATTTATGGGAGCCCAGGACTATTCATGCTCGTGAGTGCTTTCATTTTTAAGGAGTCTAAAAATGATAAGAAGACTCTGAATTGGTGGAGGAGTGTCATCCTATAGATTTGTACGAGCCCAAGATAGTGATTGCTCGTGGTTGCTTTCAATTTTAGAGAGTCTGAAAGTTGTAAGTAGACTCCATTGGGGTTCTTTTTTGTATGTTAGTCTCCAAGGCCCAAAAAAGCATAAAATGATGCAAATGGAGAACTCTTCTAGCCGATGTGACGAGAGTATTCATTTTTCGTAATTAGTATACAAGGTCCGGAAAATGGGTAAACTTTTTTGGAACATTTTAAAAACCCACTATGCCATTCTAGACTTAGATCAAATTAATTAATCATTTATGATTAATTTCCTGAGTTTTGACTAGGTAGAATAGGCTAGTTTTGTCTTTTAGTGGACCACATGCTATCCTCATTCACAAAAATGAATTTGTATAGATTCTGGATAAGATTTCCTTGGAATCTGTTTGATTTTATTCCATTCCAGAATTAGAAAGACACTATCCAGATTAAGTTAGCTTTGTCCTGCGTTTTCTACTTTCTAGTGGAAAAGATAAAACTAGTTGACTTGGAATCTTTTGCCACTTGACCAATTTGACCTCCACATCATATCTAACCTTCTAAATCCATCAATACATTCCATTTACCTCACTCATGAGCTTCCATACCATACTTTCCAAATTCATGAGCCTCTAGGACAGTTTTGGAAACTGCTTTTGCCACCTAGGGGTTTTTTTGTCTTTTCTAAGCCTTTTCTTTTTTCTCTTTCCATATTTCCTCAAAGCAATTCGATTTTGTCCATGGAGTATGTATTATATATTGTTACAATATCAATGAATAATACACAAATTTTTTTCCATAATTTATTCTCTCTATTCTTCTTCTCTCGTTGTCTAAAATGTTCCATGGTGAAATTGTCTTATGAATCTAGTTCTTAGTAATTGAAAATCACACATGGTATCAGAGCTAGCTTGATTCAAAACAATTCTCAAGAGTTTTTTTTGCAGGTATTACCATCACCAGGAGTGCATCAGTATGGAGCAAAATCAAGCCAAAGCTGTGACTCTCACTCCCTTCAATTTCTTTGACTGGAAGGCGCATATGATCATCCAGCTTCGGAGCAAAGGATTGTATAGAGTCACTATGGGGCTTGAAACTGAGCCAAGAGTTGTTGCATTAAAATCCAAATGGTTCAATAGGCTTGATGAAGCTTATGGGTTACTTTATCTCTATGTATCTTCAGATCTTCTATTCCATATCGATTCTCTATCAACTCCAAATGAAGTGTGGACAAAGTTAGACTCTCTCTTTGGAAAACAGGACAAGCTCAGAGGTCATTTGTTGGAGATTGAGTTGATCTCTCTTAGTCCAAGTAATTTCAATTCTATGGAGGAGTTCATCTCAAAATTCAAGAATCTAGTGCTTCAACTCAAGCAATGTGGTATAGAGAAGAAGGATGAACAATTAATCCTTACCATTCTGTCAAAACTGAGCTCTGAATACTTAGTATTTGTGTCTACTTTTCATTCCACAAGACTTGCAGTTCCCAAGTGGAAGATGCCAACCTTGGATGCATTCATTGATTTGCTTACTCAATAAAAGGACAAGCTGGTCCAAATGAGGGATCAATCACCCTCGAAAGCCTTTGTACTTGTTTCTCATGGAGCAAAGAGTTTCAGGAATGACAAATCCATACAGAAGATATTGTCGAATGAAGAGGATTTTGATGGAGATTCCAAATCCAAGAAGATGAAAATGGAGAAGGCCAAGTGTTTTTATTTCTGCAAAGGAACTCATCCTAAGAAATATTGCTTCAAGAAGAAATTGGACATCATGGCCAATATGCTTGAAGAGAATAACCTAGATGTTCCTGACTTTGCAAAGAAAGAATAAGGCAAGCTTGCTGTAGAACAAGAACTCTGTCTCCAAGCCTCTACCAAAGGTAATAATGTTTATGCTTTGAGTGCTAGAGTGAAATATAAATCTGATGTCTTTGATATTGATTCACATTCTAATATATCAGAATCAGAAACCTCAACCTCTTCCTTGGAACAGTCTTTAGTCAGTTCATCCAAGTCTACTCTCAAAACTAGTCATTTTTTACTAGCTTCTGACTTGTCTCCTGAAAGGTCTTTCCACCATCATTCAAATATTTTAGATTCTGATTTAGAAGATGATTTATAGTCTGATATTAAGGTCATTACATATCCCACATCATATTCCCAACCTTTGGATGCACAAAAGACCCTACAAACCCCAAGTTCTCCAGTTAAGAAACTACACAATTCTATGTTTTCCTACACCGTGTCACTTGCCTCTGTTGCACTTTTGTCTTGCATATCTTTCATTGGTTGGAAAACCATGTTTTTGGAATTATTTGGATTGATATTCCACACATATGGACCTAACCCAATCACTCATGGTTCAAAATTCAAGTCCTCACACTCTCCAGGCTTGCTCAGCTGTCAGGGTGATCTAGTTTCTCAAACTTTTTCTACTGAATTTATGTTCGATCATGGAGACTCCACATCTTTACTGGTTGCTGCTCCATATGAATTACATTCTGATATTTCAAAGCTACATGATCTCATTTTAAATATCAGAAAGGTTCTACATCAGTTTGAGAAGAAAGTACAAGAACTAGTACACCACATTGCAGCTACAGAAGAAATTGATCCTGTTGAGTTCATTGTTTTTCCTTGGGAAGGAGTATGCATAGATCTTCTTTCCATCATTCATTCTACTTTCAGATCTGATTATGCATGTTACAGCAGCAA